>OX371223.1:364508603-365717817 GCA_947310385.1 Nephrotoma appendiculata | reverse complement strand
TCGTATATAGTCCTGTTGTGAAATACTGAAATAGAATTTAAGTACCCTTCAGGTTGGCGTTTTATTTCGTAACACAACTTCGGGACAGGAACGATTTTATAAATAAACCAAATACAGACTCTTATGGTAGTTAATTTTTATTTGTTACTTTGTAATGTTTTAGCAACTTATATTAACGAATTAATTATTAAAATTTAATCGGTTCTTGCGCGAGTTGCACCAGTTGAATTATCTTGTGAAATCTATCAGAAATGAAGTGCTTCTGATTTTCACAATAGTAGATTCATATCATTGACGTAATTCTATCTGTTATCTTTCATGAATTAAAAATATTCTCATATCAAATTACTATGGCGGCTAGAAGGTACACGTATAGACCCGTCTTTTTGAGAGCCCATTACTGACAGTGAGTATTTTCGTCATACTAATACAGCAAAAAACCACAACAACAACAAGACAATATTTGGTATAAGTCACGACAAAAATTTCATTTTGGAAATCCCACGATTTTCTTATTTTGTCGAGTACTATTTGATTGTGTAATTTTGTGCGGTAGAAATTGGGTAACGGTAGAATTTGTGCATAATGTATTTTGGGAGATAATGTGGAATTTCTGACCTGATTATCTCACTAGAAATCGCACAAATCCGTTTAATCGTTAAACTACATGCGTTTTTTTAGTTTAATTGTGTCAAACTGTGCATTCCAAATACAATTTAGTTCTCCTCCAGAATTGGTTGGTATATGTTTCCTAGAATGGCTATATCTGCCTATTTACTTGCGCTGTGCGTGCGAAATCTGTTGAAGTAGATCAACTATGTAAGTCAATGTTGTAGTTTTCTAGTCACCTTATTTAACATAGCTGTAAATAACTTGATAAGACCAAAATTCACTAGTGGCATACTTCTCATCTGCCAGAATCATCATTTCTAAAAAATAAAAATTGGTTCATCCATCCACTAGGCTGATAATCAACACAAAATCCGCACGCGTTGATACACTTTTATATGAACCATTGCTAAAAAATTTACTTCTTGAACCGCTCTGCCGATCTTCCTGTTCGCAATCTCATTTCAATTACACATATTGTGAAGAAGAAGGATAGCGACTGTAGGCCATGTGAGGACTACAGAAGGCTTAACGCAGTCTTAATTCCTGGCCGGTACCTTGTCCCCACATCCAGAATTTCTCCATGCAGTTACAATGATTTCTCAAAACTCGAGATGCTATATCCTTTTTAACTCAGAAATACTGCACAAACATTCCAGTATATCATTAACGAAACCATGAGAGATCACAAGATCTCTCACGATTTCGATTTTGTATACCATTGAACCGCAAAAGATGATCGACCAGATTTGGGAAAAATCTTCGAAAAATTATTAAATTATGACATCAACATATCAAAATGTGCAGTGTTTGGGACAAACTACCTTGACATTCTCAGTCAATAAGGTTACTGCTTAAAGCACAATGCCGTCCAAACAACAAATGAATGCAATTAGAGAATTTAGCACAGCAAAAAGTTTAGTAAATACAACAATTGGTCGGTATGGTAAATTATTACCACCGATTCATTCCAAAACTTGAAGAGAATCTTGCTCCAATTCAAACAAAAGAACAGCTTAGAAAACATCGCTCTTTTAGCGCAATCGCTAATGCATTACCACGAATGCATCTAACACACCAACAGGCGCGGTCTTAGAACTACTCAATAAAGAGACAAGCAATGAATACAACAAATACGGAATATAATACCCAGGTGGTACAGCAGCAGAGATGATGGCTTATCCACACTCTTCGGAGGCTGGCCCAATGGGTTCTAGGAAAGCCAATCAATGTTTATCCGATTTGGACAAAGCTCGAAATTATCAAGATCACGAGTACGAGAAGGAAAACTCCGAACTCCATGAACAATAATTCCTCAACGACAATCATCCGTAATCATAAATTCTTTATCGATACTCAATTCAATTGTATACATACGAAATTGGCATAAGCAAAATGTTTTTCCAGTATTGCTTTTTGGTTAAAGAAAGAAGAGTAAAAAATAAATTCCTAACTTTTAACTCACCAGCCATATTTTTTTTTTTAGAAACAAAAGTTATTTTAAAACTATACGCTGTCTTCTCCTTTAGAGAATCGTTAACCGTTGACTCCTTAGTGTCGTATGGAACTTCTTGAACCTTTCTACCAAAAATATCGTTGAAAGTTGAACATAAATTCGGTAAGCTCACTCTAACTTCTTTTTTTTCCTTCTTTGTAATTGTTATTTAAGTTCAGTTTTTGATTTTGCTTAGATTTTGTTTAATGTTTTATTATTCTATTTTATGACTTTTGTTACAACAGTTTTTTGCATTTTTACACCCGAAAATGTTCTTTTTCATAACTATGAATAATAATAATAATCGATAATCCACGAAATATAACTCTTGTAAAGATAAAATCGATAGCTATTTTGTCAATGTCCGAGGACTCATGACTAACAACAATTATGCACATCAACATCTCGAATCACGCACACACGGCATATTCGTACTAACGAAAGCTAGGAATCTCATAACATCTACGAAAACAAATTCTACTTCAAGCGGTATCAGTTCGAACAAGCATTCGACTTGAAACGTGGAGTGTTCGTTAAAAACCAAATATCATCTCAGAAGTACGAAACTGACATCAGAAATACGAAATTGTTACAAACACAGCTCAAACTAGTAGATCGTTTGGTAGTTTGTTTAAAACTCTCTATGAGACGGATTCAGAAACCAAAAATTTCTTCGATTCTTTGTCAGACAAATGTCCCAAGTGAAAAATGTTCAAAAAAAAATCCCAAATTTGTTGCATGCAATAAACGTTGCACCATCAATAGATTTTTGCACCAAGTTTCAATTAAAAAATATGTTTAATAAATGTCAAAAGGTTGACAAGTGGGTAGGTTTTCTGGAATGCTCGTGATACGTTCTCCTACCCGGACGAACAAATCGAACGATTCTTGGGATAATTTTTCTTGCCAATGCTGGTAAACTAATGTGGATACAGGTTTCACACCTTCTCTTGGACCAGAATGTAAACAGAAAATTTTAACACATAATTTCGTTGTTTACTAAATATACTTTGTTTAAAAATATAAAGCTAAAAAAAATATTTTTTGTGGGTTGTTTTAAATGCATCATTTTTGAACAAATTTGTTGCATCAACCTTTTTATAAAAGAACCGTTATTTATATCGCTGACCTCAGAAATCGTTCGATTCATTTATCCCGGTAAGATAACGTATCACGATCGTTCTAGAAACGCTACCCACGTGTCAATCTTATGAAATTTGTTGAACAAATTTGTTAATTGAAATTTTTTGCAACGACCCCCTTTGTAAAAAAAAACCCTTTATTTATATAACCGATAAGCATTTTGGACCACGCTGAGTACGTTAGTCGTCTCGTTTGTAGCATTTAGCATGCATTGGAGGGTATTGTATTCTACAAAAAAAAAAAAAATGTAATTGTGACAACAAAAAAAAATGAAAATGCTAATAAAAAAAATAATAATATGAAAACCAAAAAAAACAGAATACCGTCCACCACATGCTAGGCTATAGAATTCGACCTACTCAGGGACTCAAGCGGTTGTTGCGCGGCTAAGCGTCAGGGAGTGGGGTGGGGTTTTTGACTGTGGGTAGGCCATGTTTAACCGCTATAAGGTAGGAAACTGGGAAATGCTAATTACCTATACATTATACCGTGATCGACACTCACCTAGTTCATCCTCAATTCAATAATTCACTCTTATCTCATCTTTGTGCAAAATAATAAAGTCGAACAATTTAATTTTAACAATATCATCATAAAAATTTTATTACACAAAATGAAAAAAAAATAAGAGAAAATATTCTTGATAAAATTCGGAATTTAAAGAAAAATAACTAAACCCTAATTAACTTAACTAAAATCTTAACTACCCGCCACCAAAGTAACTACCACGGATAAAAAAAATAAAAAATCTATTGTTTTAAAAAATTTGTATTATTAACAAAATAAAATTAAAAAAAAATATATATATAAAATTCTTACTAAGTTGATTAGTTGATGTTGTTGTTGCGTGATGAAACCCAAAATTGATGACGTGTTGAAAGATGATGATAATGATTTCGTATGTATCGCAGGTTATCTTTTTTTTTTGTATTATTGTTATTATTAATTATTTTAATTATTATCTCGGTATTAAATGCTACGAGTCTACGACTGTTCGTATTTTGTTAATATATAGTTATTATATAATTACTATTATATAATGTAGTATTTATTGCTATTTATTATATTTATTTTGGTTGCTTCGGTAGTTTGTAATGAAATGCAACTTGGTGTAATAAGCGTACACAATTCACTTATATTATTTTATAATTGATTATTATAGCTCACATTTAACGCGAACGACGGTACCATTTAAAAAAAAATTAACGAACGGTGGTTTCCCTAATTCAACCGCACTGAGCACAATTGCAATTTAAAGTTTGCATTAAATTTGGTTTCGAGCGAATCTTAACACTCATTAGCACATATTTTATTAAGTCTGGTAAAACACCACATCGCACACAATCAACTAAATTATCAAAGTTTGTCTGTTCACTTACAAAAAAAAACTTCTACAATATAATAGGTACTGATTGATGAAAGTTTATGACCACTTGATAAAAAAAATTCAGTTACTTTCTTTCATTTTTTGATTATAGTTAATCACCAAAATTTTAGTCTTTTTTCTTTACTTAGATATAATATATCACATATAATCTCAAGTTTTCTTTTTGTTTTTATTATTATATAAACACAATATTTTTTTCCACATAACTTTATTTCCGATTTCCACCAAAAAAAAAAAATAATTATTTTAATTTTTTTTATATTGTTCGCACACGAGCTCAAAGCTTAAACTTCACTGATCTCCTATCAAAAAAATTTTTCTTATCCTCGCAAAAAAACAAGACCATGACAAAAAAAAAATCCAAAAATCAATTTTTGCTAAGTCATCTTGGTCTGCTGTATCGACCACTCGATATTCTTTCCAGCTCAATCGAACTGCCTTATCAATCGATATTATTACCCCTTCACGATCAGTTCGATCATTTTCCAAAACACAATATCGTAGGCAACATTTAGGCGTTAAATTAAATAAATTTCGAGAAGAATATAAGAAGATAAATTAAAACTTGGAACGAAGCCGTTGGGAATCGTTACACGTTGTAGTGACTCTTTTAATATAAAACTGTAGTCGCCTGCCTTGTCAAAATATCTAATATGTTTATTATCGAAGTCACTTCAAACGACAATCGGCGTATTTTATGTTTATTCTAGTCACTTCAAAATTTCACACGACTCGAAATGTCAGTGTTTAATTATTTCTTTCATCCCAAGTCACTTATTGGCATACCAACTCTCTAATTTTCAAATAGCAAATTTTTATAGTAAATTGAAACGACAATCGAGTCGACTAGCGTAATCGGGGTGAACATCCTTGGAAATTACGAGAAAAAAAAAATATTTTTTATTTCAGATCAATCCTTTATTTTTTGAGATTTCTGTGCAACATATTTGGTCGCCTGCAACAAATTTGAGATTTTTTTTAGGACTAGGATTTCACACGCCTGACAAATGTGCTCTTTCGCAATCAACACTCAACTGCGAATTAATTTTAGTCAGTGACTTTAATGTCCATTATAAAGAGTGGCTGAATCGATAAGGTACGAATTGTACTGGGCACCAAACGAAGTGTTTTGCCACTTCGCATGTTCTCATAGATTTTCAGTGATTCCATAAGAGAAGTCCATATTTTGAATCTTTGATTTACAACAATCCCTTATTTCATGGAAGCACGTGTCGAGAATGGAATTTAAAATTCTGATTGTAACCTAATAGCCATAGATATATCTTTCGAAGCATCACCGGAATTCCTTTATTTTTCTTTGGCATTGTAGCGAGGCTGGCGCTATAATGGTTTTCGGTAGTTTTTTCAACATTTTCCTTAGGAAAGAAATTGTTTCTAAAGAGTGGGTAAATTTTAAGGATGCTGACTGACGATGTTGATTTTGAATAAAACACAAAAAATTTAGGAAATTATTGTCAATTCTTTTTTTTATGATAATATGGTATGGTTCAATTATGTATGGAATAAAATATCGGCCAAATGGCCGCCGCGACCTCGGCGGCACACCTCCCACCGATGGTCCAAATTTTCGATGACGGTTTGGCATAATTGAGGTTCTATGCGGTTAATGTGCCGAATTATCTCATCCTTAGCTCTTGAACTGTTGCTGGCTTATCGACGTACACCTTTTTTTCAAATAACCCCAAAGAAAGAAGTCCAACGGTGTCAAATCACATGATCTTGGCGCCAATTGACATCGCCACCACGTGAGATAACACGGCCCTTGAATTTGTCGCGCAAAAGAGCCATTGTTTCGTTAGCTGTGTGACAACTGGCACTGTCCTGTTGAAACCACATATCGTCCACATCAGTATCTTCCAATTCGGGCCCTAAAAAGTTCGTTATCATCTCACGATAGCGAACACCATTCACAGTAACTGCCTGACCGGCCTCATTTTGGAAAAAATACGGCCTGATGATGCCGCCAGCCCATAAACCGCACCAAACAGTCACTCTTTGTGGGTGCATTGGTTTTTCGACAATCACTCTTGGATTATGATTCGCCCAAATGCGGCAATTCTGCTTATTGACGAATCCACTGAGGTGAAAATGTGCCTCATCACTCAAGATGATTTTCTACGAAAATTGATCATCCATTGTTGCCATTTCTTGCCACCATTCTGACCATTGACGAGAGTTAGTCTGAAATTGAGAAATGTCAAATTAAAAGCAGAAAAAAACTTGACGTTTAGGTGTGATTCACATTCAACGACGGCCCTTAAAATTTAACCACCCTTTATAACAATCAAATAGATGACGCAGTTTCCAATTTCACCGAGGCCGTTTTGTATACAAAACGGTTCAATTGATTGATAATTCAAATATTAGGGTTTTGGTCCAAGCTTACTCTCTAATCTGGAAAATTTTTCTTGAAACTGTTCTCATACCTTAAACGGACCAATGTCGATCTACCAAAAACTGTTTTTTTATTCTTGACTTCGAATTCTAAGGTGTTTAGCAAACTAAAATTGTGACTACAAGGTTCAATTGATTTACAATTCAATACTAGGGATTTTTGTTTAATTTCACTTCCTAACATTTAACAATTTTTTTTTCAAACTGCTCTCAAAACTTAAATTGACTAATATTATATGTATTTGATAATATCTACTAAAAAATTATTAGGTTATTGATGATTTCGAATTCTTAGGTATTTTAGGAAAACCAAATTGTGAATACAAATCAAATGGTCTACAATTCAATACTCGGCGTTTTGATTAGACTAAACCCTCTAATCCCCCCATAGATCTTTCTGAAACTCTCATAGCTTAAACTGACCAATATCTATCTAACAATATTCGTTTTTTGATGATTTCAAATTCTTAGGTAGTGTAGGAAACTAAAATTGTGGCTACAAGACGGAGATTTTCTTGAATCCATTGACTTGAAAACGTCAAGTATTAAGTTGTTGATCAATTAAACCGTTTTTAGCGAATATTTTTGGGTCAGTTTAACCTAAATCACCGGTTGCAAGAAAATATCTTGCGGATTAGGCGGTCAGATTGTATGTAGTTAAGTTTTTACAAATTTTGATGTTTGCAGTGATCAGGGCTAATTGGCCAGGGGGGATAATTTCTGAGGGAGGGAGAAGAGGAGGTTAATATCAGCAGGCTAATGTCCTGTAACGACATATTGATGTTATACTAAAAATTTAACATAGGTAATGAACATGGTCATAAATTTTACTAAAAGTGTTCGACATATTAGTGAAATGTATAAATCGTAAATACATTTAGGGGATTTACCTGAAAATTACATTATAACCTTGCCGCAATATTTTTTAGTTAGGCTAATGTCAATTACATTGTCTTAAGCCATTTCTCACCAACTCCTTAGATTACATACTTAACTACAGTGATGAGCAGTTAACACAGAGTGGTTTATAATTAAAAAGAAATTCCGAATTTCCCATATAAGGTGCAAACATTACATTTTCTCATATTTTGATACCCTACAATCTGAAGTGGTGGAGAAACTACTCTTATCAATTGTAAATGACATAGGCTTAACCAAAAAACATAGTGGCAATGATGAATAGTAAGCCTAGATGGTTTTTGAATCTGAGAACTTCCAAATTTCCCGTGTAATCATTACAATTTCTCAGGGGGTATCCCATGTAATCGAAAAATGTTGAGCGACATTACCGTAGGCAATGTAAACGACATAAACCTTAATAAAAATATATTGGCAATGATAAACAAATAGTGAGTGGTTTAGTATATTAACCAGAACCTTTTAAATTTATTTACGACTGCTGAACATATTTCAATAAATCGTTCTCGTTTTAGAAATAAAATATTTTTAACGTAGTTAACGTAGCAATTTTAATAAAATAATTAGTTTCTGGAGTACCTGTATAGGAACCATGCGCAGATTTTAGCGAAAAAAAAACTAGATATAATTTTTTTTCGATTAAATAAAAATAAATTATTGCAGCCAAACTACTATACAAATTTTGTGTATGCAACCAACATAAAAACTCAATAAATTTAGACAAAAATTTTATCAGTACATATGGAGGTACAGATAAAAAAAATTAAATAAAAATTTTTTTGGTTGATAAAAAAAATAAAAACTCGATACTAACGTAATATAAACTTTATTTAAAAATACACAATTTTTTATATTTAATTTTATTTTTTCGAGAAACAAAATGGCATTTGAAAATCGTGCGCATGATATTATACATTTTCAGTCACATTTAATTGAATGGGTACATCTCTTCAAAACTAAGAAAAAATGGAAATCATATTCAGATAAATTTATTGAAATGAAAATTAAAATCATCTTACTTTTTATCAGTATATCGAAAGAGTTTAATCTAGCTCACATCCTTTCCCGTAAAATTATTCAATGCATCATGCGATATATTTCAATATTTATGGCACTCGAAATGGACAACACTAATTTCGTTAATTAAAAGTATAGGCTTTAAATATATTAGTTTATAAAATAATAACTTAGATACTTTTTTAATTATTTAGGTGTGTTAAGATAAATTAAATTTAAAACACAACAAAAAATTTAACCGCCAATGCGAAACGTCAAATTGAATTATGTAAACATAAACAAAATGAACATACGTTGCACACACGTCTGCTTCAAAAAATGAAATATTCAAAATTGAACGTGCGTTTTTCTAGCAACTACAAGAAATTATATCGAATTTTTTTTCGCTAAAATTTGCGCATGGTTCCTATACTGATTTTTGATTTTCCAATTGAATTTCAAAATTATTTGATTTCGACGAAAAATCGTGCTCCGCCTAAATGTTTACTTCATTTACTAAATGAACTGCAACTTTTATGATTTCCTACACGAGATTTGTAGTTTTTTAAGGGACTTGGTTTATAATCTCTAAATTTTTGTTGCTTTTCTGTATGGGGTTTGAATATTTTCTGGGAGTGGAACCGGAGCTCTCCTTAAACATGTTTGGTAAGATCAGCCCACCCTTGTTTCTTCCAGGTTCATAATATTACTTATAAGATGTTTAGGAGAATTTAAATTAACAAATATTTATGATTTTTCGATTTTTTTTTTATCTTTTTTTTATTGTTTTTTTTTTATAAACTTTAGTGCCTGTTACTCAAAAATAATATGCAGTTACAAGTGCAGCTAACAATAAGATCGGCTCGTATTAATTTCATTCATTCATCTTATGAATGCACAGGACTAGAATTAAAAATACATAGTAAATAGATGCTTTTCTTGGGTTGCTGATTTAAAGAAACAATTGATAGAGACCAATACCATTAGCAATTATTAAATCTTTATCCTTTTTCCTATTAGATTCTATCCTATTCAAGCTCAAATGTGGCTTTAACAATTAAAATAAATTTCATACCTCAACGTTAAATATAAGTGATATTTTTCCTTTCACCTGATCCTGTGATCTTGTGTACATGTATTTTTTATTTTGCGGTTGGCTTTATGTTTCACCTAGGGATTTGGCCACTTAGCTGTAGTTTAAATCTTATAAAAAAAATTATTTTATGATTTGGGCTCAAAAATAGAAGGGAAGGAAATAAAATCAATAACTCCACGAGACACGGCAAAAATCATGCTTGAATTTTACATAAATTAATTAAGATATAAATTAAAATAAGAATGCATTGTAATGTTGTCAAACAACATATTAGAACAATTGCCGACATTCGTTTGTATACCTTAAGAACAATATTTTTTCTGAGTAAATCGCAGAGAAACTATTTGTTTCGACTGTTCGTGCATTCTCAACATTCAGGCGTATATAATAAAAGTAATAAATCTTAAATAAATAAATTTTATCTAAAAGCTCGAAAAACACAATTCGCATTAGCTCAAACTTTTGTTGGTATACAAATGTTATTGGTAACAACATATATAGTACTCGCTAGTTTGCGAGTTATTTCGACATTTTAGTACATATTGGAAATTTTACAATTTCAGCCTTACATATAGTGTCTGAATTGACACTATATGTGACCACAAAATTTGTTATATTATTCCGAATTATTAAAAAAAAATTGTTGATCAGATTTTCTTGACCAAGCTTAGGATCATCATTGAATCGATCGTTCATCGTGCAGTTGATCTATTATTGTATAGTTTATGCACTAAATTAGATATTTTTTTTTAGTTTTAAGAGAAATTTCAGAGGCCCGTGAAATTTCTGCTAAACTATTCCTATAATTTTTGTTTTACAATTATATAATAAAATGATGAATGATACAAATGCGCGACAAAACTAAATACAAGCAAATATTTTTACATACCTGCCATTGAGACTGTCTCAGCCTTTAAATTTAAAGAAAATAACGATTTTAAAAGAAAAACATAAAATTGGGTACGTCACTGTAATTATATTTATATGTTGTATTAGGTTTCTTTGGCGCCGCATCCAAAAACATTAAAACCTTGTGCTATGAAATTCCAACTACAGGCCTTATAATAAAAATACCCATTAAAGAGTTAGTTCCTTGCGCTTATGTAATTATGAATAATATTCACGTACACAACATTTAAATTAAATATTATGAACAGCAACAATAAAACACCGTAGAAAATAAATAAAAATTAAAATAACGGTAATAATTTGCGAAACAGCTAAATTAAAAATATTTTTTCCATAAAACATTTTCCATGGAATACAGAATTATTCGCGCGCATTTTTACTATATGCGGCTGTGTGTACGTAATATGAATATTGCTGGAATGAAAATATTTATGAAACTTGTAATTAATTTAAATAATGGCCAAACGTGATAATTTTCCCGAGAAAATATTAAATGCGGCCAAATAAGGGTTCTGAACTATTTTTTTTTGTAAAACTCGTATCATAAAATAATGGAAACGGGTATGTAGAATATGTTGATATGCATTCATGCACCGGAAAATTTGCCCTAGCACAATTTAACACACCCACATACAAATAACATAAATTATTCAGAAAACTTTCGCACATACTCATATCATATATGCATAAAACGTCGAAAGTCAAAAGTAGTCAAAATCATTTAAAAGCTAACCTAGACATGCAACATAACTTTGCATGTCGAAAGTTTTATTATTTTTCTTGTTGTAGTTTCTGTAATGTATGTATTGTAGTTTTGAACAAAAAATTTTATTTTGAAAGTTCTGTTTAACAAAAACTAAAAAAAAATATCCATTTGCTTTTATTGCGATGTATGTTCTTCTATCTACTATTTTATGATTAGTGTATACATAAAATATGTTATGCTATAAAATGCATGAATTAGAAAATTTGCATAATAATGATTAGAGATGCATCATAGAGTTTACGAAATTAAACAGAAAAAAAATTGTTGCTAGGTAAAAAAGTTTTGACATGACAATAAGACATTATGCTAGTTTGAGGTGAATGCATTAAACTTGGTTGTTGAAAATGTATTATGAAAAGTTGTAACTTTTACGAGAACTAGAGGCTCTGCCCCTAGATGCTGCGTGCTACATTTGATGCTATTTGATTAAATCGTAAACGAACTGCTGAAAATATCGATGCTGTGAACCAAAGTGTTGATGAAAATGGAGGACAATGTAATCGATGTTGTTGTCAAAAAGTTGGATTTTATGGCATCACATGGAATGTTCTTCATAAGGATTTGCATTTCAAGGCGTATAAAATTCATTTGACCCAAGAACTTGGTTTAAATGACCATTTATTACGTAGAAATTTCGCAGATTGGGCTTTAGAGCAACAGATTCATTATTTCATGGAAAAGTCGTCTTCAACGATGAAGTGCATTTCTGGTCAATGGCAACATTTTTGAAACTATGAGGCCATTTGTATTCTAGGTGCACAAGACTAGAACACTTCATACTTGTTTCAGGTTTGAAAGCAGAAAAGAGAAAGAGCAAATGCTTCCCCTCTATTTAAAGCGTATGATAGAAAATGGCAGAATCCTATATGGCTCTTATATATCCTGTGGCTCTGCCACAAATTTCGTATGGATCTCCCAATTTATGGAAAAAGCTCAAGCATGAAATGTTTATACTGTAGATTGTAGAGATGACGAATTTTGATAAAGTAAAGATTTTGAATCGAAACAAGTTATTTCCGATAAAGTTTAAAAAAATAAGTATGAAGTTTCACCTTGATCAGTCGATCCGTCTGTGCTATAAGTAACTATCAACATTTAGTGTGCACGACATCACACAAACACGAGGTCAAAATGTGTCATGATCACCCCATCATACAAAAAAAAAACTGTTTTAAACCGATATTGTTGAAAATTTAATTTAGAATCGTTAAGTTCATAGTCGTTTTTAATATACTTTTCAAAATATTTGCAAAAAACATGAAAGCTCGTATGGAAGCTGTTACTTCCGGTAGACCGAATTCGACGAAAGTTCATTGACATCTAACAATTAGTAGAAAAAGCTTAAGAATGAGGCTTCACCACGAAGAATCAATTCGTCTGGGCAGTATAGGACTGACTTTTTGTTGAAAACAGTTTTTTTTTAAATAGCATAATTTTCGGTTTAATTTTGGAAAACTGTTTTGAACAAGTATTTTTGCAAATTCAATTTAAAATCTTTTAGTTCATAATGGTTTTTCCCGCAAATGATATACTTTTTAAAATAGTTGCAAAACACGAAAAAGCTGCATGACGGCCGCCACTTCAAGTATAGACCGATTAAAACCAAAAATCATTGCCAGCTTTGTTACGACTGTATGGTCGCAACGACGATTTTTGTGTTATTTTATTCACCCCGGTTATTGTCTTCGTTTCGCCCATCTTCTCTTATGTTTTTATTCACCTCTGTGTTTGTCTGTTAAATTGTGCGCTGAACGCACCCGCGACTTTTGTTTTGTTCCCCATCGTTTGGTGGCGCAGAGGTGAAGAGAAGACGAGAAAGAGAGAACAGTGCGCATCGAGTGTGTGCAAAGTAAAACGTTTTGGAAAAAATGTTTTTCTTATATGTCTCTCTCTTTTATATCAACGAAAATTTGATATAAAGGAGAGACAGAGAAGAGAGATTAATTTCTTCTAAAACGTTTTACGAGTTGTGCGGTGCTCGAATTTTTTTTTGCTTTTGATGATTCGAGTTTTGGTTGTCATTAAAAACGAGTCTCGTTTTGATTTTGGTGATATAAAAATCGAGTTGTGATTTTTTATAGAGTAGAATTTTGGTTGTGATAAGAACGGTCTTGTTTTATAATAGAGATTGGAATTTTTATAATAGAGTGACATTAAGATATCTATGTGCTAGAAATTTTGTAAAAGAAAAATAAAGTCTTATTTGGATTTTTGTGAAAAAAAATATAAAAAATGTTGTTGTTTGATTGGAGAGAGAATGCAATTGAAGGAATTGTCGTAGTTGTAGAAGAAACAACTCAATCGGGCATTACATCAAAAGTGCATCCATTTTATTTACACGTGTTTGAGGTTCGATTAGAGAAAATTAAATTAATTTAAATTTTTTGTTTGGTAAAATAAATTTAACCAATAGTAAATTATAAACAATTGTGTGCATTTGTTTTCTAAAGAAACACATTTTGTACAGTTAAATAAATATAAAATTACAAAGTTATGTGGCGCCTTGGCAAATAAAATTACGGGCATAAAGTGGAGTTCTGTTGTGTTTTTGTAACGTGGTCGACTCAGATAAATCGACCATTAAAAGTCGAGTTTGGTGCTGGGAAAAGTCCAGTTTTTTCTTGCATTCAAGATTTGTTGTCAAATATCTACGGGCACCGAATTTAATAATTATCGTGTTTTAATCCCGGAAATTGGTCAGCGTGGTACGGGATCGCTACGAGTACAGCATTACGGTGCCACAAGTATCCAGTTAGTACCACATGGTGAAAGAAACAACGCGGCTGCCGATCAAGGTCAACTTTTGTCTGGTGTGCGTACGGCGGCCAGGTGAGGCCAGCCGTGATAGTTTTATTGGTATCGGGGAGAGGCCCCACAACAGTACGGGTGGCCAACCGGCTATTCGTGTGTGATATCGGCAAAATCAAGCCGCAACGGTCCGGGTGGGGGCACCTGTGGCATGACGGCCGCGCAAGGCCGCAACCTAAATTTATATTGCAACATAACGGCACATAAAGCCGCAACGGTCCGGGTGTGGCACATCACCTGTGGCATGACGGCACCAAGGCCGCAACCCAGTTTTGGAAAATATTTATTTTTGGATTTTTTATTAAGGTACAATTTTGTTCATTTTATTTTTTTTATTATTTTACATATTTTCAATTTTTATTTTATTTTTTTTTTAATTTGGGATTTGTAATCGAGCGCCGGGTAACGATCGCGCGCTCGGCGGGCATTGTTCTCTCACTTTCCTTCGCTTTCTCTTTCTCATTCCCTCCCTTTCTCTTTGCTTTTCTCATGGGAAGTTGGGTTTTTATTTTGTTATTTGGTGTTTGATTAAATAAATAAAATGAATTATTAAAATTTTTCGGTTTTTGTATGATGGGAGCGGAAACTACCTCTGTGTCGGTTTAGTGTTTGCGGTCCCTTGGTGCCCGCATCCAATTTCGTAACCGGGGCTTTGCCCTGTTTGAATTCGAATGGATGCGCGCACCAAGGCACCTCTACCGGTTTATAATTTTGTTGTGTTCGTTCCTCAAGTTCCGGCCGACGAATTTCGGCGGAACTCGGTTTTATTATTATTTGCGTTCCCCCCAACTTTCTGTATGATCATGGTGTAAGCCAGGAGCGTCATGCAAGCCTCAAATCCCACGACCTTAGCACTTCTCCCTGAGAACGTAGCCGGCAAAAAATCACCGTGGAGGCCTCTGCATGCGCTTAGTGAAAATCTGCAGGTTGGCAGTAGCCAGCCTGTAACAGCTTCCAATTTGTGAGAAAATCTTAAGTATGAAATTTTATCTCGACACCACTTTTTGACGTTCCTAAAGCGAGCAGAACTCATACAGCAGAGTTTTACAATTTAGTATGGATAATAGGCTAATTAAATGCTCTATTAAAAATGTTGGGCCCCATCCCATCCAACTAAAACGGTGGGTTCTGCTAGCTTTACAGAGAAGTTAACCAGAACCAAAATCAAAAATCGGAACAACAACGAAATTATAACGCAAACCAAGATTAATTAACATACGAGTACCAGTAGATTTAGGCTTGTTATGGCTTATTTAAATATTAAGGAAAAAGCCGTAACTACTATTGCTGTAAATCTGGAAATAAACAAGATATAACAAATTAAAAATACCCAATCCGCAACTTTTTTTTACAGGTCACCACCAGAAATCTAACCCGGGATCCCCGAATAACAGAGCGTGCACTACTCTCTTTACTAATGTTGATTTCGATTTTCGATTGAACGAAACATGTTACATTGAGCAATAAAAAATGTACTCCAACTGCTGTCAAAATGTTCGATTGAAAGAAAAAAATATTACAAGGGCAATATTTTGCTAAACCCAGGGTAATTTTCTCTACTTCAGGTTTTTTGATCCAGGTGATGAAAAAAATATATTGTTTTGCCATTTAAGAGCGGTGTAGTTCATTTCTGTTTCATTGATACAAAATGAGGGTATAATAAAATAAGGGTACTATTTTTAGGGTAGGAAAATATCAATCGAAATCAACATAAGTTAACGAGGGCGAACAATTAAGTTCCTCGGTAAAAATTGTGGGGTCCATTCGTTCTTGACTAAGCTTAGAGTGATTTAATTTAAAGCTAGCAGAACCCAAAATGGGAATCGAACCAAACCCGAAATAAGCATGCAAAATAAAATTAACAGATGTATAAATAATTTTAGGCTCATTATGGCTTCATCAAATGCACCATTATAAACTTTTGGGCTCTATTCGTTTTTGACTGAGCTATAGGTCATTTAATTGAAAGATACCAGAATCCAAATCAAACTAACTAGACTATTGACGAACAAGTAATTTTAGGTTCATGATGGCCTAATCAAATGACCCATTAAAAAAATCTTGGGCTCCACTCGTTCTTAACCAAACTTCAGGCCATTTAATCTAAAGCTAAGGGAACCCAAATCGAAAAAACCGTTTATGGATATTTTGCTGCACTCGTTCTTGACCTAACTTTAGATAATTTAATTTAAAGCTAGCTGAACCCAAACGAAAATCGGATCAAAACCTGCGGTCAAGAACAAGTGCAGTCCGAAATTATTAAATGGGTTATTTGATGTCATAATGAGGTTCTGCTAGTTTTAAATTAAATTGTAACAATTTGGTGTACTGATCAAATTGCTGCATACAAATGGTTAGTTCCGCTATTCTATTGCCCAGCTCTGTCTGGTGGAGGGAATACTTAATTGGTCGTGGGGTATTGTTATGTTTCGCAGATTCACGGGCTTATAACAAAAAATTACAAAAAACAACAACAAAAAATCTACCCCTCTCCCAGCCGAACCTCTTGAGTCACATCATTTCGTCATAATGTATTACAACTAATTCCATCAAAATTAATAATATAATATTCATAATGGCGCCTCTAAATGCGGATTCAGTGTTGCGTTCGTTCGTTCGTTCCTTCCTTCCTTCCTTCCTTCTGAAATTATTTTTAAATTATATTAAAATCCAAGTTGCTGAAAATAATTCACAAGAAGAAAAACGTCACTTTTAACAAATCAAATTGGTTTTAAACAATTTCAGATGGAAGGAAGAAACGAAAAAACGCAACACTGAATCCACCCTAAAAGTAAACTTCAAATTTAGAAAAATTAAATAAAAACGATAATAAACTTAAGAAAATATTTACTCAAAGAAAAGCTTCACCCGCAACACGTTACTCCAAAACATTCTTCTACATCCTTGGTAACTAAAACTGCTGATTCTTATCAACAACATCACTTGAGAATTGACTATATTGCTGGAGCCTTGGTATTTATACACGTGTCCATAAATCATTAACTGCAACTCCAAAAGCAGGAGATTCCTATATACATATATCGCAGACAGCACTGATATTTAATCCAAACTTTTTTTTCACTGGTTCAAATTATAACACCTTGTTGCAAACGGTGAACAGGTAGCTTCCAAAATTGTGCACATCCGTATGGTATAAGTATACCCTTTGTAAATCGCTATCGTCTGAAACCGCAACACTATGAGGAACTTTCATTTGTCCACAGTAAGAAGAACAACGGTGCACACGCTTTCCAACCAATTGCAAATTAAAAATTTCAGTTTTTTTTTTTAATTCAATTATTTAATTAGTAACAAAAAAAAATTGTTTTCTTTTTGTTTTTTTTATTTACAAAATTACAACCCGGTACATTTTAATGTGTTTAACTTTAACAAAAATTATTCGCCATTATTTTGCCGAGAATCTGGAAAAAATTGTTGTTGAGTATTATGGGTAAATATTCTTCACTCTTTAGAGATTATAGTTTTCGTTAGGAAAAACCTCATTGGACAATAGTTTGTCATATGGGCAAAACTGATTTTCGCTAGTTTTTCGCCAATTGGTGGGGTCCATCCTGCTGTAATTAATCTTATGGTCTGCTTTCCTAATAGGTATAACTTGAGCCCTCATCTCCGAGAAAAACAGGACTCTCCGGAATATAAAAATTCTTGAAAATTACATGGTTTACGGCGTTTTCCATTTATGGGCCCGAGGATTTTGCCAGTGGACGGATTGTAGTGGCGCCATCTATAATTGGTTCCACTGTCAAAAAATTTGCACATTTCATGAACCTCAAAGTTTTGGATTTTTGAAATTTTGAACAATTTTGTAGAAAACTAACTGATCTTCAATTCTTATATGAACAAAAAATCTGTAACTGCCATATTTTGGGAGATATTCGCCAAAAACCGATTTTTCGGGTCTTTTGGGGCTATTTTCTCCCCCTACAACAGAATGTTTTCTTGAAAACTCGGTCTCATTTTTAATGAGGTACCAAATACCACTTATCATCAGAAAATGAAAATCGCAACTAATAACTTACAGGTTGACCCCTTCATTTACTGGACTAATATAATTTCTTGTTAAACTATTCCGACAAGACATAATAGTATATTATACATAAAGGTTAAGAAGCATGCTATTATAGCCTGAGCGAGCTTATAGTAAGTGAGGGTTATAACAGCACTTCTCAAGCGTGGTGTATATACAATTTTTTCCACTACTAGTCGTAGAAGGCACACCAACCACTAAGGTTTTTTGTTGATAAGAAGATTAGTTTGATAAGGGAAACACTTGCTCTTGAATTGTAGTAAGCGTAAATTTAAAATGACACTGCATTTTGTTTTGTTATTTGAAGTTTTAAATGTGTTGAGTCAAATTGGCATTCATATGGGGAATAGTCAAAATCTCACTTTACATTTAATCGCATTACATCTAGTGTTCATTTTTCATTATTAACTGTGGTCAATAATAACATATTATTAACCACTAGCCGAGAAATTTTCTCAGGCTACTAAAACACATAATAATGATGTCTTCTACGACTAGTAGTGGAAAAAAATTATTGTCCTTTAAAACCGGATTTTATTTACAGATACCTTTTTCTCCTGCACGTGAATGCCTCAAAAATAACAACTGACCTCTTTTTGTTGGTTTCCTCTTCTTTTATATCATCCGCTTGCGAAGTAGAAAACGAATACAAAGCAAAACAAGAAAAAAAATCTGATGAACTATTTACAAGCTCCCATTATTTCCATTACAAAAATGAAGGGTTAAGTATATTACGATTTTCGTTTGCGAGAGAAGCACGAAGCAAATTCCAGTAAAATAAAATTGGATTTTTTTTTAATTTGAGCAAATGTTAGTAATAAAACTGGGAATGTTGCCATAAAATATAGTTCTGCGAGTATTTTTATAGCAGTAAAATAATAAATAATAAACATCAAGTTACCATAAACATCATTCAAACAAACAGATCAAACATGAGCGGTAAGTAATTTAAAATTATTTTATTTTGCAATTCAACAAAATCGTCATCTAATTTAAACGCAAGCTATTTGAAGTGTTAAAATTTATAGGGCATAAAAAAATTATAGCATCGCCATTTTTGTTTACATATTGCTTACCTTTTTTAACTAGTATCTTTTTTAAATGCATGTAGCTCCATTTGTCAGTAAAAAAATTGTTGGAAAAAATGGAACTTGTAAATCGTTCATGACTTTGGCTCATTTGGGACCAACGCTTGACTACTTCGCACAACCGATTTACATGACCAAACCTCACTCACCTATGAAAAAGTATAGTAAGACATAATTGGAACAAATCAGTGTTACAAACTGACCTGAAATTTCGTCAAGAACGAGTGAAGCGATACATTTTTTAATGGAGAATTTGATTAGGCCATCATGAGCCTAAAATTGTTTGTTTGTCAATTGATCTTGTTATGCGTTCTAATTTAATTTTTGGTCCGATTTTCAATTTGGGTTCTGCTAGCGTAAATTAAATGATCTGAAGTTTGGGTCACGAACGAGTGTAGCCCAAAATTATTTAATTGGTCATTTGCTTAGGTCGTAATATGTATAAGAAGTTGGCCCGAAATTTCTATCCCGAAAAGGTTTTTTTCCCATATAGTGTGTGTCTTTGCTAAATCACATAAAAATAATTCCATCCCGAACATTTTATTGCTAAATTAAAGAAAAAAATAAATACTTAGCCCGAATAAATTGTAAAATTATATTACTGTTAGCAGAAAAAAAACTTTACAATCTATTAATAAATTACATCTACTTTCTTGATCATCCTGAAAACTATTTTCTATACATTCTTCAGATGAAAATATATTCAATACCAAATTTCCTTGTGCCGAACACAGAGATGACCCCTTCCCTTGGCGTATGGAGTTAGGTGTGCCAATGTGCATAGAACTTATATTCAGGCGCCCATTTGAAAATCACAAGGATTGATGGTGAATATTGTTCATCCCGAAAACCACTTTCTATACATTCTTCAGTTGAAAATATGTTCATTACCCAATTTCCTGGTGCCGAACACAGAGATGAACCCCTACCTTGGCATATGGAGTTAGGTGTGCCAATGTGCATAGAACTTATATTCAGGCGCCCATTTGAAAATCACGAGGATTGATGGTGAATATTGATCATCCCGAATCAACCACATTGGCACATCTAACTCCATATGCCAAGGTAGGGGGTCATCTCTGTGTTCGCCACTAGGAAATTTGGTAAAGAACATATTTTCAACTGAAGAATGTACAGAAAGTTGTTTTCGGCATGATCCATAGTCACCATCAATCCTCGTGATTTTCAAATGGGCGCCTGAATATAAGTTCTATGCACACTGACACACCTAACTCCATATACCAAGGGAGGGGGTCAGCACCAGAAAATTTGGTAATGAACATATTTTCAACTGAAGAATGTATAGAAAGTGGTTTTCGGGATGATCAATACTCACCATAAATCCTCGTGATTTTCAAATGGGCGCCTAAAAATAAGTTCTATGCACATTGGCACATCTAACTCCATATGCCAAGGTAGGGGTTCATCTCTGTGTTCGGCACCAGGAAATTTGGTATTGAACATATTTTCATCTGAAGAATGTATAGAAAATAGTTTTCAGGATGATCAAGGAAATAGATGTAATTTATTAATAGATTGTGAAGCTTTTTTTCTGCAAACAGTAATATAATTTTACAATTTATTCGGGCTAAGTATTTACTTGTTTTTTTTAATTTGGGAATAAAATTTTCGGGATGGAATTATTTTTATGTGATTTAGCAAAGACACACACTATATGGAAAAAAGCCTTTTTGGGGATAGAAATTTGGGCCAACTTCTTATACATGGTCGTAATGAGCCTACATTTTTTTGTCTTTCGATTGATCTTGTTTTGCGATCTAATTTCGGTTTTGGTCCGATATTTTGAAGTTGGTTCTGTCACCCTAAAAAAATTTCAAAAGCAAATGGAGCCAACAATTGTTTAATGGAACATATTAATAGGGCATAATAAGCATAAAAGTATGTGTATGTATCTTCATATGCGTTCTAATTTCGGTTTTGACTCGACTTTCGATTTGGGTTCCTAGTTTTAAATTAAATGACCTGACATTTGGTCAAAAACGAGTATGGAGTCTAATAATTTTTAATGAACATTTGATTTATATGTCAATTGATTTTATGCGTTCTAATTTAAGTTTTGGCCCCAGATTCGATTTGGGATCTGATAACTTTTAATTAAATTAGCTAAAGTTTGGTCAAAATGAGTGGAGTCCAAAATTAAACAATGAATCATTTGATTAGGTCATAATGAACCTAAAATTATTTGTATGCAAATTGATCTTGTATAGTGCGTGCCAATTTCGATTTTGTCCGATTTTCAATTTGAGTTTTGCTAGCTTTAAATTAAATGACCTTAAGCGCCATGAATGAGTGGAGCCCAAAAACTGTTCCCGGGGAAATTTAAATAAACCATAATAAGCCTAAAATTGTTGATATGTTAAAGGATTTTAGTTCGCGTTATAATTCCGGTTTTGTGGCCATATTCTTGAAATTCGTACGAAAAAAACGTATACGAATTTTTGTCAAAATACGTGATCCCATGCGAAAATTTTAATTGTTGTATTCTTGAAATTCGTATGCGAACATTTTCGAATAAAAAGTAGACGAAAATTTTCGTATGGTATAAAATCGTCGAGTTTTAATTTCGCATACGATTATCTTTTAAGCCGTATACATACGTCAGATGGAACTCCAGGATTTTTACATCCGAGATTTTTTTTTCAATTTTGTTCAACTCTTTTGTATGAAAAGAGGCGTGTTTGTTGTATAATTTACGTGATGTAATTGGTTAAAACTATGGGATAGAAAAATTCCGGATTTTTAAAAAAATTGTTTTGAAAAAATAATTCGTTGATCCTTGCCACACTTTGATTCTTTCGTCGTGATTCAATGATTTCAAAAAATCTATCGCCGTCCACATTTGATTTCTTTGCGCGATTCTTTGTTTATGTATGTGCGTAAAATTTTGTTTTTTGATTTATTCGTATAGTATATTATAAGTAAATAATTAATTATTTTATTTATACATATAATATATAAATTAATAATTCAATATTTTTTTTATAATATGTGTAAAAAGCAACTTATTTGCAACAAATTATATAGCATATTATGCGAACTATGCGAAGAAATTTCAAAAATGAGTTTTTTTTGTCAATTTTTTCACACATACATAGACATTATATATTATGCTTTAGTTTGAAGCTAGAAGCTGAAGCCATGTGTAAGCTGATTCTATATTAATATAGTTCTATGGTTTTATTTTTGAAATATCTCTTTCTGAAACAAAAAAAAAAGGTTTTATTAAAGTCCACACCACACAAATGTGTGAGTAGAAAATCATAGTATGTACAACACAGTTGTGTGTATAGTTATAGTGTTTTTTTTCGGACGAAATAAATTTGAAAGGAAAACACAAATGTGTAAGTTGGTTCAAAACACATTTAAAAATAAATGTTTGCCATGGCACTTGAACCGTACCCACACAATTGTGTTATCGGGCAGGATTAGGGATATGAGACCGCCATATGCATTTTTTATATAACCATAGTGCTCTTGTGACAAATGAAATATCAAATTTTATATGGGAAAAACCTTTACATTCATTCGATAGTATACATCATACGAGTATTGTCCTGTGTGTTCATTAGAAAGTGTTTAAAATAGCGTATTATTAAAATTAAAAAAAAAATTAAATGGAGCCTGAAAAGCAAAGATTAGGACACATATCCAAACAACAAAAAGAAGCTTTAATTGAATTTATCGAGGCTAACCCCGATTTATCTAAACAAAAATTAAATAACAGTTTGTCTCACAAACAAATGGCTAAGTTATGGGAAGATGCTGCACATAATTTTAATGCTATTCCTGGAGCTGCTAAACCTTGGCAAAGTTGGAGAAAGGTAATACAAACAATAGTTTAAACTCAAACGTAATACATACTAACAATGATTTTTTTTAGTGTTGGCATGATATTAAAACGGATGTAAAGGTGAAACTAAGCGCCATTAAAAAATATACTAGTGGTACAGGTGGAGGTGGTCAAACAACAATAATTTTAACGGAACTTGAAACAAGAGTTGCTTCTTTAATAGACGATGTCACTATTTCGGGCCAAAGAAACGTGATAGAGGCTCCCGTTAATATGGTATAATAGTTTTTTTGTAATATTTCCTGTAAATACATTTCCACAAAATTTATCTTTTTTTTTAGGAATTACCTCCGAATGACATTAATGACGAAAATATTTTATCATTAATAAATGTCGACAATAGCACCAGGGTCACAAAAATTTCTCCTATTTCTAACTCCACGGCTACCACAATAAACATTAATCCTAGAAATATGCCTTCAACATCCATCTCTTCCCACCATCTTAACTACCAGATTTGACATTCATTTGCACAGAAAACGAGCCACATCAAGAAGACACACCACATCATCAAGATACTTGCTTCATAGAAGCAAAATTAAGTGAAACAGGCGGAAATGTTCCCTCTAATAAAAGTAATCAATAAATTATTACTGAAAGTTAATTCTTGAAATACATTTTCTTATTTATAATTTTCAGAACGTTGGCACAAACTATTAGTACCGCAGATGCAGTCACGCAAAGCATCAAAACGAAGAACAAAGTCAAGGAAAATTATTATGCTAGAAAACTGGAACTACTTGAAAAACTTGTAGCCCCAAAACAAGAAAGTAGTGCGGCAAAGGTCCGAATTGCCGACAATATGGATGCAATTGTGGAATTAATGAAAAAGCATAATTAAAAAAATAAATGTTCTCAAATAATTTAAATAAATAAGTCATAATTACACTTTAAACTATCTATTTTATTTCAATGATAGGCTTTTACAAAATTATTTGTCGTTACATTTTAATTTGTGAAATACCGTCTCACTAAAGTTTGCTGTATTTTTCTACCAGCAAGTAAAAGAGGATTTGATTGTGCACTGTTAACCTCTTCACTAACGCTGTTGTCAATATTAAGCATGCCGTCCAATAAATCATCATTTTCTTCTGGCGCAATGTCGTCTATATTGTTTTCAATGCACATATTATGTAACGCACAGCAAGTGTTTATAATTTTTGATGCTGTTTCGGGTTTGTAGTGCAATGCACGATGTTTTAATAAACAGCGGAACCGCATTTTTAATATTCCATTCACCCTTTCGATGATATTTCTCGTGAGCTTGTGGCACTCATTATAGTCACTTTCTGGAGGTCCGTCTTCTGGCCTCGATATAGGCGTCATCATTCAAGGTCTTAAAGCATATCCCGAGTCACCTTAAAGAAAACTCCATTACAAAATGAAAATATTTCGACAAAACAATAAATAGTTTACCTAGCAAATAGAAACTTCCAGGATACCTGTTGTACAAGTTTTCCATGGCTGGAAGAACTTGCGAATTACTCCATATAAAACTGTCATGTGTCGAGCCAGGATATTTTGCATTGACGTTAATAATTTTTAAATCTGCATCGCATATCTGTAAAGAAATTAGTTAGTGTCATATTTGTTTTATAATAAATAGTTACTTACCAGCTGCACATTTATTGAATGATTACTTTTCCTGTTGACGTAGACGTGCTCTGGATATTCACTGGCTTGTTTCACAGGGGGAACAATTGCTACATGAGTCCAGTCAATACATCCTACAACTCCTGGAAATCCGTAATTGTCATAAAATCTAAAAAAAAAATATTTAATTAGTATTTAGTAAACTTTTATGTATATTAATATTTGTTAACACTATAGTTACTTTTGTCTTGCAGCTTTCAATTCATTGAGATTTCTATGAAATCTTACTTTATGTTCGAAAAATCCGCTGGCGTGGACAGTATTAATAACTTCATTGATGCTTCTGCTAACAGATGGTTGACTCATCGATATATTAAAGTTTTGACCAACATCCTGCTGATAGCTTTCGGCAGCAAAGAATCTCAAAGAAGCAAACACCTTAAACGAAAACGAAAATATCGTTTATGAGAATTAATCTGTACACCTTTTATAAAAAGTATGCTTACCTTTTCTTCTACTGTTAAAGCACTAGTTCGTGAGAAATCTACCATATGAGGCTCTAATGTACCGATTAATTCTTCAGCCATATTTTTATTTATTCGGAATAGTTTGATAAATTTTTTATCAGAGAGTTCAAAACAATTTTGAGGTTCTCTTTTAAACCTATTTATTTCGAACTCTTCCGCCTGTTCCAAAGCCGAGTGGGATAAAATAATCCCTAATTCGTCTAACCCAGCCATTTTTGTAAATTAATTCTTAATTTATATAATTTTATAATTTGATACACAATTTATATATGTATTTAAATACTTTGATTATAAAAAACACAAGATGACAAATTTTAATTATTGAGACACGAAAAATCTAAAATTTATTAATAAACAAATTTTTTTTGACAAATACATATAATCACCACACGACGAGAAGTTGACCACGATGAAAGTATAAAAAATTCGATTAGTTTCAAGAATTTGACAAATTACAAGTGATTGAATTTTTCATTCGAATTTTTAATCGAAAAAAAACGTATACGATTTTTTTCGTACGAATTTCAAGAATATGGCCATTGGTTCGATTTTTGATTTGAATTCTGCTTGCTTTGAAGTGATAAAACCTAATGCTTTCTCTAGAAGGAGCAGAACAAAAAAACTAATATGGCATTTAATTAGCCTAAAATGAACCTTTAATTTTACAATTGTTTTGAAATCATTTTTAATATGGGTTCTGCTATTTTTTTCTAAAACTATCAGTACCCATCGTTTTAGGTGAAAAGGATTGCACCCAAAATTGTTCAATGGAACATTTTATTAGCTTATTATTTGTCTTCATACAATCTTGCAAAGTTCTGTTGCATGGACTCTGCTAGCATAAGGGACATTTTTTTACTTCGGCGATAAACCGGATAGTAACTCTGAAATAATGTCGAGGTCAAAATTTTTCATGAATAATATACTTTACTTTACTCCGCAAAAGAAAGTAAAATCGGTCAGATCAAATGGTGTTAAATATTCAATGCCGATAAACAAGAACGGTCATCCGTATTTATGTAGCAAGCCGAAACAGTTCAACAAATAAATTATTTACATTTCATGGGGTAATAAGTTTTTGGACTAAATCCTGTATCAATTGTAAACAATCAGAACTAAACCGTGGTACAAAATTTCCGGCGTTGTCAATTAATCAACCCTGCGGACGGTTTGATTCATATATATATAGTTCTATATGGTCCTTTGTCATCTTAAAATTAAAATAAATATTTTCTTTCCATCAAAGGCCTGTTTTTAATCTGCGCCTCTCAGTATATAACAACTGATTATCGGTTCTTTTAAAGCCCGAGCAAATACAGCTCAAACGTCCGAAGAGCTTACGCTACATTCGGATTTCACGCTTAAGTGGGTGCGATATTCTCATTAATTTATCTATATTTAAACCCAACGTAGCTTAAACCGAAAAATCTTATTCATCTAGTCCTTAGCTTGACAAAGGCTAAGCATGGTACTGCAACATTTTATTCACAGAAATTGATTTAATATAACCACATTCAACAAATAAGTTCAGAAGAATTTCGTTTACGTTATTTTCCTCAACATAAAGATTTTTAATCTTCTGTCTTTGTACAAAACTAGCAATGTTATTTTGCTACAGTACTTGGAAAGTAGAAAAAAATTGTTTTATTTACCAATTTCCACAGAAAAACAGAAACTTCACAAATTCTTTAGTTCAACTTTAAAATTGAATACAATAATTTTGTTGGATTTGTGTGTCTGTGTATACAGAACGAAACTTTTAATTTTTACCGTTTGGTAGGTTTTTGTTTTCTTGTTCAAAATTTTTTTTTTATCAGAGCTTTATTTATTTTGTTTAACTTTTCGAAGTAGCTCTATATTTATACAAGCTGGATACCACTAGACGCAAGATATAAAAATCGAACAAAACAAAGTTTTTTTGCTACTTGTCTGTATATTCGAATTATTTGTCTTTGTTTACATTTATAACCGCAATGGCAAAACTTTATTCAAAAAGCTTTGTTTTATGACATTGTTTTTGCCGCATTCGAAATAATTTTTGTTTAAGTTCGAATCAAATGCCGGACAATTCTGTAAAAATCAATAATACTATTTTCTTTATAGAATATTGCCGTTGCGTTAATGTCAACATAATAAAAGATTGTAGACCACAATTTATTACTCAAACCGGTGAATGCAGCCATAGAGATAAAATGCCAAATACCTATCTGCACAATAATTCCTCTTGTCTTGTTATGTGTAACGAGATAAATAGTTTTTGCCTCAATAAAACACGTTATTTACACCCATCGCGTACACCACATTCTAAAACAATATCACCAAATGTTAAACCAAACCAATATATTGCCATGTATGTACAACATTTAACACCATACAATAAAATCCAATTAAATCCATTCAAGCAATAATCGGCTATGTGCACCACATAAACCAGCAAAGCCATAAAATAAACTTTTATTCCCATCGTGCGGGACCCAATTTGGAACGGACTGTATTCTTAATTAAAATGCCAATTTCCGGCTCCTTACTTTCATGTTTTCTGTGTTTTTTTTCACGATCCAACATAGTTCGAGAATTGAACCAAACATTCCAACTGTGTTAAGCAATCAAGATTTTTTTAAACGTAATTCTGTAAATTGAATATAAAATAAAAACACAAAAAAGCAACAAAACGTTGGGGAAAGCTTTCTTTATATAGAGGAAAATAATAAACAATTTTCCATTTTCCATATATACCACTCAAGTTATTTTATTTGTAGAACATTCACACAAACTACATATATACATTTCTAGAAAACTGTTAAACACGCTACTATATGTGAGATTTATTGGGATGTAGAAAATTGTGAAGAAAAATCAATAAATTTCATGTCCATTTACATTGATTGTTTGGTTGGCTGGTCATTTTCACTTATATTTACACCAGACACAAGATTGAATTATTATTCTTATCTTTCAAAATATAAAAACTATAGCAACTACAGTATCGACCCATTATATGTATCCATCCATCGTGTGTGTGTGTGTATGGACAATAAGAACCATTCTTCTAGTTCAGTGATTCGTAAATTTTTTGGTACCGATGGCGAACGGCTCAATATATAACGAAATTATTTTATCCAAATTAGATTTTCACAATGTTCTGCTTACAGTTCAATATAACGAAAAAAATGTATAACATGCAGTGACTCAAGAGTCTTGAACATTAACAATTTAGGGTTTAATGATTCGAATTTTAAAATTAGTTTGAGCTTTTAGAAATTTCGGAGCTAAAACATTTCTTTAGCGATTATAAAGCAACACACATTCCTTCGAAGGGAAGTGGAGTTGTTTTATGCCGAAGTAAACGAATAGCGGTGAGTAAGTTGTATATATAGGCAGAAAAGTCGAAAAATGTATGCATTAGCAATGTAAATTCGAAATGGCTCCCGCGTTTCATTTTTAAGCATTAACCAATATCGATAAATTGTATATATCTGAACGTTTAAGAGCCTCTTGTTAAATTACACGAATCTGGAAGGCGTTTATAAACAATTTATTGTGTTTCAATGCAAGCGTACCAATCAATTGTCGGGTAAAATGCAATTTTAAGTAAATTTATCGATAAATTAATTTATTTTTCTAAACTTTATGGCAAATTAATCGAAAAATCTGTACGATAACCGATTTTTAAAGTAGTAAAAGATTTAGATTGGTACATAGCCATAATTTATCGTGAATATTTGTGCCAGTTTATAGTAGTAGTTGGCAAAATTAACTGAGGCTCCGTGCCAATAGTTGGGTAAATCGGTTACTATGGTCAACATCTTATATAGTACAGATTTTTTGATCAATTTGTCATAGAGTGTTTTTTTAAATAATTAAAATGTTTTTACGAAAAATTGTTCTTACCTGACGCAGCCCGTATATAATGGATTTAAGTGTAAATAAAGATATAAAATGTCTTGGGTTTACGAAATTTTATTAAACTAAGCCATCTTAACCGTATATGATGATTATACTTGATGCAAATGGGTTCTAAAATTATTTTTGGAAAAATTCTGATAGCTCATACCTGGGGTGAATCCCGTGAACATGCGATTACAAAAATGATTTTTGGAAGATGTTTGGAATATGTTCACCTGGGCCGGTACTCGCTCATTTCTTAACCGCAACCGATTGTATGGAAATGAACCGATTTTTGAAAGAAGTTCTGGAATATGTCCACTTATGATGACACTATTCTAGTAACTTCCCGGGAATAGGGAATTGGGGTAAAATTTTATATGTAATTTTTGGTCAAATATTTTTTCCGGCCTACTGAGGGGATAGGTTTGATGTAAATATTTATAAATTTGAAATAATTTTTCCATGCCTAAATTTGCAGGGAAAATTGCTTTCAGTTTAATTTTGTTTTCAAAAAAATTAACACTATAGCTTTCACCTCAGTACCGAGACAAAAGATGTTTAACCGCTTAAGGTTTATGGCAAGGATGCGTGCCAATACTTGTTTTTCAATTTTTTTTTAATATACTAAGGTACTAGGAAATTTTGAAATGCACTATTTTAATGCTTAAACATTTGCCGTGTTTCTTGACGCTCTTAACGCTGGGTAAATATAAGTTTAGGAATTGTGAGTTACAATTAAAACTTAATTTAAACAATATTGTTATTAAATTCGTGTAATTAAATTAATTATTTTGATTATTTTTTAAGTTTTCTAATAGGACGACAACAAATGTTGAACAATTCGAAATTTTAGTCTCCTAAATGAAATGGAGTGAGGTATCAGTGTGTTTAAATTCTGATTCTGAAAGTCTTTCAGAGAAAACCGTTGATTGTTGAAAAATAGTGAGGAAATGTTAAAAAATTTGTAATTTAATTTTATTAACTATCCAACTATCACGTAGCCGTTTTCTTATAGTGTAAGCTGACGTTACTTCTTCTGAGTCATCATCATTTTTATTTATAAAAATTTCGATGCTTGATTCCATTGTTATACCAAAATTATAAATAAATTTTATTTAATAACTTAAAACAAAAAAAAAATTGATGGCTTTTCTTTTACAGCTAACAAAACTACATCCAAAATAACATGACTCGATATTATCGCAAAAAACCATCAATAATAGCCAGCTATAATAGCCATTTTCGAAGTTATCGTATCTCTCGATATTATCGAAGAAAAAACACTATTGAAAAAATCACAGTAGGCACTCAGTTCAAATTTTATATGGAAAACATGAACTAAATTTTGTTTTAGATCACAAATTTTGATTTTAAATCTAGCAAGCGCCTTTATGTTGTGTCATGTAACATGAACTGAACTCGATCAGATCAAGCGTCAAGAAACACAGCTATATTATTTCATTGACTTCGTTTGTAAATTGCAGTTTTGACATATATGGCAGAATATGGCAGTTTTGACATATTTTTCCGTTCTTTAAAAGTAGACATTTCAAAAATGTTGCGGATTTGGATGAACTAATTGACTTGTTGATAAGGGAAAGTAAATTATATTGTTGCCAAAAAAAAAATTCAATTTTAAATTGAATCCTCAGAAATGCGGACATTTTAGAGCTTATACCTTGTCATAAGCTATCACGTCTTGCCTTCCATAAGAGACTACTGGTCTAGCCAACCAGACTTAAAATCTTCATTTCTCGCGAATACTATGTTCTCACGTTATTTTCAGAAAATCCGATCTGCCCTACATTTTTATGGTAATTCGAAGACATCGCCTTCAACTAACCCTAATTTTGATCGGACATATAAAGTTCGAACAATAATTGAGCATTTGAATGCCGCATTTTCGAAGGCATACTCCAACTTAAAAGCGCAATCAATTGACGAGCTCATGATTAAATTAAAAGGGCACAATATCATGAAACAGTATATGGTAAAAGATAAGTTGTGTCTTTTCTAGTAAAAGCGATTTTTTATTCTCAAATATTTTGCATTTCCAGGTAAACTTATTAGATGGGGATTTAAAATTTCGTGTAAATGTGCATCAAAATGGGGTATTTGTACCAATTCGATTTATATACACTGGAAGAAAAAAGGATAAATCTACTGATTCTTTGGGAGAGATGGCTGTAAATCAACTAACTAAGGATTTTACTGGACTGGATATCGAAAATTATATAGACAGTTTTTTAATTCCCCAAATTTGCAATATACTTTATGGAAGCTCAACATTAAGTCGTGTGGGTCCACCAGAAAAAATCGAAAACAAATGCCAATTTTTGAATCAAAAAAACATAAGAGAGGTGATATTGAATGTCGGAGCTCTAATTTCGTATCCGTTGTAAAATGGGTTGATAACAAAGACATGCTTATGTTCTCAAACCTACTATCTCCAATTTCGAAGTCGTCAGTAAAATAAAAAGTGCATAAGGAAGCAGTGAAAAATTAGTAGTCCCGTGTCCATATATGATCATTCAATATAATCAAATAAAAGACCTATGGGAGGTGTTGATTTAATGGATCAAAAGTTGTAAAAAATAAAATAAAAATAAAATTTTACCATAGAATATTTTTTGACAGCACACTTCTACTCTTAATCAAATATCAAAACGGAAACTTGGTAACCACAGTTGTGAAACATCCACAGAAATCCATATGATGCAAAAAAAGACCCCAGACATGGTGTATAATTTTAAATCAAATGAACTTTATAATAAAACTCCGAACATGTGTTGCATACGTGATGTATACCTATGTTACACAACCGAAACATTTTTGATTTTTTTAAATTTTAAAATGATCTGCATATATTTTCTGATATATGACTATTTTGTTATGAATGGTGTAGTGTATGATTCTTGAACTAATAAAACTAACCTATATTAACCTAAGTATAACATAATTTTGAATTTTATTTCAACTTTCCTGTACTTACTGGAAATGGGCACATATATGTCAGTTGCTTATCTTCCAGATTAAATAAAAATTTTATTAAAACTTTGTTAATTACATTAATTTAGACCTAGCTAAGTGTAAAACCCACCGAGAAGCAGTCCTCTCAATTTTTTATAAACCTCAGAGGAATAAGCTGTTTCCCATTAAATTTTTTTATTCCATAGAAAACCCTTACTCAATAATACTGAACTTTCAGGACAATAAAGTTAAAATCTAAGCGGAAATCACCATCTGTTGAAAAATAATAGGGGTTAAGGGTGGTTAATATGCTCAATTCTGAATAACTTATAACTTGGTTCCAATTTCCAAAGAAACCCCACCAAATACTAAGTGTACAAGGGGGATAATAAGAGTTTAAAACAATTGAAAATTACAATCCCTTAACAAGTTATATGAGCTAAGGGTGTTTATTGTGCTGAAATCTTAATTCGGAAAATTTTCATTATAAACGGGTTTCCATAAAATGTGTCGATACCCAAGGAAACCCCCCACCAAATATTAAGTGTATTTTGTGGCTAAGGCTGTTTAGTATGCTCAATTCGCAATATAATAAATTTACAATGTAAGTGTTTCGTCATAAATTCAAAGGGGCGTATCGGCAAACGCAACTACAAGTTGTAGTTGTAGTCGGTGATTTTTAAAAAATTGTTGTTCGAATTCCGTATTTTTAAACCACACTATTTAACTGCAAATTAATTCACGAATTTATTGTAATTTTTAAACGTAACTAAAAGTGACAATTTTTACGTAATACAAAAGAAGACTCAAATTACAAAAAAATTACAAAGTCAAAATTACTGAACTTTCAGGACAATAAGAATCAAAACTAACCAGAAATCACCATCCCTTGAACAATGTTTCATAAAATTGTCCCATGTCCTACGAAAATCCCTCCAATTGTTAAGTGTACATTCTATATAATAGGCAACCAACCCAATTGAAGATCACCATCCCTTGAAAAGTTTAACAATGGTATAGTCTAAAATGCTGAAATCTCATTTCGGAAATTTATCGTTGCAATCGGTTTTCTATATGCTAGGGGCTGAGGGTGGTTAATATATTCAATTACCAATACGATAAATTTATACATTGCATCTCCTATGCTCTCCAGACTTGTTTCTATCTGATTATAGTCTATCTGATGGCCATAAAGAGATAGGCTGGGATATCAAAGACACTATCTATTACCAGTTTTTCAGCTGAAAACTTTCGGCTAACTTTAACTGTATATCCGCATCGATGATGTTGCATCGTAACGACACGGCCATGTACGGGTAAAAATGGTAATAGATATGAAAGGCATTTTAAAAAGTTTTACTTTGTTACTCGTCTTACCACAATATTCGGAAGCAGTTTGCCATTAAAGAGTTTTTGAAAAATAATTTAGTTTAGAAAAAAGCCTGCCTGAATTTGTGATAGTCGCACCTAGCTTCGATTGATTCGATTGTCGTTTGGTTGTGCCGTTTCAATATCGAACGAGCGGAATACCGTATCCGCGACGACAGTATGTTTACCACTCACTACTGTAATCAAAACACCTTGCTTGATACCCAAGAGAAATATTTGCGCATCTTGGTCTTCTTCAGCAGATCGGTTAATAGTTCGTGCAGTGCTTCAGCGAGTTTTGGAAAATGAAGCGATGGTAATAATTTTCCATTTTGAAAAAACTGCTGAATTCGTTTAATTGTGGTTGAAGTTGGAAATTCCGTATTGGCAGTAATTCGTTCAGATGAAGCCGGAATAATATAAAGGCTGAATTTATGACTAGGTCTGGGCAAATCGAGAGAGCTTGAACCAAAAACTCATAAAAAGCTTTTGATGTTCAAACGCGCATCGAGCCTTTGGAACAGTTGTTTCAATTAAAGATTGTGTTGTTCTCATTTTCCAATGTCACAAGGATGTCGTCGATGTACGAGAATACGATACGACGACGAGGCCTCAAATGTACTTTGGTGCGACGGGAATAAAGGCGAAGATTTAGCATACATGTAAATGAAGGGGGAAGTTAACGAATAAAGTCGCCAATAATTTCCGCACGGTCTAAAATTTAGATCTTGCCGATGCCCGGAAAATCCCAAATTTTTTAGTTTTCATGGACGAGATATGGCAAATGACTTGTCGTCCTAATATGATGAGCCATACGGAATGCGTGACTGATAATATATGATTTTGTACGGCTGTTAAAAAAAACTTCTTATAGTGAAGTGAACGGGGATGGCTGTATCTACTCAAACCGTAATGGCATTGATTGACAAATGGGTCGCTAAAATAGTGAAATTACTTAGAAAATCCGAACCGCAATGAACTAAAATGAAAGCCCGAATGATTGTGGATTACAGGCCTATATTAAACTATACAACAATTTCGTGCCAAAGGTATTCATTTTCATGAGTATTCATATTTCAATGTACAAAAGCTTCTGACTGGAAGCACCGAAAGGTCATGTACATGTCTATTATATATTATAAACGTCTATGTTACTGACTCACTCGAGAATGCACAGGGTGACCAAGAAATTTTTTTTATTTCTATATTATAATTCTAAAAATGAAATGTCGAAAGACTACCACAATCTAAAACGAACCATAAATTTCATATAATTCATACCGTTCTCCCAAAAGTAACAACGAGACAATCTTTAAATCCTCCACTCAGATCCAAATTCAGAAACACATCCAAATACCACTCATTATTATTCGTTTTTAAACTAGTTCCATTAACTTTGGTTAATCACAGCTGAGACATGAATAGTCCAACGCTGACCTATCGATAAATTCCAACATTAATTAAAATGGCTGATCTTTAAAGCATTAACCCAGTACAATTGATATGCTTTCAGAGCACAAATATTTTCCAACTAATACCGAATAAGCGACAATCACTGGCGATACCGAGGCTCCAGCTCAACTATGTCTCTGGACAATACCACAAACACAATTATCGAATGGATGTACTGAATTGGCAGATTTTGGAGTTTAAAAAGCATGGTCTTTCAATTTATGTCAATAAAATCTTAAATACGTACACATTTTAATAATAAAACAATTTAGTTCTGTCAATTTGGTTATGTATAAAACAAATGTAACTGAGATCCAGCTATTTTTCGCAACAAATCAAATTTTTTCAAGAACTACTTTAAGTGAAATAAAATAGAAATATTTGAGTTGATTAAATATGAACCTTCTATTTTTCTTTTCTTCTATGCTGCTATTTTTGCTAGGAAAACTCGATGCATTTAAGCAAACAAGCTATAAATTTAAACAAAAATTTTAAAATAATAGAAGAATAGAAGAAAAGATAAATAGAAGATGTATAAGGAATCGACACCATTACAAAACGTCTGTCATTACATGTTGAACCGAAATGTTGACTGACTGAAAACTTAACGAAAAGTGTAACATGTAAACTGAAACCCAACCCAAATTGCAACTGAAATGATGACCGAGTCAGTCAGTTTAACTTAGGTTAGTTGAGTCGGTTTTGTTTTTAAGTGTAACATGTAAACCAAAACTGGACTGAAATGACATAAATAAATTTGTTTTAAAACAAATAAATTGTGAGGTAATTTATGAAAAAATGGGAATTTGCAATATTTTAAAACATCTTAAAATAAGTGTTCTAAAAATGAGAAATATTTGGACTGAGGCAGAAGTTAACATATTATTAGAAATAATAGTTGAAAAGGAAATTACCAAACTGTTAGATGGAAAGATGTTTAAAAAAATAATAGTATTTAAAAAATTAGAAAAAGAAATGATAGCTCGTACTCACCACTGGTTGAGGATAATTGGTTTCCACACTTCGAAGTTCGTCCAACCAAGTAGACTGAAACGCGTATTTTTTTGCTATACAAGATTGGGCAAAATACAGCAGACAGCACCAACATCAGAAACAAATTTATAATTTGTCTCAATCTTTTTGGAGAACATACGCCATCTTGCTTTTAGTCGTCCAAATGCATTTTCCACAACAATTCTTGGTTTATTGGAATACATATTAAGTGATTGTTGCTCTGGGGTGTCATTCACTGGATAATTTTTTATTATAGCCAATCAGTTAAAAGGTGTGCTGCATCTCCTACCAGTAGGGCTGCCAAATGTCCTGCTTTCGGCGGGATTGTCCCGCTTAAATAATTCATTCACGCCGTCCCGCTAGATCGGAATATGTCTCGCTAAAAACATATTTTTCGAAAAGAATCTACAAATTGATTTTCGGAGTAACCATTCCAGTAAAAAAATAATACTGCTATAAGCATTTTCTTATGTTGGTATTTCTTCTTTTATATTTTCGGTATAGCCATTCCATTATATAGCCAGTTCTATGGGTATTATCTTTAATGTTTTGGTTGTTCGTTTGTTATTTTTGACATTTTCATTATTTTTATATAGCTAAAACAGTTAGTTAGTAGTGTTTATTATTCTTCATCTCTAACTGTACTTTCTTCTGAAACTACCGATTCGAGGCAGGAAAATACAGACGTTGAAGACGATGTTGCAATCAGTTTCCTGACTGGCAAAGAATTCTTAGCCTCTGAATGTATTACAGGTGCAGTAGATGAAATCGACAGTTCTGGTGCCACGGCTCCGAAAAAGCCCAAAATCTCTAATAAAAAAACCCCTAGTAAAATTTAATGTCGAAAAGATGAAAAGCTTTACTTGGTTGATTGCTGGTCGAATAGAACAAAGTGGGAGGTGTGTGGTTTGTTCAACTGATTTTTCTGTAGGTCATGGAGGTGAACATGATGTAAGAAAGCACGCAAAATGTCAGCAACATGTTCAAAATAATTTATTGTTAAAAATGACCTCATTTCTGGTCAGTAAACATAGTTCCGAAAAAATGTGCATAATTGCCGCCGAAACGGCATTTGTTTATCATGCTGCCATGCATTCGCAGTCGTATGCTGCAACTGATTACGCAGGTAAGCCGTTTCCATTAATATTTAGGGACTCCAACACTGCTGCCAAATATAGATGTGGGAAGACCAAATCTAGTACAATTATTACCAAAATTTTTGGACCAGAGTCAAAAAATCTTATTTTAAATGGCGTAAGTGCGGCACAATATTTCTCAATTAGCACCGATGCATCCAACAATGGTAATGTGAAAACATTTCCGCTAGTTATTACATATTTTGATAAGTTTGTTGGCACTAAAAATGGACTCCTAGCTTTTTATGCTCTAGACAATGAACTTTCAAAATCAATAGCTGAATCTATTGTTTCCAAAATCGAATTCAAAAACCTTTCTATGGAAAATGTCACAGCTTTTTGTGCAGACAACGCCAACGTTAGTTTTGGCACAAAATAAAGTGTAATGGTTGAGCTGCATAAGTTAACCAAAAATATTATTCCAATTGGCTGTAATTGTCACATTCTCGCCAATACATTCAGAAAAGGAATCCAATGTTTACAAAAAATTGATATCGACGCAATCGTCATCAAAATATTTAACGAATTAAGTACTTCCACGAAGCGTACAACGGAACTCAAAAAACTATTTGGGTGGTGCGAACTACTTCGACATGTGCCAACTAGATGGTTAAGTCTATATCCAGCCATTGAACGGCTCTTGAAAAACTATGATCCAATAAAGAAATATTTTATGTCAAAGTCAAACGTTTCCCCATTAATAGAAGTATCAAGAAATTACTTTTGGCATGATATTTTGAACATTTTTATAAAAAGCTGAATGTTTTAAAATACTTACACCGTGTGATGTTCCCGGATGTTTCCAAGTAATGCTTCGAAACCTAAAAAATTTAATAGAATTTTATATTTATAATTTTTGATTAAATTACGAGAAATATTTACATATAATTTGAGTCAACTATCCCTTTCAAAACAACTGACGTTCATCCTATACGGTTAATAAACTCCGAGTATCTAACGTGTGGTGCTTTAATTGGAATATGGCAACCATCGACTGCCCCTATATGATATTTGGCATATTTGAAATGGTCTCAAAGGATTTTGCCAATTGCTTTGCTTCATCTTCCTTGGGAAATTTTATAAAATTAGGCAGAAGTATTTTTTTTACAGCTGCAACGAACTTTATCAAACATTTTCTAGCTGTTACCGAATGGACGCCTAACTGATTTGCAACGACTCTATACGACGCTAATTTGTCCAACGACGTACTGTCCTTATAGATGGTTCTAGCTCTGTGTTTAATTCGGAACATATATAATTGAACGTTTTGTGGTACGGACATTTTCTAGATAATCCTCGTCTAGAAATGTATTTCCAACGATTCTGTTCTATCAGTCGCTGCTCCTTGGTTTCATCCAAATAGATTTTTTCCTCTTTAAACTACTTTTTCCAAAAAAGTTACGTAACATTAATTGACGTTGAATAAAAAGTTTTTTCAAAAATTCCTTAAAAATTGTTGTAATCTTTTATTGTTTGCTTGTTTTGTATTATATTTTAAAATACGTCACTTTTGCGTTTGCAAAGCTATAATTTTATTTAAATTGTGTTGATGAAAATATATCAATGCAACCTTTTGACTTATTTTTATTAAATCTTTATAAATTTTAGCTTCTTGGCAAAAAAATTTTAAAGTGACAATTAATTGTCATTCCGATCACGAATTAATGATACATGTAAACTTGAACTCAAAATTTCGTTCAGTCATAATTTCAGTTCGCAACTCAGTCGGCCATGGTTCAGTTCAACATGTAATGACAGTATATGTCACTGACTGACTCACTCGAGAACGCAGAGTAGTTGATTTGGAAATGGAATTTTTTATCATTCAATTATTATTTAAATTAATAAAAACTAATTTATTAATTAAGTAATTGCCAAAAGCTCGAAAAATTTGGTTGTTTAAAGCATCCGTATTTTTAATAAATATTTAACTATACACTTTACGGGGAATCAATGGAAGCAAAGCGCCTCAGAACCACCTAGTTGGAAATGTTAGATTATTATTATTATCGTGTAGTTGCATTTCGTCAGCTTATATTGTCGATTGTTATACATATTCGATACCGATGCGACCATACGACTTAGTTGTTTTTTGTTTGAAAGCTACGACTTACTTGTTTTTTGTTTGATTACTGGTTCGATCCCCTTTGTTTAATATGTTTTCTAAATTTGTTATGAAGTAATTATAGACTTAAAATAAGTTTCAATAGCTGAGATTCTGACAAGTCAAAGGCGCTTACCAGATTTCAAATCAAAATTTGTGAACTAAACCTAAATTTGCGTCAGCTTTTTCTTCTACAATTTAAGCAGATCCCGACTTTATTGATTATTACGCTATCTTAATTGCACTAAAGATGTGCAAAACGTTTACCTAATTTATTAAATTCAACTGAGCTAAAGCTAAAGTACTGTGCCTTGTTCGAATGTCCCGAAAAAACATGAACTAAGTGTTATAACAACAACCGCCCACAGTATATGCCATAACAATAAATCTGAGAAAATACTGAATTGTTGTAGATGTATTCCACTTATGTCCTTGAGCCAATGAATTTATTTTAAAATTTAATTCATATATATGAGTAAATTCGCCGTTGCTCCGACACATTAACAAGAATGTATGGCTTTTGCCATCGTATGCATTTTGCCCGTATCCCTTTTGTCAGCAATTTGATTAAAAACATGTGTGGAACAAATTTTACAAATGAGTGGGCCGTTTTACGGCGAACTATTTTTTGAATGACACCTGTCGTACACCACAATTCAGACAACTGTAGTTTTTAACCCCATTGTACCACATAATCGTGTTTATGAATACCTGTTTCCTAAGATAATATTAATTTTCATATATAAATAATTCCAAGAGATGTTTTTTCCGTATATTATGTTACATATACAAGACACAACATATAATGGGGGAGTGAATATGTCTCTAAACATATTATATTCCGTACAGCATCCTGTATATAAGTGAAAGATTTATTTGCCACTTAATAAGAAATTAAATGGTGGAGATCCTTAGTATTTTTGTTTTTGTAATTCCCATGGAATACAAATTACATTTAGTATTTATATGCTGAGGGTGATTATGTCTCGGCGATTGTATATCGTCTGGAATAATTTATGCTGCGGAGACTTTATGAATTTAGTAAATTGGTCGTCGATATATAATTGGGCATTCACATAATGAAAATTATAAAATAATTTTCTTTAAAAATTCCGCAGACCGTAAAAATAATTTGACAAAGACGCAAACTGTTGTCAAAATTTTTCGTCAAACCTTAAATATTGATTGTATATACTACCCGATATCCTTGTGGTACATAAACAAAATATAAAAACATCAAACGATTTTTCCTTTTTTTAGGAAAATCGAGGAAAAACTTGTGTATTTATTCCTTCTTCGAAGAATACATTGTTTTGAGAACAAAAAGACTAAATTAATAGAAATCAATTACCGCAAATTCGTTATAAATTACTTTTTGTACGAGTAAAAGAACGTTAAGGTTGTTTTTATTTTCAAAGGGGGTGATGAACATTGTCGCATACACTGCGTGCGTACCAAAAATCAAATTATGAACGATGTAATAAATAGACGTATCTCGAATATAGCAAACTCAGCTTCCTTCTAAATATAATATATATTTAAGATATTGATTTAATCTAATAATATTAGAAGAAATATTATGGTTATTCGACTTTATTACAACAACTCCACATCTTTCGATATTTATTATTAGAAAAATATCAGATCGATTTAAGATAAGAATTATTAAATCAAACAAAACGAAAAATCCCTGTGTGAACGTTGTGTGTGTGCTTAGATACGTATATGAGGGGATTTGGATTTTATCCAAAGAGAAATCAATACACTATAATTCTGTATATGTATATATAGATAAGGATATAAAGGTCATGCAGTGACACTGTATGTTATATACTATGCTATAACATAACGACATGACACTTAATAAATGAAATGGAAAATTTTTTCAAAGTATTTTTTAAGGGACTTTAAATTAGTATCATTATACATCTTGTGTGAATATACTCGTAGTCATGTACATGCCTCCTCGATATGGTCTAATAAATTTCCTATAAAGGTCATGCAATATTTTTAAGGATATATAGTTTATTGAATTAATGGATATTATAATATATGTACCTATACCTCGTTCTATAAAGCAAACTCTAATCAATCATTGTACATCTATAGTATATGGCTTTACTAAAGTTTATTTTATAAAATGAATAATGTTTTAGATTCTTGTTTAAACTTTGGACCTTGCCGATTTGTACTTGTTCGCATTTTGAATAGAGATGTATTTATTTATTTATACGGAAATAAGTCTACAAATTTGACTTTAAAAATTATTGATGAAAAAATACAAAATAAAATAAATCCGCTTGTTTATTAACATTTATTTTAATTGAACTTAGTCGCTCCGGTGTTTCGATGGGTAGGAGATTACCAATAAAGGTACGTTTTAGAAATACATCCAGTTAAATATGATGGTTGTCGCTGTTTCTTTAAGTGGTATAGACCATCATCATAAGCCAATCCGTCTTTCTAATGAAATGATAAAGATTTGCACCTTGACATTATCTACCGACACGATGGCTCTGTAGATTTTGAGATCATATACAGACATCAGGATTTTGGAATGCTATATAACTTCAGTAATACCATTATTGAAGTTTGTAATCGACCATTTATCTCCTATTAAAAAATATTTAATGCGACAACTCAAATAAGCTTTTCCAAAGTCGGTGTTGTTAGCTCGTAAATTCTATGCGAAAGGTCAAATACTATAAATATTTTGGCTATAATACCATGTTTGTATTACCAGTTCAAATAACTTAGGTATAGCAGATATAGATGTAATGCTCCTGTCACTTCTATATTTTAAGATCAAGTTTTGAAAATAGGCGCCACTCCAGTTATTTTCCACTTTTGTGCAGTTGCAAAATGAACAGAGTCTTTGAAAAATGAAGCATAATACAGTCAGAACCATATCCTTCTCCGAATCCTACCAGTGCTTGCTAGGATGTGTGATTACGGTATGATATCAAATCCATTGCGGATAGGAAACATACGATTCAGCTTTGCAATATTTGCGCTAGTGAATATCCTAAGTTAAAAACAGGACTTTTACGATATTCCGACATTTTTCGCAATAAAAAGCTTTTGCAGTGAGTCCATTTGATCGAGAATATACCTTGGGCTTGAGAATAAAAATTGAAAATCCCATTCAAAATGAATTGTTGCAACTCAAATAAAACGAATGGTTGATTGTCACAAACAATAAAGCAGGTTTCGCACTAAGGGGTCTTGTCAAGAGTTATTTTCACAAGTGATCCATAAGAACTAAAAATATCTCATGCAACCTTTTCACATAATGGATGTGGAAGTACACGGATGATTTCGGTTGGCTGGTAAGAATTTCTTACAGATTGGGCATTTACTGCCCATTTCCCAATATACAGATTCATACTCGTATGTATGGCAAATACAGAATATTTCTAGTGTATCCCTTAGTTTTCGATATCCCAAAATGGGAATCGTGTACGAGATCCAGCATATTCGAACGTAGATTTTTTGGCACACAAATTTTATTTTCATAGAAAACTAATCCACCGGTTAATTTTGATTTTAAGAGTCTCAAACTACCTTATGTCTTCAGAAATTTTGTTTTAATGCAGTGGCCAGCCGTTTTTGAAATATTCTATACATCTTTGTAAAACTTTATCGACTCGCCTCGCTTTGCGAAATATTTCTTTTAGCCGATCAATCGAATGTAACCATATTATTCATCAAGACTAAATCAATATTACTTGGGTTATGTATGAAATTTCGTAACAAGAGATAGAAAGATCTCGACCAAGAACATATATGAGCCATTTATTTTGAAAGTGGCATAATTGACTTTTTTTAAAAATCAAGTTAATGCTAAAATTTGTTACCATTTAGCGGTATCGCTTCATTTTAAAATTGAAAGTTTAATTCACATGCGAGTAGTTCTCGTGGATGAAAGTACATTCGTAAGGTTTTATCTGGCTTTTCAATAATTACCAAATTATTAGTCCACTCAGTGCTTGTTCAAATTTGGTAATAACATTAAGTTTTTCTATTTCACTCAATTTTGAGTGGAATCCCGTTTAGCATATTATGTTATACGACATAGTAGTTTTGATATAGGACTTGTATTCTCGTTAAGCTTCAATGAAAAAATTACTGAAAATGTTGCCAAACTTGCTCAGGCTACATCATATTCTAAAGCCAACGCCAATAATTTATTCGTGGTTTTTCTTCTATATGATCACCCTCAATATACTAAATTCGTGGTTCGGGTATAAATTTTAATTTTTAGTGATTCTGTCGAAATGGGAGCTCCGTACAATAGGATTGATGTAACGACACTGGACAACTATCTCGGGCGATTTTATTTAGGCCCCTAAGCGAGAGGAATTAAAAGTGACAGGTGCAGAATATATTTATATTTTTGTTCATTGCTGTTGGTATTTGTGCCACTAGATGGTCGTAAAAAACTTTTAAGATCATCAATCGTTGCGCTCGGAGGTGAATATCGGCTAGACATATTTATATCGTCTATTTGCTCTCTAGTAAGCTTTCATAGTTCGTATATACTGTTCGCACAAAGTAGCAATATCCGAATGAAGTTGTCGCATATCACAATTTTAATAAAAGGCGTCGTGGTGTCTCGTGATGGATTGGGTTTAATTGTAGTACTTTCATTATTTTCGAACAACAAGCAGAACTCTCTGGTAGGCTGGGCATTTAATTCTATAAGCCATATGTTTTGTCTCCACCTACTATGCGTAGTTAAACCAGTTTCTTACTGTATGACCCTCCGTACTGCGATTAAAACAAGGTTAGAGCTATCGATAATGCTACAACATACATGCTCATGGTCCAGTGACGGAACGACCTTCCTTAGCGGTTTAATTTTCGTTACGTCAACAGATCTCCCTGTAGCTTTTACATTGGTGACCGCAGCACATTTGCCGGCTAGTTATCGACGGTGCGATGGATCTTTGGCACCAGCTACAGAAAGCTTGAAGTGCTGCTTACTCATACAATGATTGTTAGCTGTTCATAAGATAATGGAACGACTATCTGTACCTATTGTATAATTTTTAAAGGTCACAATAAATAAATAAAAATGAACGAGACCTTATTTTAATAATTCACAAAAAAAACCCGGTATGGAAATGATCATCACCTCTAACTATTATTTTCAATAGTATTTGAGAATACACCATTTGAAAATCAAGAAACATGACGGTAAATCGAAAATTCCACCGATAACATATTGTTTACCTCCCTGGAATATTATACAAAGGTTACAATCGTGGGGCAGCCCCACACCCTTGAGAATGTCTCTTAAAGCCAGGCATTATTGTTATTAATAGCTATATAAGATATCCCATAAATAGCTAACTGAAAACAACCCCGTCAACAATCTAAAATAAAAGAAAAAATCAAATCGTCTACCTAATATCTTTAGCGTGATATACCCCAAGGGATTTCCCTCAATTATCTATTACTTCGCGATTACAAATTTTACAGATTTTGGTACCATTTTATACTTGCAAAGTGATTATAAGAGCATTGCTGTGGTCAGCTTTGCAGATTATATTATGTTACATTCCTGGCGTATGCTGCTTTAAGGTTTCGCCAAACCATCCTTTGAGCCTCGGACAAACGCTCGGCTGGAGTAGGTTCCCCAACATTATAATCATTTAAGGAATGCAACTTCTTAAGGAGTTTATACATAGACCCATACATTATTTTGTGTTGGCCAAATGTCCGATAGTGTGGCGAAAAGCCGGTTGATGTATCCTCAGCATTTCTTAATGCACCTGCAATCTCGTCTATATGCTGATCCTATTGAGTATTGTCATATTTAATGTAGGACCAGATGGCTGTCGGAATCGACTGGTTTACACGCTCCGATACATTTGATTGCGGAGCGTAAATTACATTGAACTCATGTTGCACCCCGTATTTATTCAATAGGTTGGCCAGAAGAATAGTTTTGAATTGGGGACCATTATCCGAAAATAACACCTCAGGAACTCCGTATAACTGAAATACTTTGTCCTCTAAAAACTAGCAAACTCTTGCAGCGGTAGAGGCTCAAGAATTGTAAATGGAGTCTAGTGGTCTAAAATGATCATGATATGCGTGAATCCATTCGTCGTTCGTGGGTAGGGACCCAGAACATCTATATAGAGTCTCTGAAATGGCCTGACAGATTCGATTAATTTCCCCATTTTCCGTACGAGTCGAAAAATTCACTGGCTTGCTTTTCTTACATGTTTCGTAATCATTTACAAATCTTTTCAACTGGCTAGACATTAAAAACAAATAAAAATGACGCTTTAACACGTCTAATGTCTTGAAAATCACCCGGTGAGCTGCACTTCGTAGATTATGCGCTTGTCGTGTTAGGTAAGTTTTGAATTCTGTTAGTACCACTAATTTCTACTGCGAAATATTAGTTTCATGATGAAGCAACTTTAAAGTTCTATGTCTTTAAATTCTGGTGAATCCATATTCAATTGTATTGGTCGTTATATTACATTCTTCCACATTTACTCGAGAAAGACTTTCAGAAACAATATTTTTCGTGCTCTTTCTGTATTCAATCGTGAACTTGTGCAACTGAAGTTTTAAAGCCCACCTTTCTAGCCGCTCGGATAAATTATTCTTGTCCATAAGTCATTTTAAGCTAGAATAATCTGTAATTATAGTAAATGCGCAACCTTCAACATATGATCTGCATTTTTTGACGCTTATCACAGCTGCTAGGCTCTCTCAGAAAAGCAGTTATTGGGGCAGCTACCTCAGAGTAATTGGGTATAAACCTTCTGTACCATCCTGCCATCCCAGGGAATTGTCGTTTTTGTTGCGACGTACGAGGTGCGAGGTATTCAGCTACTGCCTGAACTTATGACAGATCTACTCTACGACATCCCACACCAATCACATATCCAAGATATTTTGTCTCCTTCAACATGAATTTACTTTTCTCTACATTTATAGTGAGATTGGTGTCACTACATTGCGATAGTTATTCGCGAAATACGCGACGAAATAATCGGAAAAGTTCTTAGAAACTGAAATCACAGATTGGCTTACTGTAAAGCCAGCAGAAAGGCCACATGTCCACCTATACAATAAAAAATTTCCACAAAATAAAGATATACTAATTTTATATAGCATTTTTAAAAACAGACTTTTAAATGGCCCACATAGAAGTAGAAATAGCCCAAAATTTGATACTGTAGTCTTTATAATTCGAGAGAGAGAGGGAGCTAGAACTTTTATAAAAACCTCAGATTTTGCCTTCTATAAAAATTTCTTTTAACATACTTAACCTTACAAACAAGGTACTTGATTGAAATTTTTTTCTTTAAAAATCTGCTTTCTAATACGTGTTGCTACAAATTATGTTACAGTGAGATCGTATTAGCAAAAAAAAAATTGTATTGTAAAGCTAATCTTTAAAAGAATTCTTGATAAAACGACTTTTATTTTGTATTTTTACAGTAAAGAGCTTTGAAAAGTAATTTTCTACAAAAATGCTTTCTATAACATACTCCAACGTACAAACGAAAAAAAAATGAAAATTCTATTAATCCTGAATAAATACTTGATATACAATTTTATTATTATTTTTCTTTTGTACGGCTTAAGTGTAGCTATATAAATATTTTCATTTCTAATATTTTCCAAAAACATTATAAAATAATAAAATTCCATTAAAATAGAAAAATGTAAACAAAAATTAATAATTGTGTGGGTGTGTGTGTGTTGTCAAGATGACAGAACAAAAAAATAAAACTCGTTACAAAAAAAAAATTTTTTTTTGTTCATTTAATTATTTTATTTTTGTTATTTAAATTAAGCTTTTTATTTAAACAGAATTATTTTATTTATATTTGAATGTTATTGTGTTTAAAATTCAGCCAGCTGTGAGGGGTTTCCAACTTAAATTATTTGTTTAAATTATCGTAAATAAAATTTTTTGTTAAATACAAAGTTCAACAAAATTATACAAAAAGATTTGTTTTTATTGACTATATTTTATTAACTGTTTCTATACGGTGACTACAGATCACTTTTTAATAATGAGCTTTTGGGTTCACAATCTATAGAAAAGCACCGAATTTAACTGTTGAAATATACAAAAAAAAAAAATGTGTGGTTTGAATATTGTTATTGTCCGCCCAATACGATTCTCTTGTTTGTTACACCAAACTTAATTTACAAGTATGACCTGAGGTAAGAATAACAGAACTTTGTACCGTATTGTATTAATTCTGCAAATATATAGGAAACTGTTGTGTACACGTTGCTAAAAATGCAATTCACAAAAAATGTATATCTGCACAAAAAAATTTGTTCCGTATGTTTTCCTTTATCATGTATGCACACACACACACAAACAAAATATGTACACAAAAAAAGCTCTGCTATAAAAACTTTTACATTCGTTTTGTACGTTTTGCCCGTGTTTTCCAGGAATATTGTTTGGTTAAAATGTTGATTTGTTTATATTTCCTAAATACAAATAATAACAACGATATGGTAATTGGGGAGGGGGTGGGTAAAAGGCAACTAAACGAACGAAGAAAATTGTAATATATTTCCGTATGGTGACATCCGGATGAAGATTTTTTTTTTTGCTGCCGAACAAACATAAGTACAAATAATTATTATAAAAACATACCCTTTACATAATACAAACTTCTAGGTTATGTATCGTTATTTTTATTGTTATGATTATTACACAATACTTAAAGATAAGGATTTTTGATATTGTTTTTTGTTTGGTACTCAGGTGAAAATTCAATTTTTGTTAAATAGATTGGATACCTTATATGACGCAATAAAGATAATAATGTGGTTTTGTGGGAATTAAACTTTTTAATATCAATGATCAAATTATTTCGAAGCATCCTTTTACATAAAATTTATTTTATCTGACTTTCACATTCAAAGCGAGCTTAAGTGAACTTAATGGCAATCAATGTTCGAGAACAATCGAGAACGGAGAAAATATATTGCTGTTATAAATGAGAGAGGCGGATAAATAATTATAGCGTTCCGATGCACAAATACAAGACTCCCCCTTCCTTATTTTGAGGACTGTGATTGAGGACTTCATCATCACGATGACGGATCAAATTTTACCACAGGTCCTCCAATTATTGCTGAACGACGTATTTTCTCGTGACAAGCTTGAGAGACGTTAGGTTTCTGTTGAAAAATGCAGCAACTCAATATTTTATTTTGATCTTGACCATTGAAAATTCCATTTGAATGGTTTTGATGACGTCGCACCCAAACCATTCTATGTAACTACACTATATATCACCTTGCCAAGCATGCACTCAGACATGTATGAAATTTTTCAATTCCGTGAAGATCAATAATTTCTAGGAACATCAACTTCGTGTCATCAGTAATATCTCCATCTCGAAATTGTTTCTTAATAGCGGTTTTGAAAGATCTCACAATTTTTTCTGTCTCACTATTTGACAAGGAATTGAAAGGCGCAGTTAGTAAATCTAGTGATGCAAACGCTGTCCCATTATCACTTACAATATTGTTATATGCACTTACCTGATATTTTCTATTATTCAATGTATCAGTTATTTAGTATTTATAGTAAAGTATGTTTATAATTATTGATAATGTATTTTGTTGTATACCAATCTGTATTGTAAACATTTATTAAAATAATGAATCGTTGTATTAGAGATGAGATAGTAGAGTCAGTTGACTGTGGACATCGGTACAATAAGTATGTACAAATAATAAAATAACGTGTAAAGTTTAGCAAGTTTATTATTTAATTAACGAAAAAAACAACAGCTACTTCAACAAAGCCTACCTCAACATAACATTGGTGGCAGAGGTTAAAAAAACTATTAAAGTTCCGTTCCTTTGCGACAAAACAATTTATCAACATTTTAAAAGTTTAACCAAATACCTTTTAAACTACATAAGAGCAAAACCAAAAACTCTGTCGACCAAATAACGCATGGTAAAAGCATTATAAAATTGATAGTCATTTCGAATTAGCGGCGACTAACACATCCGTAAGCAACTGATACCATCTCTAACTGCATCTCTAACTTAACACGGCGGTTCAATTTGTATTTTTGAAAATTGAAAAATTTATAAAATTTATAATCAGCTTTATGAATATATAGCGTAAGTTAACCAAACTATTTAGCATTAAGTTACTTATTTAGTACATAAGGGTTTATTTCTTGTATGTAGTGTTATATTTCATATTAATTGAAACGGTTTATTTTATAATTGTGCTATAATGTCTAAATTCGTTCTCAAATTGGCTCTCCTGTTATTCGAGAAATTTGATGGCGCCACTGAAGTAAAACATTTTATTAAAAACTGTGATTTTTTTATGATAACTTACTGGAAACGAAACGAATGTTTTTCATAAATTCGTAGAAATGCGTTTAGTAGGTTAAGTTTCAAATATATTACCATCTGTGGCTAAGTGGGTGTCTATAGAAGCAAAATTACTTCTCGATTATGCTAAGTAAAGGTCATTAATTTTAATTCAATCGGATATTGGTCAAGCATTTCACAAATATAATGAAGATGTTAAAACATATAGTCGTAGAATTGAAACGTTACATTATTGCGTGTTTGGATTAGGCTATGCAAATTGACTACTTTAAAAGATTCAATCGCCAGAGCAATTGAAGAAGGTATTTTAAAACAAACATCCTCTAGAAGTTCAAATGAATTGTTTTGTCAATGGTGTAAACGTTAAGGTCATATCGCAACACAATGCTTTCGATTTAAAAATCCAAAATACAGTTCTAATGCATTTACAAAAATGTCCAATGAACCAGTTAATGTATTTCACAGTAAAACATATTATTCAAATGCACTGAGAAAAAAAAACAGTAAAAATAAAAAAATATACATATAAAATTCAAAAAATATACATATATTTTTTAATCGAAAAGTCTCGTTTTTAAAATCAAAAGCATAATCTTTTTATTTTCAAGATAATTTTTTTCGCCAAATTTGTTTATAAAAATAAAAAAATTGTTTTTATTTTCAAAAATACTTTCCTTACTTACTCGTATGTCAAGTAATTTTCTTAAATTTTAAGAGATTGTTTTTTAAGAATAATAACTATTGGTTAGTTTTAAAAGATTTATTTTAATTTTTAAATAATTATTTTTTAACAAATGTCACAATATTTTTAAATCAATGTTTGCGACTGTTGAAGCTAGCAAAAACAAAGGGTCATCTACTCATAAGAACATAACATATCTACCACGTAAACTAGAAAATTACCTCCTCCTCCCCAATTGTTAACCCCCACGGCCATTGTGTAAAAATACAACCCTTAAAAAATATAATGAGAACCTCCTCAAGTTCTTTCTTGGCAGCTTGATTTCATTTCGTACTGATAAAAAGTTTTTCTATTCAGTCAGTACTCATTAAGTTGCAACGACCAAGCTGGAAAAATTCAAACCTTCATACCTTTAGTATAACACAAGAACATATCCATTTGGCGAATTATATAAATAGCCGAAAAAACTTAAAAAAAAAAAAATATAGACGAATTGAAAAATAATACAACGGGATTTCTGGCAAAACAATAAATATAAACATTTTCGTAAGTTGTCATTGTTATCAAAAAAATTGTTTTTAAATGCTAAAACACTTCTTTTGAAATAAATTATTAAGTTTAAATAAATAAACTTTTTAAATTTAAAAAGTATTTTATAAATCATTTTACAAAATATGTTTTTAAAATAAAAAAGGTTTTTATTAGTTTGCAGAAATTTCATTTAATTTCAAAAAAATACTTTTGAAATTCAAAAAAATTTATAACTTTGAGAAATTAAAAACTTCGTTTTTTAATTTTACAAACCAAAATTTTTCACAGTGTGGAAATTCAAATAACCAAAAAAATAATTTTCATACTATTTCTATTGTAAAAGAAACAATCACATCATCGAAGAATGTGAAGTTAAGAAGTGTGTTGATAGCAGAAGGCATGATTTATCCCAAAGTGGTTCCAAAAATTTTCACAGATGTCGGGAGTTAAATACTGCTCCTCGAAACAGAACATGCGAACAGAACAGTGTATAAATGAATGTTTTAAAAACAATTCAAATAAATATAAAAATATAATATTTAAGTCAATTTTAGCAAATTTTGAAAATGATGATTACGATAATGCATGTTTCCTTCCAGTTAATAAAATATTTCAAATCAAAAGCCATAATTTTTTTTTAATTTATTCTGGCGCGGACATCTCAATTATTGATTATAAATTTATTTCAAGTAACGTTCATTATGATCACTCTACCAAATGTAACTTAATTGGTATATCGGGCGATTCTTTAGAAACACTTGGTTCTTTCGAAGCTAGTTTAACCCTTTCAAATGGTTTAGTGATTTCGCATAATTTATACATAGTTAATGATACTCCTAATCCATGGGATTTTATAGGTAACGATTTTTTGAAAAAACAGAAGTGTATTGTAAACTTTGAAAAAGATGAAATACAAATAAAAAATAATAATCAAATATACGTTTTCAAACTAGTCTCTAATAATTTAAATAAATATAGCGAACTAAAATCATCAATCTATATTCCAGGCAGATCCGAATATATAACTAGTTGCAATTTAAATTTTCCAGACGGCACTGAACGAATTTGTCCACATGACGAAGTTTTACCTTGAGTATTTGTAGCAAGTTCTATTTTAAAAGTATATAACAAGTGTACAAAAGTTAGTATGTTGAAAGTAAATGAATATCCAGTAGCTATCCCTAAGACCTTTGTACTACAAACATCACCAGCCGAAGATTTCTATCTACATGATTTAGAATTTACTAATAGTAATATTTGCAATCGAATAGAAAAATTAAATGCAAAAATTAATACTTCCCATATGAACAACTACGAAAAAGAGTCAATATTGTCAAAATGTCATAAGTTCAATTAAATATTCTTCTTAGAGGGCGACAAACTTACAACTATTGAAGGTAGTAAACCAGTGAATGTCAAACCTTATCGCCTACCTCAAGCAATTAAACAGGAAATATATAGGCAAGTTAATCAAATGAAAAAAGATTGGATTGTCGAAGATTCAAAATCACCCTGGAAATTTCCTTTATTTTGTATTCCAAAAAAAATCTGTAATTTATGAAAAAAGGTGGCGAATAGTTGTAGATTTTCGCAAATTGAATGACATTACGATAGGTGCCTGTTACCCGTTGCCAAATATAACTGACATTTTAGATCAGTTAGGCAAATGCAACTATTTTACAACATTAGATTTGGTAAACGGATATCATCAAATTTCATTAACAGAACAAGACCGCGAAAAAACAGATTTTTCCACTGATTCCGGACACTTTCAATTTACTCGTATGAGCATGGGGTTGAAAAATGCACTTAGTTCATTTCAGCGGTGCATGAATGACGTGTTATCCGGTCTCACAGGTATAAAATCCTTTATTTATTTAGACGACGTTGTTATCCACGGGAAAAATCTGGATGACCATAATAAAAAGCATGGTTAATGTATTGGATTGTTTAAAAACATAATGTTAAACTTAATCCAGATAAATGCCAATTTTTAAGGAGAGAAATTACATATTTAGAGCACATTATAACACCAAACGGAATTAAGCCCGATAACTCTAAAACTCAAGAAATACAATTTTATCCTGTCCCTAAAAATATTAAAGATGTAAGATCTTTTTTGCGTTTAATAAACTATTATTGGAAGTTTGGTCATAATTTTGCTAAAATAGCAAGACAGTTTAATGAGTTGCTGAAAGAGAATGTACCATTTAGTTGGGGAGCACTCGAAAATGATTCTTTCAATAATCTAAAAACAATGTTATTGGAACCTCCGATATTACAATATTCAGACTACAACCACGAATTTACCGTTACTTGTGATGCAAGTGAGATTGCGATAGGTGCAGTATTATCAGAGCAGTGCGATAATGAAGACATTCCAATTGCTTTCGCAAGTCGAACTCTAAATTCGGCAGAAAAAAATTATGCAACGATTGAAAAAGAGTTGCTCGCTATAGTGTGGAGTACACAATATTTTAGACCCTCTCTATACGGTAGATATTTTATCATTTATACTGATCATAAACCACTAGTGTGGTTATAAAACTAATTCGAATGCGGACGCGCTAAGTCGAGTTATTATCAAATACCCAGATGAAAATAAAATTCACGTCGTCACTAGATCAGCTAGACAGTTAAATACAGATTCCAACGAAAATTTAAATGGTTTATCGAGTATTTTGGATAATTTTAACCGAATTTTGTCAAAATTGTATCCTAAAGATACAACCACTAATATAAACAGAAATGAGGAATTTTTCACTCCTAATTTCGATAACATTAATTGTCAAAACATTTTAATTGATAAACCAAATGTTTCAAGTCATTTTGAAAGTCTACCTAATAATAATAATATACAAAATATTTCTAATGATAGACTAACTAAAGTCTCAGGTCATAGAAATAAAACTCTTCCAAAATCAAAGAAAAATTCAACTGAAAAATCTGCAGATTATTTATCAAAGAATATTCAAACTTTAGAATGTGAAAACGACATAAAAACTTGTATCCAAGAATTTCATAAGTCTCCACTAGGTGCAAACGAAGGTATATACCGAACATACAATCGTATTAAACAATATTTTTATTTTCCAAAAATGCTAAGTAGAATTAGCAATTTTATAAATATTGCGAATCTTGCCAAAGACATAAGACTATCTAGGTAAAAGTAAAGAGCCTATGAAAGTAACAAGTACTTCTACGAGACCATTTCAAAAACTTTTTCTTGACATTTTATGACCATTTCCTTCCACATATTCAAATAATAAATATATTTTAACAATGCAATGTGATTTAACAAAATACTCGCTTACTATTCCAATTGGGAACCAGGATACAGAAACAATTGCTAGAGCTATGGCCGAAAAATTTATTTGTGTTTTTGGAGCACATGAATCAATTTTAACAGCTTATCATCCTGAAACAAATGGAGCTCTAGAGAGAAGCCACAGTGGCCTAGTGAGGTATTTAAGACAATATTCTGAAAAGGACCCTCTAACATGGGATACATGACTCCCGTACCCCTTCTTTTCTTACAACAGTACTCCACCTACAACTACAAAATTTGCACCGTATGAACTTGTTTTTTGGCCATAAACTTTTGATTTCAAATTCAATTAGTAAACCCAGGGCTGTGGATGTGATGTATAATTATGGTGATTATTTTTATGATTTGAAATTTTGGTTGCAAAAATCGTTTACGGTAGCTCACGACAATATTTTTAAACTAAAAACTGTTTCCAAAAGTTATTACGATCGCAAAACAAAACATCGTTCAATTGCAGTGTGAGATCAGGTTTTATTAACAAATGAAGCAAAATTCTATAAGCTCGACCCTCCATTTATTGGGCCTTATTTGGTCAAAGAATTAATTTCTCCAGAAAATACGGGTGTGCAGATTGGAAAGACAGTTAAAATAATTCACAATAATAGAATCAAACCGTTTTATGAAAATCAAAATATGTATTAAATATAGAATAAGTAAATTAATAAAAAGAAACAGTATTGTTAAAAATAAAAATTCGTTAAAAATAATTTGTCAAAAAAAATAAAAATTGTAAAGCTTATAATTAATGTAAAAATAAAAATAATTGTGAATAATATGTTTCTTAGGAGGAAGGGGTGTTATGTCTACTTCCCTGATAGTTTCTGTTATTCAATGTGTTAGTTATTTAGTACATATATAGTAAAGTATGTTTATAATTATTGATAATGTATTTTGTCTCATACCAAAAGAACGTGTAAAATTTTGCAAGTTTATTATTTAATAAACGAAAAAACCCAACAGCTACTTCAACAAAGCCTACCTCAACATAACACAATGCTCTCTGACCACTCTTCCAATGCAAAAAGTTCTTGTAGCGCGACTTATATGTCGAGATCTTTCACCTTCAATAAATAAAAATGCACACGAAACAGTTTTATTTTTGAATATAAAATTAAATAATTTTTTAGTCAAAGTTAAAGATGTAAAGTTAGACAATTGTAGCATCAAGAAGTGACGAATAGTGATTGGTTATTGAAAATTAAATGAAATAATAGTAGATGATAAATTCCCGATTCTGACCATTGAGAACATTTTATATAAATCAAGAAGACCAAAGTAAAATGGCATTCTCTACACCTTTTGGATATTATGAACATATCATGATGCCTTTTGGGCTGAAAACGCCCGACCAACATATCAAAGGCTTATGAATTCTGTATTCAGAGCCCTTGACGACGTTTTGATTTTTACGTCAATAGTATAAATAAAATATTTTACCGATTATGAGAAGTCAGACTAAAAATTCAAATCGACAAATTAATTTCTTCTGCAAGGAAACAAATTTTGGTGAATTAAAGTTTTTTTTTTATCAAAACTCGTCATTTCTGGTAAAATTTAAATTTAAATTTAAAACATGATATGAACTGATTTTGTTTGAAATTTAATTTACTAGTACAATCTTCTATTTTTTAATAGTTTTTTTCGTAAATGATATCCTTTTCAACATATTTGCAAAATTCGAAAAGCTCGTCTAAAGGATGCCACTTCCATTTCAGCCAAGAATTACTGGGATCTCTTAATTTATTATATATAGACTTTTAGCAGACATATGACAGTGGGGTAGATACTCGATTGGTTAGCACGCAAGCAATTTGCTAGCCGAAATCCTGACTACTCAATCAATTTTACCAATGAAATTTAAATTTCAAAATACATTTTTCATAAAATTGTTGTTTATTTTTACGATGTTACAGTAAAATTTATGGCTTTAAAAACTAAACAGTAAAATTTGTGTTGCTCTACTGTGCAATCGCAAAAGAAAAAAACAAAAACCTTATTGAAAATATAATTTGAAATTTAAATTTCTTTTCCTTTCCCCTCCAGTATCAATCATGAGAAGTTCTTGGCCGCGCTCCTATATTTTAGAACAACAGGTAGAAAACAATTTTTTCTATGTGCAAATTAATCACGTTTGCGTCTATACTGTAAAATCTTAGTCGAATAAACTTCATATTCCTTTGAAATACCATCTTGGGTTCGACTGGATGATGCATTCGCGTCTGTGCTGTTCAATTTGGTGCTCGCGTTTATAATTAGAAGATGGAACATAAAAATTTCAAGCTGTATATTTATTTATATTAGGTGTGAAAGTAGAAACTGCTCTTTTTGATCAAATTCAACATTATTGAAAATATAATTGTTACAAAGATTAATTATCGAAATATTCGCCATTAATATCTATTGTATTTTGTCATTTATCAGGTATGATGGTGAATGCATTCTCGAAAGAAACTTGGTGGTGGTTTCAAAGAAAAATAGCCTTCGAACCATTTTTGAACATTTCAAATATGATGACATCGATAGGAAAAGGGGATAATCAGAAGGAGCAAAGTCTGGAGAATACGCCACATGCTGTAAAACTTCCCAGCCTAAGGAGATACCGTTGCTTTAGAAATATTTTTGTCAAAGCGCCATTTTTGACCAAATTATGTTATACATCTAGACCTAAGAAAGATTTTTTCGACTAAATGGCCGACTAAATTAAATTAATGAAAATTTATGCTATTAGCCACCAGGTTTTATCATTTAGACTTTAGCTGAGGTTGCTTGACTATTTAGTTGTCATTTTCATTTTTTGTTTTTGTTTTTTTTATTGCGTGCATACGAGTAAAAATGTCTAAAAGGAAATATCTCATTCTTAAATTCTGATTGTAATTTATAATCACATTCATGAATAATGCGATTTCCAAATCCATATTTGTTTTATTTTTTCTATTTCCTTGATTTTAAAAAATAACAAATCGGTATTGTTGAAACATAATTTTTAGAAAAATTTGTTTTGAAGCAAAGTATACATTCTTAATGTCGAGTTCACGTATGCGATCAAAAAATGATTCGCGAATCAAGCCAATCTTTGAGCGTAATTATTTCGCATTATTACTCATAATTTGTAATTTTTTTTTATTATGTTGGATGCTTCCGATCAAAATTTTCCCAAAGCTAAAATTATTTCATCTCGGACGGGGAAATTTGTATATGTTTTCAATGATTTAATTTTCCTTTGATTCGCGAATCATTTTTTGATCGCATACGTGTACTCGACATAAAATCTAAGGATTTTATACATTTCACCTTCAATAAAACGCCGTTCATTTAACATTCGATAACAAAGATTTTATATGTTTTAAAACAAATGATACTTTGACGTAAATTTTCTTTAAAATAAAGAATAATTTTCTAAAGGATTGATTTCTTTGAAATGAAAACTCAAATTTTTCTCAGTGCATGTAGAAAACAACAAATCCCAGCCAATTTTCGAAATTAACGGGAGATGGAGAAAAATACCGATATTGCAATGGGAATTCCCAGCTTTTAAAAAAATAGACAATTCGTAATCCTGTTTTGGAAGGATTTGACCGTAATGTTGAATAACTTGGGGCCTCTTATAAAATAATGTACCAGGCAGAGTAAACGGATGACATTGGTCCCTTAACGATTTTCGCGTCTGTGCCATGTTAATATTTTCATCTGGTTTATTAGAAAAAGATAGAACGACACTAGATAACATAATTTTAAACTGATTTTAGATTAATTGAAAAAAAAACGTAATTTATAAACACAAAATCTGAATCATATATGATTACAACAACACAATTATTGACAAAAAACCACAAACGTCAAAAAAAATTGTTATACAAATTATTATTCGGCTAGTGTTACTAGATGTGCACTCGCCAAAATAAAGGCGAAAACCATAATACGAAAACCCAACTCACACGGATTTAAGATTCACCGTGAATCGTTCGGCGAGGCGAAAACCATAATAGGGGTATAAATAAATCTGATTTAATTTTGTGGATGTTTGTGTTGAAAAACTTTCGAGTCTCTTAGACTTTAGTCTAAAGCGGCGTCGCTTTCGAAAATCCCGCTAAGCTTTCATATTAGAGGCCAATTTTGATTTCAGCAATATTTGTTTATGAATTTCCAGTAACGGAAAATAAATTTTCATCATAGTTGGCGTATTAATCAGTAGTAATTAAAGTAGAGTTGGCTTTAAGTAAAACTAAAAACAAAAGATTTTCATAAAACCGATTCGAATTGCAATTACTACTGATATAAAAGCCAACTATGATGAACAATTATTTTCTGTTACTGGAAATTCATAAACAAATATTGCTGAAACCAAAATTGGCCTCTAATATTAAAGCTAAGCGGCTTTGCGAAAGCAAAACCGTTTAAAATACAATTTTATTAGAATTTTCTATTGTTCAAAAATGACATTAGAGTTTTACAAATTAAATGCTGTAAAAATAAATTTGTGGGGTAAGAAAATTATATCAAATGATAAACACATTTGAAAATTATAGTTAACCTTATTAATTTTATTTAGTGCGAATACAGAATGCTTTGAAAATGATGTACAAATTGAAATAATTGACTACCAGCCTGAATCAAATGTACCAATCCAAGATGCGGTGAACATATTGTTTGATACCGAGAATGATTTAATTATTACAAAAACAAACAAAATGCTAAGTGATCCATTTAAATGGAAACAAAATGAGCAGATATTGAACAGGCAAAGTGGCAAAGAATATACCGATTCAAAAGGTGGTCAACAAAAAGGTCAAAAAGTGAAATCGGCGGAATGTAGAAATAACGACACCTGTAACTTTCAATGTTCATTATTCTTCAGCAAAAACTAGCAAGACAGTTTAAATCAATAAAAAACAATTTTACTCCAAGTAGAATTTATAATTTTAAACATAATGCAAACCCATCAGTTCCAATAACACCACTGAAAGGGAAGTTTCGAAAAAAAAATACCTGATTCGGTTGTTATTACTGCGATCACATAAATGACTTACCTCGTATAGAGTCCCATTACTGTAGATCTTCTTCTTCGAAAAGTTATCTGGACCCGTCGTTAAATGTTTCTCGAATTTCAAACAAAAATATCCCGATTCAGCCGTAAAATTCTGGAAATATTGGGAAATTTTTAACAATAAATTTAATTTAGCTTTTCATTTACCTATAAAAAGGATTTGTGTGATAATGTGAGTTGTTAAAAATGTTGGCAAATCCAACTCAGGTTCAAATAAATGAATATATGGTTTTCATAAAACTAACAAACAGCGGGCGAAATTGGAGAGAGATGTTGATATACTTGTTTGCCAAAACAACAAACTATCTAAAGTGTTTAGCTTTGATATGGAAAATGTGTTTCAATTACCAAGGCCACTACATCAAATTTCTTCTACAAGCAGAAATTTTGTATATAACCTATATGTCATATGTTACGGGGACAAAGAGGTGTTTAACTCCATTTGGTAAGTACCGTTTGTACCTTGAAGAGGGTTTAGGAAAGATATCTTAAATAATGTCTGTGAAGTTAGCCCGAAAAATATCCCGAAGAAGTGCGATGGCAACACTAAAAGACGAGTATCGCGACATTTTTTAGTGTCATCCCGAAAAATTTACTATATTACGCTAGTTTTGAGTGTCATCCCGAAATATTTTTACTATCATGATAGTTTTACTATCATGACATTTTTATTTTTGTTGTTATTCCAAAAAAAATTCCAAAACAGCAAGTTTCAGTAATGTCTGGGAATAAAACCCGAAAAATTCCTCGACAAAACACAAAATTGTAATAGCATGACTGTTTAAAATGTCATCCTTAAAAATCCGAAGCAATCACTAATATTTTATATATCATCCCGGAAAAAATAAGTAGTAAAAGTAAAGTAAATGAATCCACGATTAGACAACAATTAGACAAATGAAATAATTATCCACAAGAAAAGATCTATTAATTGTTTGTAAAGAAACAGCCAACTCATATTAATAAGGTTTTCGTAGATAATAAAACCACCTTTGAAATAGCAAAGTAAGAAAAAAATTCTATTAGCCGTTTGTCAGATATAGCGCCCTGAAGTCGACCTAGATATTAATTAACGAGTACGGCTTTATGCGGCTTTCGTAGATAATAAAACCACCTTTGAAATAGCAAAGTAAGAAAAAAATTCTATTAGCCGTTTGTCAGATATAGTGCCCTGGAGTCGACCTAGATATTAATTAACGAGCACGGCTTTATGCGGCTTTCGTAGATAATAAAACCACCTTTGAAATAGCAAAGTAAAAAAAAAATTCTATTAGCCGTTTGTCAGATATAGCGCCCTGAAGTCGACCTAGATATTAATTAACGAGTACGGCTTTATGCGGCTTTCGTAGATAATAAAACCACCTTTGAAATAGCAAAGTAAGAAAAAAATTCTATTAGCCGTTTGTCAGATATAGTGCCCTGGAGTCGACCTAGATATTAATTAACGAGCACGGCTTTATGTGGTTCATGACAGACGGTTCATGACAGACTGTTCATGACAGACGGTACATTTGGCACAGCGAAACCACAGCCGAATTTAGCTGCGTAAAGCGCTTATGATTGTACCAATATTGAAGACGTCGATTGGCCAAGATTTCAATCTCACCTCTTGAACAAATAGTTCAATAAAAATTGAATTTCAACTGCCAAAATATAGATAAATCCCAATTCAAACTGGTAAACTAAAAGATGACACCTTCATATAGAAAAACAATGAGAAAAACAACGAAAAAGTAATAATCTTAATAATTCTACGAATTGTCTACCTATTCTACCGATTCTCGACATTGTCTACTCAAAAATCAATTGTCTACGCTATTTTCGACACCAACTTGTAGATAATTCGGAAATACGCGAAGACGCACAACACTGTCCATCACCTTCCGTAACACACTAGTCCTGCCAGCAAATAATTTCTGAGTACAATGGACGATATCTCGAATACTAAACATACAAAAATTCTTAAACATTTATTTTCAATTCGTTTAACGTTCCTCCATTACTTTACGTAACCCAATAGTCAAGCAAACGAACAATATTTAAGCCGATTAAAGCCTTGTTCGTTAATTAATATCTAGGTCGACTTCAGGGCACTATATCTGACAAACGGCTAATAGAATTTTTTTCTTACTTTGCTATTTCAAAGGTGATTTTATTATCTACGAAAGCCGCATAAAGCCGTGCTCGTTAATTAATTTCTATTAATGCATATTAGTGAATTCATTTCTACTTATTAATTCGTATTTATTTTGGCAAAGCTTTTAATTCGATTATGTTTTCGTTTTATTATTTACTTGATTTTTATTTTCTATAAAAACAAATAATAAATTTTTAATTTTTTTATAAATAATTTTTGTTTTCACTTTACTATCGTGAAAATATAGGATATTACTTCTTTTAGATAGTTTTTTTTTCGTGATAGTCTCATTAAAATATATCAGGATTGCCATATTAAACTATAATCATTTTTCGGGATTTGTTGTCGGGCAAATTTCACAGAGGTTCTTAAATAAGATTTACTGAATATTTTAGGTATGAACCATTATGTGGAATTGTAGGTACCCATATCGCTTTAATAAAAATGCTTCATAGTGCTATTATATCCCATACAGTCTTCCAGATACCGAGAGAATAATTCTATGGTCAGATAGTTGCGTTCCGCAAAATCGTAATTGCATAATGTCTTATGCTTTACAAAATTTTCTTTATAATAACAACTCTTGTTCTCTTCGATACATTGAACAAAAATTTTCTGAAGCTGACCATAGAAACGTTCAAGACATTAATGCGGCACATAGTGTGATCGAACGTCATCTTATACATAAATATATTTATTCACCAATTGGACTCATTAAGAAATTTCTTGACATACGTGGACTACCATACAGCAGCCTATAAATTAAATTACAATAAAATTCATTTCACGAAAGTGAAACATTTAATTAACACGCATGATTTTGTAACCATAAAAATAACACCGAAACAGTCAAGTCAGAACACTTGACCAAATGTTCAACAACTTCTAATTGCAGGTCCTGTTTCCTGCGAGAAACTGAAAGATAGTATGTCTATGCTGGTTTATATGCCACACGACCAACAGTTTTATAAAAGTATTTTGAATCGCATGGGAAAAGATACAGTTGAAAATCCAAACTGGGCTGAAATTCTCACTATTAAAAAAATAATACGTTAAAATTATTTAATTAACTGTAAAAATTATTTAATTAGCACTTTAATATTTTCAGGATCAGCTGTCCACGTGAATGTTTTTTACTAGGCCAAAAAAGGCTTTGATAAATATTCGAATTATATTGTTTTCCTTCCTTTAAACTTAAACTGTGATTTTTCAAAATTGGGGTGAGTATGACATAGACAAAAATAATACTAGGACAACGATATGTTCCTTGGTTGTTTTTGCTGTATATAAACCTTCCTTGGCCCGTAAATGGTCTTTTATCCTCCAGATTATCACTTAGTTTGATCAATTGGGCCTAGTAACGTTCAACTGTAACAGTTTAACCAGTTTTTTTTTTTACAAAATCTACTTTTCACGTCTTGTAATGATTTTGTGCAAAAAATTCCATCTTTTGTACCGAGAAAGCAAATTCATACGGATGTAAACTATACTGTTTTTGTTTTCTTCGGTCGGTTCCTTCTGTATTTTTCCCATTGCACTCAATCGAAGTGATATTGCTTGGTGAATAACTGCTAGCTGGTCTGCAAGCTTTTTTTGACTGTGACACGGATTTTCATTCAGTAAAATTTCAAGTTCTTCGTCTTTAAATTCTTTTACTGCACGTGGACGTAGGTCGTCCCTTAGACTAAAAATACTCTCACGAAATCTTGATAACCACTTTTTTACGGTTATATAACTCACAGAATGTTCATTCGAAGTCGAATTAATCAATTCCATAGATTGGGCAGCACTTTGCACACCTAATACGTACCTTGTCAGTTTAGTAGAACAAAAAGGTATCTATCACGTCGCACTTTTTTACATTTTCATGACATTTTGGTATCATGGCAAAAAATATACCTTTGAAACTATTTACAGCCTTATTCCGCTAGTCGACTCGTTTGTCATTTCAAGTGACTCATTTACCATGAAACCAAAATAGGCTGCCTTGCAAAAATATTGAACATGTGTATTATCGTAGTCACTCCAAACTCAAAACTATAGCTTTTAATTGTTTCTTTCGCCTCAAGTCACAGACATTGGCATGGCAACTCACTAATTTTTCCCAAAAATGTTAGGTTTCTGTAGTCACTTAAAATGACAAACGACTCGACTAGCGGAATAAGGCCTGAGTTTCATGTTCAAACACAGCTTTACAACTTTAATTTTTTTTATTAGTTGTCAAAACCATTTTTTGCTATACGAAATTGTATTTCGGACTATAGTTATCGTATACTTTTCGAACAAAACTCAAATTTTTTGTCAATTGTTTGTTTTTCTGCCCTATCCATACCAAAATTTCATTTATGGTAACACAAATGATAGGTGAAGGTTCACGTTACCTAAGGTCATAAGTTCGAAACATAGATCTATCTTTGGTACTTTATTTTTATCTTTGTCGCCCTTTGTCGCCATTCTACTTAATTGTCATTTTTTTAAATTACTTGTCATTGAAATTGTAGAAAACAAATTACACCCAGTGGTGCAAATGTTGATTCTTGCTTTAAACATTCAGCCGCTGTTCAAAACTTTAAAATAGTTTTATGATTTTGTTGTTTGTGATCATTGTGATATCTGAATATGTGTGTTGTAATTATGTTTGTCTACAAACTCGAGAGCAAAACTATACCAATAACACAAGAAAAACTTTTAAGCTTTCATTATGATATGATTAAAAGTGTGTATTCAATTGAAAATTTCCTCTGTCTTGGAATTACTTTGTTGAGAACCGACGATTTTCCTTGATTTTCCAAAAACAAATTACATTTCACTATCAGTCGACAAGTCTAATAAATGAGCATAAAATAGTATCATTAAAAAGCGAGAAGAGCTTTTTCTGTATTTTGTTATTGTTATACAGATTTATAAATAATTAAGTGCAATCATTATGTAATGTAGATGCAGCGTATAGACGGGGATGAACGAATAAAATAATTTGCTTAAATTATGTTGGGTTGGCAATTTTTTTTTTTGTATGTTTTCAACAGTTTTTGCACATAAGTGTTTTTTTTTTATTAAATTAAATATTCAAAGTCATTGGACAGAAAATATCGTGGCTCGTGTTTGTGACATATACATTGTTTAATTAAGGTGCACAGGTTTTGCTTGATGTGTCAATTAATATAATCTAGAAAATTTTCTAGACGTGAATGTAAAATTACATGTCAAAATCAGGTACATTTACGCGACGAATGAAACAAAATAATCGGAAATGTAAAATGACATTTTCTCGCAATACCGAATTCAGTTGAACTTGTACCTGTTATACAGACATTACATTTCGTGTGGATACTCTTTTGAAATGTAAGAAGGTAATCGGAATTAATTGGAAAATATCGGGAGAAAATATTTGCACCGCGCGTATATCCCAATGTTATTTTATTTCAACTGAAATATATACTCGTATTATTAAAGGGAAATGCCAATTAACGTATGTGAATGTGTTTTTGGTGCTACAATTTAATTAATTAAATTACATTAATATATTTAAATTAATTAAACATTCAGAAATTTATATAATTAACAAATAATACATAACACTTTGTGTATTTTTAATTAATGTTAAAAGTATAATTATCATCATTGTAATAAAGTTTAATGAGCGGTGCACATGAAGATGTCTGTAGATTCGAAAATATTCTCAACCCTCAGGGGTAATTATCATTTCTGATATATTTAATTTCGTAATCAAATCAGGAATGCGTTTTCCACACAGGTCAACTATTACTTGGTCATTTAACTGCACGAAAGTATAGGTAAAGGTACTTATAGGCCAATATCGATCGAAAGCAAATTAGTTTCAAAAATATTAAAAGTTCACCAATGAGAGACGATTTATTTCGAAAACCCAATTTTGAATAATGAAAAGATCGGTCCAAGTATCAAAAGGCTGAGTGGGTTTTGTGGATGATCCCATGATTGGATTTTGTGGATACGACAATTTGAGATGTGATATGAGTGCATATTTACATATCTGTGCCAGAATAGTGAAGCCAAGAAAGAATATTTTTCTATTTCGTGCGATTGGGAAACCGAAGTCGATCATCTATGTAAAATATCCACAAGCATTTTCGATCCTGGTTTGGGTCACTGTAATCAAGTCGAAACAAAGAAACTTGATGAAGAGATGGACGAAGTTAAAAGAAAAATCGACAGATTAGTTTTAGTTGGCTTTCGTTTACCAATTCAATTCAGTCGGTGTTCGCACCCATCGTTCTTGTCTGTAAACTTGACAAAAACTCACTGAGAATCTGCGGAGATTTTAAGATCACAACAAACTCTCACCTGTCCCTAGAATTGAGAAGTTTTTTCAGCGCCTGTAAGCGACTCGGTTTGAACTATTCCAGTATCAATGATTCTTAATGAGAATTCCAAATTCTTGACTAAAATTTTTTGTCAAACTTATTATTTACTAGTGCTTCGAGGAATGGACGTTTTGTTGCATCAAACTATCTTCTTCAACATTTTGATCTACTATTTCTTCGTTATTAACTTCCTGTTCAAAAAAAATGTTTCGTAGGCACTGGCCATTAAATCATTAAAAAGTCGACGGCGATGATATTGTCTTTACGTTCTAACTATTCAAATTTAATGTTATATCCTCTTAGATATAAAATCCACCTCTGGAGTCTACGATTTAAATCTTATCCCTGATATTTTCGGGCCACTGTCAAAGCTTAGATTTCTGTTTTTAGTTCGAATTATAAATTCCGTAAATGCATGGTCTACAATATTTCACAGCCCATACAACGGCGAATAATCGGGATACTTTACATATGAGATGTTAATATGTTTTCAAATTGTTCAAATGCATTAACATAGCTTGGTTCTAATTTGTTTATTTTGGAATTTTTCTGTGATGTCAAGAAATGATTTAGTTTTTTCGGAGTTTCGGGTAGTTTCAGTTGCGTTATGTCACTAAGCTTTGCTAAACCCCTTCCGTTACCAGTAAATATCCCAAATATTTTAGCACGAGGCTTTCCGTCTCTAAACATCATAGTGCTTTCTTTTTATTTTATTTTCGTCCTACTACCTTGCGTCTCAATTTGCTGTACACTACTTAACATCTATATACATCCTATGTAGGACGAGTAATGCTCTCATTAAGTGATGTTTTCCAAAGATGACGGTAGTACCTCAATCTTTTCCAACTCGGCGACTAAAATTGTTTCAATTTGTATCCGAAGTTAATTATGTATATGGCTGTTTAACCTAACAACCATTGATCTCTTGGTATTATAGATACAAACCTTAGAATCGGCATTTTAATTAGGCTTTGTTCCCGTTGATTTATCATATTCAAGAAAAGGCCGGGATAACTTGGGCCAGCTTGTGGTGTTATACCACACACGTTCATTCTCATAGATTAAAGACAAAACCTTCAAGATGTAATAAAATATTTTCATTTTCCCCCTGGTATGGAATACCAGGTATCCCCTGGTATATTCATTTTGGTGGTATTCTTGCTAAAGATCATATTTTCTACATACTGTGAAACTTAATTGAACGGCAGGTGTTTTTTTTTATTGCAGCCTAGATTAGTTTAGAGTGATTAAACTTCTTAGACTCAAATTCAAATAATATAACCCCGAAAAATGAGATGGCTGCTGTAGTTTTTACACTTCAAATACCATTTAGTTCAGCTTAAGGGATTCTGCACCTAAAATTTTCAGTGACAATTTTTATTTACAAAGAAAAGAGATTTTCAACTAAAAGAACTTTTCAATTAATGCAAAGAAATGATATAGTAGTTAAAAAAAACGAAAAATGTTGACTGCCCTGTCTATTTTTATGGAAGATTTTCTATCTATTAGATAAAACTATTATTCTGTTTTCAATTACAGCCTTACAAAATTTAATTTTTATTTTAAGTCTGTTTCGTGCACAGTGTCATGAATAGGAAACAATTTAACTAATTTTGTATTTTAATTAAAATTTATAAAATACTAACTTGGCAAAATTAAAATTTAATTGAGTTGTAAGTTTTTCTAGAACACAGTGCTTGAATAGAGAAGAAAGTTCATTTACACTGCCGGATGGCGAATTGGTTGTTCTCGTGAATGTAACTATTGTTTTGGTGTGTAAAAGTTGCATATTGAAAAGAAAACAAAACTAAAATAATTACAAAACTTGTGCTCTAAAAATGTTTATTTTTTGTAGAGCTTTTGCTGTTGTTTTTGTTAGTTCGGTTCGAATGGAGCTGTTCATACTTTCATAGACGAAAAATATTTATATCTCCAGACGTTTTTATTTTGTCTTTGCTATATATATTGTTACATTTTATGGGTTTCTTCTTTAATTTGATTCAAAATTTAATTTGGCTTTTCTTTTTATTTAGATAATTTGATAATAAGTGCTTTGATACCATATGCCATAATTCAACTAGTTCGGATTTGAACAGGGCATACATATTGCTGTCTCACTTTTAATGTGTCATTAAATTGTCTTGGAAAGTTATTGTAATGATGAATATGGAGGCGTCTATATGTTGTGGCCACCACCCGATGTTCATTTATCAGAATTTTGTTAAAACTGTATTGTTTAACCAAAAATCTTTATTTACACATACATTTCGGAAAAGCTACTGCGATAATGTATGTAATTAATCGTGTAGCATCGTACCTTCCATAATACGGGGCCATTGCTCCATAATTTTTCTCTAAGCAGACATGCTTTAAAAACCTACTGTTACTACTATTATAGAACCTCAATACTAGAAATCCGAAGAACGATTTTATTTCGTATATAGCTGGGATTTTCTGGAATTTATGTATTTATTGTTATTGTCTAATATTTGTATAATTCCAAACTAGAAAAATGTTGAAAATACTTTGAACTTGCGATTTCGATATGAAATTTTAGATTATTCTGAGTGATAGCAAGAATATTACTTTTAATAATAATATTTGGCTATCATCCAGGATAACCTTAAATTTCATTTAGAAATCGCATGTACGTGTCAAATACAATACACATCGAGATTACGAAGCGTTTGACAATTGCGTAGCGAAATATAATAATTCGCTAATGCATTGTGATTATACTTTGTATGTATAAGTTCAAAGTATTTTCAATATTTTTATAGTTTGGTGTTTGGTCATAGCGAGTGAGAGTTTAGATTGCATAAGAAGTAGACGTGTTTTGTGTTCCTCCTTAATTAAAATTTAATATTTTGTGCATAAATAATAAATAATAATAAATAAATCAATTAATAACAAATAAATAAATCAACAAATAATAATAATAATAACTACATAATATGTAATTAAGTGATGTGGTGTTTACATAATCTTTTAAATATTGATTTGTGTATAGAGTGCACGTGTGATTTTGTAGAATATATGCGTAATATTATATAATAATATATAATCATTTTCGTATATATTCGGCAACATTGCATGAATGCATACTTGCACATTAATGTTTGATTCATTATGTAACATGTATAAATAACAATGTATATAAACAAAGTGTGCACCTGCAACTTTAGGATTTAATTAAAAGAGAAGTTTTTGGATTTTATATTAATTAATGTATTTTACGTATGTTTCCTTGTAGATGCGTTTGTGTTTGAACATAGTATATAAACTGTATGCATACGTATTTACCTGGGACTATACACATAATATTATGGGTGAATTTTGTATGGACGGGTGTACATAATATTTACATATATTTATTTACAATTTCGATTTGACCCTGAATGTACACGCTTGGTGTTGTGTAAGGTTTGGTTGCGTGTGTTGGTGTTGCATTTGATTCTGTTTTGCTTTAATGCACGATTTACATTTTTTTTTTTTCAACAATTTTTTTACTAAAAAATAGAGCTGCACGCAAATAACAAAAAGTTACTAGTTAAAAAGAGTCAGCCATATATAAACAACATTAGCTCAAATTAAAAAGAAAAAATCCAATTTTATTTTACTGGAATTTGTTTCGTGCTCCTCTCGCAAACGAAATTCATAATATACTTAACCCTTCATTTTTTACTGGAAAAAAAGAATTGGAACATGTAAATCGTACATTACTATTACTTACTATACATATTTTCTAAAGTTTTTATTTATGATCACAAATTTTGTTGTAGTGCGGCTTAAATACAGTCAAACTCCTATAAGTCGAATCACTAGTTGCAAAAATAATAAAATGTTTGAGGTAGAGTCAATGAGTGAAGGAAATGGAAAACCAATTTTGCTTGAGTTTTCGAGATATATTTAGAAGAATAGTTCGACTTATAGAAGTTCAACTTAAAGAAGTTTGACTGTAATATCCTCTCATCACAGAATATTGTTCTTGTTGAATCGTGCGTAAATTTTGCTCATAAATTGCTGTATGTATACATTTATCTCTGTTTATGTTTCTTTTCTATTATTTTGATTCGTTTCCGACATCTACCTGTTTTCTGACAATAGACCATTTTCCTCAAAAAAATTTGACAGCTGGAACTGTATGGTAGACCAGAACAAACTAAAATTTATTTGTAATTTTTAAAGTTTATGACACAACTAGTAAAGTTTAATGTTTAAAACATAACCACAAACAATTATACTGTTAAATTTTAATAGCATTGTGAGAATTTATGAATAAAATAAAAAAATCGAATTTTATTTTAATGGTTTGTCATACACGGTCAACTGTCATAATGTTATTTTGGCGTTTGAGAAAAATGGTCTATAGGAGGGAATCGTTTGACAGAGAGATCCGCATATCCCTTTTTCTACCAAAAAAAGATTTTTTTGGACTGATTTGAGTCCGAACCACACAGGTGTGTGAGTGGAGGGACATAGTGTCTAGTGGCGTTTTTGATAAGGGGTTTCGCTTGATTTGAGGTACAGCCCACACAGTTGTGTGTGTAGTTGTGGTTTTTTTTTTTTTTTTTTCTGACGAAGATAGGTTTGAGAGAGGATCGCAAATGTTTAGGTTGGTTCGAAGCACATACGAGAATGGATTTTTGACGTGATTTCTTTCGGCTACGGATTCTTCATCAGTTATTTATGATTTTTTTTTTGTGTTTTTACCTCTTCAACTCAAATTAACGAACCATCAAAATACTTCTTGTAATCGAATGTTGTTGTCGTTACCATTTCCAATTGGACTTATGTATAATGAATAACATAATATTGTTATTAATGTTACTTTCTCTGTTTAAGAATGAGTAAATGTTTATTACATACTAAGTTCGGCGAGACAGTTTTGTTCTAAATTGAAAGTGAATGGATTTTTAAGGTAGCTAGTTAAATAAAACGTTTATGATATTGTTCGGAAATTTAATTAGCATTTAACCTTATAGATTGTAGAATTTTTGGATATGTATAAACATATGCTGTCGGGTCCTTACGAGCCAACATCCCTTGCGTTATATGGTGTTACATTTCAAAGCGGTTATATTATACAGCATGAGATGAGATGACCCCAAGATGCCAATCATTCCAGTCGTAATATGACTGATGACATTCTTCTCCTAGGTGTGATATTTTTAGAATAACTAACTTAACTAACCTATCAATGTAATTAGACATTATCTTTGCTGCGGTTATCATCCTGGTTATTTAATAACATCGTATCCAGGTTACTAACATCCTATCCCCATAAACCATTTATGTCGAGGATACAGTCATAATTTTGGAATATAGTAAAATGTAGAATTTTAATACTGTATAGCGTATATTCTAGGAATGTGCTATACATACCTAGGATCACCATTGTAGTTGGCCTGTAAGTCTCTATGATATCATATCATATCATCATATAGTTACTTTTTGTGCTTGTGTGTGCAGATGTTTTACGATACATGTGTGTAGTTCTGTGAGCTCGGTTTTTTGTTGTTTTCATGGAAAATTAACGCACGCTTTTCAACTGCGAGCGATGACGATATTCTATTTTGTCTGTATAATGTATATTGTTTTTCGTTTCCCGATGCGGTAATGCTTTGGTTTCTTTTGCATTATATTGCTGATGTTCATAACCTTGCATGTGACATTTTGCGTGCATATGAATGTTTTACGTGTGCGAGGAATAGGGACCGCTGATTTTGAAAGTGTTTCTGTTTTTGATAGTTTTTACGTTTTATTTGAATTTGTTCAGTTTCATTGGCTTGTTTTTGAGAATGTTGGGTGATGATGGGATTGCGATGGGCTTCTTTATTTATTGTATACCTATTTATATTTTTACCGATTGGGAAGGGGGTACACTTTTTCTCTATAATGCGGAGAACTGCATTGGGTTTTGTTGAGTGAAGCAGTATGTTTGATCAATTTACACAGGGGCGGCGGGGATATGGTGTAGCTGTTAATTACTAATATAAGAAGTTAAATTTGCAGTGTTGCATGGAAGCCTTTCCTGAGGTTTGGATTTGTGTGTCCAAATTGGTCTCCTTGCTGAAGGTTGTGGATGTTTTGAGGTATAGGATTACACGGTACGTTTGTGATCTTTCATAGATTTATCACGGCTTTGTGAAGCATTGGCTTTACTGATTGGTGATGTTGGCGAATGGTCACTTGGGGGATAATGGAGGTTTCACGGAGGGAGAATTTGAGCCGTCTGTTGCGATCGTTTCGGAAATAACTGTATGTGTTGCAGTTTGTTTGGTTTTTTACTCTACTTTACGTAATGTAAGTGAAACATATTGTTTGTTGAATTATCTCATTGGACTTCATGGTCATATGAGGTAATTTGTTCGGGGTTTCAAGAATGTTCGTGGATTTATTTAATTCCAAAAGCGAAAATCAAAAGAAGGATGTAACAAATCATAAAAAATGATTTAGGTGATGTACCCTCCTCATCTTTATGGTGAGTGGAAGGAAGATAGTCAATAGAATGGTCCCAACTAACAAACTAACCTAAATATTATAATAATTTTTTACTAACAAGGGAATTTAGAAATGGTTATGGTGCACTTGTGAGAACAAAACACCGAACTGTTTTGTGGGAAAACGACAATTTGCTCAAGTAGGTTCTTTATAAGTTATAACATTTAACAAATCCTTTTCCAGTAGTATTAGAGACCCTCGCAGGTTCAGGATTCCTAGTCAATTCGGTCACCGAATCGTGTCTTATGTAACAGATTTCGTCGAATAATTAGATGATATTCGAATGAAGCAGCAGTAGTTGCATGTGCTCAAGTAATTCAGTTGCTGCGTTGTTCGAACAAATCTGTGTTCATCTTGACATGGGCATACTCAGCATGAAGTACGTTATAGGTAACCAGCCTAACAGCTGCCCTGCGTTGTATATATCTTATCTTATCTTATCTTATCTATCCCAAGTAACAATTCGATAGGTAAATTGTCCTAGACAGCAAAACCAGGGCTCTTACAACGTCGCGAAATTCGAAAAATTACACAAATTAGTTATAAATGGTAAATAGTTATTTAATAACTTTTGAAAACGTTGTTGCAGTGAAAAAAATAGCTAATTAGCTTAAGAAGGTTTATAAGACATTGCAGCAGCGATTTTGTTACACACCATAAAGCAAAAAAATCGGGACAAAAGCAATTTTGCTGCGATAAAATAAGTAGGTATAAAGGCATTGTAGAAGGGTTATTGCTATATGCCGCAAAGAAAAATGTCGGGAGGAAAGCATTGTTGCTGTGCTAGTCAAACTGGTTTGGTTGACTGACGACATCTATAATAACCTAGTTTTGACATTTATGGTATATAATCAAATAAGGTGTTGTGTTGTCTTTGTTATACTTGGCGAATATAATGGCGAACAATGATTTGTATACTTATTTTAGAACATCAAAAAAATACAAAACCAACACCACATTTTATAGAAAAGCAAAAGTCACAAACAACCACATGAAAAAAGTAACAGGTATGTCGATCTTCTTAATTTTACGTGCAATGCAAAACCACTGAAATATATTATTTTTTCCGCTAATAGTAATATTAAAGTTGCTGCGTTTACGTCCAATGATTTGGTTCCTCTTTAAGTGGCTTCAAGAGAAACAACAGCAACAATATCACCACATACGCGTGACTTATTAATGTAGATACACTTTGTAATTAATTTAAATTCATACTGGGGGTCAATTCGCGTTCCATGAAATAATGAAAATGAAAAGTTTTTTACATTTGCATTATTTGCACGTAGTTTGAAATTTCACTGCGTGAAATCATAATTTATTATGGGTAATTCAAACCTACTCGATTGCAAATGAAAAAAACTTTTCATTTTCATTATTTCATGGAACGCGAATTGACTCTCTGGACTCTTACATGTATATAATAAACAAATTTTTAGATCAAGTTGTAGATGACAATTTAACTGCTGCTGCAAAGCGTCTTATTTCATTTCAACCATCTCAGCGTACATTACCTCAATCACAAGCTATGTCAGATTCTGAATGTTATAATAATGATGAAATTGAATCCGAATATTATTTAAATGAAAGCGAAGACGAAGGAAAAGATTTTGTGCAAAAAAATAAAGAGATCGGCAATAAATTTTAATATAACACAAACTGAATTGAAATAGCTTTTATATATTTATAACTACTCTTTAAAAAATAAACAATTGCAAAAACTGCCAAGTGTAAGTTTGCTTACAATTATATTTTAAATCCTTAGACCGCCCAATGTAAATCAGGGTTGAATATAAATACAGATAAACCTCGCTTAACGAATGCTCGGATCTACGAATATCAATTTTCGATACAAAAACCTCACTTAACGAATACATACCTCGGAATAACGAATAAAAAATTAACAAAAAATAAAAAAACCGTCTCTTTTACTTAATTTTTGTGGTAATGGGAACGCAAGCCGGTATTGAAGGAGTGGACGATGAAGGCATTCGAGATTTATGAATCGAGAATCACGTTCTAAATTATCAACAGAAGATGAAGAGCCACAAAAAAAATTATGCCGCCACACTCTGAATGAAATTTTTTCAAAAATGGATGAAACTTATGAGATTATCAGAAATAATCATCCATATGAAAACAGAAGTAGCATTGTGATTCCCGCAATCCAAATTATAAACAAATGTTAGACGTGTTCGAGAAAAAAAAACTTACAATCGATAATTTTGTTAAATAATAATTTAAGCATTATATTCATACACGATACAATCATTCGTGCGCAATCGTGTGATTGCACAACCATGATTTTTACACTCATGAGTCACGATTCATGCATTTTCCACGCATTGCGATTTTAATTGGACTAGCGATTCAAAAAAAAAGAAATAAAACAGAAATAGACAAATTTCAATGAAAGAATGGTATAAAAACGTAGTGGAAATGGACATTCGAAATTCTATAGCAAGTGGAAAAACATCCGAGGATAAATTCTTTATTTTTTATTAACTATGCCATATTTAATGTAATACGACACAGAAGAGTTAAAACATTAGACTGAGCAAATTACACATACACGACGCAGTTTTGCATGTACAAACAAGAAAATATCAAAAAATTTGAAAATCACACAATCACCATGTGCAATCACTCAATCAATACTATACCACTGTCAATCAGCATGCACAATCATACGATTGCACATGCATGATTGTGTCGTGTATGGGCCCTTTAAGTGTTTTCTTTTTTATGATATGCTTTGGTTTTTTTATTTTGAGATTATTATTATTTATTTTATTCGAAATAAAACTGAATTTTTGTACTGAAAACTTTTTTTTTATTAAATTTGCACTACGGGAACCCAACTAACAATTTTTCATATAAAACCATATAATTTGATACCTCGATTAACGAATCCTCGCTTAACGAAGCATTTCCAGGAACCGAACCCCTTCGTTAAGCGAGGTTTACCTGTGTTGATGGTATCTCAATTTACAGAAAATTCAAAAATACAATTGGCCAATTTTTGTTGCAATACATGAAATTGATAATTTTGTTCCAATGGTGGTAGGTCTTTACTGTGAAGATAGTGAGCCTGGTTCAGTTCCAAATTATTTGAAACCTCTTGTAGAGGAACTACAACCACTTTCTAAAAACGGAATTATTTCGGAATTATTTCCCTCTTCGGAAGTAGTTCCTTCTTCCAATCGGTACATACTTTCAGAAGTACAGTTGTATTGTACAGTGGCATGTCAAACTTATAAAAGAAACACTGCGTATTTCAAATCACAATTACTTAACAAGTAGCGAAACCGCTTAACACGCAGTGAAAGTATTAGTAAACTAAATATGGATAAAAAACGAAATCCCTTAACTCAAAGCAAAAAAACTTACCAAACAGCAAAACTATACGGTTAATAAAGGAAAATTGCATAACTCAAAGCAAAATGGTTTAAAACACAACTAAAATGTTTAACACATAGCAAATTCTATAACTACAACCTTGTTGTAACCCTCCACCAGGTACAGTGGTTTCAAAATAATAGGAAAATTTGACAGCTCACACGCATAAATAAAATGTAAATAAATATGGCTGAAAATAGAGACGAAATTTGAATTTTTGAGCTTATTTATATATTATATATGTATTTCTCAATATTTTAATGGAACTGGATTGCAATTTTTTTAATTTAAGCGACAAACAAATATTTAATCCTTTTTTTTCGGAGGATCAGATCGCAATCTGTTTCATTTTTAATATTGTCTCAAATAATCCTCTGAATGTAAAGTTTTTCATTATGTAATTTTGTTTAGATTGTAAATACAAATAAAATTTAAACTTAGCTGCAAAATGCATTGTGCCAGTTTTTTAATTAAAATCGTGAATTGTAAATTTGTATATATGGTAATTTGTAAACATGACTAATATAGGGTTAACGTAAATAATTATTCCATGTAAAGTTCTACAGCTATAAAACGCTTAGCACAAAGCAAATGCTTTATGATTACTGATTTCCTTATCTAAAAGCTGATTAGTTATTAAAAACGTTTACTATATTTGGGCAGCTTTTTCGTAAATCCTTATTACACTTTAACTGTGATAATATTAAATTTACCATAAATAATTAAACTCGTTATCTGAAAAGTTATTTAGCTGTTACATATAGTATAGCCATCTTTTAATTTTGGATTTCTGTGCATAAAAATGGCTGCATCATTTATCTAGTAGAAAAACTTCCACAAAACCCAGTTTATCACACGAAAATATTGTAAAAAACACCAATATCATGCTTTTGGTTAGTTACCAGATGCTTTTTAACAGATTAGAACTTTTTTTCAGAAAAAATAAATTTTTCAAAATAATTTTTCATTTTGATTTTATTTTTAATATCAAATATTTTTAGGTCGCGTTTTTCTTTTCTGCGCTACTTTTACAAACTGATCGACAAAACTTGTTTGCTACATAGTTTTACGATAAGAAATGATGAGAAAACTCATATTATCCCTGTCAATATTTCATAAACATATAGTGACATTTATTATTGAAGTATGAATATGGAAAACATATAAATAAAATGACAATTATAAAAGAATGATGTTTGCTATAATTTTTACACAAATTATTATTGTTACAATAATGCTCAAAATAATAGCTCGTTAGTTATTTCTGCCTTTTTGTGTTATTTTGAAACTTATACCCTTAACTAACTATATTGCTTTCTAACCAGAGGAATTGCATCTAAAACATGTTTGCTATTATTGCATTACTTTTTCTTATGTAACTACTTTTTGTTAAGTACAGCAAAACTGCAAATATGATGTTTTTGCTATTTGGGAACCGAAGTCACTAAATTAATCAAAATGATGCCTTGAAAGTAATTTACCATTTATAACGTGTTTACTGTCTTGCTATAACATATTGCCAGGCAAATGACAATTACCATTTTTGCTGGCATTACGTTGACAAACCAACAAATTCATGTTGTTTGTTATTATTTTAAGAGTTAGTATAACTAAAGTGCTGTAAATTTTAGATGGTACAACGTTTTGACAACTCCAAATTGTTACTTGGGATTTTTATAGTTTGGTCATAGCAGTCTGAACGAGTTTCTTAATTTAACGTTTCATTGTTTGAAACATTGTTCCAACCCCACCTAATTTTTATTTGAGCTCTAATGGGCTCCAAATACAATTTTTTTAAAAGTCTTTAATTAGTTGTATAAGTTAAAATTTATGTCAGTTAGCATTACAACTACGGTACATTTAACTTAAATCTAAATTACAATTCATTTAGTATTATACTTTAGACCTTCCCGGACTCATGTATATTAAATTTTTTAAAAATTTTTAAAAATTATAATATAATTATATTTAAGAATGAAACTTAATATTTACGATACTTATTTATAGTTTTTTAATAATTTTTTTGATGGTATCCAGTCTAAGAACAATAATAACGACGAACTATAATAACGACGTTACAATGTTAAATCTTGATAATGGAAACACCGGGATTAAGACTGTTTCAATGTTCAATGAACTTGTTTCATATCACGTCACAGATAACGTTGCCTCTGATATAATGCACGACGTTTTTTTTAGGAGTTTGCAAATACAATTTGCAACATATCTTAAACTATTTCATTTTCGAAAAAAAATATTTTTCATTGCAAAATTTTAATTACAAGAAACAAATGTTCAGTTATGGAGAAATCGAGATAAGAAATTTATCTGAGCCTATTGAACGTAATCATATAAAGTATGGGAATTTTAAAATGACAGCTCGTGAAATTTGGACTTTCTGCAATTTCTTCCCATTAATTATTGGAACCGATGTTCCACACGATGATCCGGTTTACAAATTTTTGCTCCTTTTTATTAAATTAATTGATCTTTTAGTTAGAACTAGTTTTGATGAAAACGATTTAGCAGAACTAACTACCTTAATCGAGCAACATAGCAATTTATTTGTTACAATTTTTAAACAGACTTTAAAACCCAAATATTACTTCTTGGTTCACTATCCCACAATAATAAGAAGATGTGGTCCTTTAAAGTTCCTTTGGTGTTTCCGTTTTGAGGCTCAACATCAGTTACATAAACAGTATGCAAGAAATATCACTTCTCGGCTTAATCTACCACTTACCTTAGCAATAAAAGCTTCTCTTAAATTTACGAAATTACTTTTTTGTAATGAATTTTTTCAAACAGAATGGGAAACAGTTAGTAAACTATTTCTTTGTCCGGATAAGGATCAAAAGTACGTTGGAGTAATACCTTTTTCTGAATCGGATCAAAAATACACTAGTGTCCTAATTTTTTGTGGTACAAAATTTAAAACTGGTTATTTTTTTGACAAACCAACTAACAATAAAATTGTAATTTATGAAATTATTGATATATTACTAACAAATAATAACTTCTTTGCCATTTGTAAATCATATAATAATAGTGTTTATATCCCCCATTTTCATTGTCATTCAATTGGAGATGCATCCGAAATTTTAAGTATAATTGATTTCAAAGATATAGAAAGTCACCCTGTTAACTTGTGCTATTTAAGCACAGGAGAAAAAGTGGTCAGACTAGGGAATCCAAGTCGGTTCTACCCGACTTCGTATAGTTTGGCAATTATTCACCCCCAGAGACACCCGAAACCATCGGGCATCGCCGCAAACAACCGAAACCGACAACCCTCCTATGCATCTCAACGAAAATGGAAAAAACATAAACGTACATATCCCATACGTTGGAGGGAATCCAATTACCCGAATTTCGGGTACCCGACTTTCGGTTCCGTGTTTTTACCATTACCCCACCGGTTTCTACAAACATACGTTTCTATTTTTTCCATTTTCGTTGAGATGCATAGGAGGGTTGTCGGTTTCGGTTGTTTGCAGCATTTCCCGAAGTCTCTGGGGGGTAAGTAATTGCCCAACTACACGAAGTCGGGTAGAACCGACTTGGATTCCCTAGGTCAGACTTAAGCAATATATATAATTTCAATTTTCTAATAAATTTCTTTGACATTTTTAAAAATAAAATTTATTTATGTAATAAATGTAGAATGTTATGAAATAAATTTTTACGTGGAAATAAAAAAGATAAACATGTATATAAATGTAGATATATATAATAAAATAAGTTTGATCTTCAATATGTTGTATTAATGGGATTTTTTTCAATATTATATTATATATTTATATATATATATATATATATATATATATATATATATATATATATATATATATATATATATATATATATATATATATATATCAATGAAAAAATTAAATGAATTAAAAGGTTGTATAGGTCATTGAACTTTGATAATGATGACCTGAAATGAAAGTAGTCAAAGAATAAAACATTTATATTTAAGTATCGAGAACTTTATTTTAAAAGGTAAATACTTTTAATTCAATGATTTTATAATTTTGAACCAAAGTAAACTATCTCTTAATTTTGTTGCTGCAAGTATTAATTTTAAAGTTGTTAATAACATTGAATCAAATCCTGAAATATTTCCAGCGAGATGAATTAAAGTTTTTAAGATAAATATCCCAATGTTTTATTTTTATTGCAGTGTTTTTTAGGACAAAGTTTTTAATTAATTTTGAATTTTAAATGATTCACACCTTTCAAGTAAAATAGAAAGTTTTTGCGCAAAATCTATAGGCAAAAATTCTTTCGTTTAAAGAATAAATTCTTTAATTTTAAGTAAAATTTTTCTCAGTGTAGCAAAAAATTCCCTGCGGAGGCAAGGTACAGTCCTTTTACTGATATCCTATATCGCAACAGTTCCAACATATTACTAGAGTCGAAGATATAAACGGTTCTCTGAAATTTTCCCGAATCCAATATTTCAAGGCTTCGCAATGGCGTCCATATGAAGATCTTGCGGGTATTTCTCCTGCCGTGTATCATAAGACAATGAAGAATACTTCAGTTGACGAGAGTTATGTTCTTCGCTGATGTTATCGTTGTTTATCTCATATACGTTCACGAATCTTACACTTTTAACGGGTTTCGATTTCTGTGCCCACAACTTCTCATACTGCTCACAAACTATTCGAAGTTGATCGGCGGTAAAAGATGCGGTAGGCAATCTTTATACGATATTCCCATGTTGTCTCGGATTATCTCAACTAATTCTGCCTCCGAAAACGGCAGCATGAGTCTTCCGTTGAGCGTCTCCATTTCTAAAATATACTCGGATATGGTCTCGCGCTTGGATTGTCTCTTATTCTGGATAGATTTGCGCAGTGCGCGATCGGACTCCGTTGTGCTAAATCGATCGAGAAGAGCTTGTCTTATAATGAAAATATGACGAGTTTGGGAATTTCCGCACGTATACCCAGTACCCATTTTCAGAGGTATTGGTCAATAGTTTGGGCATGAATCCTTCCAGCCGATTCAACGAAACATTTTCCTTGCTAGCTAACGATTCTATTCAAAACAGGAAATCGTGAATATCCAACCCTCCTTGTTGTCCGGTGAATGAAATTTTCCATTTTGAATCGTTCGTCCCGCCCGTGGGAATAATAGAGCCCGCCTGACGGACCTTGCATAGTATTCATATCATTGGACAACGGATATTGTGTTGGTTTCGTTCTGGGTGGGAGTGTCTCCGAAACCTCATTCGAATTTAGTCCGTGTGGCAAGAAAGTATGTGCTTTCGGGAGGTACGGCGTACATGGTTGGTTCGTCAAATAAGGGATGACTATTGGATTTTTTTACGGAATAGTATTTGTTGGCATAATGCTCGACGTACATTTGGTAACTTGAGGGTTTGCACCCAAGTGGCAAGAGTCTGCTGAGGGTTGGGAATATAATCCCAATCGGTGCTCATCATAGAATTGGTAGGACACTGAAACTCTCTCTCTCTCTAGCATTTACATTCCATGAAAGGATGTTGCCGCCCGCACTATGGTCCTCCATCCGTCTCGGTCCATCACTCTCGTCCTCCAATTTCGACATCCTAATACGAGTAGGTCTTGTTCGACGTCGTCACGCCAGCGCAGTCTGGGCCTTCCTCTACGACGTACTCCGGCTGGTTGTTGATGGAACACTTTGTGAATCATTCGTTGTTGTGGGGACCTTGCAACGTGGCCGAGCCATCTCACTCGATGAGATTTGATGAAGCCGATAATATCGCTACCTCCGAGAAGTTGCTTTATTTCGTGGTTCATGCGAATCCGATATTCATTGTTCGCAACTTTAATAGGACCAAAAATTGAACGGATGACCTTCCTTTCGAAGGTAGATAATAATCTACAGTCGTTAGAGGTCATGGTCCAGCTCTCGCTTCCGAAAGTCTGCACAGGTCTTATAAGTGCTTTATAAAGCGCGAGCTTACACGACTGCGATAGGTGTTTAGATCGCAATAATTTTGATTGGGCGTAGAAAACTCGTTGTACGGCAGCGATTCGGGCTTTTATTTCTGCCTGCATATCATTCAAGGATGTTATAAGTGACCCGAGGTATTTAAAATTTGACTGAAACGCATTTCGCAATATTACAAATTCGATGGTATGTTGAATAAGGTAAAAAAATACATTAAAAACTGCAAGTCTGGTCAGAAAAATAAGCACAGCCGTACAACTAATATGCCAATGACATTAACTACAACATCGACTCATCCGTTTGAAAAAATCTTTCGGGACATTGTGGTTCTCCCTACATCGTATCAAAACAATAAATATATTTTAACATGTCAGGACGATTTGACAAAATATTCATTAGCCATGGGCATACCAAACCAAGAAGCAGAAACAATCGCTGGTTCAATTGCGGTTTTATGTGAAAAATTTATTGTAAATTTGGCACCCCTGGATTAATTCTAACGGACCAAATGTGCAAAATACTAAAAATCAAACAGATAAAAACAACTGCGTATCATCCACAGTCGAATAGAGTACTCGAAAGGTCGCACTAGACTAGAATTTAGGTGAATATCTGAGAAATTTTACGAATAGCGATCTTTCAAATCGGGATTCGTGGCTTCCATATGCAATGTTTGCGTATAACTCGACTCCTTGCTCGTCAAACATTTGTATGCCTTTCGAACTGTTACATGATTTCAAACCACATTAATCAACCTCGATTTTAACAAATTTATCGCAATGGAAGCACAAACTAAAGACATCTTATCAAATAGCTAGAGAAAACCTCTTCAGACAAAAGCTAAAGTCTAAAGAAAACTATGATAAAGCTCTAAATTCGACTACATTTAACATTGGGGAAATGGTTCTTTTGGAAAATTCAAAGTCAAAAAATACATTGGAACATTTATTTACGGGTCCATTCAAGGTAGTATAGATTATTTCCAACGTAAACTTTCGTATTAAGATTGAAATGATATAATATGAATGAATGTGATATAAATAATAAATTTATATTATTTGAATATAAATTAAATATAATATAATAAATTATATTTGAATTTGACTAATAGAATTAAATTTAAGATGTAAAAAAAATATGTATGTATTAAGAAAATTAAACAATAAGTTTAAATTTAAGAAGGAAAGTGTTGTGAAAACCCATCAATCAGGCATCCCTAATGTAAAGTTTAATTTCATTTCCATAAGTATTTTTAGTTCATTGGAAACAATTGTAAAAGAAAAAAGTTGAGAATAGTAGCAGTTGTTATACGCCTTTTGCCTGGAAACGACATTTGTAGTAAAAATTAAATAAAAGTGAATTAATTTTATAAAATAAAAAAATAAAACTTAGAGTATTTTATTTTATTTCTTAACATTAGAGTGGACACCACAACCACCAGGGATAAAATCCCGACCATTATAAGATCTAACTTGCTCGAATTCTACGGGCGACTGTAAAACAGACCAGTCTTCCATTTCAAAAACTTACCTCGAAAATTCATTGCGATACAATGGCATTATTTCTCTTCTTTAAAAAAAATAATAAAAGAGGACTAGTCAGCTTAAAGTCTTTAACAAAAATAAATATGATCACTGGCCGGCCATCGCTGAAGATCGCTCTGGAAAAACCACAAACTTGGAATAACATTTATAAAACAATGGTCGTGTCTGCGTTAAGGCACTCCGTTTGTACGTTGTTCATTTTCCATACAATTCTGCAATTCAAATAATAACTTTAGGATGGTTATGCAAATTATCCGGATTTGGTTGCATAATTTTTATTATTTAGAATATTTAGTCGCCCAACCACTACCTATAGTGGAGCCAAGTTCCAAGTATAGAAAACTAGAATTTAATATACAGAGTACGAGTATATATACGAGTATATAAGTGGGAAATTATCCGAACATTAATTTTAAATAAATTTATGTATTTTCTATGTTTTTCCTTTTCCTCTCAACTCAATTCAATAACAAACAACACAAACAAATTTCTATCCCTATAGCTGAAAAACTAATTTTCCCGAAAATAATTTTCTTCGTTACAATTTTTTATACGATACTACTGTGTATTTATATTCTTGATATATTTTTCCACGGGTTTCTTTTGGAATAAATTTTCTCGAATTTCCTGTCAGACAGACTGTATTTTATATAAACATAACCCCGCATTTTCTATATATGTATGTGTACGAGGCGAGATGGAGAACAGGGGTTATTTATGCCTTTGTTGTTTCTGTACAGTCGAGAGTAGTACGCTTTTGAGGTAAAAAGGTAACAAGAAAATAACAAAAATATACTGGTAGATAGACAATTTGGAACACATAAATCTGTTGGTAGCATATACAATGTAAAGGTATATGGAAAATGCATACATAAATACATACATATGGATAATGTTATAAAGAAAAACAATCAAATTTAAATTTACCAGTAACACGTATTTTCCATGTAACTGGAAATGAGTTGGATTTCAGTGTTTTTTCCATGCTTTGTTAGTCTATATATGTGTATACATATTTTGGAAATAAAGAAAATTTTTTGGAAAATTATACATTTTCTTTCATTCATATATTCATAAGAATATACAACATACATTTTTATGATTCCGATTTTCATTCCTATATACGTTTTGGATATGTATGTTAAATGTAATTTCGTGTGTGGTACATAATAAATACATGATGGAATATACCGTATATAGTATCCAATATATAATGGATTTGAACATGTTCAAAAAATTTATAATGAAATTTGAATTTTACTTGGCTGCTGGAATATCAAAGTGCTTGTGGCTTAAACTATCAAACAACTAATTGTAACCCACTAAAAAAAACGTGTCGTTATTGCCACTGAATATTAGCTGAAGCTTAATATTACATTTAATAATATCTGTTATGACCAAAAATATAAAAATTAAATATTACTTACTGTGTACCAACTGAGTGCAGGGGCGGGATCATGAAATCCGGTACCGCTAAAATGTTGACGGATTTTTTCCGGTTTTGCTCAACTTGGTATCATGAATTCCGTTTAAACGGTAATTTACCGTCAAAAATTATCCGACAGATAGGTAGTTGACGGATGTTACATTATCAAAGACATTTATGTGATTATAGTCTTTTAGCAAATATTGTTATTAATTTACAAAAAAAAAAAAACTAATAATGGAGGGAAGCTTTTTAAATGAGTAAGTAAAACTAATTAAAAGTACAGCCATTTAATTATTCAATAAATAATATATTAATATAAATTATTTTTATGCACAAATTTAAGTTTAAATAATCACAAAATGTCGACAAACCCGTTACAAAAGAAAATTTTGGTCGTTTTTATGAACGACCATCCTGACCTAGCCAAGGGGTTATTAAATACGCAGCAAGGGCGACAGCGGAAAAATCAATTATGGGCACATCAATTAAGGCAAGTAATCAAATAATTAGGTTTTTAATATTTTATGTAAATATGTTAATATTTTTGTTAATTTAATTTAAAATTATATTATGTGTATGTTATTATGTGTATGTTAATTTAAAATTATTTGATATATTTTGATTCCATTTAAGGTATGGCAAGACCATAAATGGTCCGTCAAAAGGAAACTTCAACACAACAAAAATGAGTTAAAAAAACAGGAGGAGGACCATGTCAACTTAAATATATTTCGAACGAGGATGACCTTATATCACGAGCGGCTGGTTTAGAGCCCACTATAAGTGGCCTAAATTCTAACAGATTTGGGGCCAATATAAAATTAATTACAGATAATGATATCATCGGACCAACATCGAGTGAAGGTGTTAATAAATTAGACGAGCAGCTTCCCTTGGGGTAGGCAGCGTGTGTGAGTGACGATTTGCTAATTAATAATCATAACATTTCCGAACCAAACGAGCCGTTAAAAAAATTATGTTATTGCAAAAATCCTTAACTGTTAACGAAAATTTGTTGTCTAGCTTCACTCGAATGGAAGACCATTTAACAAAGTTGCAGCAACAAAACCAAATAATGATTGATTTAAAAAAAAAGAAACTCGCACTCTTAAGGGAGTCGAACGATTTAAAACGGATGAAATATCTTGATAATCGGAGCAGAGACCAAGAATACCCATTTTAATAATTGTGAAGTCCAATACAATTTTTTTATTTAATTTTTATATATTTAAATTATGTGATACAAAAAATGTGAATTAAGCTGTGAATTTTTAAAAAATGAAATAAAATATGAATTTATATAAACAATTACAATTTACTATAATTAATTTAGAAGAGAATTTCTTATTCTATCTCTAATTTGAGATGCAAAGCCCCTAATTCTATGTGAAGGTTCAGTTGTTATTTCCGGTATTGCAATTAAATTATTAGCTTCTGGTATTATATTGACATCTATTTCAGAAATTCGAAATTGTACACAAATATTGTGCAAAGTTGATGTGACGTTGCATATTTTTACAATTTTCTCAGGTGCGTACCGACACTGTCTTTCGGATAGTAGAATACGCCACCTTCCGTTCCACAAACCAATACATTTTTCCACAATACTCCAAGCTTTCGCATGGACCGTATTATAATTAGCTTCTGGTGAATTTACTTCTGCCGAGCGGTACGGGGTCATGAGCCATGGCTCGAGCGGATACCCTGAGTCACCTGAAAATAATTTTCATGCATATATTATATTGTATTTTAGTTGGTTTAGTTTTATATTGTATTATAATATATTATACCTAATAGAAAAGAATTGGGATATTCTTCATAATACTGTTCCATGTATATTCGTTCTTCACTGTTCGCCCAAACAAAATAATCGTGGTTGCTACCACCATAGGTTGCATTAATAACCATTGTTTTCATCTCATGGTCGCATATCTAGAAGTTAAATGAAGTCGAATTAACAACCGATAACAAAAATAATTTGTTAATTTAATATTGTGACAACTTACCAGCATTGCATTAAGACTATGACGACCCTTTCGATTTAAAAATGAATGTTCATTTTCATGTGGCTTAAGGAGGTAAATATGGGTTCCATCCACACATCCAACAATGCCGGGAAATTTATATTTATGAAAGAAATGTTCTTTCGTATTTTGCTTTGGTTCGAACTTAATTAATTCGAAACACAGAGTTTGCTCAAGCAAGTTCAACGTTTCATTGAACACAGCTGACACAGTACTCTGTGCCATTCCAATTAGAAAGTCATTACCCACGCCAGATTGATAATTTCCACTACTTAAAATTTCTAGCGTGAGACATAACTTTAAAATTGGTGGTACTGCTGCTATCGTTTTACCCCATCTAAGGTGTAATTTCTCTTCGACAAATTTAAACGCTTGTTTTGTTAAGCGAAACCGTTGTTTAAATCTATAATTACAAAATACGTATTATTATCTTTAATCAAATGAAAGTTATACTAAAATTTACATGTCTTCTTCAAGTAACATCGGATTACTCTTGTTTCTCAGATGTCGGCGGATCGAGCGAGTTGTGCGTTCGTGCACATCACCGTCATCATCGGAAGAATCGGCCGCAATAAAACTTTCCAAAAAATTCATTCTGAAAATAATAAAAAATTTCAAACCGTAAAAAATGAAATCAACTGTTACAATATATACATATTACATATTTACTTACATAACCTTAAATTTTTTTAGACGAACCAAATTTCAAGCAGTTTTTTTTTTAAATAAAATAATTATATATTATATCTTATATTAATAAGATTAGATAACAAATTTATTTGAATTTATGTACGTTATTGTTATTGTATTAAAAAACTAACTTTTGATCAAAAAAAAGAAATATTTTAAAAAATTATTCTTAATTTCGCATGTAACACCAAAAACAAAACTAAAAATAAAAACAAGAAAACATTGACGAGTTTTTATTTATTGAATTTTTTTCGTTTGTATTAGTATTAGTGAAAAAAAATCCAAGAACCACCAAAATTTAGGCTAAAAAAAAATCCGCAAACGTTTTGTCTCAAAACCGGGTTTGTATGGAAAACATAAGAAAATAAAAAAAAAATCTTCGTGTAAACACACGGAATAGAATTCTTTATGACTTTTTACTTACAGAAAAGTATGAAAAAAAAACTTGAGCAAAAAATTGTTTTTTTCTCAAGTTTTTTTTTTTCATACTTTTCTGTAAGTAAAAAGTCATAAGGAATTCTATTCCGCGGTTCCACACTTTAATTCCCTCAGCGTGATTCTTTCTTCGTTTCTTTCCCCTTCACCCACAAACTAATTTTTTGGCGGGGAAATTGTTGATTCTTTTTTCGTCAATATTTGTTTTGATTCACTGATTTCTTCGCACTATTACGTAATAAATATTTCAAAAACATCTTGTTATTTGTGGTTTTTGGGTTAATTTTAGTTTAATGTTTGCTTCGAGTGCAAAAAATATATTTTTTCAACCAAGGAAGCAATTTTCGCAGCAAATAATAAATATTTTTTACTATACGAATACATCAAAAAATATAATTTTACGCACATACATATAAAAAGAAAGGCTATATTAAAAAAGGGTGTACCAAAAAATCCGTTCGGATTGTTTGGTTTGCTTATAATAAAAAATAGAAATAAAAATGATTAATTTAAAATATAATTTATATTTAATTTAATATATAATTTAAAATAAAATTTATTAATTAAATATTACAGTTTTAAATTAATTATTTTTATTGTTATTTTTAATATGTATAAGCAAACAAAACAATCCGAACGAATTTTTTGGTACCCCCCACAAATGCGCAAATAAATCAAATGTGGGTGTCGATTGATTTTTTGAAATCAGAGAATCACGCTGAAAGAATTAAAGTGTGGCGAGGCACATTGGGTGCGCTGTAAATATATAACAAAAACCACTGAACTTAAATTTTGCTCAATATTTTAACCGTCCGGATTTCGTGATACCGGTTTGTTTACCGGTCGGTTTTGCTAGCGGTGACGTTTTATCGACTACCGACATTTCCGACCGGATTTCATGATCTAGCCCTAGGAGTTTTGCTGCTGGTACACTAGCCTACTTAATACAGTTTATGACTTTTTATGTAACAAAGTTAGCATTTCAGCCGGAATCATATAAAGCCAGCGGGAACAAATCAACTACGGCTCTAAATGGATCATGCAAAATTGTGTCCTATCTCATTTATCAGTTGGAATCAATATGGAGTCAGCTGGAACTATTAAGACCCAACTAATTCTAGAGTTTTAGCATCGTTTTCCGACATACATGATTTCAGCCGAATCCATAACAAGGTGAGCCAGAACCAATACAATGTCAGCCGGAACCAATTTATGCCAGCCGGAACCACACAAGCCCGAACAAAAGCAACTATAGAACAAGGCAATGTGCACTATCAGATTTTTCAGACGGAACGATGCCTGTCGGAATCAAATAATTATATCACAAGAGCAACGAACTGTGCATCATTGAGTACTATCTGCTTTCTCGTCCGAAACCAATATTATTAAACTAGCCGGAACCAGCGTTTTATTTGCTGGAACCATTAAGATCTTGCACAATGAGCCTACAAATGGCTGTACAACATTTAAACTTAAAGGCCAAACCATAACAAGATCAGCAGGAACCAAATGAGGACAACCGCCTGCCAGCCCAATTCATTTTGCATCATTGCATGTACTACCTGATTTTCCAGCGGAATTCAATATAAGGCAACCGGAACCATATAAAGCAAACCGTGACCATTTCAGCCAGAACCAAACAGACTATGGCATACTTAGCGCATTTCAGTGTGTATTATTTTGCACCACCTGTTTATCAGCGGCAGCCAATAATAACTCAGCCGGGACCATTTAAAGCTGGCTGGAATCTAAGTTTTGTCAACCGGGCCCATTAGGAACTTACGTAAACAACATAATGTGCTTAATGTTTGTGTAATATATAAGCTTGCAGTCATAAGCATTACAAGATCCGCCGAAACCACTACAATGTCAGCCACAACCATTTGAAACAAGCGGAAATCAAACCAAATATGACACAATTCATAAAAAGCATTGTGCACTCTTGATTTTTAAAGCGGAAACATAAGAAGCAAGCCGGAACCAAAGCTTTTTCAGCCGTGGCCATTAGAATCTTGCACAATCACCAGTATGGGCTTATCTGGTTTTGCAACGTAAAAGCTTTCATAGTCGTAACCATATCGGTCAGCTGAGACCACAACTATTGTGCGCTACCTGGCGTTCCAGTGAGAAGCCAGTAACTGGGGTGGACTGAACCATATAAAGTCAGCCAACAAATTGTGGAACAAGTAGCATAATGCGTTTTGCACTATTTGATTTATCAGCCTGAACCAATACTAATGTAAGCCAACCAGAACCAATGTTATATAATCCGGTAACATTAAGAGCATGCACTATAAACACAATGCGCTTATGGTAAGTGGTTGTGCAACTTCCAGCCGGAATCGTAACAAAATCAACCGTAGCAATATGAAACCAAACGGAATCAAACCAACTATGGCATAAAATAATGCATTGTGCACTAGTGTGCTCAAATTGATATTTCATCCTGAACCAGTATGGGATCAACCAAAACCAATAAAAATCGAGAACCGCTCGAAACTTGCCTAATGTTCTTTATATTGTTGTGTAACATCAACTTTCAGCTAGAATCATAACAATGTCGGACGGAACTAAACCAACTTTGGAACTGACAATACAATGATTTGTGCACCATTGCGCGTTGTTTGATTTTTCAGCCTGACCCATTATTAAGCATAAACCAGCTTAAACAATGAGCATTTCACTCTTTATGGGTTATGCTATATATATATAAATTTCAAACTGGAACCACAAAAAATCAGCTAGAGCCAAACAAAACATAGCGCAGGAAACAAATTGCATTTGCACTTTCTGAATTTTCAAACGAAACCAACAGTAAGCCAGCTGGATCCAGTGTTCTGCCTGCTAGAAACTTCATAAGCTAGCACGATGGGCACAATGTACTCTTTATGTAGTTGAATCCTAACAATGGTAGCCGGTAACATAAAAATGCAAGCCAAAACTACTACAATGTCAGCCGACGCCAGTCGAAACAACACAATTTATCATTGATCGTTATCTGATTCTTCAGATGAAACCAAATCAATTAACCTTGGCCACATAATATAATATCGTACCAATTATGAAAGGTTATTTAATTTTGAATAATAATCAGTTTAAATTGGGCCGAAACAACTTCCAGTTTTCGAGTAATCGTCGATTGAATATCGGTTTTTTTACCAGGACAAATCGTCGTCAATCGTCGATTGAATATCGGTTTTTTTTTACCAGGACAAATGCACAAAAAATTGTTTTGTTCCAGATCATGGAATGTCGTACCAATTATGAAAGGTTATTTAATTTTGAATAATAATCAGTTTAAATTGGGCCGAAACAACTTCCAGTTTTCGAGTAATCGTCGATTGAATATCGGTTTTTTTACCAGGACAAATCGTCGTCAATCGTCGATTGAATATCGGTTTTTTTTTACCAGGACAAATGCACAAAAAATTGTTTTGTTCCAGATCATGGAATGTCGTACCAATTATGAAAGGTTATTTAATTTTGAATAATAATCAGTTTAAATTTTGCCGAAACAACTTCCAGTTTTCGAGTAATCGTCGATTGAATATCGGTTTTTTTTACCAGGACAAATGCACAAAAAAAAATTTTTTGTTTCAAATCATGGAATGTCGTACCAATTATGAAAGGTTATTTAATTTTGAATAATAATCAGTTTAAATTGGGCCGAAACAACTTCCAGTTTTCGAGTAATCGTCGATTGAATATCGGTTTTTTTACCAGGACAAATTCACAAAAAAAATATTTTTGTTTCAAATCATGGAATGTCGTACCAATTATGAAAGGTTATTTAATTTTGAATAATAATCAGTTTAAATTGGGCCGAAAAAACTTCCAGTTTTCGAGTAATCGTCGATTGAATATCGTTTTTTTTACCAGGACAAATCGTCGTCAATCGTCGATTGAATATCGGTTTTTTTTTACCAGGACAAATGCACAAAAAATTGTTTTGTTCCAAATCATGGAATGTCGTACCAATTATGAAAGGTTATTTAATTTTGAATAATAATCAGTTTAAATTTTGCCGAAACAACTTCCAGTTTTCGAGTAATCGTCGATTGAATATCGGTTTTTTTACCAGGACAAATGCACAAAAAAAAATTTTTTGTTTCAAATCATGGAATGTCGTACCAATTATGAAAGGTTATTTAATTTTGAATAATAATCAGTTTAAATTGGGCCGAAACAACTTCCAGTTTTCGAGTAATCGTCGATTGAATATCGGTTTTTTTTACCAGGACAAATGCACAAAAAAAAATTTTTAGTTCCAAATCATGGAATGTCTTACCAATTATGAAAGGTTATTTAATTTTGAATAATAATCAGTTTAAATTGGGCCGAAACAACTTCCAGTTTTCGAGTAATCGTCGATTGAATATCGTTTTTTTTTTACCAGGACAAATTCACAAAAAAAAATTTTTTATTTCAAATCATGGAATGTCGTACCAATTATGAAAGGTTATTTAATTTTGAATAATAATCAGTTTAAATTGGGCCGAAACAACTTCCAGTTTTCGAGTAATCGTCGATTGAATATCGTTTTTTTTACCAGGACAAATCGTCGTCAATCGTCGATTGAATATCGGTTTTTTTTTACCAGGACAAATGCACAAAAAATTGTTTTGTTCCAAATCATGGAATGTCGTACCAATTATGAAAGGTTATTTAATTTTGAATAATAATCAGTTTAAATTTTGCCGAAACAACTTCCAGTTTTCGAGTAATCGTCGATTGAATATCGGTTTTTTTTACCAGGACAAATGCACAAAAAAATTTTTTTTGTTTCAAATCATGGAATGTCGTACCAATTATGAAAGGTTATTTAATTTTGAATAATAATCAGTTTAAATTGGGCCGAAACAACTTCCAGTTTTCGAGTAATCGTCGATTGAATATCGGTTTTTTTACCAGGACAAATTCACAAAAAAAATATTTTTGTTTCAAATCATGGAATGTCGTACCAATTATGAAAGGTTATTTAATTTTGAATAATAATCAGTTTAAATTGGGCCGAAACAACTTCCAGTTTTCGAGTAATCGTCGATTGAATATCGGTTTTTTTTACCAGGACAAATGCACAAAAAAAATTTTTTTTGTTTCAAATCATGGATAGTCGTACCAATTATGAAAGGTTATTTAATTTTGAATAATAATCAGTTTAAATTGGGCCGAAACAACTTCCAGTTTTCGAGTAATCGTCGATTGAATATCGGTTTTTTTTTACCAGGACAAATGCACAAAAAAATTTTTTTTGTTTCAAATCATGGAATGTCGTACCAATTATGAAAGGTTATTTAATTTTGAATAATAATCAGTTTAAGTTGGGCCGAAACAACTTCCAGTTTTCGAGTAATCGTCGATTGAATATCGGTTTTTTTTACCAGGACAAATGCACAAAAAAAATGTTTTGTTTCAAATCATGGAATATCGTCTCAATATGACCTAAGCTTATAGAAAATCAACAGTATTGGTTACTAGTGGAAGAAATGGCGGATAGACAGATTATTGTTAAATATCAAGTTTTCATATACCGAGTTCCTTTACTTCGGAGATCAATCAATTTGCCATTTTGAGGATCACTTTTAATATTTTATTTCGCTGAGATATTTCATCTAGTGAAAAAAGTGGTACATAATGAATGAAAAATTTCCGCTGGTAATTACATAACAAAATTAATTTTCTTTGGTGATAGTGCTGCCACTTGCCGCGAGTAGCGCAATCCCTTATTTTCCGCTGTCAAAATCCCGCTATCTTATACAGCATGGTATGTATGTATCTGCTTTTGGCTAAGCTATTTCAGTATCTTATCCTGTTCAGTTTATTTCTGAACTAAATTTGCTAATTGTACTTCTATCGCAGACAATCGGGCATTTAATTTTCCCTCTGCCATTTTGCAGCAACCAGCTTCAAATATTACGTCTTTATTCCTATATTGTCTATATAATTGTATCTCTTTTCCCGTTTGTAATTTGTTTTGGGTGAATTATTTTGAATTTGCGAAAAATTATTGTAGTTAGGACTTAAAAAAACTGTTTGCGATTGCAAATATACATCGTAGTATAGTATTCTAATTTCTTTCGCTTTATGTGACTATCTTGTGGTACACGTCATTTGATTTCAAGACAAAACTTGCATTTCAAGAAATAGAAATAGAAAGAGTATTACTCTCGTGTCTTTCTTGAAAAATGTTATCTAATTTTTAAAGTCGATGGAAGCTGGTTCAAGTTCAGTTTTGGTGTAAATTGACGGAACCTGAATACCTTCTATAACCGTTAGTTAAAGATTTTCACTTATTGCGACGACATATTATTTATTTCACTAAAGTGTTAATTTTCATTGACAAAATGTCACAGATTCACTAGTAATAAGTTTTTATTCACTTGTTTTTACACTTTATGCTCTTCACTTTTACTTAACATTCATATAATTTCAAGAATTTCTGATATCATTTGGCTACCAAGATCATGAAATTTTACACCGTTAATGATTTATCACCGTTAAATCTTTCAGTCAATTTTTAATATAAAAACTAGCAGATTGAGTTTCTTTCTATTGACGAATCAAAATTATTGTTATATTAATTATTAAGGCAAGTCGATTTGTGAGCATATTGATGCACATTGTTGGGAACAATTAACATAACTAGTCGTTGAACAATCTGCTTCAAAAATATAAATCCAACTTCACCTATTAGTACTAAGTAACACAACAACATTATCCTTTTGAATTAACAAACAGGAAACAAACAAAAATCACATTTCCTCATCATCCGGTAACCCTTTATATATATAGCGAGAGAGATTTAAAGTGGATATGCACTGTACTCGATTGAATACACATCATAATCCTTATACATGCAACATATGTATCTACTCGTATAATAAACTGCAAAACCGCGTAAAATAAAAATCCGTTATTTTTTAATGCCATATGCATATCCCACCATCCACAAAAAAAGCTCATATTACAATAACAAATACACATCCCAATGTGCATAACAAAACCGGATAGCATTTTATAAAGCTTTGTTTATCTTCCGGTTGTTGATGCTTATGAACTGGATTGAATACGTTTATGTAATAAAGCGAGTGCAGTGCACAGGTATTTATGATATAGAACGCTATATGAATAACACTTTCAATTAAGCACTGATGAGTATTATAAAACGGTTTAATTAAAATTGTGTTGACGAGCCCTATTGAAAACACCGTGTATAAATTATGTACTTCCTAGTCTGTCATCGTTAATGGAAAGAATTTTACGTATATACAATGAAATGTGTATTAATGACAAAAACATGAAAAGCTTTAAAGCACAATGTAAAATTACATGGCTTTTGTTTAACATAAACAAATACTATTCATAGACCATTGTTCTCGCACTTGTTTAGATTATAGACAAAGACGAATAGGAAAATATTTTTTTTTTATGAAAATGGATTTTTACTGTATACTAGACAATATATCATTACGATTAGGTAGGTTTTTCCGAGTGTTTAAGTGTATTCAGACAATGTCGGTTTTAATTAAAAGAATATTTAAAAGACAATTTCCGGTTTGTTTTATACTATATATAGCATCGGAACTCTCAATATAGAACAAAAAATATTCACGGTTAGCTAATTCAATGAACTTCAAATTCCAATCCATTGGGTTAGAATCGAAATTCAATTAATAAAGACATACTGTATAGCAACATATCAATACATTTTACCAACGTATATTGGCTTCTTCGTGTATAGATCCTAAATAGCGCACACGAAAAATATATAGGAAGATAAATCTTCCATGTATCAATTTCGAATATATATCCTGCTTCAGGATGCAATAGTCGTATATTTATGTACGGCTTCATTCAATATATATATATATATATATATATATCAAGTAGATATATTGATTCAATATAAAATGTACGACGTGTAAAAATATCAAATTGGAAAATATATTAACGAGATGAGCACAGCAACAACAAGGTATGCTGGATGGAAATCAACCAAGGTAGAAAAACTCTATGTGGAAACATTGTATACGCAGCGAACTATATTGAAGGATAGATGAACTACTTGAGTTTAGTGTCTGAAAAATCAATTTAATTTAAAAGAAATGCTAGAATATCGTTGTTGTAGTTGTTAAAGTATTTAGAGAGATATTTTTCATGAAGTGTTTACTGTAAATAGAACCGTGTATGGCCTCCAATTGAAAAAAAGAAAATCAAATAAAGCAGATTTATATGCAACATTGGCCTCAATCCATCGTTTATAAACGTGTCCCTCGATAGCACTCCCGAGAAGCTCATTGAATCTGTGCACCATGTCATTGAAATCCGCACCACGCTGTAAAAAGTCCCAATTGGCAGTGCTGAGAAATTTATTCGAGGATGCATAGTCGACCATACTAAAATTAAAGTGAAAATCATTAGAAAAATAATTACATAGTTGTACATTTAGTATAAAAAATATTTATCATAATTCGTGTGTGATAAATGCTCTCTCGTCCAGTGTCCAAGCACGGAGCAACCTCGGCATGTAAGACATCGTTGGCAAATAGCAGGTCCAGGAATTTCCCTCGACCATTGCTGAAACAGTTCGAGGCGAAGTAATCGATGATATAGTAAATGCTTTCTCATCTGTTAAAGATGAAGAGAACACACCGTCCACATTGTTCCAAGATATACCGGGTAAGTTAAAGTCATCCACAATGATAATGTGGTCACAATAACAAACTGAAGGTATAACAGCTAAATCGATGTAGTTGATAAACGTGTTGTAGACGCATCCCGGTCAGATCCGTAAGGAATATAACCGGCGACGGCAACAATCGAGGTATTGTAAGCTAGTCTGATGCGAACAATTCAACGACGTCAAGGCAGGAATGGCAGGCGATCACTTCATTGGAGACTGAATTTTTTACAGCAATTGAAACACTACGCCTCTACAACTGGTGCCAAAATCATATCCGTCCTTTCTAAGAACGACATAGTCAGATGGAAAGTACTCTTTGGATAACAAGTTGATCGTAAGCAAAGTCACGCTGATTATTATAACATCAAAATCATTGTCAAGTATGCGATGGTTGTCACGAGGGAAAGTTCTAATGCGACTATTCTAGCTCCATTCCGAAATGGGCACATTTTCCATGGCAAACCGAATCGATTTACAAGAAAGACGGACAGAAAAACAGTGATTGTTTCAACTTGGATACCTTGTCTATATTTTCTCAAAGAAACAAAGTGAATTTGTCACTTTAAGGAAAAGAACACTTACAGATTTTTCCAACACTTACAGAATTTTTCGATGAAATTAATGGGGACATTGAAGGAAGTGACTATTTTATGTTGTGCGATGAAAATCGGAAGATATTCTAAACTCAGTTCAGTATTTCCAGATGAGCATATTGAAAAGATTAAAAATTACGAAAAAAAGACCAAAAGAATTCGCATTTAAGGAGTATGAAGTCTTCATTGAAATTCCTCACTACTGCCCATATTTGAAACAGTATCTTTGCCAAAATTTTGGTGCACTTTAAGAGAAAAATATGCAGATTTATCAATGAAAGCTGTTAAAATACTTCTCCCTTTCGCTACGACTTATCTGTGCGAGTCCGGATTTTCTTCGTGTGTTGCAACAAAAAACCAAATACCGCAACCGACTCAATGCAAGCGATAACATGAGGATTCAACTTACAACTATAAATCCTGACATACAAGAATTGTGTGAAAATTGGAAAAAATCAACTCGTCCCACTAACAATGTTCGCTTTTTTACAATTTTTTATATTTTGCAATAGATAAATAAGTTTTGTTGAGTTACAAATAATTTCATTTTTCCTTTTTATTTATGAATTTATAAATACAACGTATTGAAAATTAAACTACTCTTCGATGTAAGGCATCATTAATTGGCACATACACACAATTAGTCATTACTGAAACACTGGGGGTTCAGTGTAAATTCGTAAGCCTTTAGAGGGCTCCGCAGATCAAAAAGTTTGAAAACCGCTGCTTTAAACTAAATGAAAATACGCATCCAGTAAGACCTCAAAACAGTGCTTACCGAACAAGCGATAGACGCTGTATAGCATAGCATTGAGGAAACCCCAATTCAATCAATTCGACGTTGTCCGAGAACTGGAGATGTGTCCATTCACTTTATTAAAGACTTTGACTAAGGATCTTACTTAACGTGCTTACAAAATTCAACTTGTGCAGAAATTAAAGCCTTTCGACTATCGTACACGCCGCCAATTTGGAAAAAGTCGCAAAAATGTTGCATGCAGTAAACGTTGCACAATTAATAGGTTCTTGCAACAAATTTAAATTAAAAAATTTCCTCAACAAATTTCAAAAGATTGACAAGCTGGTAGCTTTTCGAATCGAACGATTCCTGGGGTCGGCGGTATAAATAACTGGTTTTTTTTACACATAAGTGCAAAAATGTTCAATTAACATGTTGAGGAATAAACCCTGTGTATATGTCTCTTAGAAAAGAAATTTTGTTATTAGCATACTGAAAACTTACTTGCGTATACTATACACTTTCCTTCTTTTTATTGGTGCGTAGTACTCAAATTTACAGTTTTTTTGTCACTTATTTCACACGTGCAACATTTGCTGCATGCAACAAATTTGGGATTTTTTTTTTGGGACGTATTTCACACGCATAATTTTGTACAGCGATGAAGCTCACTTTTCGTTGGATACCGTACGTTAATAAACAGAAATGTTGGGTTTGGAGTGAAGATAATCCACAAGCCTCTGCCGAAACACTATTACATCTAGAGAAAAATTACTGGTTGGTGCGCTTTATGGGCCAGCGGAATCATTATGGACCATTATGTCTAATATTATGTCTTGAAAAAAAACGATAATGGGCGGAATGTTACAGTCAGCGGTGAACGGTATTGAGACATGAATTCTAACTTTTTGCACCCGAATTAGCTGGAATTAATCTTGATGATATGTGGTTCAAACAGGACGGTGTCAGATGCCACGCAGAGTGGAATACAATTTGTTTACTCAAATAAACATTTAATAAAATACTAATTTAACATAATGTTTCTGTTAATTAATCACCGAGATCGTGTGATCTAACTCCATTAGCTTATTTTCTTCACATTTTGTGTGCAAATGGGACATCCAGATTGCGCCAACGACGTGCAAGCTGCAGCGGTCACATGGCCGAAATCATATGCAAGAAATCATATAAAATTATCTGTCCAGTTAAACTACTTAGTTTTATCGATATTCAAAATGTTTTTCTTCGTTCTATTTTAATTGAAAATTGTGAATTTCCAAAAAAACACCCTTTACAAAATGTGATTTTTACTATAAAATCGTATTTGAAACAAATAGCTAACATGTAAGAAGCTACCTACGAGTATATCGACATTAAAAAGTGCCTTTATAAGAATCAGTAACAGGAGTGCTAGCAGAAAACTATGTCTTAACAACCAGATGAGTTGTATCCTGGAAGCTTGACTGAACTGATAGCTTGACAATGGTATAACTGGAAAATACTAGCGAGGGATGATACTAAAAATTTAAAACTGAAGTTAGACATATTATTACGATTTTTAGTGCACGTCACGGCATCATTGTGCACTTTTTGATTTTTCAGTAGGAACAATTTAAAGCCAGCTGGCATAAGAGTTTTATTAACCAAAACCATAAGGAGTTTGCACAATCCACTTAAATAATTGTGAAAATTATTTGGTTTCAGCTGGAACCATAACAAGGTTAGCTGCAACAATTAAAATAAGAACCGAAATCTTATAAATCCAGCCGGAATTAATGCTGTATAAGATAGCGGAATTTTGACAGCGAAAAATAAGAGACTACGCTACTCGCCGCAAGTGGCAGCACTATCACTAAAGAGAATTAATTTTGTTATGTAATTTTTCATTCTATATGTATCAATTTTTTCACTAAATAAAACATCCCAGCGAAATAAAATTTTAAAAGAGATTCTTAAAATGGCAAATTGATACTCCGAAGTAAAGGAACTCGGTATATGAAATCTTGAAATTTAACAATATTCCTTGGAGTCTAATTTTCCGAATTTTTCCTCATATAAATGTTGAAATCCATTACAAGTCCCTTTGATGTTGTTATTACAAATTTTTAATTCCCAATTGTCTGGGCTTCCCTTTAATAAATTGGCGTGCAGGGCAGAGATCAGTAAAAGGAATGACCTGTTCATCAACAGAATATTGTTCGACGACTTTTCTCAAAATGCTTTTACATCTTGTCTTCACTGAGTCAATTATTGGCTGAACTTTCCCAAAAAGTTGTATCTCTTCTTGAAGACAGCTCTATCTCTCTCTCTCCCTCTCTCTCTGACACTGTATCCCATCAAGGGATATGGCCGCCTCAAATGAGGTTCATAATCTTACTTTCATTTCGGATAATGGGTGATTAATCCATTGATCCTAAACCAACTGTGATTTTTTTCCTTGTCACCACCGGGAATCAAACCCGGGATCTCTGGTCGCTGAAGCAAGTATGCTGACCACTTTGCCACTGGGGTGGAAGACAACTTACATTCCTAAAATGCAACGCTAGTCGAACGCTAGTGAAGCTAAATCGATTTTTTGCTCATTTCAGATGCACTTTTTTTACAATTTATATCCCGCTCTCCTATATAAATCTATTTTTGGATATTCAATTGTTCCCATTGTAATCCAAATTCCGTAATGTTTCTTAATTCTGATTAACGTATCTCTCTAAGTAACTTATATGTGTACCAACCGTTATTGAGGAAGAACGGGTATGGAATATAGGAAGTTTTCTTTCAGAAAATGAGACTTGTGTCCATAAATTTGTTGCATTTAATGTTGGGCAACCTATACAGATATATTATACCCTATAGGGTTATCCAATTCGAGGTTGATAAAGTAAAAATCTGTATACCGACATCTGTCAAAGATAAACGTCAAGTACGCTGTCATTTATTTAGTTGACATTCTGCCATTTAAGAATATGGAGCATTTAACAATCGACCAACGCGTTAAAATTATTAAATCTGATTAAAGCTGATTTTTCGAACAAAATTTTCTTCAGTGATGAAGCTCATTTTTCGCTTGGTGGATACGTTAATAAGCAAAACTGTAGAATTTGGGGCTCAGAAAATCCACAATTGATTGTAGAGAAGCCATTACACCCGGAAAAAGTCACAGTTTGGTGCGCATTGTGGTCTGGTGGTGTGATTGGGCCGTATTTTTTTGAGAACAACCATGGACGAACCGTTACCGTCAATTCTGAGCGCTATGGCCGCATGTTAACCGATTATTTTTTTACGAAAATCGAAGATTATGATCTTGACGATATGTGGTTCCAGCAGGATGGAGCAACCAGTCACGTAACACGAGCAAATTGAGATCTTTTGCAAGAAAAATTTCCTGGACGTTTGATTTCGCGATTGGCTGATGTCAATTGGCCTCCAAGATCCTGTGATTTAACGCCTTTGGATTTCTTTTTGTGGGGCTACGCGAAAGATCGTGTTTACGCAAACAATCCTCAAACTCTTGACGAATTGAAAACTAATATTCGTAAGGTAATGGCTGAAATACCGCCCGAAATGTGCCGAAAAGTCATTGAAAATTACCTCAAAAGAATCAAGGCCTGTAAGAAGTCCCGTGGAGGACATTTGAATGATATCTTGTTTAACTAAAAATGGCAAGGATCAATCTGTAAAATGAAATAAAAATTACAATACATTCCGAATATTTTGTGTGTTTTTTTTAAGTTTACTTTATCAAGCTTGAATTGGATAACCCTTTAATATACTGGTAAAGTTAAATAGTATAAATTTGTTTACCTAAAGTATCCTCGCCTTGACTAATTTGGTATAGTTCATTATCGTCCTCATCATAGCCATCGATCGTCAGTAAATTAACAATATTTGGACGAGGCACATAATCTGTGTCATCGACATCACAATAAAACTCTTCGTCACTAGATTTCTCTAAAATTTGACATAATTCGTCTTCAGAAACGGGTTTGATTGTCCACTTTAAACGACACTGAAAAATGATTGATCAATTTTATTTCATTGACAAAATTTCCAACGGTTTTTACCAGCACACACAGTTGTGTATGTGCACGTTTAACATTAAAACATTAAGTTATCACTTAATGTGTTTTATTATTTTTTATTGTATCTTAAATTTGAAAAATTTATTACTCCAAAACCGATCAATAAACTAAATTTTACTTAATATATTTAATTTTGTATTAACTTACTTTTGATGTGTAATCAGTAACATGGCGTCACACGAAATGACAGGTAATAACTATTTTACCGCCAAAATACACAATGAAGTTATTTGTGTTATAACTAGTACCAATGTTGAAAGATAGTTGTGAGGGGTTAACACAAAACAAAATTAATTTTATTTATCAAAAAAAATAAAAATAAAAAATAAAGAGATATTATTACATACACAATTATGCATTCTGAAACATCTTACATTATAAAATAATTTTATTAATTTATAAAGATAGTAATTCGAGTACACAATTGTGTTGGTTGGGTGAAATTTGACACAAAATTTACTGGTTTTGTTATTATGCCAAGCATGTTTCTTGTTTCACACAGTTGTGTGAGTTGATTAAACAGTTTAGAGAAAAACTACTTCGTTATGATTAATAAAGGGATACTGACATGGAAGTGGGTTGGTCAAAATAAAAATGTTGGCTTTGTTAATTCATAGCATTACGATCCTTAAATAATACGTTCAGGGTTGGGTTGCAATTTTTCAAAGATTTTAGTTTAAGCTTTACTCGTTTGTACAAAAACTCTTGAAACTTACCTTACCTTTTTGTGGAAAAGCTGTCATTATGGTTGACGAAAATGATTTTACTATAAGAAGAAAAATCATCTCTCAAACATTTAACCAAAGTCGAATCGTTGCTTTCAACTGAAAATACAACTCTTTAAAATTTATCCTAAATTGCAAGCCAATTAAATGGTTTTTTCTGTTCAACTGGTTTTAATACGGTAAGCATTTGTCTGTTCGACATAATAAACAGGTATGACGATTCCATACCGTATTCATTGTATTTAACTTAAAAGAACTCAAACAAAAAAAATCTTATACAGATAATCTAGTCCTTGTTTCAGACGATTCAACAAAAAAATTAAATAAATTGTTCCAATCTGTGTATCCTCGTATGTGGATTGTTACAGTTTGTGCTTTATCGACATCAAAAAAGCATTTCTTGGAAATCATGCAGCAACAACTAACTCTCTACATTTTGCAGACTAAAATACTAAACCAAAAGGTTTTTGATTCGAAAATATGAGCTACGAGTATTTACCATCGTACTGAAAAAATAAATAAAAAAATATGTACTCTATGTAATAAAAGCTTTCACGTTTTTTATGTTCCTGCTGCTACTGCTGCTAGTGCAAAAAATCACATTTTTGCCGTCGTTGTTTCATTTTTGTCACAGATATTAAAAAAGCTTAAATTATATTTATTTATTTTTGTTGTTGTTTATTTCGTTATTAAGTTTTATAAACAGAACCAACATAATATTTAAAAGTTGCCGGGTTCTCTATACATAGGTACGTATAAATGTATACTTAAATAGTAAAAGCACAGAATTGCACACCAAAAGTATATAAAAACCAAAAAATATTGAAATGGGAATATCCGACGTTGTTTTTCTATGTCGCTACAAAGAAAGCTTTTATCATAGGAATGACGATGTTCGGTATACGTTACGATACACCGTGGTTGGTATAAAAGTGACTATTTTAAACTACTGAACTAGTTTCTCATTTTTATAACTAAAATTAATGTAATTTTATCAAATACACTTTGTATTTTATATACTACCGCGTGTGCACGTTGAGAGACGAGAATCATAATGTCAAAATTTACTAAAATAATATTACAGCTTTAAGCTTTTATAATACATTTTTATTCGTTTTATTTTTTATGTTTCGAAGACGAAGCTCAAATATAAATCTAAAACTATAGAGAAAAAGTAGATAGTGTTGATTTAATAGTACGTGCGATAGGGGAATTTAACATTACATTTAATTTTATTAAATAGAAATAAATAACGTTTGAGCTTGGGAAATGTTATGCGATAAAAAAGTGCCAACAAAAAAGAAACTGACACCGACGTTTTTAATCTGCTGGAGGGTATTCGTATACTTGTGCAAAATGCTTTATAAAAACGGTTTCTAGCTTAATTGCTTTAGCTCCCCCTTAATTATTTGTATACGAGTAAGTAAAGTAGTAAAAATTAAATTAAAATTGGTGAAGTCATAACATACTCTGTGACCAACACCCCGACTATCTTTTACCACCAATTTATTTTATTATTTTATTTTTTTTTACCACCTACATTTTATTTTTTTACCACCTACCAATTTATACATAGATATCGAATACATCACTCTTGACGATCTTAATGAAAAGTGTTTAAGTATAAAGTTTTTAGGCCTGGACCGTTAAAATGCCCAATTTTGGTTTTTTATTAAAAATATCTGCAATATAAGAAAAAGCTTCTATGGAAGCTGCCACTTTCGATGGACTCATATGTTGGGAAAAATCTCACTAGGATATCCCAATTTATAAACAAATCTTAAGTAAGAAGTTCCATTCCGGTCAATCATTCTAGTTGGGCATATAAAGTTGCCATTTTAGTCGTTTTTCGTAAACAATGCACTTTTCAAAAAATTTTCAAAAAACCGAAAAAGCTTCAATGTTCACACAGACATTTTTCAGCGACATATTTTTTATTTAGTTACTATTTCGCTGAGCTTCATCCCATCTAGAGATTTGGCCGCCTCAATGTGGTTACAGTATTATTTTTGTTTTCAGATTATTTGTTGAAAAGTTTTTTGAAACTTATAGCCAGGCGTCATCTGTTGCATCACGTTGATGGTGATGTTGTAGTCGTATTATCTCTCTCTGCTACACGTCTGCGGGCGATATAACGATTGTAAATCTGCAAGCAACTTGTGGTTAAAATTTTTCGTTATTACTTTAAAAAATTGATAAAATTCACTTCCATGAAGAAACTATAGACTGGATTTTCATTCCAAATTTAAGATTTTTAATAAAGGCAATTTACCACTTCTAATACTTGAAATATTTTAAATTTTTGAGCAAAATTAATTATGTATTAAGTAATCCACACGATTCTAAATTTTATTACTCCTAAGAAAAATTCGCTTGAATATCGCCTGTTAGGCGATTAACGAGCACTTCACATATACCACCGAATTCGCTGAAGTTTTGACGTATGTCGCTTGATTCGTTCCAGTTTTTACAACTAAACTAAAATACTTTCAGAATTTTTTAGCTGAAATCGTCTGAATATAGTAGCTTGAATCTCACCTAACAGTCAACTCAAGACCACTTGACATATACTACTAGATTCACTAAGGATTCGACAGCACAACTTAGATATTTACAGAAAATTTTACTTTAGAATTATTTGGGTGTTGTTGCATGAATATCGCTTTACAAGTGTTTAAGAAGAAGTTGATGTGTACCACCAGATTCTCTGAAGTTATACCTATACAACTGAGACATTTTAAGAAAACAAATTTGTGGATTTATCCGGGTAAATTCACTTGAATTTGACGATCCAAGACCACTTGACGTACAACATTAAATTTGTTGAAGTTTTAACTATACTGAAATACTTTCAGAAAATTTGTATCTGAAATTATCTGGATATAGTGGCTTAAATCTCATGTCACATGCTATTCCCAACACTTGACCTAGGCAATATTCAAGCGACTAAAAATATCTAGACTATTTTGGAAAGAATTTTACTAGGCATATTTCAGTTTTGTAGTCAAAACGTAAATGAATCCTGTAAACATTTTTTAATAATATTTTTATATTTCTATAGGAAAATTATTTTTAGTTATTTTCTTTTTGTAAATGCTATAGTACAAATCGTGGCGATAGTGACATTTATCCAGCTAGGATAAAAAATGAGCACGATAGTTTTACACTCAGTATTTAGCTACCAAGCGAGAGGTAATGCAAAAAAATAATTTTTAAAATTTCGGACTGAATCTTATTAATGTCATGACCCTGTTTAGTGTCACGATAGTAAAATTTTTACGGACTTCAATAAGCTCTCACGATAGCGAATTTCAGGCTTAGTATCGCGTAGACTTTTTTAGTCGAAATTTTTTTTCTACTGCATTTCAAAGGTTATTTTTTGTAAACAAATCCTTTATCTCTCCTGTAATGTTAGGTAGATAGAAATCATTCCAATGATAACCGAAATAATATTTCCAGATAATTTTCTGTATGAAATAGTGACCTTCCACGTTCACATGTAAATTTTAAATTTGCAACTGATTTCAATAATCTATCAATTGATGATCAGTAAGAAAATGACGATTGTACTGCGAATTTCGACAACAGCCGACTGAAAAAGAGTATGAAGAACTCCGGGTATAGCTGTTTGAATCTAGCTTCACAAGCGATCGGCACGCACTTCACGTGTAGATCTGTATATCCGTCGAAGGTGTGACTAAAAATCTGAAATATTGCTAGAAAAAATCTACTTAGATGAAGTTGTTTGAATACCGTTTCATATGCGAATCACGAGCATTTGACCAATATCACATGATTCGTTGAAGTTTTAACTAAGAACTAAGATGTTTCGTGGAACTAAGAAATATAGAAAATGTGAAATTCTAAAATTTTGAAATTTTAAAAATGTGAAATTTTGATATTTTGGCATTTTGAAATTTTAAAATTTTGAAATTATGAAATTAAGATATTAAGATATTTAAAAAAAACTTGAATTTGAAATTTGGAAATTTGGAAATTTAATAAATTTACAAATTTTAAAATTTATAAATTTAGCAGTTATGAAATTTTGTGATTTTGATTTTATAAATTAGAAATTTGAACGTTATTATAAAGAAACCTAGAAAATTGCAAATTTTGAAATTTTCAAATTTTATTATTTAGAAATTTTGATATTTAATAATTTAGAAAATCCGATATTAAGACTTTTAGAATTTTAGAAATTTAGAAATTAGGCATTTTAGAATTTAAAAAATTTAAAAATTTAGAAATTTAGAGATTAAGAAATTTAGAAATTAAGACATTTAGACATTTATACATTAAGACATTCAGACATTTACACATTTGAAATTTTTTAAATTATGGGATTTTGAAATATGGAAGAAATTTAGAAATTAAGGAATTTCGAAAATAAGAAATTTTGAAATTATGAAATTTTGAAATTAAGATATTAAGATATTAAAAAAAAATTTGAAAGTTTATTACCTAAAAATTTTGAAATTTGGAAATTTAGAAATTTACAAATTTTAAAATTTATAAATTTAGTAGTTGTGAAATTTTGTGATTTTATTTAAGAAATTAAAAATTCAGATATTTAGAATTGTAAGTATTACGAAATTTAGAAAATTAGAAATTTTGAAATTTTAAAGTTTTATTATTTAGAAATTTTGATATTAAAAAATTTAGAAGTTTCGATATTTAGAAATTTAGCAGTTACGAATTTTATAAATTTTATTTTTTGCATTTTAGAAATTTTGAAATTAGGACATTTAGACGTTTATACATTTAAACATTCAGAATTTACATATTTGAAAATTTTGAAATTTTTTTAATCATGGAATTTTGAAATATTGAAATTTAGAATCTTAGAAATTAGGAAATGTAGAAATTAAGACATTTTGAAAATTAGAAATTTTGAAATACATATCGTTATTTTGATATTTAGACATTTGGAATTTAAGAAATTGAAAAATTTAGAAATTTAAAAAATTTTAAACTTAGAAATTTAGAATTTTAGACATTTAAACATTTAGACATTTAGGCATTTAAATATTTAGACATTTAGACATTAAGTCATTTTGACCTTTAGATATATAGACATTTAGACAGTTAGACATTTAGACATTTAGACATTTAGACTTTTTGACATTAAGAAATTTAGATATTTAGAAATTTAGACATTTAGAAATTTAGACATTTAAATATTTAGACTTTTAGACATTAAGTCATTTTGACCTTTAGATATTTATACATTTATACATTTGGAAATTTATAAATTTAGAATTTAGACATTTAGAATTTAGAGATTTAGATATTTAGACATTTAAACGTTTGAAAATTTTAAAATTTAAAATGTTGAAATTTTAAAATTTTGAAATATGGAAATTTTAAATGTTGAAATTTTGATATTTAGAAATTTTGAAAGGGAACGGTTTCGGTTATCCAGAAAATTAAATGCAACTGACCTAAATTTTCAAATTCCAAATTACAAAAATATTAAATTCAATATTACAAAATACCATAACCAAAAAACAAAATTCAAAATTGCAATTGAGAAAATTCCATAATTTATTTATTTTGGAAAAAAAATTCATATTCAAAATTCCATTATTTCTCAAAAATTTTAATTGATTTATTTCAATTATTATTATTTAAATATTTCAATTAATTGAATTTAATTGTTGTTAAAAATTATTTCTCAAGAATGATTTCTATTGTTTACCAGAGTGATAAATGGCTGTTGTGATTTTATAAAACAGGGTTTTTTATTTTTTGGAATACCGAACCGTTCCCCTTTAAACATACCATTATATACTGACAAACTTGTGTATGACACAGTACTGTAACGGTTTTAACAAATATAGTAGAATAAACCTTAATCGAAAATTTCCTAATTATAAATTATAATAAAGTTTTCAACTTAAATTTAACTTCATTCCCATGGAAATATGATAGGCACACTCTCTCTCTCTCTGCCCTTCACATCCCATGAAGGGATTTCGCCGCCGGCACTAAGGCCCTCCATCCATCTCGATCCACCGCTCTCGTCCTCCAGTTTTGACATCCTAATGTTCGTAGATCTTGTTCGATGTCGTCGCGCCAGCGTAGTCGGGGTCTTCCTCTACGACGTACTCCGGCTGGTTGTTGGTGGAACACTTTATTTATCATCCGTTGTTGTGGAGACCTTGTAACGTGGCCGAGCCATCTCACTCGATTGGATTTGATGAATCCGATAATATCGCTGCCTCCGAGGAGTTGCTTTATTTCGTGATTCATACGAATCCGATATTCGTTGTTCACAACTTTAATTGGACCACAGATTGAACGGACAACCTTCCTTTCGAAGGTAGATAATAATCTACAATCGTTAGTGGTCATGGTCCAGCTCTCGCTTCCGAAAACCAGCACAGGTCTTATAAGTGCTTTATAAAGTGCGAGCTTGCACGACTGCGATAGATGTTTCGATCGCAATGATTTTGATTTGGCGTAGAAAACTCGTTGTCCGGCAGCGATTCGAACTTTTATTTCTGCCTGCATATCATTCAACGATGTTATAACTGACCCGAGGTATTTAAAGTTTTCGACGCTGTCAAAGTTGTGGTCACCAATTCCGAGATTTGCCGTAGAGATGTTCCTAGGTGTTACTAAATATTTGGTTTTACTGCTGTTCACCTCCAAACCAAGTCTTCTTGCGCAGCGATCGAGCGGTATGAAGCTCTCTTTGATATCGCTAGGTCTTCGGCCAAGAAGCACGATATCATCTGCATATCCAAGAATTTGGCCTGACTTATTAAATATACAGCGCGAAGTTTCGATGTTGCTTTTCCTCACTACGTACTGAAGCGCCAGATTGAACAGCAAAGGCGGGAGTGCATCGCCCTGTCGAACACCAGATGTTATTTTAAAGGGGTCTGACACAGATCCTTCAATTACGATTCTACATACAGACCCGGATGTTGTTAATTTACACAGAGAAACGAGTTTCTCTGGGATTCCCAGGCATATGAGCGCGGCCCACAGGTTGTCGCGGTTTATACTGTCATACGCCTGTCTGAAGTCTACATATAGTTGATGAATGGTTATGTTATACTCCCAACATTTTTCCAAGATCATCCTCATGGTGAAACACTGGTCAGTGGTTGATCGGTTGGGACGAAAACCTCACTAATAGACGCCAATGATGTTTTCGGCGAAGGGGATGAGTCTGGCAAGTACAACATTAGCCAACACTTTGTAAGCAGTGTTCAATAGAGTTATGCCACGAAAGTTTTCACATTTAAGACGGTCGCCTTTTTTATGCAACGGACATATGAGTGCGGTCTTCCAATTCTCCGGCAACTCTTCTTGGTCCCAAATACAAACGACGAGATCGTATAAACTTGTTGCAAGAGTAGCGCCTCCGAGTTTAATTAGTTCTGCGGGGATTCCATCGAGACCGGGTGCCTTGCCGTTTTTCAATCGACTAATAGCTGCGTCTACTTCCTCTACTGTGGGATATTCGACAAAGACCTCTTCACCTGGCGGAGCTATTGCTCTAATGGGGGTAACTTCGTTATTCCGATTTAGCAGATTTTTAAAGTAGGTTTGCCATACTGAGAGAACATCAGCCACGTTTGTTCTCAGCTCTCTATTCCCGTCTTTGATGGCTGTACTTCTTGGGTGGAAATCTTTAGTGAGATTCCTGGCGTTAGCAAAACAGTCCCTTGAGTTTCCTAGTTCCGCTTGGAAGCTGATGTTTTCGATGCATAATCTCATATGTTCGCGCTTCTTTTGTCGAAGGAATTTAGTCGTGGCTTTCCTAGCGCGGAGATATTCTGCTAGAGTGCTTCTGGTGTTGCGAGCCAACCATTTTTCACCCTTCGGCATTGATCATCGAACCAATCGTTGCGGGGCCTCGAAGGTCTTCTTCCGATGGTATTTGCTCCGCGGTTGTTATGGCTAACTGTATAGCGTGCCACTGCTCCTGGATGTTAGGAGGAGCTTCTTCATTGTTATGGGGCCGGTCTAAATAATTAGTGACAGCTGATTGGTAACTCTGCAGTGACGCTTGGTCTTTTAGAGCATCGATATTCCATCGAACGGTCTTTTGTGCTTGTCTGTTAAACGTAGATGACAGTTTGCACTTATACATAAATATGACAAGCATGTGATCGCTGTCCATGTCTGCACCTCTGTAGGATCTAACGTCAGATATGCTGGTGGAGTGTCTTTTGGACACCATGACGTGATCGATTTGGTTTTCAGTTCTTCCATCATTCAATCTCCACGTTACTTTGTGGATTCTCTTATGTGGGAAAAACGTACTTGATACAACTAAGTTGTACGTTATTGCCAGGTCGGTGACGCGTTGGCCGTTGTTGTTACTAGTAAGGTGCAGGCTGTTGGGACCGATGTGCGATGTATTTTCTGCACTCCAACCGATTTTTGCATTAAAGTCGCCCACGATGATTTTGATGTCGTGGTGCGGTATGTTGTTGATGACTTCCTCGAGATCGACAAAGAAGAGATCTTTGATGTCATCTGATTTATCTTCGGTAGGTGCATGCACATTAACGATCGTGATGTTAAATTTCTTAGTGCGAAGTCTGACCGTACATATCCGCATGTTGATAGGGCGGAAATCGATGATATGGTGCTTCACGCGCCGATGGATGAGGAAGCCAACTCCAAATTCTCCTCCGTTCTGATGGCCGCTGTAGTGAAGAGTGTAACCATTGGTGGTGTCATGGATCCCACTCCCAGACCATATAAGCTCTTGTAATGCAAGTACGTCTAATGTGTAACTCTTTGCTTGGTTCGAAAGGTTCTGGAGATCTCCAGGTCTTAAGAGGCTAAACACGTTCCATGTTCCCATTTTTAAAGCGTTGTCCGTGTACAATTTCCGAGGTCGAGTTTGTGGTGAATCCGATATGGTAATCCGAGGCCTTTGTTTAGGGTTCATAACTTAAATGTTTTTATGAGAGAAGGTTGTTGGCCTGCCGCTCAACCCGCTTATTACGTGTGTGGGTCACGTACTGGTGAGAATCTTAAGGCATCCAGTCCTACCTTGAAACACATTTATATAGCGAGCCGCTTGATACAAGACAGACGCCTGCTTCAGCCGCACCTAACCTGGAGATCAGACGCTGGTTTGGTATTGGTTTTGAGGCGCCAATGGCCCGCCTTGACATGTAGTGTCCCTGACTATAAACAGGATTTAGTCTGCTCGTCTCCACTACACCGCCTGATTCATTTAGCGTTACCCAGGGAGCACCGGCAAGGAGGTATGAATGTAGGACTTTGCCCCCCTGATAGGCACACGTTTGACATATTTATATGGGCATAAAATGGAATCTATGTTGGAATTTTGAAATTTGGAATTTTGTATAGGAAATTTGCTTTTTTTGGGAATTTTATGTTTTGGAATTGTTTTTTATTGGAGTTTTTTTTAAGAATTTCGTTTCTGGAATTTTGGAATTAGCAAAACGTACACAACCGATTTAGAAATTAAGAAATTAAGAAATTTTGAAACTTAGAAATTTTGAAATTTTGAAAATTAAAAATTTGGAAATTTAGCAGTTATGAAATTTGGACATTAAAACATTTAGACATTAAGACATTTAGACATTAAGACATTTAGACATTTAGACCTTAAAATATTTAGAAATTTAGACATTAAGACATTCAGACATTTAGACATTTAGACATTTACACATTTAGGCATTTAGACATTTAGACATTTGGATATTTAGACATTTAGACATTTAGACATTTAGACGTTTAGCCATTCAGATATTTAGACATTTAGACATTAAGACATTTGGACATTTTGATATTTGGAAATTTGGAAATTTTGAAATATTGAAATATTGAAATTTTGAAATTTAGAAATTTTCAATTTTGGATATTAAGAAATTTAGAAATTTTGAAACTAAGAAATTTATAAACTTTGAAATTTTTAAACTTAGAAATTTTTAAAAATTACAAGTTTAGAAATTTAGACCTTCAGACATTTATACATTTAGATATTTTGAAATTTTTAACTATTGATATTTTGCAATTAAGAAATCTAGAAATTTTTAAATTTAGAAATTTTGAAACATAGAAATTTAGAAAATTGGAAGTTAAGAAATTTAGACATTTAGACATTTAGATATTTAGACATGTAGATATTTAGACATTTAGGTATTGAGACTTTTAGAAATTTAGATATGTAGGCATTTAGATATTTAGACATTTAGACATTTAGAAATAAAGACATTTAGACATTTAGACATTTAGACAGTTAGACATTTAGACATTAAGGCCCTTTTCCAATTACTTACTTTTTTGTGTAGACGAACTTATTCAAATAAGTAACCTCGCGAAGTCACTTATTTGAATACGTACATCTACTCAGAAATGTCTCCAAAATTGTATCTAGAGTAAATGCAATACACGCAGCTTTTATTTTCAAATCTATTGACAATGACTAACATGTCAATAATTTTTGCTTTCATATAAATTCTAAATTGAATGACAACAATCTGTTACTATTATAAGACTATTATATAAAACAAATTGTTTTAAAATATTTAACCGCAGGCTGTTTCTAAATTCTGTAGCGCTGGTTCGAAGTTGTTGTCTTCGTCTAAACTTATAAAATCTCCGGCATCCATGCTCCGATATCCAGGCAAATATTATGAAGTATGTAGCAAATGACAACAATCTTCTAATTTGTTACCTTGCTTTCTAACGCCCTCAAAAAAATATATTGCCATCCCGTCTTGCACAAGAAGTTTATAAATTAAGACATTTAGATATGTATTTGGAAATTTTGAAATTTTAAAATTTAAAAATTTTTAATTATTGATATTTTGAAATTTTGAAATCTAGAAATTTAGAATTTTTGATATTTGGCAACTTTGAAATTTTGATATTTAGAAATTTAGGAAAAACTCGAAAGATGTTTTTGCCCTTACAGGCAGATGTGTTGTACATGAGTTTACAGCTTTAACATCAACTTTGCCTTTTGAACCACTAAAAGGCTTCATACTCGTAGTTCCTAGTCTAGAAAAAAATGTAATCATTAGTTTTAAAAAGTTTAACTTTTTCTCAAACATTAGATTTTGTAGCTAACAAAAAAAACTAACAGTTTTCGTCGCGTTTCAAAAATCATTCTTGAAAAAGTTTAAATTGAGCTTTATTTTTTAATGCCAGAACCATTCAACAAAATCCAAAAATACTCTAAAGTAAAAAAATATTTATTTATAAGCGAAAGACAGCATGAAAAATAATTTAGCTTTAACTTCTCAACGATATTATATGTTCATTGTGCTGTATGCTTTAAAAAATAATTTTTATTTATTTTTTATGATTTACAAAAGCCAAAATATTAAAACCCAAAAAATTTCGTTGGCAAAAAAATAAATCAAACATTCAAAACCGCTTGGTGACAGTAATAACCAGAATGGAAATTATAACAAAAATATAATTATTTGTTATTGTTATGTTAGTAGTATATATATAAAAATGTGGTTAGGTTTACGTGCCATAGAATTCTTGTTTAAAATTTAATTCCATTTTTAAAATATTCAGCGATACCAGTCCGATTTCTATCAACGTGTATATCGAAATTAAACCTCAGTTTAAATGACAATACGATGTGTAACTACAATCATATATTTAAATTAAAACAAATTACGAAATTTTTAATATTTGATGTGAGAATATTCGGTAAAATTCCTAATAAGTACGAAATGTTGTTTTCTAAGAAACAATTAATTATGCGAAAAAACATCCAAAATCTAACATGAATGTCTGTCTGTCTATGAAATCAAATTGCTGATAGCAATTTCATATATAACGTGTTACACACTCACAATATTTTCTAATTACATCCACAGCAAACAACAGGAGATATAACCATTTATTAGTTAATAAATCTTTCCAAATTGATTGGCACATCGCCTCGTTCACCAAAACTACTATAATATATTTCTTGTATATGACTAATTTAGAAATACAAAAAATCGAACATAAACAAGCATAACATACACAATGTACACACACACAAACCTCGAGGAAAATTAATTAACATTCGAAAGATAAATCTCACCATATATGGCAGCAATAACAATTTTACAGGATTATACACAAACCTATAACCATTAGTTAAAATCTGAAATACACTCAACAGCCAACCGGCTAAAAAAAATACAACAACAAAACACCAAGAAAAATCTCCAAATTGTTACTGTTTTCGGTGTGCGCTTAAATTTCAAAACAAATCATCTCATTATATTCAAAAACATTCATCCGCCACAAGTAATTTTCCCGATTTTTATTTTTTTTGTGCTCTCTAATTAACAAATTTTCATGTGAAAACCCAAAAACAATATAACACTAGAGCAGCTATGTACAAATAATTACGACATGTATGGGGCGGTACAGGATGTATACGTGTACAGTATTTTTCCACTTGACTCATCCCAACGAGAATAAAAATCCTTTTTTATTTTATCTTTATTTTCGCAATCCAAACGTTTCATTAATTTCCAGCTGGGCAAATTTTTACTCTTTGTTGGTACAATGGCATTTTGTGTGTTCTATGGACACTTCCTACTCCCCGACATACCAATGAAATACTAGTTACAACGCAAAAAGCTTTTATATTGTTTAACGGAAAAGCACAAGAAAATAGGACATTATATATCAAGAAATATTTCTCGATTGTGACAAATACTTGTTCAGATGTTGAGGATGTATTTTAATTAATTTTTTTTATTAAACTGACATTTTTTACTTATAAACAAAGTATGTAACCTTAATTCAATCGAGTATCGATGGTCTGCAACAATTTTTAATTAAAGCTCATGTGTAAATATTATCCGGTACGTAAATTCATTTTTGCCGCGTCTCGTATGCATAGTTTCATTTTTGAGACATACTCACATTCTGTGCAGAAAAAAATGAATTTTCCAGATATACATACGAGTATATACAATATAAAAAATTACGTGACTGAATGTTAAATTTTCCAACAAGATGAAAAAGAAGAATACTAAGTAATGGAAAAAAATGAATAAGAAAAATGGCATTTTCCCCGGTTTTTTTTCCAATAGATGGATATACACAACGTTATCATTTTATTCGTCTAGATATGAGTTTTTTTTATAAGGATTTTCCAGGATAACAATATAATTTATGTAAGAGAAATAAAAACGATTAAAGTTGATATATGGAGCTTTTTGTTATTTTAGAAAATATTAAAATCGTTGAAGTATTTCACTATCTCGTATATTGACATTACATAGACATTGCATTGTTATGCACATAATTTAATCACCTTTAGAGGGTGAATTATACTTGATCATGGTATGTATAACGATTAATAAAATTAATATAATTTAACTCGTATAAGTGGAATATAAATTAGTATCCTAGACTTTATTTAGTTAGATAAGAAATGCAATAACTGAAGTTTTCGCATTAATTTTTAATGTTGTAAGAACTACAAGTTCTATGGCTGCAGTTTATTTGTCTTTTATACTTGTAGCAAATTCCGCCGCTAGGGTGGATTTAAATCTGGTACGACAAAAACCAACTAGATATTAAAAAATCAGCTTTAATTTAGGTTATTTAATCACTGATTCGGCAATAGCAACGTATACTACCAGGGACCAAATGTAAGTGATTTAATTTTGCTAAAAACCAACAAATACAGAATGTAATTCCCAAAATGGTATTTCAGCAGATACGCTGCCAAATCCACACTCTTCGAAGGCTGGCCCAATAGATTTTGGTTAGTCCAATCGTTGCTAAACCCATTGGACGAAACACCAAATTTTCAAGATCACCAAGATCTTCTATAAGTATTTAATGTAAATGTCGGTTAATAGATGGCACTAGCTATAATTATAGTAGTTACATAAAATTATAATATTATTTTTTGCAAGAAAATAAAAGCGCAGTCAGACTCGAGAAAACGAAAATAAAAATTAGAATAAGCCATGAGTAGATGAATCGAAGCGTTGGTACATGTAATCCTTATTATAATGTAGGTACATGTAAATCAGCGTTGGGCGTTTTACATGTAAAATACGATTTTTACATTTTACATGTAAAAACACCAAATACAGTAAATGATGTGTAATTTACATAAAATATGTAGAGTACGTGGAAACTCTGAAAAATAACTAAACATGTTGTAAAATTGGAACAAATAATTGTTTATAACGGTTATACGCATCGTAAATATCAATCAAACAGTGGATTTAGACGATAAATAATAATTTTAGACATTTAGTTTTCTATGTGACAAGAAAAAATTCATTTATGTTTCTACACTCCTATCTGTGTTCGTCTTAAACAAGCTATAAATAACGATTACTGACATCTTTAGGTTTAGTTTAGCAGAATATGAATTTGTATAGTGTACATAATTTTTCAGTAGCCGAATAATTATGGTCCATGCCATCTATCATCAAACATGTAGCATTTTACACGATTTTTTAATAAATGTCAATGTAAACGTGTTTACTTACAAAATATTAACTAAAATTTGTTTAGTGCATCCGGAATTCTCAGTCTACCAACCTCGTAAAATTATCCGGAGTTTGTCCGAAAATGGCACACATTTGTATGAAAGTGGCATAGAATCAAATTACAGGAATTGTCGTTGATACACATGTACATCGAATTGCAAATCGTTTGAAGTGGGCAGTGAAGACCATCAAACAACCTGAACAGACGCGGGTAGCACTAGAAAAATGGTTATCTTTTGTATTATGGGATAAGATTAATACGATAACCGTTAGTTTTGGTCAAACAATGTCTACCTAGATTTCCATTGCGCGATATACTTGTTTAAATAAAGATATTTGCCCGTCCAGATTAAAAAAAAAACAAATAAAAAATAAGTTCTGCTTCATTCAATGTAAATTTATTAAAAAATGTCTTACTTTATAATAAATACAAAAGTTTTAAAATATTTTACTTCTCGAGGAGTCTTCTTCATTCAATTTATATCTTGATCGCCATCATCCTCTTCGCCAAATATTTCACCTTCATAGAGCCCATAGAGGGTGTGAATTTCTTAACGATGCCAACACCGAATAAAAATTTAATAAACGTAGGTATTGAGAGGGCCGTTTCTCGCATGCAAGCCGTCGTCGAATTGAGAAAAATTTTCATCGGGTTTTGTTACAATTTTTAGGTTTCCATTTTTGACGAGTTTTGTGTCTGGTATATTTATGATTTTAATTTTTTCAATTTTTTTAGGTGATTTCTTATTTATCTACTATAACCTAATATTATTATTATTCATCCGTCAAATAGTGGTTTATGACGGATAAGGAAAATGGTCGAGTATACACAGTCAATTTTCCGATAGTTATTAATTTTGGTAAAAGATGGCACTATTGCAACAAAAATGTAGATTTTGTAATTTACACGCCCAACTGTGATGTAAATACGAATACAAAGTTAAATGTCACATAATTACATTTTTTTTTTATCTACAATGCAATCAGTTTCGGGGCTCAAAGCTCACCCTGCTCTTTCAAGGTTGTGCGTTTTACGTCTTTACTTTACGCCTACTCAGCCAACTTGAAGATGTACGGCTATAGGACCGATTTAACACCATCTGCACATTGCAAGCTACATACCAGAAAATACTGGCATGAAAGATGGGTTAGCCCAAGGGTGCACACCGACAGGGGGTCATAGATGTGTTAATTCAAAATTAAAAATACAATAATGTTAGTTAGAGTGCTGTTGGTTAGTTATAATAATAAATAATCAATGTTAACTTTAAATTTTTAGCTGATGATTCGATGCTACGGCCGATGATGATTCTAAACATACCGCCGGGGTTGACTTAGCACTGTCAAAAATTGGAAGAATGCTGATTTTTGTTATCGGATGTTTGAGGAGCTTGCCATTTGGAAGTTTGACTGTAATAATCCTAATTAGGTTATTCTTCCCAAGGTGTACGTCGTAGATTCGTGTTAGTGGCCATTTCGATGGGGGTACGTGTTGATTTCACAGAAACACTAAATTTCCAGTTTTTATCTGATAATTCGGTGTGTGCCATTTATAGAATTTATTCAAGGACGTTAGGTATTCCAATGACCATCGGTTCAAAAATCATTGTAACAGGAACTGTAGCAAGTAACATCTGCGTAACCGATTAAGCTTTATTGTTGTAAGGTTTGGTTCTGGTAAATGAGTTATTGGTTGGCCATTTAAAAGTGGCCAGGTGTCAGGGAATTGTAGTCGCCATCATGAAGGTCCTATAGAGACCAGGAATTATGTAGAGCCTCCATTTGTTTGATAAGAGTGAGTATAGCCTCTCCAATGACATAGCGTAGATGAAATTTGGCTGCATTTACGGTGGCTTCCCATAATTCACCGAATGTAGGAGCCGCAGGGGGAATAAAATGCCATTGTGTTTCTGCTTGGTTTAGGTACTCTGCGTAAAATCCATCTAGTTCCCGTTTAGCCCCCACTAGGTAAGGATTTCTCAAACGGCGCAAAATCGCTTTAATGCTGCTAGGAAACTGTCGGTGCTCATATCCGTGACTAAATATAAGGATGTAGCCTTCATTGCTATACACACGAAGATGACTATGTAGTACTTGTAGGTTTTACTTTCTCGGAAGCGATGTGTTTTAAGGGCGAATGAACCAGCCAAATCGATGCCAGTTTGTAAGAATGCTCTAGCGGTGGGGTACTCGGCAAGGTAGCAATTGACCCATTAGCTGTTGCTGAACCTCAGCCCAATGTCGTCGACTTATGACGCATTGATGAATTACGCGACTTATTAGATTTGTGGCTCGAGGAATTAACAATCTTTGAGCGATGATGTTTATAAGTAGCTTCGGTCCACTATGCAAGTGCTTAATGTGCAGTTCCTGGCCTGCTAGCAATATAACGGGATGCTTGGTATTATATGCTAAATTTGCATGCTCCAGTCTTACTACGACTTGAATTAGCCCATGGCCGTCCAAAAATGAAAAAAAAAATGAAATTAAATTAGAATTTAATGGAAGTGGTATTGATTTTTTAAAGGATTTAATCTCATTAATGTATATATTTTCCTGGATATCTCGAAATATTAAAAACTCCGCCTTTCGTATCTCAGACACTGTCAATGAGTTTAACAATCGAGGACGAGGTTCCAATTTCAAGTTTCTGCATAATTTTACCTGAAATGCTATTATTCGAGTCAATTTTTGGTATATATTGCCCCTTTTTCCATTAATTCCTCAGCGATGGATCAACGTATTTGTGTTGCTGCAAGCTGGCAACTGAATATTTCATGTTCGACCGAAGGTAATTGAAGTACTGTATTTTCACCAGAAGAGTTAAGGGTTGGGTCAAGCGGGAATTCGGGACAAATAAACCAAAACTTGAATGGACGTCATTCTTTCGGCAAAATGCCATTGTGACGCCACTGGCTACGATTTGTACAGGTAAGAATTTTGGACGTGCTGTTTGCTATGTATGTTTTCCAAGCTTTGGGTGGTTTAGAATAGATAACCAATCTAGCGTGATGGTTGAATCTGTTTACATATTACTATATCCATCGAGGGAGCTCATCATCCCAGCCAATGCCCTTAGCAGGGGCCATGCCCTTATGCCTAAAAGGGTCAAAAATTCGGGAGGTCTCGGACAAAAATGATTGCTTTGTGAATTTGGTTGTCATTGGTAAAGTTAGTTGCAAGAAAAATTATCTTGGATCGGGTCATATTTTAAGCATAGAACAAATATTAGAGACTGTGTAGCCAGGAATGTGGAAGTGCTGGATTTTGGAGCTTGGATTTTCACGAAAAATGATTCTCATGTAACCTCAATCATTTGAATGAATAAGGATTTGGCAGAACATGTTTTCGATTTCAGCCGATAGAACAAACCTATATATGCTTGCGGAATCGGATTAGGATGTCAATTAGATTATCTTGAATAGTAGGGCCTAGCGGACGCATAGGAAACTATCCGGACCTTGATAGTGCTACTGGATGACGAGGAAGATAAAATTGTTGTAGGAAAGGGAATAGTTGTTGAAGAAAAATAAGTATAGGATTCTCTTAGCCAAGGATCTGCTATCATTTTATTTGCAAGCAAATAAAACCTCCGGAGTGCTTGCGGAAAGCTGTCACCTAGGATGGGTGGGCTCTGGATGAATGGCAGCGAGATTGATATACGTTTACATATATTACATTTTCATTGAATAAGTTCATGGAGTTCATTTCCTCATCATTCATGGTTGGCTTAGTGGTTAGTTCCTCAGTTTAACAAGACCTTTGAAGCAAGTTCTCTATATTGGACCATTCTAACGAGACGTTCTTTAACTGAACATGCAATGAATTTAAGTGATTATGGTAAGGGTGGTTGGATCAGCCAATTTATAGCTTCGCCCAATAATCCAGCAAAGGTATTCTCCATATGTGCTACTTTACCGTCAGTCGATTAGTTGAATAGATGTTCGAAACCAAGTAAGATTACGATATGGCACGGCGTGTTAAAGGTGGGATCTGCTAAGGGTTAAAGAGAATTAAAGTGTGACTTATCATCATCAATAAATTCCATTGGCAATTTAGAGCAAATGGTAGGAAGGATATATGCTCTTATATTGCATAACATAGTCATGATCTACACAAGAACAAATTTTCAAATTTTATACCCCTTTTGACAATCCAGCATTAGAATTATTCAATGTTACAACTGAAATGTTAGCTTTTGATCTTGGAATCTTTAAATGGTTGATGCATATTTTTGTGAAAAATGAAGGTCGACCTTTTGTCGAGTATGAGGCTCGAAATTTTGTCCAATTCCCGAAACCACCTTCAATCTAAACTTCGGCGGTATGGAGGACGACTATCGTGCGTCGTTTTGGTTCAATATAATTGGCTACCATGGTTTGAAAAAACTAATGGTGCTATTCGATGCTTCCATTAAATCAACATTTGGAATCTGGCTACATAACGGTCCAGTAGTGCAGTCCTCCCTGGTTGAAGTAATTCTATGTAAGTAAATGACATCGATAAAATATCTCGACGATTTCAAAAAATTGTATGGAGGAATGATGATAAGTGGAGAATCAACCATTAGCAGTTAAACACGATTACTTATGATGCGGGGCCTGCATCATTAATAGCAAATATTAGTCTTAAAAATTGGTCATAAAAAATAGACACTCCTGAAACGTTATGCGCCTATCATTTCCAACTCATCGGCGGATAAGTCTTCGATTCAAATCAACCTAGAAAAACGGGAGGTCCATGCAAAAAGAATAATGCCTTCAAAGGCCAGTAGAATATTAGATCCCATCGGATGGCGGGTAAATACGGGTTAATATTTTATGTCAAAGCCAGTGGCGAGAACCGTTCGATTGGGACGTTCACCTACCTGTAGTAATTAAGAAAGGATTGCTCGACTATTAGACGTATAATACATATATGATATATATATATATATATATATATATATATATATATATATATATATATATATATATATATATATATATATATACCTAGAAAGCAGCGCGGGAATTATGATGCGTCACACACCTGCTATTATGATAATCCGTGCTACGATTGTTAAGAAAACTAGTCCACTTTGGCTATAACCAACTAAAAAACCTGCTGGGAGAAATACCAAATATACAAGTTGAGGATAATACAAATCCTCAGGTTCCAAGAACTGGTTGCAGCAAAAGGAATAGAAAGAAAGGCCTATCAAATAAGTCGAACTGCAGAATATAAAACAATTCTAAATTTTTTGTATAACAATAAATTTCTAATTAATGAAATCAAGAACGAATCCATCTTTAAATACCTAAGTGGCTTTACTGGGGAAAAAGATAACGAGTATTTCCTTTTGCATTTTCACCATTTCCGTGGATTGATGTAAAATCAGCTAAACATCACCTAAACAAAATTTAAGGAGAAACCGTATACAGATACGAAGAAATGTCAACAGTGTTAAGCCAAACAGAAGCATGTCTATAGTGCTCAGACACAGTCACCTTAACTTTCGGATATTTTATTATCGGAGAATCATTAAATCGCGGCACCTGATGAAATCATTGGGAGTTGACTCAGCAGCTGGTACACAATTTCTGGAGAATATGATCTTGCTTACAACGAAGATTAAATGGTATGAAGAAAGGCGAAATATAGAAATTGGAAATGCACTTATAATAAAAGAAACGAATCTACTCCCATCGCAATGAGCTCTAGGCAAACATGGGGATCTACATCGGCGTACAGACGACAAGATTTTTGTGGTTACGGCTCTTTGCAAGGGAAATAACGACATCGCCAAACGCTATATTCAGAATCAAGTGTATTGATTTTGCAAGCTATTTGTGGGATTCTATCGCAGATAATCAAGTGCATTGGGGCATATTAATAGAAGAAAGTAGCATTGCATTTTTTCGGATGTTACTACATTTTTTCTAACATACTGTCTGCATATTATCAACCACGGTTCTACCAAATGATCGTTAAACTACTACAGAGGATAATGATAAACACTGTGGTGGTGTTTGACATAAATATTCACAATCATAAAATGAAACAACCAAACTACTTCTCTGCTTTGTAAAGAATATTTTGCAAATCTAGAAAAGTGCCAATAATATACGAGACCAACCACACCAACAAAACTATCAGCGAAATATTTCCGAATTTGAATTGAATTTCCGCATGAAATATTTAATCCAAGCCCAATTTAGAACAAAAAAAAAATTATTAGCTTGTTGTTGATTTCATGGTTACATCATCACCACGATGCCAAGTAAAATTTATACATGCGACTCGAATTGACAGTACATACATGTATGTGCCATAAAGTTATGTGATATACGAAATAAATTGTGTTAACGCTATAAAGCGATATAGAAAAACACTCGCACGGTAACACAAACGAATTTGATTTTTGTTAATCAAACAGAATTGGATTTTTTTATATACGCCTGGTGTACGCTTTACATATTGGGCGGGTAACATATGTCCACACGAATTGATTTTGATTCCAAATATTTTTTATTTTTTATGCCATAAAAAAACCGATATGGATTTTTTTTTTTTTTAAAGATTTTAGACATGCAAAGCGGAAAATATAACTTGATTTGACTGTAGAAATCAAAATTGGTAGTATTTTGATAAGATGACTTGATAACAGGATGAGCATTTTATTGATATGATTGAACTGTTGAAGCCGAATATTATTGGTAGATACAACTTTGATTGAATTAAGATTTCAAGATGAGATTCGAATATGCTTTGTGCGATTAAATGGATTTCATTTTTTTAAATAAATTATATTGATGCGGCTTTATAAAAGATTTATCCGTAACATTTTATTTTATATTCTACTCAGTATTTGGGATTTTCAATCATGCAATAATTTCTCGTAGCAAGTGAAGACACCCATCCTATATTTATTTTTTTATTTTGCGACAGGTAAGTCGATTTTCCTAATTAATATATTAAAATTATTTGTGGAAATATGAATTCATTCTTTAGTTGGTTTTCACCTGTAAACCTGTTTCACCAAATAACGAGATCAAGTTCAGTAGGGTTATGAAATTTGAAAAAAAATAAAAATCAAACAGAATCACATCTCATACTATTTTTCAATGATTTCGATGTGCTCGAGACTCGGCCGGCCATAAAAAATAAAGCTGTCTGCCGTAAAAAATGAGACCTGTTTATCCAAAACGCTTTATAGATTGACGCGTTTTACGCAGAAGCAGTAAAATTCAAATTATTTTTAGCTACAACTTATCTCCACAGACGATCCACCGTTTTATACATTGCGGACGATTATCTGTCCAATATCCTCGCATAACATAAAAAAACTAAATTCTGTTGAAAAACAGTTTTCTTTGTCAAAAATCGTCATTTCCGCTGCAAATGTGAAATACTTCTGTGGACCGATACTCTTACGAATTTAATTAAGAATTGTTTAGTTTATAGTCATTCTGCCCATAGCTGAAATACTTTTCAAAATACATATATGGGAAAATCGAAAAAGCTGCTATAGCTACCACTTGCGGTCAACCGATTTTGGGCAAGCATCATCTCCCGAAACGAGACCTCCAAATTTATTCATAATGCTTAATTATGAAGATTCATTACGACCAATCATCTGTATACAGGCTCAATTTAGATTAAAAAACTGCGTCTTGTGGCAGACATCGGCCTTTACCACTTAAATTTGTTACGGCTGAACCGTCATAACCATTTTTTTTCTTGTGCACCCTTTGTCTTGGTCCATTTTAAATCGGTTGGGTTTGTGTCTTTGCTTCATTCCATCGGTTGAGTGTTGTTGTCTGAACGCACTCATTGGCGTTTTGGGGATTTTGTGCACCCTTTTGTGGGATGGCGTGACTGAGAGAAATATGATGGAGCGAGACCAATGTCCATCGGGTGTGTGTGCGAAGCAATGCGCTCTAGAGGAACATTTTTTGTTATATGTTTCTCGTTTGCATCAATGTAAATTGATACGAACGAAAGGCAGGGAAGAAAAACGATTCTTCTGGAACGTTTTTGCGTTCGTTGTGCGGTGCGAGAATTTTTTTTTTTTATTTGAGTTGAGTCTTGATTGTAAGGTGATAAAATAAAGTTTTTTTTGTGGTATATAGAAGTCTAGTTTTTTGAATTTAGTTTGAAAATAAAGTCGATTTTTTTTTAATTTGAAAAAAAACGAGTCAGTTTATTTATTTTTAATAAATCAAAGTTTTTTTTAATAAAAAAAATTCCAATATCTGATGGTCGAATTTGTATTGTATAAAATAAAAACCGTGTAGTAATAAAATTTATAAAATTAAATTTGCGTTGATTTGATGGTTTGTGGTGATAAAAGTTGATTTGAACCATACATTAGACAGTATTGGCGATTCTTGGTTTTGAGTTATGCGAGTTGTGTCGATATCTAAAGCATTCAAACCAGCAATAATTTCTTTGGAACAGCATTGGTAGTAGTGCGAACTGCATTTTATGGCGTAATACTAGTGTAACGATGAATCCGCATCTCCATTGGTGGGGATACCGCAATCCAGTTTGAAAGTTTAAAGGCTGCCAGGTGGGGTCTAATATTAGCGTAACGGTGAATTTACAGTTTTAAAGGTTGCCAGTAGTGGCCTAATCAGTCATTTAACTTTTGGCAGCCTATCAACGCCCAACAATATGTACGGGATACGGAGACAGGTGAGGCCATTCGCAACGATTTTCTTTACAGTTAGGGCGAAAGGACGCCCAACTCTTACTGCCCAACCAGGCAAAATTTAAGGCGGACAACGCTCAACAATACTGCTGGTCAACCGGCCATTAAATATTTCGAAAGCGCGGGAAGGCGCCCAACGGTGAATTTGTTTTAAATTATACAGTGAAAGGCGCCGCAACGGTCCGAGTGGGGCAAAATCACCTGTGGCATGACGGCTACCCAAGGCCGCAACGATAAGTTTTTGTATAGTTTAAGGTACGATTTTGTTTTTGGGTGATTTTTATTTTTAAATTCTTTTTTTTATTTTTTAATTTTATTGTTTTTCACTTTGTCCTCGCCCCGACATTTTTTTGCGGTTATTTGTATTGGTATATTTTCAGTTATGGGTTGGTGGTTTCCGGTTTCTTGTCTGTTGCTTAAATAAAATGAATTGCTAATTTCTTTCAGTTAGGTATGATGAGAGCGGGGATTCCGTTTCGTGTCGGCGTGTTGTTTGCGGTCCCTTGGTGCCCGCATCTGAATTCGAAACCAGCGCTTTGCGCCGTTTGAATTCAAACGGATGCGCGCATCAAGGCACCTCACTCGGTTTTAATTATTTTGTTCGATCCCCAAGTTCCGGCCGACGAATTTCGGCGGAACTCCGGTTTTTATTTATTATTTGCGTTTTTTATTTTTTTCAAATGTCTGTGTTTCTGTGTAAGCTAGGAACATCGTAAGCCTCCAACCCTACGACCTCAGCATTTTCTCTGAGATCTAGCCGGCAAAATTACCGTGTGAGGCCTCTACGATGTTTAGTGAAATCTGCGGGATGGCAGAAGGCATCCTGTAACAAATTTTGGAAATCATGTAAATCATATATTTTTAAAAATCTTTGTAAAAATCTTGGAATGGATCTTCAAGTCGTTTTTTGTCATTCGGTAACCATAAAACTTTGCTTCTTGAAAATCACAAATTTATATTTTTCTCAAAATTGGTACAAATGGGGATTTATGAAATTAAAGCGGCTAGTTTTCATAACAAAATGATAAAATGTTTCGAATTATTTTTTTTTTAATTTTCAAAAGCGGTTTATAAACATTAAAATTAGCTTTAAGTAGAATGCTTTATATGATTTCTTGGTGAATGGGATTCCATTCTCCTTTCATTGCAACACTCAGCTCTAATATCGAATCTGGTGCAGGATTTCTAGCTCTAGTACGTCGTTTTAGAATGTCCCATATGTGGCCGATCGGATTAAGATCCGGATTTATTAGCGCCAACTTAACTGCACGAATTAACTCAAAACTGTCATAACCTATGAAGCCCACATATGGCAAAACGTAATCGCCAAGAATGTGACTCCACCCCAAAACATTATGAATGACTCCACCCCAAAACATTATTGAACCTCCGCCAAAGCTTACATTTAATTATACAATTATATATACCTAAGCTATTAGAAAAACAACCGAAAGTATTGATTGCTAGTGAAAGTTTTTGAGACATTGGTCGAAATCTGAAAATCACTTATATTGCCGCAGAAAATCAAAAAATTCTAGTGAAAATTCTAGTCTATGAGTTTTCCCCAAATTTTCCACATAGTCTCAGTATAATCTAAGCTATTTAAAAAACCACTGAAAGTATTGGTTAGTAGTGAAAGAAATTGCCGATAGACGGAATATTGTTAAATTTCAAGATTTCATATAACGAGTTCCTTTACTTCGGAGTTCAATCAATTTGCCATTTTAAGGATCATTTTTAATATTTTATTCCCCTGAGATATTTTATTTAGTGAAAAAAATGGTACATAATGAATGAAAAATTTCCACTGGTAATTACGTAACAAAATAAATTACCTTTAGTGATAGTGCTGCCACTTGCGGTGAGTAGCGTAATCTGTTATTTTCCGCTGTCAAAATTCCGCTATCTTATACAGCATCTTGACCACTTCATCGAATTACTGCTACTCCGCTGGACGAAACATATTGTGGTCGTGGAAACAACGAAATTACTATATTGCGCATCATATATGGGCAATTTGTGAGCATAATGAGTGTAAATTTGACCATCAAGTTAAAAAGCGAAAAAGAAAGAAAATAAAGGCTCAAATCAGTGTACAAGTGAAAGCGAGAACGACTATAAAACAACACCTCCACAAAACTGAAGGGGTTGGATGGAGGCGAGACTTGACGAACTCATGTGAGTTTCACTTCCGTTAATCTATTTTTGTTGTTAACCAAACATGTTTTGCAAACAAAGCATCTGGCACAGTAAAACTGTAGGTATGTTGTGGTGTGCTTACTTTGCCCTTTGTTCTTATGTTACCTTAGGCGGAGCAAGGCCGTGAAGGTAGACTGGCATAAGTTTGAAAGGATATTGGAGATCAGAGTTTACCAAAGCAGCCATTTATGTTGATACAGACAATTGCACGTTACAACGCGATTTCGTAGTGATAGATAGAATATTGTTGATTGTTTTTATGAAATTCGAAGCACTACCAACTTTTTCACAATTCGCTTTACACGTCCTTACCTTACACAGTCGCCTGCAAAATCGAGGACGTTTTAGGTTTGATTTTATCACCATCTGCATATTGCACAGCTCCATGCTAGCCTATACTGGCATGGAAGATGGGTCGGCCCATGAGTTTTGCACTCCGACAGGGGATCATAGTTGTGTTCCATTTCATCACAGATCGTAATCTATTGATGAAAATTCCCTTTTGCATTTTGCCCCTATCGGGATTCAAAGCCGGTATCTCCCGATTCAAACGGCATAGCATTAAGCACTGTGCCGTTTAGTCGATGACTGTAATAATTTTTTCCAATTATTCGAAAATAATCAAAAAATTCCTTTTTCACCGATTACACCGAAGTGTCCTCACAGCAAATTAACGATTTCATTTTTTTTATTGCAGATTGGATATAAGCAGCTTACATACATTTATGACAAATCCATACCAGTTTCTAAACTAATTAGTTTGACCCAAATCCTTCAAAAAGCGCTTAGTAAACTTTTAGCATAGATTATTTTAAGCACAAAACGTCTTTCAACTTAATTTTAACGATTTACACAACGATCATTTTCCAATTTAAATGTTCAATCAAACGTCAAGCTTTCTTTTTTGATTTCCAATCAACTTAAACAACGTTTTAATTATTTCATGTTATCATTTCATGTACAGCAAGTCGAATCAATATCACTCTCGCATAGATAGAGCTGTAAGTATTAATTGGAAAAACTTTATAATAATACCCCCGATTTTTTTTTACTACTTATTTCCACTTTAAAATCAAGCGAGTCAATAGAAAAGTTTTATGTTCAAATTTTTTATTTTTCGAAAGATTATCTGTATCTGGAGAACGGAAAAGAACTGGCGAAGAAGAAAATCTGAAAAGTTAAAATTGTTTGTAATCGTTTTTCGAATATTCAGTTTTAGTATAAACTAAATGGAAAATGATGGTAAATACTGGATTCAAATTAAGGTTAAACAAACAGAGTGTGGAAGAAAGAGGGCAGGGTTTGAAATTTTCTTAACTTCTAAATTTTATTTCGAAAAATGATATTAAAGAGGGTATAGCGAACTAAGAAGAAGAATTCAAGGGTTGAGAAACCAGTGACAAAGACATTGAGCCAGATTCTTTAAAAATTGATCAATTAGCAAACTATATACAGTTTAGATTTTCAAAAGCCTTGGGACCTGGCTATTTTAATATACCAGTCAATCATCAAATGAGCTTCGAGATTGATGAAGAAAACCCTATTGGTTATCTCTGTTACAATTTTTTTATTCTACCATCTGTTCTACCAACAGTGGTCTTCAAGTTATGGTGGGTTCAATAAATGTGGATGCAAAATGTTGAGGTGTGCCTTGTGTATAACATCCAGTAGTGCTTCCTGTATGTCTCACAGGTTTCAAATGGCGACGGCTAGCTCGAGGGAGATTATCAAAATGGTTAATACGTCTTGTTCCGTTATGCGCTTGTTATTTATGCTTTTGTCTAGGCGCTGCAACCCCCTTTGGATGTTATTAATTGCTTGTATAGTGTGGTACTTTGGCTGAGTTTGAAAAGTTTTACTGTATTATCAATAATTGAGGTTTGATTCTTTATTAGTATACCAATAAATGATCCACAATGGTCTCTATAGATTAGAAATGTTCTTCTTTATGATTTGCTTCTTTCTAAGACAAAGAAGCTTCCGCTTTGCTTTTGTCACCGTTTTATAGGATGACAGCAGTAATTGATTCCCTTTATATATTTTCCATTTGGGATCGTGGCTCGCAAAGAGTTATTTTCTTCATTTGGTAGCTTGCACAGTTTGGTGACTAGTCATTTATAAATATTTTGGTTGCACATTTGAGCAAGTATGCACGTTTTGTACTTTCCCCATTTTCCAACTCGCAATATCAGCATGACATCCCCCATAGAGTTGAGTTTTTTCCCATTTTATGCGTTGTGACCATGTTCTCCAAAAAGCCTCCCTGGCTCCCATATTCTACCAAAATGTGGTGCGTCATATGGTATAAAATATCAAGTTGTTTCATCCTGTTGTAGTTACTTTGCAATTTCTATGCCTCCGATCCGCACCAAAAAAGTTGGTCGCGTTGTCCGAATAGATATCTGTGCACAACCTTAGCGTGGCGAATAATCGGATCCTATATATTCGCCGCCTTTTTATTAGAGATGATACCAATAACACACTATTTATCGTAGATACCTTTCCACCGCCAATGTTCGCCAACAACTGATAAAAAACTAACTATTTTGTTCCCATTTAAATACCGTAAGTTTAGGTGAGGATTCGTACGAAATAAGCGTTTAACGATAAGCGCGGTGACAGCCAAGGTGAAAACTCCAACACCAATCCGTCCCACTGCTAATAATGGTTATGGTGAACTTTTCAAGAGGTTTCTCTCTTTGACCGAAGATCCAGATTATAACCGTCCAGCAAAACACTGGGTGGTTCTTCATATTTATACAAAAGTTCGTTTGCCTTTCTTGAAACCACGTCGCCTGGACCCGATCGCCTGGACCCGATTATAGATAAAACCGTGCTTGCCGAATTTCAGCATATGGTATAATTGGGCATATGCCAACCAACCTCTTCTGCGATAGCATCTCCTCTTCACGTGGTAAGAAATGTAAACGGGACGCATATTCAAAATTTTTCTTCATACCTCGAAGGATGTAAACTATTCTCAAAAATTGATTTGGTAAGGGCATACCACCTAATTCCCATTGCGCAATAGGACGTGCCATAAACGGCAACCACCACTCCGTTTGGACTATTTAGGTGCATAAAAATGCCTTTCGGTCTTCGGAACGCCGCCTAGACATTACAGCAGTTTATGAACGAAGTGGTCTATGGCTTAGATTTTATAATAATCAAAACTGATGAAGAGCATAAATCCTCATCTCAACCAACTGTTTGAGAGATTAGTTGAATTTGCAATAAATATTCAAATTTCAAAATGTCAACTCGGCTTATCTGCACTTGACTTCCTCAGCCACCAAATTTCCAAAGATGGCCTATTTTCTTCACCAGGACGAATCAAAGCCATCACAAAGTTTCCAGCTTCAAATCTATAAAGCAAATCCAGCCATTCATAGGAAAACTACGAAAACTTCTTCGTATGTAATGTTGCATTTGTCCAAATAAAAAAGCACTTGCTAACGCAACCTTGTTGGCCCCCAAAGTAACGCTAATTTTAGAATAGCCACAGATGTAAATATTCAGCCTTTGACAGAGAACTACTTGCGTTTTATTGAGCATTAAAGCATAAGTACTTCGTAGAATGCAGACAATTTACTATCTACGCCGATCATAAACCCCTCACCATAGTAAACACCTTTTTGAGTCAGAAACGACGGATGTGCGACATATATCAGGCAAGAACAATGTGGTCGCTGACACTTTGCCACGACCGAGGGATCACGTCGATACCGCATTGACGAAATTTTAAAGCTAAATTCAAAAACCAGCTAGATTGCAAGAATCTGACGATGAATTGAGTGAACTGTTTGAAAATTCATCTCGCCCAACAAATTCTAAATTTAAATTAGAGCTTACCATTCTTGCGGATTTAAAACTATATTGTGAAACATCTACGGGGGTTCATCGATCATTTATTCTAATGTCACAGAGATCACCAGTTTTCAATGCACTAGATGGTTTCTCTCATCCAAGCGCATGCGTGCCTCTAGAAAATTAATTACTAATAGGTATTTCTGGCCGAGCACAAAATGGGTTCGAGATTGCATTGGATGCCAACTATGTCAACTATGATGTATCGACGCCGCCGCAAGTTATTGTAGAGTCGGGGCCTTCCATCAACTCAATCAAAACTGTCTCAGTGCCTGTCAAAATATATTTATATATCACGCCCGGTCTTTACTTACAAAATGTTGTCATGACCAAATAGTATTTTTACCCTCACAACTATTAACACCAAAATGTATCTAAAATCATTTTATGCTCTCTGTTTTGTTTAATTGAGCGTCAAATACAAATTTTCGGCTCATTTTGTCACAGTGTCATGACAAAAACATCAGCAATTTTAATAAATTTTCTCTTTGTCACGGTGTAATCCGCATGATCAGATTTAATACAAATGTATTTTGTCATGACTTTCTGGTGTCATGAAAAAATTCAGATTCGTCATGATCAGATCGTAAGCTAAGTCTGCAATAAACTTCCAAATTGTTCGCCAGGGGACGTAAATTGTTGTCTTTTATTACCCAAATACCACGTTTTGGACAGCTTACTAATCTTCGTTTCATTTAAAATTGGTTTGAAGGAGGCTAATTTTGACCAGCCTAATATTTCTGATGTTTTGCCTGCTGGTGCTATAATCCATTAATTTACAAATTATCCACGCATATCAAAAAACCGGACTGTGGCTACATTAAAACAACCAAAGTAACTACTGCGTTAACCAATTAGTTTAATTCACGATGCCTCTAGTATCCGAGGTAAAACCAGGAATTTCCGCTTAGGCATACTTGACAATGATTTTGATTGATTGATTAGAATGTATGGCTAAGACTAAGCAAGGATCCCGGATACGCCGGGCTTACCGTACACCCCTTTTATATATAACAAGATGGAGAGATAGGAAAGGTTGTTAGGTATGATAGACTTGACCCGGTTACAGACACCTAAGTAGTCAATAGTTAGTAAAGCACAAGACGGCACAATTATTTTTGTTTTTCGGGATATAAATAATCAGCAATCAACATCTTAAAAAATAATTGATTAATTAGTAAATGTCCTGAAATAAAATTTCATTATTATGTTGAAAAAACTAACATATGATGCATACGTAATCATCCATTTCTGTTTCACAAGAATTGCTTAGACACACGCTTCTACAAACCGTTTGTACAAACCACTTGAAATCAATTGTGCGGGAAAGTCGGATTAGGATTTGAAAATGATCCAGGAAAAATACGACCAGAAAACAAAACAGAAGTTTAAAAAATCGTTTGTCGAATTGCAAATTTCGATGTTCAGCACTAATATCGGACACTGAACGGCCAAATATTGGACGAAGCGAATTAAAACCCATATATCGTGTTCACGTGGTGCGGAGTGGGGTGGACTGGGTTTGTAAATGAAGACATGTTGAACTATTTTTTGACATATGGTTTTTTCCTTGAAATTGTTTTTTGCTTGACTAACGCATTTAATGAAAATTAATTTTTCTTTAAATTGTTCGATTTAAATGGTAAATTTGGAAAATATACATAGAACAATCTTATTTAAAAATACCGTAAAACAAATTTCATGATTGGCGCAATTAAAAAATGGAAGAACCAATATAAATAGCTAATGAACAATTCATTTTACAAAATCAAATGCAGTTGTCAACATATTCATCACTTTGGTGCCAATTTTTTTTGTTAACAATAAAAGTTGATTTTGGAAAAGTTTATATGAAACTCAAAGTCACAAAACATGCATGGGAAAACATGTTGTTAAATTTTACGCGGAAGTCGGAATTTTAACGGAACCTTTGTCAGTAAGTTACTTCGTAAAATTCCATTCGTAAAATTCCAATTAGCCATTGGCCCGCCAGCTGGAGTCTGCATGGGAGTGGGTTTAGAGAACTTCGGCGCATCTTGAGAAGTTGCTTTTATGAATTCAGAAGCCAAGATAATATGAAACAATAACAAAAAAAGTATAAGCATGGTACCTAAGTTATTATCAGTTGAGACCCTTTACATTTCCCCTTTTTTCAACACTGTATCTCATGATAAATAAGAACAAACTTTATTTATTTAAATTAATTAAACAGTGACAAATAGAAATCATTTTGAAAAAAAAAAAAATTTAAACTGATTAATTTTAATTGGTAGTGAAATGCACTAAATTAAATAGGAGGTTAATCTGCACAAGCACGGACATAAAGTTAAATTTTCAGTCACTTACCCCAAATACCGCAAAGCGCTTCAACGATGATTGTTGTACGAAATAATGTATATATTTATCGATTAAGATTGCTAAAAAAATAAGTTAATTTAATTACTTACACCACCATAAAATTTAATTTACAGACATCAAAATAAACCAATTTTTTTTTATACTAGAAAATTATAATTCTATTATTAATAATTAATTTTAATTAATAGAATCCAAAACAAGAATATAAATTTATCGAATTAACATAAGTACTAATTTTTAACTCTGAAATATCTAAACTCGAACATTAAATATCATTATTAAAATGAGTTTGTATTTAATCGTACAATTCTATACGTCATATTTTACAACAAAAACGTATCTCATAAGTGTGAAATTATATGGCAGCTGAACGACCTTGAACCAAGTGTAATGCAATCAATGTTGCTGCTACCCTGTTACTTTTAGCAAATTTTCTTGCGCGATTAAATTGCGCTGGGCGGTGGTAGATGCTCTATCACTATCACACAATCTCACCACCGTCGCTGTCCTGGACTGATTAGACTCAATTTATATATATAAAGCCAATTGGCTAAATCTAATCCACAAGAAACTTTTGGCGCAGCTAAACAGAAATCTCTCTCTCTCTCTATCTGGCACTGTATCCCATCAAGGGATTTTATAATCATATTTTCATTTCGGATAATGAGTGATTAGTTCATTGATCATAAACCAGGAAATTTTTTCGCCACCGGGAATTGAACCCGGGACCTCCGGTCACTGGAGCAGGCAAGCTGACCACTTTGCCACCGGGGCGGCTAAACAGAAATCGGCGTTAGTTAAACGATAAAAACATCACTAGTAAAATTAGACTGTTTACCTTAACCGTATTTATTAGATGGTGTAGGATATTTGAAATATAACAACATTTCCTTATTATATCTGTAGCACATAAATTCCCATCAGAATATCGTATAAATCTTCCAAGCTAATTTTTTTGCTACAATTTGGCACTAAATTTCAACTAGATTTCACCAACACAGTTTTTTTTATTATATCCACTATTAAATTTAACTTCAATTGAACAACAATATGAGTTTAAACCAGCACATGAATTCCGGTTCGATGGTAAATTTCCCATATGGCTTTTACAGGTATAAAAAATCTGAATGGTATAAAAACTCAGCTATTGCGATTCCGTTTTAATGACTGAGAAAAATAAACTCATTAATAATATGAAATAAACTCAGAAATAAATTTTACATGACAAAGTGTTTCATTGAACGATTTAATTTTTGTTTTGTGTATTGTATTGAAATTCAGATTTATACCCACATAACTAGTAAGTAATATGATTATTTTTGTGCTTTATTTTTATTTTTTTATATTTTTATTTATATATAATAACTGAGATGACGTCGAACGTGCAATTAAAAAAAGCCAGCAAGGAGCAACAAATACATTTGGTAACTTATTTAGAAGAAAATTTAAGTTTGGCTCGCAACCAGTAAGTGTTTTATGCAACTATTGACACAAAATATTTTTTCAATTCTTTAATAATTATTTCAATTGTAGGTTTGTAAATGTCGAAGCAAGACAAGCAAATATGAAAAAATGGGATGAACTATCAAAGGTTCTAAATGCAATTGGAGGATCAATCAAGAACGGAGAGAAATGGAAGAAGTATTGGGAAGATCCAAGGTAAACCAATTTTTTATTAAGTTTATTTAAAGTTAAAAAAAATCGTTTATTTTAATTGCAGAATCCGAATTAAGGAAAAGTACGTAAAAATTAAGAACCACCGAAACCAGAGTGGTATTAATGGTATAGGACCACCTGCCCTCACAAACCTAGAAAATAAAATTATTTCTATAATAAATATAGAGGCCGTAGAAGCCGATAATGAAACGCCAGAACTGGTAGGAAATGAGCTGCGAATTCCGAATCCGCCTCAAAGAGCTGAAGTAGCGAGGTAAATACATTTAGAATAAAATATTAAGTATTTTAAAATATCTAATGTTAAATATTAATAGCCACCGCGACCCACTACGTCAAACAGGCAGAGATCGTCGCTGCAAATCGATAAACCATCGCCAGAAGGAAACGATTTTTTAGAAAAATTGATCAGGGAACTATTAATTAAGGAAAAAGAATTTATAAATGGAAGTGGAATATTTAGAAGAGGGTTTATAAAGTAGTTTTTATAATTTTATAATTAATTATTGAATATAATGTTTATATATGGGCTGAAATAAAACCAAATAAATGAATTTTTTATATTATATAGATTAAGTTTTAATTATTGTATAAAAAATGAATTGAGTTACAGAAATGTATTCACCACATTATTTATAATGGATCTTCCAAGTGTAAATATTTGTGCACCATCCGCAATTGCATCTGAAGGATCTGGGTCGTCGACGTTTGATTCATTTTCCGCTAATATTTCTTCTTCAGGTGGAAGAATAACACCATGCTGAATCATAAAATTATGCAGAATCGCACAGCAATTTACAATTAGCCCCGCCTGGGAGAATACATTAGTATTCGTTGCCGACTGAGGCATCGAAATCTTGATTTTAGTACTCCAATGCAGCGTTCAACGATGTGCCGGGTTTTCTTGTGTGCAATGTTGTATCGCTCTTCATGTGGTGTGCTTGCTTCTGCAAATGGTGTCAAGCAAGGTTGTTGTGCGTATGCACTATCACCTAAAACGAAATATGTAGTAGTATATTAAACATTTATTTATTTTTAGTAAAAATACAAAGTATAAACGTATTCCTAGCACCATTTTCAAAATTTTGAATCATTTTTTTTTAATAATCGAGTTGTTCCAAATGAAACTGTCGTGTGCTGACCCTCCATATCGTGCGATAACATTTAAAATCTTCAGGTTAGCGTCACAGATAATTTGTACATTTTTTGTGTGGCAAGCTATTCTAGTGGCCTACTACACATGCTCGACTTTCATGCACGGTTTCTTAATACATATATGTGTTCCGTCTATCAAGCCAATAAAACCCGGAAAGCCATGTAAATCATAGAATTATTGTTTCATTGCAACATTTCCTTTGGAATTTATGTTAAACTCGACGTATTTTTTAGCCAGTTTCTCTTCAATGATTTGACATACCTCATCGAGGCACCGCGACACAGACGTTTGCGACAAGGTAATAAATAAATCCTGTCCAACGGGCCGGGCCGTTGGTACGATCCAACCGCCAAAAATCGAAGAGGACATACAATTCTTAACGTCACGTTCATTCCATGAATTTTATTTCGCTGCTTCATATGAGGTTTAATCAAATCAATCAATAATTTGCAAATTGATTTATTCAATCTAACAATTTTTTTAAATTCTGCGTTTGTAAGAGCCCCGAATGGATCACTCATTTCTCTTAAATTACGTCGAATTTTTATCATTCCAAATCTGAAACAAAATAATTTATATGTAGGTAACTTGCTATTTTATATTATATATTCTAGATATTATATTACATTTGATTTGAATTTAATCGTCTTCTTCTAATTCGCAGAAGTATGTATTGTACGAGACAGTACCACTTTGTTGAGAAAATCTCGCAGGAAATTTATTATATTTTCTCGTTCCTGATGGCTTACTTTACGATCAGCTCGTTCAATTAAAACACACCGAGTTCCACTTTTAATTTACAATATAAAGTTTATTGTTACAATATTTGGTCTAGTTGGGTCGACAGCAAGATTAGAAGAGAACTTTTTCCTTTTTAACAAATTTTTGGTTACTAAAATTTTACTATTAACGCTATAGAGACCTCTAACCTTGAACATTTTAATTAAATAATTTACCATAATATTTAGTACGAAATTTGTTCATGGTTAGTATCACTAATCTATTACAATAATTTTTCTTAATTTTAGACTTGTCAAATTTATACAAAACAAAATTCTTGCTGTCATAATTTAGCTATATAATACAAGTTTAATAGTGTAATGTATGTAAATAGATGTTTCCTTTAGGTATCAATAGTTTGCAGTGCATACACGGATTAGCTGTGATTATCAGAGAAGTATAGAACTTTAATGTATTTAATTTCGATGATTCTTTGTGTTTCTTCTATTTTCAGGTTGAGCTTCATCGTGAATGATCTGCTATTGATGATTGTTTTTGTATACCAAGTGACGTTTTTGTGGAATCCAAACATGTATAGTCCATATTTTAAATTTGTTTTTATATAAGAATTAACAAAGATTTATATTTGGTGTCAATCACTTAATAATACTATGTGTTTATAAACTTGAAAAATTATTATTGAGTTCAATAATTATTTTATAATTTTATATTTAAAATATCGCTAACTTGATAAACAGAAAGAAAATATTTGACTGAAATATAAGTTTAAGAAATAGCCCAATAAACCAAAAAACTCAGCTATAAACTTTATAGTAAGTTAAAACTCATGTGTGGCAATGGAATCAGCAATCTTGTGAGTTTAAGAACTGACTAGTCGAATTTTTTTTTTTATATTTCTCAAACTCATTTGTCATAGAATCGGAATTCATGTGCAGGTTTACACAACAAAAGCTCTCACTTGAATGTCGATTTGTAATTAATTCTCAAGAACAAAAAATTTTTCGTTGGTCGATCTCCAAAATAAGTACTAGAAGAAACACCAGCTGATGAAAATAATTGACCTCGTTAACGACAAAATGTATCAATGAATTTCTACTACACTAAACAGAGTTATTAGGTTGGTTGGAAAGTTGTGGCATAACATGAAACTGATTATGTTCAACGTAATTTCTGTTTCAAACCAGTGGATTAAAATTTTTAGAATGACGAAAGAAACATTTGACTCTATATGTGCTGTAGTGGATGAAGATCTTACACTTAAAACTAATGCCACTGTTACAAATAATCGACAAAGTTATTGAAAAAAATCGACAATAATCAAAAAAGTTATTCGACTTGTGTTATTTCTATTTTGTGATGTATTTTGAAAGTACGGATGTGTTTTTTTATTGAATTAATTTATAAATAAAAATTATTTTCGTTTATTTTACAAAGAATAGTACTCTTTTATTCGAAAGTATTCTAAACCTCTGTCAGAACTACTATTTACATAATTCTAATGAAAACAAGACATCAAATGTTGTAAAACAACAGTATTAATATTAACTCAAAAATGCAGTTTTTTTCATGCTGTATAAGGTAGGAGAAAAAATGTATTTTGCTATTCACCACTAGAAGCATCACTATCACAAAAATGAAAATTTTTCTGCTGATATTTTTTGACACCAACATAAATTTTTTTGAAATTTTTATGCAAATTAAGAATTCTCAGCACAAAGAGAAAATGTATGTTTAAACGTTTTGAAGCGATGGTAGTTAATTTTCTTTAAAAAACGATTTGCGTATGTATAGTGTAAGGACTCTCAAAACATTCTAAAATTATCATAATCATCATTATGCAAACACAGGGCAACATCAATAAAATCGCCTACGTTGAAAGCACTCCATACATTTTTCAAGTCATTTTAATGTGAAATGTTTTCAGTTTTGTAACAAAAGTGTTACAAAAACCCTCCTGTAATTACTCTACGTGTATGTTATGGTAGCTAAGATCATAATCTATATACATGAGCAAAATAATGAGATTCACACTTGGCGTCAGTAGCCTTCCAAAATTTCTCGAGAGCAGCATATTAGGCTGCTTATTTGTTTTGGTCACCACTCAATCATTGAGAGGTAACTAATTAACAAATAAGCCAATTCGCTTTCTCTGCAGGACACCATCTGTACGTGTTACATTTGCTGTTTATACTCCTACTGGTTGCTAATGATCCTTTATTTACGCCCTAAATACGACAAAATGAATCATTATTATTATTTATTGTCATCACGAATTCAACGCGATAGCGACATAAATTTAATACGATATCCACTAGAGAATTTTACCCTTTCTTCAGTCGCGTTTAAATTCTTTTAATTAAAAACCATTTCGCAAAAAAGAAACCATTTATTATTGCTGCGTTGTCGTTATAATGAAAACAATAGAAAATAATAAGAAAATTTGATTAGCTTATTTAATTATAATTCAGTATAATATTTATTAATTACCATACAATAATAGTAATAATAATAGTTATAGTCATAATAATAATAATTGTTATATTAGCATTGTTATATAGTGTGGAGTGCTTTCAAGCATATTTTCCCGCTTAATTTTTGATGCCGTTGTCGTTTTTTTTTATATTGTTCATTAAATGCGAGGGGGTTATGAATTGTGATACGTTGCCTGCGTGCTTAATAAATATAATTATCGAGACTTCCACATACATATACACACACGTACTTTATAATATATTTTTGTTTTTGCTATTTAGGTTTATAATAAAAAAAAATTAATAAAAGTTTTAATTATTTATTTACAAAATTTACTTTATAAATATATTAAAAAATAATTAAAATAAAATTAAAAATAATTTTTCAAATAAAATTAAATATAAAATTATGTGCGGGTATCATGACGATGACGATGATGATATGCGCGAATTAAATATCGCATGGGGAAATTATGTGGGAGTTCAAACTAAATATAAAGTGCTTTGTCATTTTTTCTTGTATACTAAATTAAATATTTTGTGTTTAATGTGAAACCGTTTTTTGCTGCTGAGTACTTCTAAGCGGTGGTTTTGCGTGCTTTAATAAAATTAAAATTGTTTTATGAACGCACAAGCAATTACAAAATGGGAAATGGGTATTAAATATTTGCTTTCCATAAAGGTCGATTGAAACATGAATCGTACAATCTAAAAGTTTAATTTGGAATGATTTTTAATCAAATGGTGGTTTCCGGTTTTCAACTAAGGGGATTCCCCAATTCACATTACTTACATTTTTTGTTAGATTGGTAATAACTTTGGGGTTGAGTAGCAATATCGAGTAATAAATCGGCTGCATTAAAATATACTTGAACGCATAATCACCCACCACTTTGGATATATGTACCTTAGTCATTACTGTTGTTATGACATAAGTTTCAGTCATTTACAACCTGTTGTTCCGTGTGCATCAATTTTAAGAGATGGATGTCGATAAGCAACATTTACATCAGTGCATTGTATTTTGTTTTCAAATTAAAAAGAAATGCTGGTCAAGCTATGAAATTGATTAATTCGATTTTAAGTGCACATTCTGTGATCCATTCAACAGTAAAAAGTGGTTTGCAAGTTTTCGTGAGGGCAGTTTTCGCCTTGAGGACGATCCACGTTCAGGTGCAGAAAAACAATTTGAAGACGAAGCACTTAAAGTTTTACTGTGTCAAACACAAAAAGAGCTTGCAGAACAGTTATGAAAAGTGGTTTTTATCGTACATCCTCAACGCAAAAAATCATGGGTTGATCCAAGCCAGCCATCAACATGAGTTACAAAAATGAATATTCATTCCAAAAACGTATTACTGTGAGATTGGAAAGGAGTCATTTACTACGTGCTTCTGAAACCTGATGAAACTGATACAGCTGAACGTTTCTCGCCTGCGTATTCAAGTAGAAACTCAATGCGATAATGAACTTTTTTTGTTTTTATTATTTAATCTTTGCAATTTGTTATGATGCCGAATCACTCCCAACTCTTTCTCAGTTCGATTTTCACGCCCTTACCTTACACAGTCGACTTCATTTTGAACGATGTGCAAAGGATAACTCCAGAACGATAACTTTAAAAGTCAAAAAAGGATGTGACAGTCGTCCTTCAAACCCGTTTGCAAGTACGTCACAAAAGGAAGCGACATGGTTGTATTTGGTATTGCACAGCTCCAGAAGCCAACGGTGAAGTTTCGCAAAACCAGATGGGATGATTTTATATGTCAGCAGCAATGAGGCAGTTTTGAGAATCTTTTCATTTTTCTTTGCAGCGCAAAGATCTGAACGACTACCCGCGACAACGCTAACACTGCTTTACTCGGAAATGTCGAAATATTTTACATCGAACACATCATCATCAAAATTCCAACATCGATCAATTACGAATGTTCGGATGTCCATCCCAGCATTGACGAATGGTTTTACCTGCGTTTGTACGAATTTGAATTTCTACGAACGGTTAATGATGAGTTGTGCGCAACATATGGGCCTGGCAGTGTTCATATTTGCTCGAGGATGACATTTTTTGGGATCTTACACTCGCTGATGCTTTTATTTTATCTATTGCCTATAAAATTCGATCACTTTTTGCTATCATTATTTTAACGTGTTTTTCAACGAACCCACTTCATTGATGGAACAAATACAAAGACAATATGGCTGAAGATATTTTTCAACGACTGCGTATAACAACAGTGAATTCCAAATTGAATTTAACGCAGAGATTCACAACGAGGTGTTGACTGTTCCATGCACGATGTATTTAGAAGAAAATTTAAACGAGAACGGCAATACAATTCAGATGCTTTGATTCAATCAGTATACGAACAGAAAACCGCGTACGACGATTTATGATAGCAACTGGCAAAACGTTCCTAATTTCATTGATTTTAGCTCGATTCGCGCACAAACAGCGCTGGTCGATGCATCATCTGGGTCCGCTGCCACATTGTTAGAAGGAGTAGGACGATAGCTCATTCTGCATTCAAACATTCATTAAATTTGCAAACGATAATTGAATGACGTGCAACATGAGCAGAATTCCAAAATAACCATATGAGATGAGTGTACGATGGTGCAAAAACGAGCATCAATGATTCTGCTGGCCAGCCATTTTCACCAAAGGCATACCAGTCCAAGAGCAACAACTGATTGCTTAAATTCATCGAATATTTGGAGAAATGAGTCGCGTTACAAAATGACGAATCGGCGGACGTGTTTTCCAAGCACAACATTAGACATTGGCAATGACAAATAAACATGTTGAAGCTTCTGGCGGACTGGCCCCATTTCGTTTCCACGTAATTTTTGTCAATTCACAATTTCTATCGAAAATTTTATCACGAAAGTGTTCCCAAATATTGTGGTTTAAATTACAAAGGCAATTTTAGCAGTAAAAGTAAGGATATAGACGTTTTGAAAATTCAAAGTCAAATCGCTGGCCAATCGCATTCAGTTAAGTCGATCAATTCCGTTACAGATCCAGATGAAGTCGTCAATTATCCGATTGAATTCCTGAAATCATTGGATTTGCCAGGAATGCCATCGCACAATTTGTAGCTCAAATCATAGGAAAGTATACAAAGGCGAGGATGTTCTGATTCCAAGAATACCACTGATTCCAAAAGACTTTCCGTTTCAATTTAAGCGTTCGCCTTGAATTCGCAAGACGATTAATAAATGGCAAGGCCAATAGTTGGAAGGGTGTAGAGTAAATCTTGAATTGCCGTGTTTTCCCCTTAGTGAAATCTATTCATCCGATTGTGATGAAACTTTGGTGAGTTCTTGTGTGCATGTCCGCAAAAGTGTATGGTGTCTGCGTTTGAAAAACCAGGGCTGGCTTCCGGGGTTAAGGGGTTCCGTTCAAATTTTTGAGGGATATCGAGGGGTTGCGTGCACGCCCACGAAGATTTGTGAATTGGTAAAGTTATACGATTATACTGTCATACGACGTGTTAAAACTGTTTTACTGAAAAATTGCAATTTTACACTTAAGCAACTACGATTTGTTACCACAGAATCGTGGAAATTATTTGTTGTTGTGATTTAGTGTTGATAAAATAAAAGTGTGAAAAATACTGTAGGAATATTTCGGGAATAATCCAGCAGTGGCGAAATTGTTTAGTAAATATTTGAAAATTACTCAAAGATTATTTCCGGTATTTTCGCGAATATTCCGGAAGCAGTGAGAATTGCGTTTATTGGTGTTGTAACCGTCAAATTCTAAAACGCTATTCCGAATCTAATGATACGAACCGGATTTGACAAGGCAAATTTTTAACAGTTGGTGATAGCGATGGGATTGTGTATATTAGAGGATGCGCGTTACGTATTTAACTAGAAGAAAAGGAGGAAGCTAGGATTAAACCAGAATAACTATGAGTTCATAGTGGTAATAGTGAAAAACTAGATGAAACATGTGAGATGGTGGGGGTAGTTTCCGGGCCACTTGGATCTATGACGACACATATGAGACAATTATTGGCTATTATAACTTAATTATATGGGCTGGAGAACAAATGAACTAAAAGTTACGAAATGACGATGTTAGCGATACGCACCAGAAGGTCGAGAATTCGCATAACACTTAAGATGTTGGTGTGGGTTAAGATGTTTGAAAAGGTTGCCGGTAAAAAGGTGGAACCGGATGATGAAAATGGAGTGGGTGCCATTCTTCGGGAGGAACCATTGGGATTTGTATAATCAAGTGGTGGCAAAGAAACAGCAGATATGGGGGAAATAGCTGAGCCAGCGCGAAAATGATTAACAATTCAACTGAGATATTGCCACAGTAGAAGAAGATTTGGTTGATTGCTTAACTTTATTAATCAACAAGGTCCGGGATAGTTAGTGTCCATAATGAATGGGGTTGACGGCCAATTACGATTTTGTTATATCAATTCGGTATACGCTACAGTGCTAAAAGGATTAAAAAAAATTGAAATAACTGAACAACCACAGTTCATCCTCTTCAAATTCTACGAGTATTTTCATGGTCTCATAGAAACGGAAATCATACATCAATTAGAAGTCACTTTGGATTTAGCAAACTCCTGAATAATATCACACCCCAAAATTTCCTTAATCATTACCAACGGAAAAATCTACCTGAAACCACAAATGTTGAAAAATAACTTCATAGTACCATAAGGATTGTGTATTGATAATTTCGCCTATGCAGAGGTTACAAAAGTAATTTGCGATGGAACATTCTAAAGAATGCGAAAAATTTCATATAAACCACCAACATCTACAACAACCGATTGTGAGGATATCACCCAAGTAATACGGGCGAATCACCTAAACTATGAAGAGAAGAGAAGTATAGAAAGGTTACGTTCAAAACTGGAACACATATTTCAATGGGGGAATGATCCACCAGCGATCAGTATTTCATCATCGAAACCATTCGGCAAAGTTATTCACCACCCTGGTGGAACACCCAATATGGATTGTGTCAAAAAAGAAATATGCGTCGGATCAAACCAAATAGTGATTGGCTAGCGACTACCGAAAACTTAATAAAAAAAACATGGAAGAAAGATATTCTCTTCCCTAACATCAGGGAATCAGGGACGTCCAGGAAACGGCTTTTTTGTAGGATTAAAGTATGGCGCACCAGCGTGTGCACCAATTTTCAAGGTCAGTCAAAGGTCAAGCTCAAATGTCAAGGTCAAGGGTCAAGGACCAAAGTTAAGGCCAAAGGTCAAGGTGAAAGGTGGAAGGGCAAGCGTTAAAGGTCAAGGTAAAAGGTCGAAATTAAATGTCAAAAATCAAAGGTCAAGGTCAAAGGTCGAAAGTCACAGGCAAAGGTCTAAGGACATAGGTCAAAGGTCAAAGATCGCATTTATAGAATTCTCCTAGTACATCATAATTAACAAGCTATTGTAAATATCGTAAAATCACTGACCCAATTACGGCTATTTCCGTAAACATAACCCATAAAGGCGGTGATTCATGTATAAATTTTATCTGACAGACATAAATAATAATCGCTCTGATTGGTTAATATTTTTTTGTCTTGTACGATAAAATCGAAATTCACACGATACATGTTAAAATTTTGTCGTATGTTTATTTTTTGAAATTTTATAAAGCAACCGTGTTTTGAGCAATGTTCAATTTTTAATTTTTGTCGTACGATAAAAAAATAGGGCCGACATTCAACCAATAAGCGCATTATTATTGTCTGTCAGATAAAATTTGTACATGAATCACCGCCTTAAATCTCCCGTTAGATGACTGTTATTACAGTTAACGACGTAAATAAACTAATAATCTCTCAAAATAAACGATTAATGCTCATTTATCTGTCACTTTGCTATTTGACCATTGACCTTTCACTTTGACCTTCGATCTTTGACCTTTGACCCTTGATCTTTGGCATTAACCTTTGCCCTTTAAACTTAACCTTGAACATTAGTTCCTACGCTAAAGTGCCATATTACCTACTACTTTAGCGAATTACAATAGTAAACCTGCCAGTTTTACATGGACGACATCATCTTTTCAACGTGGCTCCAGTTTTCTTCAAATTTCATAATACAAATATGAAATTCCAAACTGGGCAAATTAGAATTCTTGTACAAAGAGATATCCTTCATAAAGTAAATAGTCACTTTGAATGGAGTAAAACCTAAAGCAAAAAACGAGTTTCCTAGAACTGATAGTGAGAGAATGTATAGTAGTATCGACAACATAATACTTTAAACCATATCGAGAACACCACTTCGAGAACAAAATTATCATAATAACGAACCACAAACCCTTAAGAAGCTTAACTCTAAGTTATTTAAATGGTGGTTAAAATAAGAGGAGTTTAACTCGTTATGATGATGTGTCTTTAATAGATGAAGACTTGATGTATGCATAGCTGGTACGCATGTTTAGTTCAGGGGCATTTAAGGAGACCAACTGCAGATGGACTTTAAGTGATTATTGTTGATTGTTCCTTTAAGTAGTTTTTGTTTCGCTTTGCCATGCCTAGACAGGTTAGACCTAGGTCCTTTGCGAAATGAACGGTATGCGACAAAACGGCATTCACAATGACTACAAGAGTATTATATCAGTTGACGCTTAATAAGCTTCAAACGATGACTAACGGATAAATTGATCACACATCAGTACCATGATATTTTATTCGTGTATTTGGATAATCTGCTTGTAGTGTTCGCGACCTGTACTGAATTGTTAGATCTTATGTAAACAGTTGCGTTCTTTTACAAAAATGTTGGACAGACTATAAACTTATTAATGCTGTGTGCCTGACGCCGAATTTTTTGTCTAAATTCCCGACTTCATATTTTGGTCGTAAGTTTACCCAGGTATTGTTAGATGTCTCAAATATTTATTAACCAAAATCTACCCGATATTATGTTCTAAACTGCAAACTCAGTTTCGATTTACAATTACTGATAAGAAAATTTATGTAGAATGTTAAATTTAAGATTATATAGCAGATTTTAATTAAACATCAGATACGGTTTGTTTTGTGCCATCGAACTAACCATCAATTTAGTAAGTTGGAAGTTTAGACAAAAAAATCGACGCGAGGGTATTTTTCTGTTTTTGATTGAGGATGGTTTTCGTAGTAACCCCGCCATCGTCGATACCGTTTGCAGTTTCGTTGTACATAATAAAGTTAAACAAACACTCCGTCTGTTTGTAATTGCGGTTACTTCTCGCTCCGATCAAAAATTTGCATAAAATGTGTTCTACATGAAACACAATCGGCGTTTAAACACTTGTAACTGGTTTGACACCAGCCCCTTCAACCCTGTATGTGGTATCCGATACTGAAAGTGTGTACACAGTAATGGTTTGCCAAAATTGCTCGAATATATTTACGGACGCTTCCGTATTACATATTATGTTTCGTTGGTGAATTTTATTTTCATAATCGACGTAGATCGATTCGTAGATCTCCTGGTAATTATCCGAATCACAAAATTTATCAAACCGACTTTATAGTCGTTTCAACTCAAAACATGATGCCGAACTCATCAATATTACTTTGTGGAATTTTGGAGCCCTAAATTGACACGATAGTGGATAAAACAAGGACAACGAGAGCTACTGCTACTCTTTGCAAGATAAAAACTGTGAACGGCTGCTAAGATTTTATTTTTGAACCGATGTTCTTACTCAAGTTCGGAATATCATTAAATCTTGTGATATTTACAAAATTATTAAATTATATTGGGGCCCTATCAACGTTCCAGAAAAAGGAAAGCAATGATTTAAATATTTTTGTATTACTAAAACCTCTTGATAAAGAAAAAACTATAACAAAATTGCAGAATACTTATGAGACGATTTTTTTCTAGCATATGGAATATCAGAAGTTGTACACTTCGACAACAGGGTTCAGCCTACAGATAAAGAATTCTAAAAATTGTTGCATGAATTTAGTCTTCAACAGATTCAAACAGCCACCTACTCGCCTCAATCAAATGCATCCATCGCGTCTCTTAATTAGAATGAAGATTTAGTTGACGCCCTATACTTGATCGATTTCAAAAAGTATTTAAATTCCAATTTTACTCCTAAATTCTAAAGAGCGAAAATTTGTCTTGTCAACTATGAAATTGGGTATCCGAATGGCCACTCGGTATGTTTAAGAATATAAAACTTTAATAAATGACCCAATGAAGGCAGTCTATAGTTTCTTTATATAGTTTGATAGAAATCAAACCACACTGTGTTGAAACGGTCATATACTTATTCAAATAAATTCAGCATTCGAAATAAGCCATTAATATTGAAAATTTTTGTTAATTATTTCGACTCCAAATTACACAGATCAACATCTGTTTAAATTCGTTATATAAGCGAATACTTCGTAAACGCAACCGTAAGGATTTTCATTTTGGGATCATAAATGATCATTAAGCCGCCACACAAATCTGTGAAAACATCATTAATTTATCATAATACATGATACGAAATCTACTTGGTTGTGTACGAGTTGGTCTACATGAAACATTTATCCACCTACCATCAACATAATTTACTCCCCATTCGCACATCTGTGTGTACTCGTACTCGAATATACAACGTGTGAGTATTTTTTACGAAAGTGTGTTAAAACGCTATGACTTTGTTAGTCTCCTCTATATGTATGTTAGTTTGACTCATCGAGATATGATACATTTCCACATGTGATATGAAAGCCTTTGGGCTGTTAATCTTATATGAGGTGAAATTCTACGTATGTACGTATATTTTATGGGGATGTGTGCAAAAACACTTTTTTTAGTTTATGACTTTGTGTTTACATTGTGATAGTGATAATAATATTTATAATGGCTACACATTCATCATAAAGGATATTCCCGAAAAGCAGTTTTGTGCAAGAACATATATTTTATGAGGACAAGTAAAAGTTGTTAGTCGTTTTATTGCAGCAGTTAGATGTCATTTAAAAGAATCATTTTTTAGATATACTTATCACTTCATGTCAGTACAGGAAACCGGATGTTGTCACGATATAGTGTAGTGATTTAAATTGTGTTTTTACTGACCTCAACCAATTTAAAGTTGATTTAAAAATCCATTTAGGAAAACGTATTGATGAACCTAGTAAAGGCTGCTTTGTTGATTTTTATTGTATAATGAATTCCTTATTTGTGTAATAATGACTGATTTAGAATTTATTTAAAATTTCAATATTGAAAAAAATAAATAAATACATTTAACGTTTATTATGACTACCCTGCAAATAAATACTCAAAATTTATCTCATGAGGAAATAATCATTGAATTTGAAATCTGTTAACATTAGTTGCACTTTGAACGTTTCAACTAAACTTTTAGAAAAATCTCTGGGAAAGGAATTATCTAGTTAAATTCTAAGCTTAAAAGCAATCTCGTAATGAGGTTACTACATACTTGTGCTTTTACACCGCGAAAATCCTTGAAAGTGGAATTAAAAGAATACAGTGCACTAGTTTACAAACTTTACAATTTCAGAGGTCGAGCCAAACAAATTCTTAATCTTGACGCAGTGAAAATACCCGAAACAAAATTGGATAAGTTTGTGGGCTTGGGGCGATACTTTTAGTAAAAGGCAATTAACTTACTGACCCGCAGCCACCACAAGTTGCAGGGGTTCACATTTTAGAAGTTGATATAGAGAACAAATCAAAAACCGGATTCTAATTTGCATAATAGAAATGAGGACGAAAAGGATCGGCAGGGTTGTAACAATGACAATAATAATTAACCTGTCGATACAATGAAACATGAACTACCGCTAATGTCGGCTCAGAAACTCTTTCAATCAACATTACGATCCGCATGTCAGATTCCACAAAATTTGGAATATTCTACTTTTTTGTACCATTCACTACAGCAAGTAATTCCTTTCAAAGATGGCTAGTTTTCTTTAGTTAAAAACCCAGCGAAAGATTTCGATTTTACCTCACAACAACTCCGAAATACTAATGAATTTACATCACATTGTACCCCCGGATCATAATTGAGGAATTTCGTTTGATTGGTTGGGTTCAGGGTTAGCCGTAATCGTTTCTTTATCGACCAGAACACTATGCAAAAACCAATAATATTTGATTGTTACAATTGCTGAATGACGTGTCGTCGATGCGGACGGCAACCTTTAGATGTAACTAGGAACAGTTTAAAAAATCATTACCTCATAGATTTCAAGATATTGAAAAATTTATTACGACATTTTAAGTTTAGCTCTTCTGTTGAAAATGCCTCTTTTGGAAAATCAAATTCTATATATGGTAGATGAAATATGCGTGCAGGTTGGCAAGTTTACCTCGCCGGTAAAGAAATAACTTCGATATCAGATTTAATTAGTACTTATGGAGAAATGTTGAATTAATCACAGAACACTACATGCAAACGAAGTTTCCACATTCATGAGTAAGTGATATCATTTCCTCTCAGCACAACGATACAAATTGTAGCTTTCATTTTTGTCCTGAACCACATATCTATCAATGCCAGCACCAAAACCAAAAAAATAAATGGATGGCCTAATATTCCAGAACTAGCTCATGTTGAATGGAGTTTTCTACTCGAGTTTTCAGTTGCTGAAACTAACGGAAAGCGCAGGTCATTTTTAAGATGACTGCGACGTTATAGAAACGAAGGTGTTTTGTTACAGCTTTAAAATGCATAACGTGCTGAAACCTCAATGTTTATACAGTTGGTTTATACAGAACCACGGTATAATTGAGATTACGGAAAATCTTGACATGGCAAAGGAATTAGCCCAAACCGAATAAAGACAACTAAAAGCTTTGTTGTCATCACATTCAAATGTTCTCGATCATTAGATATGAAAATGGGCTACCATCAAATCGAGGTCGACGATAAACCACAACACATAAAGTACAACGGTTTCGTAATGACAGAAAGACATTATGAATATAATCGAATGCCATTCGATTGCGATTGTATATTTCGATGATGTAGTAAATCCGATTGTAACCTTTAAAATGAGATTGATACGACTATCCGAGTTCTTCACTATGAAGTGTTTACAAGTCGGATTGACTTTTCGTCTGGATAAGTGAAAATTTCTTGCAACCGAGATCACCATTTTGGGACACGAAATCAGTGAAGAAGAGATATTCCCGGAGAAGGTAAAGTTTGGGCCGCCAAGAATTTTTTGCTGCCGTCGACAGTCACCGAAGTCCGACTACTTTTGGGTCTCACTGGATTTGTTCGAAAGTATTAAGGATTGTTCGTTAATTTCGAAGCTTCTCACCAATTTGCTACAGAAGTCCGAAGATGAAAACATTAATTGGTGAGAACCGCTGCAACAGATCTAGCTGAACTCGATCGAGCCTTGTGACAAACCGTGTCTCACACTTTACGATCACGCCGCTCAACACAAACTTCACATTGACGCTTCTAGTATTGGTCTCGTTGGAGTCGGTGCACGGAAAGACTTGGAAACCGGTTATAACTTCCAATTAGAGGTTCTCGTCGTTGTGGAATGTCTTGATCAATATATTCTTGGAAAACGATTTCATCTCGTCACCGACTGCTCTGCTATCGCACAAATAAAAGAAAAAAAGGAGATGGTACCGAGAATCGCAAGATGGTGGATGCGACTAAAGGAATATGATTTTGAGACAATTCACCGACCAATTGATCGCATTGCTCACGTCGGTACGTTAAACCGATCTCCAAATGAACCACGGAGAGAAATGAAGACTGCTGGTTCCATAATGCAAACTAGATCTGATTTAAACGATTGGCTTCTTACTGGACACAAATTTTAAGAGAATCATGTAAAGAACGAACGGACAAATAGAAGTCATTTCTACCTCCGTCTAGTACCTCCGGCCGACAATTTTCAAAAGACCTCAACGATGGAATTCAACCGAAATGAACTCGTGTTTGCTTTTTATGTTAAACGACATCATGCACAACAGCGAGTTTAAGCCAGAATGCGACATCTATGAAAAGAGAGAATAAGATCTACAGAATATTATAAAAAAAAGAGAACAGTGGAAAAAAGTTTCGCCGACAGCGTTCCGAAACAAAGAAGTAAATTGTAGGAGATTTATCGTCATCGAAAATAAAAAGCCCTTACCCAGTCAATCGCGAAAGTTAGTTCCAAAATTTCATGGACCTTACATAGTGTCAAAAGTTCCAAGAAACGACTGCTATGTGATGGAGGACATCAAGGGAATGCAAATTAAATCTCGAACATTAAGTTAAATTTACTCATCAGACAAAATTAAATCTTGGTTCAGTTCATCACCTGAATTGGTTAATATCGAAGATGAAAATTCTTCTATCAACGACGTGTGCATCGAGGACGAACCAGTATCAGAAATGATTAATACTTTTATTGCGACTTTTAAGTGACTATTTCTCTACAATATTATCGATACTTCTTTTATAGAAAAATAGAATTAATTTGTGTAGAATATTGTTGATTAATTATTGATGAATTTTAATTTATTACGGTACCTAAACAATTAATTAATTAATCCGTTCATTAATTAAAAATAATAACTTTTCATACTCAGATTAATTTCAAAAGCTTTTAATGATAGGATAGTGACAAGGCATAATTGGCGCTTAAATTCAATAATCCAAGCTAATTTCAAGAACAAATCGATTATTTTAAATTAATTATAAATAATAATTGTTGTTCAGTTATTTATAATGTTCGTGAATAACGTATTGTTCAATATTTTTAATTTTATATATTGTGCTAACGAACATGGAAAGTTCACGTATTTGTTGAAATTAGTTTTCCTTTATTATCGAATGGGGAAAACTTAAAAGCAAAAGCATATTTTTCATATTTAACAACTCGTAATAAATGAACGTTCAACTGTAAAAATATGCGAGCTTAAAACAAACTACCGTACGGCTATTCGTTAAATCAAATAAATACGAAAAGTTTACGAATACGAAAACATAAAATTATAACACAAGAACTATTTCTCATTGATGCATAAAGCATAAATAACAAGCTTTTATGAAACGGGGGAAAAATGTTCGCAAATGTTTTAAAGGCAAACCATTGAGCTTTTTGTAACCGAATATTCATAAAATTCCTTTATCTTTCCATATTTTGGTTGTGTGTGTGTGTGAGTGGTAAACATAGCTTTGTATAATATTTTGAATCCAGTTCTTTTTTGTGGATTGTGGTTTGTGTTTTATTTTAAGCAGTAAATTCTTCAAGAAAGCGCGCTGTAATCTACCAAAAAAAGCATTAAATTCCCGTGAGATTGGTTTTCATATAATATACATAAATTTTATTACATTATGTTTTATGATCATTAAAACATTCGCTTTTATGCCGTTATCAAAACATAAACCGAAAACAATAGAAATATACATATTTTAACTGGTAACAAGTGAATAAGTCATGAACATAATTAAAGAAAATTCCAGTGTTTCCATGCATTACTTGCACGGACACAATTTTTGTGTTCAAAAGGGTGAAAAAGTTATCTAGATAAATTTAAAATTATAAAACAGAGTACACAATATACACACACACACAATATACAAAATAGAAAGCTTTAAAATAAGCTAAAGAAATTAACTTAATGTTTTTGTTTCTTCGTCAATGAGTTATACAATAAAAAATTGAAGGGACAAAAAATTGAAACTATAATGTCTTTCTATATGTGTACAGGAAATAAATTCTCCTCCTTTTTATACAATAGTTTTCCGTATACATTTCCAAAGATGACATTAAAGAAGTATACAGGATTTTTTTAGGTTTAAGCAAGTGGCAGCACTATCAGCAAAGAGAATTTATTTTGTTATGTAATTATCAGCGGAAATTTTTTTATTCATTATCTACCACTATTTTTACTAAACAAAACATATCAGCGGAATAAAATATGAAACTTGATCCTTAAAATGGCAAATTGTTTGATCTTCGAAGTAACTCGGTATATGAAATCTTCAAATTTAACATTATTCCGTTTTTCCGGAATTTCTTTCATTAGTAACCAACACTTTCGGCTGTTCGTTTAATAGCCTAGGTCAGAGCTGTCCAACTGGCGGCCCGCGGGCCACATCCGGCCCGCGCCTCAATTTATTTTGGCCCTTGCTTTTGAGAACAAATTTCGTTTAATTTGGCCCGCCAAAGCATTAATAATAAAATATATTTATAAATTTAGTAATGTAAATACATACATATTAGGAATTATATTTTAACAAAATTGTTTTAAATTAAGATACAGTATTTTTATATGTAACAAAAACACAATTCTAAATAAGTAAGTAAAAATATATTTTTTAATATTTTCAAAATAAAGTAAATAAGGATAGAGAGAATGTTTATAATTTACATCAGAATGAGAGTTGATACTTAATAACTTTGTTTTAACCGGTATAAGTTAGTAAATTCGTTCTGTTTTGTCTCATTATTTTAAGTAACTGTTAAATTTATTAGACTGTGTTTAATGTTGCGTTAGTGTGTTAAAATTGTTCGGTTTTGTGAGTTAATTTAAAATAATTTATCTGTGAGTTACGGTACATTTTGATAAAATATTTCTGTGAAAAATTTAAGTGAACTTTATCACGTTTTTATGTATTACAAAATATTAATTAATTAATAATTGGTGGAAAAAATTAAATATATTCATATAAATATGAGTGCGAATAAAATAAGAAAAGTAGAATTAGAAAATAGAGAATTTCAGGAACGCTGGGAAAAACAATATTTATTCGTCATGCACAATGGAAAAATTACATGTTTGGTTTGTTTACAAAATGTTGCAGTTTGTAAGGAGTACAACATAAAGCGACATTACAATACAAGTCATGAAGACAAGTACGCAGGATATAAAGATGAATCAAGAAACACTTTAATCCAGAAGCTGAAAGATCAACTTAAAAAACAATCTTCTTTTTTTACCAATATAAAGAATATTCAAGAAGAATCAGTACATGCTTCCTTTGCTGTTTGCAAAGAAATTGCAAAAGCCAAAAAACCGTTCACAGATGGAGAACTTATAAAAAAATGTGCAATTGAAATGGCTCGATCATTTGGCGAAGAGGCGATTGCAAAGAAGTTCGAAAAGGTCTCGCTTTCTCATCAAACTGTAAGTCGGCGGGTCTTGGAAATTGATAAACACGTTAGTGAACAATTGGGAGAGACAATTGAAAAGTGCTGCTACTTTTCTATAGCATTAGATGAGAGCACGGATATTGCTCACACCAGCCAAATGTTAATTTTTATCCGGACTGTGGATGCTGATTTTAACTGCTTTGAGGAGCTATTAAAACTCGCGTCGCTTCACGAGAACACAAAAGGCGAAGACATTTTCAAAGAACTCAAAAGTGCAGTAACGAAAGTCACTAATTTCAAGAAATGTACAGCCATTGTGACTGATGGTGCCAAATCTATGACCGGCCAAAATATTGGGCTCAAAGGATTGATGAAAGCAGATGGTATTAATTGTCGAATGCTACACTGTATTATTCATCAAGAAAGTTTGTGTGGGTCTACAATGGGAATGAGCAATATAATGGACACGGTTACGAAAATAACCAACAAAATAAGAGGCGGAAATCGTGCACTTACCCATCGAAAATTTAAAATATTTTTAGAAGAACTGGATGCCCAATATGGTGATCTATTACTACACAGCAACGTTCGATGGTTGAGTTCAGGTAAATGTTTAAATCGATTTTTCCAACTCAGAAAGGAAATTCATTTCTTCTTAACAGAACAAGGCGAATCAGATTTGTCCAATGAACTCATTTCAATTCAATTTCTTATGTCGCTTGCATTTTTAACTGATATTACCCAATATCTAAATATTTTAAATAAGTCCATGCAAGGGAAAGATCAAAATATCAGCGATCTTTATAGTCACGTAAATGGATTCAGAAACAAACTGCGTTTATTAAAATCTAATTTGGAAAACAATAATTTATCACATTTCGAGGCATGTCAAGAACTATTTGATGAGATGAAAGTACTTAACGAAAACTTAAATTTCCAAAAGTTTGTTCGAATGTTAGATGTCTTGATTGAAAATTTTTCGAAACGGTTTTCAGATTTTGATTCGTTAAAAGTCAGCTTAACGATGTTTAATAATCCAATGTCTATTAATGTCGAAGACACAGATATTCAATATCACATGGAATTGTGTGAATTACAAGCCGATCAATTTTTTTATCTAGAAAAGAAAATGGAATTGAGTTTTTTAAGTTGTTACCGAACGACAAATATCCAAATCTCCGCAATTTTGGATTACAAATAATATCTATGTTTGGAAGCACCTATATATGTGAAAAGGGATTTTCTGATATGAAATACATTAAATCTAAATATCGGAATTCAATCAATGATAGTAAATTAGAAGAAATAATACGAATTTCAACAACAAACATCGAAATAGATATTAAAAAAATTCTATCGGAACAGCGTCATTTACAGCTATCACATTGAAACTTTTTATATTTTAAGTATAATTTTATGAAAAAATGATGAATACATACTGAATTTTTATGTAAGACAATGAATTAATAAATATTATTATATGTAGAAATCTAATTATTGCATTAAATAAAGTATATGTTGGCCCGGCTAAGTCTGAAAAAATATTATTTGGCCCGCGATCATTGGAAAGTTGGACAGCGCTGGCCTAGGTCATACTTAGACTATATGGTAAATTTGGGGAAAATTCATGTACTAAAGTTTTCACTAGAATTTTTTGATTTTCTGCGGCCATACAAGTTATTTTCAGTTTTAGGCAAATATGTCAAAAACTTCCACTAGTAAATAATACTTTCGTTTGTTTTTTAAATAGCTTAGGTCATACTGAGACTGTGAAATCCTGTTACTTCTTGCATTTAATTATTGGAGAGAATTTGAGGTTACCATGGATGAGGCCTCAAATACTCTATGAATGAAACTGAATGTTTAAGTAAACTGAACAGAATCAAATTATTTAGAAATAGTTCCTGGTTTTATTTAATTTTTGTCGTAGATTATACTAACAACAATTATTGATTACACTATTAGTTTACACAAGAATTTACTTAATTATATTCACATAAAGTGCAACGCTAGGAAAAAATATGTGTCTTATTACATTTTTAGCGTGATGTAAGGAAAACCCGGAAACGACTTTATACTGTTCAACCATGAGTTGAACAGACTCCCAGGCAGCAATGAACTTATTGGTTGTGCTACAGTTGGATTCTGTGGGAGTTGTTTACGGCGAATTTGGTCGAGGAAGTGCAGTGGCACTGACTGAAGTTTAAATTTGAAGTAGCAAATGACATTTGCATTGATCAAAAATTCCTATGATTAAGTAGGAAACCGTGTAGTGATGAACATCATGGTGATTTATCCTTGTCGTCAATTGTTGATTTCCTTTTATTACTTCCAGCTCCTTCTCCATATTTGTTGTGTCCAGTGGCGTTATTGATTTGGGATTATCGTTCAATATTATTCTGGTTTTTATTTGTGAACCGAATTCCTTTAGATTGATGGCTCCGTTTATACGTTTAGATGACTTGTGAAATTCATTGTTGATATTGTTGCGTGCTGTACCAATGGCAATAATTTTAAGATTCATCGTCACTAAACCGGATCCGTGAAAATTATATGAGTGGACTTTGGATTCACATACGACGTCAACCATTGTTTCATTGGGAACTACGTGTATCCAGTGATTTGGAGCGTTGAGCTTTATCCAATGATTGGTTGCATTTATTGATTCAACACTGCATAATGTATCAAGCGTCGTTTTTTGCTGCAGGCTTGCTACCTCGCACTGGTCTTCGTTGGACATTGCGTTAAAGATCGATGATATTTCGCATAAAAATTGCGAAGGTTCAAATCTCTGGCAAAAATTCACTTCTGCTGTTGTTAAAGATGCGAAATGTTCTGGATGATTGTCCACTGCAAAGTATTTTGTTGACGTGATGATGCGCGATTGGGTGTTATTATGGTTCATGTCAGAAACTGGTATTATGGCTAGTAGAATATAATCAACTGCAAAGGACAGCGGTATAATGATTTCAATTATCACATTTCGTTGTGTTACTCTACTACGCACGTTCATTGTTTGGTATATGTGCAATAGATTATGAATGTCGTGGATTGGGAGGGTTATTGAAGCTGGTATCGCACGACATCAAGAAGGCCTTGTTGAGTATCCTCGAAGTTCTTTAATATTATCTTCGTATGTTCGATACTCGTTCAACAGCTCCATCTCCAATCTTAGTTTCTATTGCTCTTGAATTAGATTGTTCAACGACGTCACTGTTAGATTAGAGTTGTGCTTTACCAACTTGATTGTATTGTCTATTATTGAAGTTTAGTTTCTTATCAGTGCCATTAGATGACTTTCGTTGTTGTTAATATTCTCAAATTGGACTTCATATGGGTCAGCTTCGCGCTGGCTGAGAAGTCCAAACATGTCATCAAGCACCTACTGTGTCTCCAAAGCCTCCAAAGTTGATTGTCAAATGAAGCTCTTATCTGCGATCAAGTTTTTGTTATCATTTTAAGTTAGAGAGCACCTTGCAAGCTGCTTCCAATTTGATCTGAGCTTCTTCAAAGACTTCGATCTCCTCCCAATAGCTCGTCATGTTGTAGCAAATTACTATAGTCCATACTTCATGGCTACCACTTCAAGTTTGCCTATATCCTCGAAATATATCCCTGTCGAATGGTTGAATGGTGTAACATCGATCTGTGCATGTGTCAAACCTAGTACGCAGCAAATTAAAAATACTGTTAGGGCTAGATAGTATGCTTTGGTTGCGCCCTTCGTATGTCTATGGGGCTGCCGTCTCAGAGATTGATGTTCTTTTCCTGTTATCAATAGACAGTGCATTACTATCTGGTGCAAATGTTATATCTGCAGTGCCATTGTCGAAGCCGTTTGATGGTTGCTACTGTGTTTTGTTTCCATCCTTAGTTGTTGTTGAACGAACACAGTCATTATTTTGTTGATTCATGTTCATATGATCTTCTGAGTTGTTACTTATGGGTAGGCGACAAACTTTTGTGATATTTTGTTTAAGCGTGTTATCTTTGTATTTAAGGGAGACTTCTCTGACGAGTCCATCTTGTTCAGGATGTAGTTCGACTGCCCTTACTTTGCTGTATAGTACTGCAGCATACGCTTGAATTGATGGGTCACAGAAACCGTGTAATTCAATTTTTGCTTGGCTGGTGTAGTGTGTCCATCGGTTAATTCTAATTTTATCTAGCTGTGGTAGTTTTAGTTTGTAGTTTGACCATCTCTCTTCAAATTTAGAATTAAGTTTTTCGTCCCATCTTACGCCAGATGCCCATAAATCTTGAAGCAAGATTTTCGCCTGAACTACCACGAGTGCAAGTCAAAGTATTGTCAAAAAAATGGTTTCTAACCGGCGTTTCTGATGTATTCTGTAGTAAAAGGTTCTGACAAGGTATTTGAGGTTTTCAAGAGATCATCTAGATACACGAAAATTTGGTGATGGTATTGATGAAAGATCATTTTTTCCATGAGGGGGACCTACCTGGAACTGTAAATGCAGTTTTGTAGGACTTTTGGCTAAAGGGATCTGCCAAAAGGCATCCTTTATTTCAATGCTAGAAACAAAACAGGTATTGTTTAGATGATTTAACAACCCATCTATTAAAGGAAGTGGATACCCGTCTTTTTTGGTTACTGCATTTAATTTACGGGAGTCGAGGCATTGCCTCACTTAATTTGGTTTTGAAATTAGTACAACTGGCGAAGCTGTCACTCTCTTCGATCACTTCATGTCGATTATCCGGTCCAATTCTGTGTATAGCAGATGTTTAACGTCTCTATATTTAATAGCAGGGGTGTCTCCAATGTCGATATTATGTTCCAAAAGAGGCGTTTTGCCAAGACCGTATAAACGAGGCTAATATTGATTTGATGGATTAAACTTGTCTTTCTGTTGGAGTTAACGTGTGACGCTTAGTATCTAAGGAGTTTTTTCTACCGCCAAGGAACCCAACATCATTGGAGTTATTTTAAATGCGTTCCAAAAATCAATTCCCAAATATAAATGACCTTGTAGAGTTGGTACAATATAGAATCGAACTTAAGTGGATTTACCAAGATAGCGAACTGGAGCTTCTATACGAACCCGATGATAGCGTTACTGGATACACCTGCAGTTTTAACTATGGACGACATTTTTTTATATTTTAATTTTGCATTAGCGAGGAATTTTTTTTAAGCCCCATTTCAGAGAATGCGCGACAATTCCAACAAATCAATACATTGCTCCGCTCAGTATCTTTGACGGAATTGGAAGGGGAGAAAGGAAATTCGTCATTGTGTGGTTTATCGGCTAACTGGAATAGAACCCCAGATGGAATACTTGCTTCACCGGCCGTGCCGATCTTGATCTACATTTATTTATTTTTCGAGTCACCCTGGCTAGACGAAAATTTTATGATAACAATGATCTGGGGGGCACTTTAATGCCCTATTTAAATTGTATTGTTCTGCTCGATCTAGAAAAAGCAAAAGGCTTTATCATTTCAAAGCTAGTAGAACCCAAATCGAAAATCGGACCAAAATCGAAATTAGAACGTAAAACAAGATTTATTGATAAACAAATAATTTTAGGCTCACTATGGGACATTAAAATGCCCATTCAAAAGTTTTGGGCTCCACCAGTTTTGTTCCAATTTTCGATTTGAGTTCTGCTAGCTTTAGATTAAATGGCCTGAAGTCTGGTCAAAAACTGGTGGAGCCCAAAATGTTTCCATGGGGCATTTGAATGGCCCATAGTGAGCCTAAAATTATTTGTTTATCAATAGATCTTGTTTTGCGTTCTAATTTCGATTTTGAAATGATAAAGCCTTTTGCATTTTCTAGATCGAGCAGAATAAAAAAATTTAAATAGGTCATTTAATTAGAATAAAATTAACCTTTAATTTTCCAATTGTTTTTAAATCATTTTTTGATATGGGTTCTGCTAACATTTTCTAAAGCTAGCAGAACCCGGGTTTTAGTTGGAAGGGGTGGAGCCCAAAATTGTTTAATGCGGCATTTAATTAGCCGATAATTAGCCTATAATTATGTATACTATCTTGTAATGTCCTGCTGTATGGGTTCTGCTAGCTTAAGGGACGTAATCGATTAGCGATTTCCTTTTAAAAATTGAAGGGCTAAACGGTCGATTAATAAATCCATTTTCAGAATGCGAATTAATTGAAATCGTAAAATACGAGGAATTGTGGATGCGAATAACGCCCCGACGTTATGTTCATCAAGGTCCAAACCAAAGTCGCACATTGCCAGTGAGATAATCGAATCCAATAATATTAAGCGTTCAGAACAATCAAAGTTCAAGTCCAACTTATCAACTTTTAGTCCACGTTGATCAGTTGAATACCCAGTTAGCCGATAAACTGGATATTTGCGAATTATCTTTCTCCCCTTGCAATTCCGAGATTGATTTGTTGGTATTGTCGCGCATCAGGCCACCGGTATCAAAATTGTTACCAAGTGCATCTTGGTCTTTTTTACTATGGATGTGGATAACAGGGCGTGATTAAACCGTCATGCCGAGTCGACTATTGACGAATGCTCGACACTGTTTATATGTATTGTACCGCACGCACATCATAAAATTTGTATTTCGACCTACACTCTCTCCCATTTCCCGACCGAACTGTTGCAAGCTTAAAGTTTTATTTTCTTATCGTGCCAGCATAAAAAACTTTAAGTGTTAAACATATATTATTTTAAAGTCTTGAAAATAAATTACCACCCTGTGTGTGTGTGTGTGCACCGAAATCTTGACAAATATTTTGCTTTTTCAAAAAATGTTTTTTTGTCCATTCTTGGAAAGATAAAATGAAACTTTTTCTTCGTCTTATTTTTTCGTTAGTTTATTTTACGATTCCCGTATTTAAAAAAATAAAAAGTTAAGTAAAACTGTAAAAAGTTGCCATAAGTTACCTAAAGATGTTACAATTGAGAATTATTTCATGTGACTGCGTTAAAGAATTATGTAACAAGGATACAGGTTAACTGGATAAAATTTATTGTGTTAACCTTAATTTTTATGTAGACCAATAGTTTTTTGTTGTTGCTAAGTGGGCGGTTTAAGATACTGTGTATAGAATTGTATCCGAAATTCATAATGTGTGTAATGCTAATTACCTTATATATGTACAGAAGATATTTAAATTTTATGCTATATACAAATATTCATATAAACATATATTTATGTGTTTAACTTAATTTCCATATTACATGCTAGTCTAATTTGCATAATCATATTAAAATTATTTGTGTATAGCAGGGTTATAAATTTCCATAATATATTATGCTTATGTGGATACGTACGACTAGATGTACACCACAGAGCATATAAGGACTATCGATTTATATTTAATTTCTGCACATGCAAAACAATTAAAAGCTCTTCTATATATAATTTATTCTATGTGCATACACATTCACTAATCATGATGCCATATTAAAATAACTTAAGTTTTTATTTTCGTATATATGTATCTTGACACATCTAATCCAATTTATCAATTTACTTTAACAATCTACTTAATATATTCATTATGTATAATAATAAAATTATGTGTCTGCTATTTTATTCTGTCAAAAAATAAAATAAAAACAAACTTTTTAATTTGTCACATGAAAAATTTAAACTACGTATGAAAAACTCCTTTTGTGTATGTTTGAATATGTCATGGATCCGTATGAATATATATAGAATTAAATAGTTTTCTTGTATATTTCAATTAAAAATACATACAGCAAAAAGCTCAGCATATAGTGTGTGTGTATGGTGAAATAATTTTCTTCGTATGCTATATGCAATATTATGTAGACGATAAAGTATAAGTGGAAAGCATAAGCATGAAATATTTTTATGTTTTCGGTGAAAAAAAAACGAAAAAATTATAATTTTCCCGGCAACAACAAGTATTTTTTTTTTTGTTTTGTTTGAAGAGATCTGGAATGGGAAAATTATTTTGACCTGATTTTTGTTTATTTCGTATATTTGAGTGGTATATACAGTGACGTGAAGTGAGGTAAAGTTGGATAATACCATATTTAAGTACTTTGTTACGTATACGTTATACGTATAGAAGGATGCGGTTTAATGTTTAGAGTACTTGTAAAATTTATTTGATCCTTTTATAAGACGGAACTTTAATGTCATCATTATATTAATGTTTCTATGTATTTTTTTGTAAGTGTGTATGTGAGAGTACCTAAAATAAGTTCAAAAATATGTACAATAAAAATTGGTTTTTTAGATGTTCGTTGAGTAGATATCCTTATATTTTTTTTTTTATGTTTTAATTTATGCAATCTGTTCTGGGGCCGAAGCACTCCCAACTCTTTCGCAGTTTACTTTTACCGTCCTACTCTACGCATTGCTTGCCAAATCGAGGACGTACGGCTATAGGTCCGATTTACGTAGAACCATCTGCTCATTGCATTGCTCCATGCCAGCCTATAGTACTGACATGGAAGATGGGTCGGCCCATGAGTTGTGCACTCCGACAGGGGGTCATGTAGTTGTGTTCATTTCCATCATCGATCGTAATCAAATGATGAAAAATCCCTTTTGCATCCTGCCCCTATCGGGATTCGAACCCGGTACCTCCCGATCCAAACGCCAAAGCTTTAACCACTGTGCCATTTAGTCGGTATATCCCTATATGATTTCGCGATTACTTTTGGATGTGGTGTGGATCACCTTGTTCACATACATGCAACTGCACGAATAATTTATATTTCTATTAATTTAATTTTCTGTATGTTTACTTCAATATATTTATTTATTTATTTAATTTTAGGTTTATAATAAAGTTTATAATATAAAACTGGAAAAATGCCCACGGATTATTGTCACAAGTTAAAATGTGATTATTATTTTTTTTTCTTATTATAGTTTTTTGTCATCCATTTTTACGACTCAAATCTCTCTCGGTTAGCGTTGAGCTGCTCGTCGTTTTTCGTTGTCTTGGTGTTGATAAAATATCGACTGTCGCTCACCTATTGACGGTGTACCAAAGTTTTTTTCGAAACGTTAGACAGGGCTCGAACATGGTTTCCTTTTTCTAGAGATGCGACCATATTATTATTTTTTTCTTGTGACGCCACAGTTTGCAGTGGAAAATCAAAATAATTATAAAAGCTTAAAAAGAAAACTACATCTTAGTATATGAACGTTGCCGAAATTTCCGTAATGGGACATTCAAAATGAAAATTTATTTTTTTTCTACCACTAGGTGCTAGCACGTCATTTTCAAATGTTTAAAAATTTAATTTATTCGAACTCACATAAGAAATGTATAAAATATAGGTTAATTTCTATTTGGCAAAATTTATATTTCTGCCAAGAAATCAGATCAATTAATCTTGTCAAATCAAGCAGTAAAATAACACGCAATTTGCAATCATTATAATATGGACGCTCTAAAGGTAACGCTTAAAGGTAAAGCTTTGAGCTTAAATTGTACTGGAACCAAAACTAATTGAGTTAATTTTTGAGGCTAACGAAACTTTGTAAAGTATTGTTCCGTTTTGACAAGCGGTTTTCAAATTGTATCTGGTCAGAAACATTTAAAGAAATATTTACAGAGTGAAACCGTCTGTTTAAGATCTCAGTTTTTCAGATTCAGTTTCTTTATCTATAGTTTTGTTGCCAACTTCGAACTCATTTATGATACGATTATACTTTTTACACTATTTGCCGTAGGCACATGGCGAAACACACTTACACTTAATAAACACAAAAAGTTTAAAAAATCATTCGATCGATTTTGACTTGTTAGGTCATCATCAGGAGTAGATACTCTTGTTTTCTATATTATCAACTATATTATGTACGAGTACGAGCAGAAAAATTTTTTGATCAGCTGGTGGTAATAATTTTATTAAAGCAGTTTATTTTTCGCTAGGTGATGTTCCTTCCTCTGTGTAGAATACAGATTTTTTTTAATTTTGAGAGTTTTTTTTGATTTCGATTATTTAAAAATTTATTTATTTCGTAGATATTATATTATTTTCTGTATACTATTGCATGTAATTGAATTTGACTTTTCATTATTTAAAAATCAAAAATTATTTTGTAACGACGCGTACAAAAAAATGTTGTAATTCTGCGTTTGGGAGAAAACGAAGTTTTTTGTTGAGGAGAAATCGTCAGAAGCTGTTACAAATCGATGTAATCGATGCAACAGAATCTGAGCTTTCGAATTCTCAACAATAAAATGTAAACGATGCTACCTCTCAGTTTACTGAATTTGATAGTTCTACTGAACAAGTTATTTTAAACCCGGAATTAGTAAAAGGAAATATTTCCCCAGACGATTCATCTTCATTTGATCAAGTCGAAGGTAACCGAATAATTTCGGTGCATAGTTTTTTTGAAAAATTAATTTATCTAATTTAGTAGTTTTGAGAGAATAGAGACGTGGTTTAAGCAAGCTAAAGATATAGCAATTGAAAAAGGCAATAAAGATCTCGACGGGGTTCCGTTGCTAACTGAATCGGCAAATGCTTGGTTTTCATAACGAACCTATATTAGTCCATAGGTTCGTTTCGAAAAATAAGTGTACTAACTACTCACATTGAAAAAATTGAATGTCGGAATGTGTGGGAACAAATTTAAAAAGGCTTTCTGTTGGTATTTCGAAAGCTGTACAATATCGCAAAAACTTACAAAGAATTTTGGAGGGGAAAATTAGGAGCCAGGAAAAAATTACCATGTCAGGTATTTTTGAAAAACTTGATTATCCGCAGATTGCGAGTTAATGCAAAAAGTCTTATTTATAATGTACATTGATTGCTAAAACTATTGGCGGGGAAAAAAATTAATTTTTCTAAAAGACAATCGTACACAAGCAGAGCACAATTTACAGTTTTGCAGTACAACATGCTGTGTGCGCACTATTCGCTACAAAAGTGGATTTCAAATGAGACCAAAGCGGATTTCAATTACAAAAGCGGATTTCAGTCACCGGTTTCATTTTGCTTTCTCTTGCAAAGCATAATAATTACGATCAAGATTTTCTGAAGAATTATAATTTCGAGTTTTTGCAGATTTACCAATCACTATATGGCCGAATATCGATTATGTGACTTTTAAAAGTTGTCTGTGTGTCTTTGATTAAGCGCAGAAATTAGTTCCAGAAGGGCGTACAAAACAATCACATTCCTTGATTTATAACAATCATATTCTTTAAACCAGTAGTTGTCTCGCTTCGAAAACAAACAATAACTGGCCTTCTCTGTTCAACATTTATACCTTGTCATAGAACAAACAGCTTGAAATAAAATCTGGGATACGACAGAGACGGATCTTATTACTTGTAGATGTTTTTCAATGTCGTCACACCAGCGTTTAGTCTACGTCAACCGCTACGACGTATTGATGATAGAACGCTTTGTTTATCATACAGTTAGTTGGGTATCTTTCAACGTGGTTCAACCATCTGGCGCGGTCGGATTTAATACATCCTTTAATCATAGTTGTAGACTGAAGATGCTTAATTTCGTGAGGCATTCGAATCCGATATTTGTCGTTCGCAATCTTAATTGTATTAATCTACATTTGGTGGTGGTCAAGGTTCAACCATCATTTCCGAAGGTTAGCGCAGATCTTATAAGTATTTTTATTGTAATAAATTGATTTTGTCTGATGGGATAAGTTCTTAGCAAGTTCAAAATTTTTTATTTATAAATAAATAAATAAATTAGTGCTTTATAAAGTTCGATTTTACACGATTGCGAAAGATATTTTAATCGCAACAACCTTGATTGTGCTAAAAGATTCGTGGCACTGTTCTTGCTTTCCCTGAGAATAGGAAACTGGGAAAAATATTTTTATAATACTATTTTTTTATTTTTCCAAATAAAATTCCAAGAAAAAAAATCTAAGAAAGCCAGAATAGTGATACATATCATTTGTTTGTTATATTTGAGCCAACATATTTTTTTTTTTTTTTTTTTTTTTAACTTTATTTACAATAAAATTATAATGTCAATTCCCCAATGGATTTACTGTACTACTTTAAAGGGAAATTAACATTATAATAAACATATTTCTCATACATGTGTCAGATACAATATGGCTGAACTTATATGGCTGAACTTATTTTAACGAAAAAAATTGTTTTTCTTGCGTTAGCTGTTTTTATTTTAATTATTTTGGTAATTTATTTAATTTATTTTGGAAACAAAATATCGAAAAAAGAAAAAAACTAGGCACGAGAAAATAGGTTCAAGTTATTTATTGTGAAAAAAAACTGAGCCTACCGTTGATGTATGTTGCGATCGAACCTACACAACTTATTCAACTTTGAGAACTAATAACAAATTATTAAAAGAAAATTTAGGAAAACCGGAAAAATTAGGCACGAGTTTTAGATATGATCTATTAATAATAAAAAATCTCTAGAAGAAAATGTTTCCACAGAAGCTTATCGAACCTGCACAAGATACCCTTCCTTTAGTACATAAGAAGGTTATGTTTTGCTTCGATTTTCTCATTGAGTTCAGCTTCAATGATGTGGTAAGATCGAGTGAAGCCAACATTTATTAAAAGAGAACTTAATTATGCCATAATCAGCCTTTAATTTCATGTTTGTTTGATTTTGAATTACATTCAAAATTAAATTTTCAACCATGTTTATCGATTTGGGTTCTGCTACTTAAAACTACAGAAAACAAATATGTTGTTAAAAACGAGTAGAGCCAAAGCCTTTTTAACAAAGCATTTACTTAGCCTGCAGAGAGCCATTACGTTTCACCACAATGCGTTCTCAAGTTCCAGTGGAACCTACATTTTTTGATGGTGCCACTGAAGTGCTAATTAATAATGAAAAACAAACTTCAAAATTTGGCGACATTCGGTTTAAACCTATGATAACGCAGAGCTCAGTCATATGTGACCGTTATTTCTCGTGCTACCAGTGGGATTAAAAATGAATAAAGACTATTTAAAACAAAAATAAATGAGAGTGATGCTTCTCAGACAGCATCAAAACACCAGGAAGTGGTAGTTTTACATGCACCAGAGCTAGATGCAAAGCATAACGCAAGTAAAGACATGATCATGATCGATCTAACGTACGGGTAGCGATGAATATATGAATGCACCAGCTGAAGGCAAAACCCTGCCCAAACAGAATATACATTGCAACAAGATGAGCTTAAATTACCACACAGACTTGGAAGAAAAGCAGGATCTCCAATTGAGGAGATTATTAATACTATAAAGCAGGTAACCAGCCGGCGTCAAGACTACTCATTGGTCTCAACCACTGCCTTCTTCTAACGAGGTTAGAAGAAGGCAGTGGTTGAGATCAATGAGTAGCCTTGACGCTCTTGGAGCGAGGGACAATGAAAGTTAACTGGGTCTTCGGCCGCGTTAAGAAGAGGGTGGAGGTTCAGAGATGCAATAGTTGCCTAGAATATGAACATATAAGGAAGGGCTGCAAAGGACCTGATCGTAGTGGAAACTGTTGGAGATGCTGGCAGGATGGACATAGGGCAGCGGCGTGTACATCCCAGTCAAAAGCCTTCTTTGCGTGGCCAACCCCAACTACATGCAAGGTTCGGGTCGTTGTAGAGTTTTCAGAGAAACGCTGGAAATCAAGAAAAGAACGATCCGATGAGGGTCCTTCAAGGAAACTTGAATGGGTATAGGGTTGCGAATGGTATCCTCACGCAACTCGTATAGGACGAAAAAGCATAGCTGGCTGTTATTAATTAACAATATCGAAACCGGAATACGCCTAACTGGTATTCGGACTGACTGAATACGGCTGCAATATGGGTGGTTGTCCAGCCAGAATAAAGCATCAGTGAGGAGTCATGGCCTGAGTAATGGCTTTGTGTGGATTGTTAGTCGGAATATCACGATATTTAGTGTTTACCTTCCGCCAAACGACAGCATATTGAAATTTAAAACAAAATTAAACGAACTGGATTACACAATTTGAGATTGTTCTAGAGAAGTAGTAGTCGCCGGTGACTTTAATGTACGTGCCTTGGAGTGGGGCATGCCAAAAAGAGTTTCCAGAGGTAGGGCGATAATGGAAATGGTGTCAAGACTGGATCTGTACGTTCTTAATAGAGGAACAACACTGACGTACCAAAGGCCAGGATTTGGAAACTTTATAACGGATATAACCTTGGTAACACTACGACTGTCATCTCTCACAGGAGACTGGAGAGTAATCATAACTATATAACCGAAGCGATCATAACTATACAACATTCCAAATACACAGTTCTCGGCAAGTGCAGCAAGCGATCACACCGGAAAAAAGGGGATGGGATATGAATAGTTTGATGCTACCAAACTAATAGATTTTCTAGACCGAAACCGAGCGAGTGCCAGGTGCGTACGCCAGATGAAGCCATGGGGGGGGTGGGTTGGAGAAAACATATTTTATATAATTTTTTTTTTTTTTACGTAATATGAATTAGCTAAAATACATATATCTCTGTTTCAACCAAGGAAAAGAGAAAATTGGCTCAAGTTAAGTCCAAACCACACAAATGTGTGAGTAAAAAATCATAGTATGTAATAGCGTTTTTGATAAAAAATTTCACTTCATTTGAAGTACAACCAACACAATTGTTTGTATAGTTAGTGTTTTTTTTTCGGATGAAAAAAAGTTAAAAATTCAGAATTCACAAATGTGTAAGTTGGGTGAAAACACATACCAAAATAAATTTTTAACATGGTACTTTTGCCCTATCCGCACAATTGTGTTAGTAAAACACAAAAGGGATATATTAGATTTTATTTTATCTCACTATAAAAACATAAACTATACAAGAAAAAACTTAACTATTAAAGAAAAATTAATATCTTAAAAATTATATAACAAAAATTAATAAAAAATTCATCAAGAAAAATTAATAAAAAATTATAATATGATGTATGTACAAGAAAAATTAATACAAATATTAAAAATTATATATTTTTTCTTATAAAATAGAATAAAAATGGCAGATTCAGCAAAAGACAATTTTCTGAAACAATTAAAGGGCGATAGAAATTAAGACTGAAATTCAAAGATTTTTTCTTTTCATAATTACCTACTACAAGCGAATTTCTAATTTACGTGAACTTTTTGCTAGTTCATCTAGAACTACATCAACAGAAACCGCGACATTACGATGAATATTAAGTAACGCTAATCCATTTAGCCTATCTTCATTCGTTGTGTTGCGTAAATACGTTTTGAGTCGTCTCAATGTTGAAAAAGATCGTTCACTGCTTAATGTTGTAACCGGTAGTGTTACAAATATTTGAAGTAATTTTCGAACAGTTGGGAAAAATGATTCGTCGCATGATAAAAAAGCAATATGAGCATTTTTTGGTGTATTCGAAGAATTTATAGAATGGCGCCACCATAGCTTCAGTTCACCAATGCCTTCAACTATGCTGCAGTTCGTAATACTTTTATATGTTTCCAAAAGGATTTTAGCAGATTTTTCGTGCTCCAATGAAAAATTTTGTTCATTTGGCAAAAGACACATAAAACTTTGCAATATATTTTTATGTTTCAGAAACCGATCGTGAAGCTTGCATCTTTGTAGAATCTAGAAAAGGTATAAAGATGGCAATACGATAATACTCTTCAGGATTTTCAACTGCAATGTTGCAGCGATGAATATTTCTCCCGACTAGACGAGGAATTCGTATTTCTACATTAAGCTGGTCACATATTTTCTTGACGTCACTGAAAATTGCATTAAATTGCATTTCTGTTTCGCGTCGTATTTCATCTAGCTCATCTTCAACATCTTTTGCCAGTTCGATTGCAGTGGCCAGATCCAGATTTATGGTTTGTAGTGAACGACCTTATACCAAAAACCTTGGCAAGCACATGAAGAGATACTTGAAATTCAGTACTCTTAATAACAGATAGAAGCTGAATCGCAGAAGAAGAAGTTGTTTTGTCATCCCAATCAGAAATAATTTCCATCGCAAAGATTGCAGCTTTTGAAGCTGCAGAAATACTAGGACAGATTCGTGGCGTTGAATCCAGCGTGTGGGACATATTTGTTTGAGTCGCGTTGCTGTTGATTCAGGTGCCGTTTCGTCTATACAATTTTTTAGCACGGCTTGGCGCTTTGGAAAAGAAATTTGTGTTAAAGAAATTGTATACACTTCCGAGTGATCCTATACATCCTAATGAAATGATCCTTTAAATGAAATTTCACAAGCATCAGATATAGAGAGGTTTAAACTATGAGATGCACAGTGTACATATAAAGCTAGCTGATTTTCATCGTTTACATATTTTTGTGCCCTATGAAATCGTCCAATCATTGCTAAAGGTCCATCATAACCTTGCCCAATCATGAATTTTGAATCTATTTCCAGATTACGCATAGTTTGCATTAAAACATTTGCTAGACCCTTGTTGATAGATTTATTAATTTACTTTTTTCTATTGTTGAATCATGGGGGGGTTAAACCCCTAATAACCCCCCCTGCGTACGCCCATGGCGAGTGCGCATATATCTACACGGAAGCCATCAACAAGACAAATCGTTGACGCTGAGGCTGATCAGATAGTGCAATTTCTACAACAAGCTAGCGACTCATCCATGCCGCGTAAAAAACAATGGAGTGGAAAGCGACAGGCATATTGGTAGACGGAAGAGATTGCTCAACTAAGGAAGAAAGCCCTAATGCTTAAAATAACGGCACAGCGAGCATGGAGCAGGAACGACGCGTTAGTCAAATCCGCCGAGCACAAATCAATGAAAAACAGCTTGGTAGAGCCATCCAGAAGAGTAAAAATTGATGCTGGAGGATAATGTGTAACGAGGTCAATACGCATCCATGGGCAGAGAATACAAAACCGTTATCCGCAAGCTAAGTTCTCCAGACATGTGTATGTTAATCGATGAAACCACGATGTAGGAACTTATTGACACTCTTTTCCCCACACACGAGATTAGGCAAAGGGAAGATACTGCGATTGATGGTAGAGATGTTGTCTCATTCAATGAGGAGGGCTAACTAAACGCAGTGATGTCTGTGAAAGTCAGAAAGGCTCAAGGACCAGATAATATCCCTGATGAATTACAGAAGGTTGTGGCCAGCAGCTACCCGGATATACTACTGGACATATTTAACAGGTGCCTATTGGCAGGAGTGTTCCCAACGCAATGGAAAGTGGAAAGACTAACAATAGTCAAAAAGGACGCAAGAAGGGATCCTGATGTACCATCAACATACAGACCTTTTTGTATGTTGGACACGATGGGAAAGTTACTGAAAAAACTGCTGAAACTCAGGTTTGAAACAGCGATACGCGCCGCGAGCCACCTATCTCCAAGGTAGCATGGTTTCCGTATAAAGGACATTTGACGATTAATGCAGTAATGGAGGTGATCAATGAGGTTGAGAGAGCAGAAGCAGCCTGTTACTCTGAACATCAAGATAATTTGATAATTTTGCAAGTCACCACAAGTCACCAATTGATTTAAAACGGACTTAGGAGATCATAGTTTTGGGTCATCAAAGGTCGGTTAATTTAGGTACCAAATTCAATTAGATGAAAAGCGAGATGTTGGCTGAGCTTAGCAGAATATTCGATCCATTGGGCTTGATTGCAACTTTTAGCATACGGATTAATGTAATATTCTATACTGCTATAGTGATGTCATAAATTAGATTGAAATGACCCTTTATCGCAAAGGACCCAACAAGAATATTAATGCCGAATATTAAAAAAATCAAAATGGACATTTTATTTTTTGCAAGTGACCATTGGCATAGATTTAATCGTCTAAAGTTCCAAAGTCCAATGAAGGCACGTAAACATCTGTTAAAAGAAGCTACAAATCAAGATGGAGGCGTGAACTTTAGCCTAAGTGTTTCACTTCATAGATATGGCAGCTAAGAAATGGCATAATCTTAAGCATCGGCTAAATCGGGAAGAGTTGATGGAAACAACCGTCAAAGTGTTTGAATCAATCCAAACCAAACCGGAGATCGAATACACTGAGATAACAAAATGATTTCACAGGACCCATTTACCGCCGATTTTTGCTGCTAGGAGTAGAGGGGCAAACCGAAAATGTCCCAATTTCTTATGATCATGCGCATCCATCCGATTGTGAAGAAATTGATAATCGTGCACTATTGATAATTGTCATTATGGTCCATTTTACCTATACTACAAATGTACTCGTATAGTATTGAGGGCAAAATATTGGATATTGGAAATACCATAAAAAGACTGTTACCAATGGCAAGAGGTGAGATATCGATACCATTTATACGGACTGGTGTGGATTTTGCCAATTAAGATGGTTTAAATCGATGATCGCAGAAATTATACACGACGCCGAAACCCGTTATATTATGTATACGATAGGGAATTATTAGCGACTTATTCTGCTACTAAGCATTTAAAAAAAATTATTGAAGGAAGAGAATTTTTTTTATTCTCAGATCATAAGGCACTAACATTTCCATACGCCAAGAAGAAGCTGATATTCTTTCACGTATAGAACACGTCGACATCAGGAGTATAATTGATCAAGTTTTGATAGCTGAACATGTCCGAGCATCGTGACCGGTAGACGCGCACAGTTTGGGTCAGTTCTTTTTAGACAACTGTCCAAGACACTTGGATTTCAGCATAGACGCGCCACGGCGTACAATCCAGCATGCAATGGATTAATTGAACAATGGCACTGTACTCTCAAAGGCGCTATTAGCAATGACAAAATCATTACCATTAATTTGTCTTGAGCTAAAAATATCATTTCGTGAAGATTTTTTTAAGTTCGTTAGTCGAACTTGTTAATGGGCAGAATTTTATAGTACCAAGTGAGCATATTTGTAAATCAAAATTCGTTACACAATTACGACAGCATTTCAATGATATTTATCTTTTCGAAATATCAATGAACAAGTTTTTGTATTTAAAGCCGAATTTATTTGACTCTGTAGTCTGTAGCAAAATTTTCTGCAGAAAAATTTACTGGAGAATAAAAATCGAAGAGAGAGAGAGAGAGAGAGAGAGAGAGAGAGAGAGAGAGAGCGCAAAAACAACCAATCAAATTAGCTAAATTGGTTATATTTTTGTAAACAAATTTCCCCTACATTTCATTTTGTAAAACTTATTTCCCCTTCGGAATAAAAATTATTTAGTCTGTAATTAAATTTTCTGAAGACAAATAATAATAATAATAAATTCCTAACTTCACTTCACACTGCAGCAAATTTTTCTGCAGAAAATTTTGCTACAGAGTCAAATAAGCTGCGAATTTGTTTTGGTTATAGAACAGATGGTTATCGACGTTCGCTATACGAGGGACTTTTTCAAGTCATTATACGAAACTAAAAATATTTCTTTCCCATGATCAAAGGAGTTGAATCAACGATATCAATAATTGACTGTTCCAATGTTACATTAACGATCACAACCAAACATTATTCCTATCCCGATCGATTAATTAAAGTGCCCCACAAACGAGTATTGTTCAATCGAGGGTCAATGAACAACTTATGTTGAGAACGGGCGAATGACCAAAAAAACGATTCATTTTGATGCGTATTTAGTCGATTTCAATCACTGGGGGATCGGATAATGTGTCGGTTTGCATGTTAAACATTTAAACTGAGCAAATATTTAAAACAAGCAACGACTTAGATCTAAAAAATATTCGAACCGTTTGGAACCAGGGACGATTATCTGTAAAATAAATTTTTTAAAATGAGAATGACCGCAAAATCAATGGAAATTAAACTTAGATTCATTTTTGTTAAACAAATAAAATATTGTATAAAATCTCGAGAATGAAGTGAAAAAATTCTCATACGCACAAAAAATGAACTTAAATAATTGGTATAAAAAAATTTATTATTATTCACGTACAAACACTAGTACCACGTATATTGTTCTTTGACCTGGAACACTCAGCTCGGACGAGTTAGCAAAATGTTCCCTAATTATCGTTTCATCGCATTGTTAATTATCCTTTGTTTCATTTTTGGAACCATCATAACACGTAACATATTTAAAAACATAATCCAGAAGATTTTAATTTAACTATCCCAGTGTTAAGACCAAAAGTTTATCAAACATAATCATAACCCACACATACACACACATGACAAAAATGTTATATTACATGGAACCAAACCACACAGAGCTAACCAGGCATTCATATACACAGACACAAAAACTTTGTGTAAAATGATGCTTTCTTTTTTTCCTTTAGTACACGAATATCACAAAAAAGCTTATTGGACAAAATCACGTAAACTTTTATATATCTCTCGGTGTGCTTTCTTCCTTCTGCAATATACAACTGTTATTTTAATGTAATAACGTAATTTTGCCAACATATTATACCAGACATAATAATGATGATAATCAGCATCGCCAACATGAAAATTTATTATCCAAATACCACAAACACAATAATATACAAAATACAGACATAATGTATTGTTTGGCATACGGAATACACAAACAAATAAATGAAACCTGAGATGAACAAAAAAATAAGGAATGGAATAATAAAAAAAAGCTCACAAAAAATTATATTTGTTTGAGAGATAAGCTTTTTTGGTATTGTATATTTTTTGGGTAGATTCTTTGATAAAAAATTTAAATTAAATTTTTGTTACTTTATTTTATGTGTGGCTGTGCGACTAAATTATACATAAATAAGTAATATGTTTGTGTACGTATTTGCCTTCTGCTTAGATCACTATTTGTTACTATTTGCAGTATTTTGTATCTATTTAGAAATAGAAAAAGCTCTCTATAATTATTTTCTTTTCGTGTTTTTGATTTGCAAAACAAGTGACCAAACACTCGCTTGTGATGATCAACGCACATAAGTAACAAAAATGGAGAAATATTAATTAATGTGGAAATAATTAACATCAGTTTTACAAAGTTTTATTAAATTTGTTTTACTTTAACAAACAAATTACAACGTTTTTAGATTGTTTCCCGTTCCCTTAAAAAATCATTTTAAAATATCGTTGCCTCAATACAATTTTCAGTATTCAAAACTTCAACTAATTTACGTGTAAATATTTAATCAACATTTAGACGCGGGTCTCTGGTTACATGCTATTTGGTTGGTGGGAAATCCGACACTATTACTACAACCACTTACAACCAGATCTCCGGGTTTAAAATTGACTTCAACTGAATGCCACTTACGACATTGGTACAAGGTGTTAATATCTTCTAGGTTTGGTTCAGGGATGGCTTTCAATGATTCCCCTATTAAAAAATGGCTTTCCCTGGCAATAGGGAATTCTAGGGAGAAAAATATTTTCATAGCATTTTTGCCTAAATTTTATTTTTCTGCCCTACTGAGGAAACAAGTTTGGTGTAAATGTTTTCGAAACAAAGTTAAATGGGACAATTCTTTTCCCTATAAACATTTTGTGGAACAAAATTTTCCCGATCAACTTCGAGTGCGAATTTTTGTGCGGATATTTCGAATCACACTTCTCCACTAATCAAACTACGCCCATAAAAGATAAAATATTTTTAACTTTAAGCAAAATATTCGCAGGTAACCAACCTAATCACAAAAAAATAAAATTATGAGCTGCATTGTGCCCAATAAATCGGTGATAAAGTGTGATTCTAAATATTTGCACAAAAATTCGCACTCGAACAGTCGCTTTCAGTAGGCCAGAAAAATATGATTTTGACAAAAATGCTATGAAAATACTTTTCCCAATCTCCTATTCCCAGTGAAGGCCACTGGAGTCAAATGATTTAAGTTGGTTACACCGTTCAAACAGACACACAACGGTCTGGAATTAAGCGCTGCCTCCACTTGACAGAGTAAGGTATCATTTTACTCGTACGTAAGTATTGATGAACCAATGCAGTTACGGATATGAGCCTTCACACCTTTTATTCCGGCTTCGTATAAACCAACCATATGGCTTGCTGTTGGATACATGATTCTTCATTATATATCCCTTTACCGGCCAGCCCACACAAGTGTGTGGGTATGGCTAACGAATCATGTGAAAAATTTATGGTTGTATCATTGTTTGTGTTTTGAACCAAATTATACATTTGTGTATTCCTTTTTAACTTATTTTCGTCCGAAAAAAACACTATAACTATACACGCAATTGTGTTAATTGTACTCACACATTTGTATGATTTGTACCTCAATAGAGCCGAATTTTTTTTTTTTGGTCGGCAAAGGGATATAATGTGTTAGCAAGTAACTGAAAACTTTATCGTTGTGTTGCTGTGAGATGAAAAGTGTTGCCAATTGTTGTTGTTCTAGCTATTTTTCAGATACTCCCATGTTCACTGTAAATTGTTATTGGATACCCTCTTTCAGCGGTAATGCACCGGAGTGCCGCGATGGATGCATCTGTCATATCTGTGACTATAGTTTTAAATGCACGGCCTTGCTAGGGGTTATAACCTGGTGCAGGAATGTGCATTTGCAATGTGGTTCTCCATTAGCTGTTCCTCGTCTCAAAGTGTATAGGGTGTCACAATAACCGGTTCAGATTTGACATATTGACGAAATGAGTAGTTAAACGTTTTAACAACTGGGGAAAATGTTTGAAATTTTTGAAATTGTTTTGTTGGGAGAAGCCAATGCATTGGAATCATCTACCGTCACATGTTAACATAGTTTCTGTGGCCATATCTTGAAGATATTGGTCTGTACGACCTTTGGTTCCAGCAAGATGGAGCAAGTAAAGAACAACTCCACAAACAATTGAGCATTTGAAAGCCAATATTGAAGCAACCATAGCCGAAATAGATCCGTACACAACCCTAAATGTGCTCCTTAATTGAGTACGCCAAGGCCAGACGCGGCTCTCATTTGAATGAAATCATGTTCCATAAATAACAAGGAGAGTTGTATTTGCAAACAAAATAATAAATTTGGAAATATATTAAGTCGTTTTTGCTTTATTAAATTTTTAAATCTGAACTTCTTATTGGGACACCCTGTAAATTCTAAAAATAATCTCACAAATTAGCTTAAATCTTCCACCGTCACTACACATAAGCCAATAGTCCGACCAACAAATAGTTGCTGAGTTTAAAGAACTATATCTCAACTATCTACCCCCCAGCAAAGTTCTGAAAAAAACACAGAAATTACATTAAATCTTCCTGTAACACCAAACATAAGCTGATAGTTCGGCCATTAAATTTATCCCTTAAAAAAATGTAAAAAATAAATTCGGGAATGGGCAAATATGATTTATTTGTTCCAGCCCCGAAAATTTTTCTATCGTTATAGTTTTCATGTATCAACGAAATGTCATAGTTTTATTATCAGCACGGAAAAATAAATGTGTCAAAATAGTTGTAGGAATCATGAGAGGAAATATTTTCGGGGCTGACAGTAAAAATTTGTCATTTTTGGATGCTGATAGTCAAAAATGTTATGATAGTTAGAGTTGCCATCTGATTTTTGGAGAACGGAAACTGCGCTTTCTTCATATACATTAGCAAATGTATATTTCCGAACTTCAGACACTGCATTTAATTTTTGCTTTCTGTGTTGGAAGTCAAGCTGCTGAAGATTCATAGGCCTATCGTTATAAGATCTAAACTTCTTTATGGCTAACACCACTGTCACATATATTCACGATCTGTGGCTGAACTATCATTCTTTCAAACCCACTTCCCGTGTCATCACATTTAACTTCAGTATCAGATGTACTCAGGTACATCAGGTTTATGAGTATCACGATATAGTCTGGGTTTACTAAAATTGTATCGAACACTAATAATGTCTTCAATTCAGTGAAAGCGGCTTGAATGGCGGAAGTCCATTGACACTTTCTACCCTCAATGGCTAAAGCTTTGTCGTTTGGATCGGGAGGTACCGGATTCGAATCCTAATAGGAGCAGGATGCAAAAAGGATTTTTCGTCATCAGATTACGATCTATGATGAAAATGAACACAACTATGACCCCGTTTCGGAGTGCAGAACTCATGGGCCAACCTATCTTCCTTGACAGTACTATAGCCTCTCATGGAGCTATGAACCGTGCAGATGGCAATAGCCTTTGGATGCCGTCGGAATTGGGAGTGCTTCGGTCCCAGAACAGATTGCAATGATTAGATACTAAAAAAAATGCTAATACGACGAATTTCCTGGTTTAACACCTTCTGAACGTATGATGGTACAAAGCAAGCTCGTATTTAAACCAGAGTTTCGTTTCTTGGTCGGTTTTATGCTGTTTCTATGTTGTGCAACGCAGCTGAACAGGAAGAGTCGCAAGATAAAACTTGAATTGTTGTCCAGCTCATGCTGAATTTCGTTGTGGTATTTCTTCACCACATTGACACATTCCACGCTCATCTGATCATTTGGAAGTGGATTTTTAACAAGTGCCGTATGCCAATGCCATTTCTTCTTGTAGAGGACCCTTCTGTACTCTAATCATGTTCCGACACAACTGCTTGTAGCTTTCCATGGAGTGCCGTCAAGTGAGTCCGAAAATCGTTCTAATTATGACTTTCGTCCATTGATGGTCCTTTTCTGCTAGGAGATGGTTGTTCAATTCGAGAATCTTCAATAGGAATGGCGTTGCGTATCCTCAACTCATATTCCAACTCTGGATCGGTAGGGCCAAACAAAACTTACACGTTTAGATTATGTTTCAATATTTATTAGCACAGTGTACAATTAAACAAACAATAAAATAGTTAACTTTGAATCTACCCACACTTTTTATGTTTTGACAACAAAAAATTCTAAAGACAGCAACAAAGTTAATTCTTGTAACGCATGAAAAATAGTAACGTTGTTATTCCATTCTAGTCTGCAATTTATCGCGATCTAATTCAAACATCTTCGGAAAATTTTCATGTTATCTTTTCTTATTATCTGGTCGGTAAAAAAATCTTCACCGATTTAAAATTTTGAAAGATTCATTCGCCTATATCTAATGAAATACTTCGTTTGTGTCGTATGATCAATGCACGCATAGTATAATTTTATTTTTTATCGGCATGTGTACCGCAACAGTAATAGCCAGTCAGCACGTGGTGTTAAGATGGATTGTAGAACCGAAAAAAAACTGTGGGAACGGATTGAATTTCGTATTTCATTAATTTTACTGAACTTAAGAACATGAACTTTTACACTTATAGATTTATATTATTATTTTATTTGCCAGTCTTTACTGTTGGCCAGATTTAAGAAAATAGAAGTGAATTTAACAATTTTTACCAATTATATACGTTAACCACTGTCATATTTGAAATTTGGAAATTATGACAGGTTCAATAACAAGTTTTGTGTTTACAAAATGCATCGCACAGTTATACAAAAAAAAAGTGCATTATATAAATTAATAATAATTACATAAAATTATTAATTAAATTCTTAATTTTAGGTAATCACTAATAAAATTAACTTAACAATGGTTGGTAAGTCTAACTGAGATATTTTCTTGTGTTAAATTAATTTTGTTTACTTTTAGGTAACACTAAATTTTAGCAATTTTCGTTGTAACAAGAATTCAAAATAAATTGGGAACTAAATACAATAGTAGTGTAGTTATTTCTCCAAACAGAAACTTTCATTTAAACAACTATCAAAACACATAAAGTCAAGCAAAACCTGGTAGATATTTATATTTCAAAAACCAAAAACTAATAACTTTTTATATCCCTTTCCTGCTTGACTACACAATAGTGTGGGTAAGGCAAAAGAATCATGTCAAAAATTTATTTTTGTGTGTATTTTTATTAACATGATTTGTGCATTCCACTTCTCCTCCGAAAAATAACTCTATAATTATAATAATAGTAAAATAATTAATGTTTAATCAAAAACAAATAATTAATATTTTATATAATTTATACGTTATCAAATTATAATGTTTTTTTCAAAAATAGTTCCGATTTAACTAAGATCCGTTAAAATCCGGAAGACATTACAACCTATCATTTTTTACTCACACATTTGTGTGAAAAAAAAGCTGTGGAAGAAACAGGGATATATACTTAAATTAGGTCGAGTTGAAGTTCACCCAAGTTCGTTCAAAACACTGAGTCTTTTCAAGACTGAGTCTTCATATCGATTGTGAATTGGCAAATACTGAAATTAATCGAGAATTTTCATATAACATATGTGCATACAAATCTCATTTAACCGGAAACCTTTAATCCGGAATAACATCTAATATACGGAAAATGTTTTTTTCGTATTCTTTCATTTTCGCTTTTATTTACCTTATTTTCCAAAAATCAATTTTTTTTACTTTGTAATTAACTAAAATAAATTTAAAATCTTAATAAATGAAACAGAAGTTTTAAAAATATTAAAATATGCTGTTTTACTATGAAATTATTAAAAAAAAAAAAAAATCTTTATCCGGAAAAATCTTTTATTCAGAATTGTTTGCCCCAGTTATTCCGCATAAAAGAGGTTGCACTGTATTTTTTACCGATAGCTTGTTCATACATATTATTCACATTTGTTGAATATCGTTTTTGTTCGCATCACACTCCGCGGGTTTGCAATTGTGAAAAATTATCATTGAAATTTAATTGTAATTGTCAATGAATATTATACTAATAGTAGTGGAAATAATGAGATTACATAATAATAACCTTGATTGGTTTATAACTAAAATATTTAACTAAAAAGCCATCCCCATCCAAATGGAGAAAATGCTAAATCACTGCAATACCCAAATAAAGTTTAAAGTTACAAAGGATCTTCTACAGAGGATCCTTGCGGTATAGTGTAACAAAATTTGGTAAAGTTGAGCAGCCGTCTGGGTCTGTTATATCTTTTATGAAACGCCAAACCATGGCGGAAATTGTTGTGAGGCTTTCTATATTTGTATTGACAAATTACTGAACTTCTTGATGCCAAACTCCATGATTTTGGGATTACCCCGACAAATGTCATACCGACGGAGCAGCAGTGATGATACAATTTCGACGAGAGTCAAAATATTAATATCAATTTGCCATAATCATGATATTCATCTGGCAGTTATGTATGACACTTACAATAAATTAACTAGTGCTCACGAAGAGGAATATCTTAATGAACGTTGCTCTGAAACCGATGACGATGAGATACTCCGAATGATCTCAACAATTTTCTTGGGTGTATCTGTAACTTGCTTCATTTTTTGTCACATTTATGCTCGTTGGAGCCGGACATCAGAAACCGAGCGAATTCTAGCAAGCGAATTCGAACATTATATGGGTCCATCGGATAATCGTTCATCAGTTAAATCGCACAGTTAAATATTGTGGGAAAATGTGATGACGCATAACGCGTCAACCATCATTATAAACCACCACCAAGAACTGTGAGTACAAACATTTTAATAATTGTTAATAAAAATAAAAAAAAAGTCGAAGAAAAAAATTGCGCACTCGGTCGTGAATTAATCAAAATGGATGCGTTAAAAAAGCACCGTAGTATATTAAAAGTCTCGATGACTAGACTAGACTTCTGTGCAGTGATAGCAATGAACATGTCAGACAGCACATCCTAACCTCACCGTTCACACCGCCATAATTAACACTATAATGAATATAATTATACATGACCTCCTCGATAATGAGTCAGCTGCTTTGATCTGACATTTCCCCATTACCGATGCAAATAAGCATGAAGCCTTTCAAAAATTAGAAACATGAAAACATAAAAAACCAAAGAAGTGTAAAGAATATAAACATAGTGATTCTTTTGCTGTATCCGCAATCCAATTATGATCGGGCGTTGAGTTAACAATGTTTCGGTAAAATAAATAGCCCGCATCATTGTGAACAGCAAATCAAGAACGCCGCATCACATATAAGTGGCCAAAACAAGGCCCGTCTATTTAATTTGTTTATGCAAATCAAAGATGTGGCAAAACCGTTATTGATAAATTTTTAATCAACTTCATTTATTAGATTCTGTTCAAAATGACCTCGAGGTATGCATGCAAGGTATCTTTTTCTTATCTCCACGGTTGCTGTGCGAAGTTGCATTTCATTTTTAATTTTTTTAAATGTGGCGCTTACCAATTACCATTTCAATTAAAATTTTCTCTTGTGAGTACCTTTATTTCGTATACCAATTCCTTAGCACGTCCCCAGATGTAGAATTCTAAGGGTGTGAGGTCTGGGGACCGTGCGGTATAAGGAATTAAACCACCCCTACCAATTTACGAGTTTGGGAATGAATCATCGTAGTATTCTCTTACCGTTCGTTGGTTATGTGCTGGGCAGGATCCTCGTGAAAAGCTTGCTTTACACAATTTTTAGGATTTGGAAGCTCATAACTCATTTTTCTTAAACCCATTGTAAAAACTAATAATGTATTTAGAATTAAGTCACATTGCAGAATATAATAAAAGTTATTTCGTGACTATCCGACTACAAACAAAAAATTATGATCATTTAAAGGTGAAATTTGGGGTAATTGAAAAAAAAAAAAAGATTTCATATCTCAGCTACCGTGACACTTAGGACATCAGTTCCACGGGATGAAAGCTTCCAAATGACCCCCCCCCCAATCTGCCAAAAAATGTTGTCGGTCCGTCTGCCAAACACCATGCATAGGGGATCTTTCCCGCTTATCCGTGTTTTATTCAATTTCTCCAATTTGTCTCCATTTCCTTTTGTTTAGTTTTTATTTTAGTTTAATTATAAGAAGAATTCATAAAGATATTTTATTTTGGTGTGATGGTTGTCAGTTCAACTTCTTGTCGGTGTTCCAAAGTGTTTAATTTGGGAGATTCCCTCCGGATGAAGAGAGGTTATGTCTGTTGGAGAGACGTATTTACCATCTAATGCTACTTCGTTGTAGCATAATACTTATCGTTCAAACATAATACTTATCGTTCAGGGAGATGCGGTCGTCCTTGGATGGACACAGCCGGTTTAGTAATTATTTTATATCATTTTGCTTTTGTCAATTTTTTTTCGATACATTTTTGATTCAAGCACAGCATCATGTATTATAGCCCGTAGCCTCTGCCCCTGACTTTTACCGGCCATACACATAACCGCGTAGACCTCTGATGGCTTGTCTGTTAATAAACCCTCCGGGTGATCCTTTATAATTTTGAAATTTGGAAGATACATACTATATATCAATAAAAAAACAGCTTACCAATAAAATATAATCACTCAAACGGAATTAAAAGATGCCACATTCATACAGTAGAATCTGCTTTATTAACAGTTTTGGTTAAAGAATTTAGGCTAACTTTGACGTTATAAAAGGATGCACTGTTAAAACTGGTATAGTTAAGACATCAAAACAGCAGAGAAGCATTAATTTAATTTTAAAGTTGCTTTATAGTCGTATGGAGGTAAAACAAGTTTCTTACCACAAGGAATAAACCTTCTTGTTTTCTAATTGCACTTAAAATTCAAAATAAGCATAAAATTTGTTAAATTGTATAGTATACACATTTGTATCCAAATAGATGTTCTCTTTAAATAATTGAATATACTTACAAAAAACTTTTTAAAAAGCTCCAGTAAAACATACATACGTATCACATAATTCTTTTGTGCACTTTATACTATAAATAACCGCACAACAATAAAAATCTAAAAAGGATATGAGTCTCTTCATACAGTACATGAATTGAAATGATGACATAAATATCCATTCATCTAGTTAAAACTAGAAGATGAAAAAAGTTTTTTTTACTCTCAAAGATTTGTTTTCTTTGAATATCTGCAGACAAAAAGTACAAAGTATGTAAACATATAAACACACTCGGTACATAACGAAAGTAAATAAATTCCTTATGCCATATCGTATTGTAAGCACATAATCTGTAAAACGATACCAATTAAAATGGTTTATGATAAAAAAAGGTGTGTAAATTTCTAAGAAATAATGGCGGCTGTTAGAACATGATATACGGAACAAAGAGTCGTTTTACTAAAGTTTTTGTTGTCAGATTTAAAAAATTTAATTCGGAATATAGGAAGCTTTAAAACTGCAACTATATCTACGTTATATTATAAAACTAAGTAAAATGTGGTTTTAAACGAAGCTTTTAAATCGTAGCATTCAGTATGAATAATGATCAATTCTTGGTACAGAAGGAGTTGCTTTATACGCTAAACTCAGTTCAGTTATTGCAACAACAACAACAACAACAACAACAAAAATATATAAATGGGACAGCGAGTAGATTTTTCATTTCACATTTTTCTGGTTTCATTCTAATCTCGTATAGAGTTTGTTCTACTTCCATCTGTTATTTATTCACAAATTATTTTGACAGTTCTTGCTTGTTTTAGTTTTTCTGGTAATTTGTTTTCATTTTGCTGCTCTCTGTCGCAACTGATTGCAATGCACGTCTCAAACTACATACATATATTTTTTTTATCCAGTTTATGCAAATGTCTGCCACCCCAAAGTGTATGAATAATCTTTTTACCTATGGTGGCTAAATACGATGCTCTATTTATGCTGTATATACCTTTCCATTAATAATTTATTAGTCGAAACAAATCATGTAAAGTACTGTGGTATCTCATGGTTTACTGTAACCCCTTATAAGTTTCTAGATATAAATGAATTATTTGCGTGGTATACATTTAGGAACCGAATGGGTTAAATAGAACGAATATCATTGTAGATTAGTTTTTGGGTTCATTTCCAGAAGAAAACTTTTACTATTTCTATTTCATTTGGCCAGATATATCATTCCCATTATTATTGTTGTTCGTTTATACTTTACTACTGAGTGTGGTTGACTTTTCCAGTCACAATTTGTTCTCATTAAATTTTTCCGAAAAAAAAAATTTTCATTTCATTTTTAATTTTTTTTTTTTGGTTTTTGTGGTTATTTCCTCAATTCCTAAGACCATCAATTTAATTTTATTTAACATACAAAAATCTCCTTCTTCCTTTACGTGTTATGAGAGTGTTATGCATATATACGAGTATATGGAAAGATGAGTATAGAAGATTAGAATTTAGGGCGAAAAAACCAAAACGTCTTCCGAAAATATCTGACAATTTAGATAAACTGTACCATTTTGTATTTAATTTTTTTTTCAACCGAAACATAAACCATAACCATCACGAAATAAAAAAAAATTGAATTAGACGAGATTATGATCATATCTTGGTCCTACATTAAGCATATACATATTATAATGTATGTGCATGTCCATAAATTATTATGATTTTGGATAATGTTCCGAAACGAAAATAAAAAAAAATAAAACACAAAATTTCTAAGAATGTCTCTCTGTTTATGACATAATATATCATATGTTATGATTTTAGATTTGAATATGTGTACATGTTTCATATACAGTTATGGGAGGGAGCTGGGATAAACTTTAATTTTATTTTCATTTATATGAGATTTCGTCCCACCGCAACTTTGACATAAACAAGCTTTCATGTACCGTATATCGTATACTGTAATTATATGATTCACATTTTTATTTTGGAATATAAAACAAACGAAATTTATGATTCCCAAGCAAATCTCAACTTATGTTAATTTCTCAACATAACATGGTTATGAGAATTTGTATATAGTTTAATGGTTTTGTGAAATTTATTGTTGTCCAGGCTTAGAATAAGAAAGCAGCGATGACAATCGGCGATAAACTTTGCGATTTCGTGGCAATTTGGTTTTATTATAAAACTATGGTGAAAGTTCAACGAACTAAAATTACTGAAAATTGTTCAAAATAAGCTCAAAGATACGGCTTAGTGGCGGGAACAACACATTTGCGACTTGGATGTTAACATAATTTACGTGTGATAACTAAGCAAGAAGCCTTTTCAGTCCGAAAACGCCTTTTATATTTGTGTCTTAGCTAAAAAAAAATCGAAACAAATTACAACATTAAACAACATTTCATTAAATACGTAAGAATAAATATTAAATTGTATTTATCGTATTTATAAAATCCTCGTAGATATTACTGATATTCATATTTCACACATTTAAAAATAAAATCTTCTATACAATTAACAATTGTTTTAATGCCACAATCATAAGGGCCCTACACACGTTCTGACTTGTCAGGCCGACCGTCGGTCCGACCAAATCAGGTCTTGCATCCACACGACCCAACGAACTACATGATTTCATTTATACTTTTGGTTTTGCTGAGTACAAATAACAAAATCTTGACATTTGTATTTTTGTGTTTTAATTGTTGGATGGGAAAGTTTGAACATAATGCCTCGATTAACAAAAAATAAAAAAATTGCTATGGCACTTGTGGCATGTTTAAATATTGCTGGAACAAAACGCAAGATATGGTGTAAAAAATGGTTGTTAGAGCGTAAAAAGCTAAGTCATGTCCTGCTATTAAAGCAGTTAGATGGTGATGACTTCAGAAATTACTTACGAATGGACCATACAACTTTCAATATATTATTGAAATTATTATCGCCAATAATTAGTAAACAAAACACAACTATGAGGAATGCTGTCACTACAGAAGAAAGATTAATAGTAACGCTGCGATATCTTGCTACTGGGCGAGAGTATGCCGATTTACGATTCAGTAGCATAATTTCTCCTCAATTACTGTCAAAAATTATTCCGGAGACGTGCAAGGCTATATATAAAGTTTTAAAAAAATATATACAGGTAAGCCACCATTTTCCCTAAGTATCTGTATATATTGTATTTAAGTATACATAATTTGCTTTTATTTTAGATACCGACAATAGAATCAGAGTGGATAGATGTTGCTGATCAATTTCGAAACTTATGGCAGTTTGACAATTGTGTGGGTGCCATGGATGGCAAACACATTCTAATAAATAAACCAACAGGAACAGGATCTTTATATTATAACTATAAGGGTACTTTTAGTGTTGTATTGTTTGCCATTGTCAATGCTAATTATGAATTTTTGTATGTCCATACCGGGGTGAATGGAAATGTATCTGATGGTGGAATTTTGAAACACACTGAATTTTACAAAAGGCTTACATCGGAGACATTAAATCTACCAGGGCCATCTTTACTACCCGACACAACCACATTAGCACCTTACGTTTTCGTAGGTGATAGTGCCTTTGCACTAGAAAAAAATTTATTGAAACCGTTCCCTCAAAAAAATCTAAATAAGGAAAAGCGGATATTTAATTATCGCTTATCTAGGGCAAGAAGGGTAGTGGAAAATGTATTTGGAATACTATCGTCACGCTTCCGTATTTTCCAGAAGCCCATATTAATTAATGTCGAAAACATTGATTGGGTCGTGCTAGCAACCTATACTCTACATAATTTTTAAAGAAAAAATTCGAAAAACTACATATCCACTACTTGTGTAGACACTGAAGACACAGTAAATGATATATTCCGAGATGGTGACTGGCGACAACAGAATAACATGTTACAATTAAATCACAATACCCAAAGAGGAGTAACTGATGATGGCAAGAATGTGCGGAATATATTCCTGAATTATTTTAATAATAAGGGTAGTGTACCATTTCAAGATAAAATGATAAATGTGCTGGAGAATAGAATTAATTAAAGACGGAGTACAGAGATTTTTTGTTCAAAAATTGAAATAATAAATACTTTTTAAGTTAAATAATTTATTGTTTTATTTTAATTCAGGTACATAATTTTTATTAATTCAGTGCTAATTCCCCGCTCTATTTTCCCGACATGTTTATTGGCTATTACAAAATACTATTAATTTGCTATTAATACTGTAATGTTTATTTAGAATTTATTATAACGTAGTCCTGAAGTGAGTATTTACTACTTCCAAAAACTTCAAATTGCGGTTCATCATTAAAATCTATGGCGTCATCATTTTGTTCGTAGACTTGTATATTTGGTAACGGTGTTGATGCAGCTCTTAAAGTTGAACTGTCCGAGAAGAAACTTATAGATGATGCGGAAGGTGTTGGTGTCAAAAACTTATTTTTGGTTAAATTTTCATTCAAATTTAGACAAGAGTTAATATTCAACTTGTCCATTTTTCCATAGAAAATTACTTCTGAAATTAATTTTTCGGCAATAATCCTTTGGTTTTTTGACATATCTTGCAATTGATACCCTGTTGAAATTCCATACGCCTCCAAAGGGTTGTCTGGTTCAGTAATCATTTTTTGCGCTGCGTCTATCAACATTTCTTGTTTCTTACTTACCGTAAGCCTTCTTTTAATTGGCCGCGCTTGAGTTTGAGTTTTTATTTCCGTTACCTGCAACGTATAATTAACAATCAAAACCTGTGATTTATTTGCGAAATATATAATTCCATATAAAAATGTGTATGTACTTACTTTATCCTCATCATCGAATGTTAATGTGTCAACCCCTGCTCTGTTTGATGAATCATTTTCATTCAGAAATGTCAGGTATTCGTAATACCACAGTGTAGGCACATAAACTTCATCGGCTCCTGCCCCCGTACTTTTGCTTTCTAGTAACTAAATTCAATAGAACAATGACGATAGTTAGGATATGTAAATTAACAAATACACAATTAAATTATAATTATTATTTATTAATGTGCTTACTTTTCTTCGTTCTCTTTTATATGAAGCCCTCATATTTTCAATTTTCTTTTTAACCGTATTTACGTCAGCAGTACTATCTATTTTGTAGATAATTTATCCTTTAATATTCCCAAAGCTTGGTTTCGGGCATCGCGATTGCTATGTTGTTTGCAGGCAGAATCCCACAAACACCTATATTGGCGATATAATTGCAGAAATTCGATACACACTTCGCGTTCATTTAAAACACGTTCATTTATTTGTGAGGCCATTATATATTGTATTTTATGTTTTTATGCAAATTTAAGAGAAAAAAATATTTTTCATTAATTAATTTATTCATTAATTAATTTATTCATTAATTAATATAATTATTATTATATTTACTAATTAATTAATTTATATTATAAAAATAATATATTTTATTAATTTATACGAAAAATACAGAGCACGCATCGTACACTATGATTTATTATTTTTAGCCAACTATCCATTTTGACACTTGCATATACCCAGCAAGCAATATGTTTTAACCAACCATCCAACAATGCTACACACGACCTGATTTGGTCAGGCGGTTGGATGGTTGGATGACGGTTGGATGGATTTTCCACCCGACATCACCGGACAGAAAAATTGTCGTACGACAAAGCTACACACGACCTGATTTTACTTCTGATCTGATCAAATCAGCCCGACCGCCTGACCAAATCAGGTCGTGTGTAGGCGCTTATACATTTTAAACATTTCTTGTGTGAATCCCATAAATATCTGTGCAAAATAGTTCTAGAATAAATATACTATGTAATTAGTTAGGGCAGATAACCGTTCAACTACCGCCTATATATTCCCTTATTCTATCAGATGCAAATTAAACCCAACTTCTGTTAATTTGATATATAGTGGCGCCGATCTTAAAATACAATAAGACAAATGGGTAGTGGTTTCAGGCTTCTGAATCATTAGACAACACGACCACAAAATCTCATTACGATATAATGGGGAATACTGGTTAGAAATAGAGACCAATCAATAATATATAGGTACTCCCAAAAGAAAACCAAATTTCAGAAATGTTTCAAAGCAGATTTTCACCTCAAAAAATATATTTGTACTACGAAATGGAACAAGCACCTGCAGTTATTTCAAAAATACGTGTACTTTGGATGCTTTGTTGCAGGCTCTAGCTGTCGCGGCTGAATCTTTTGAGTCAAGTCGGTTAATTGATCATCAAAGTGAGGATGGGTCAAGGCCACAACAATTAATTCGTTGTATTTTGCAGAACAACGCCCAAAAGGCATACAAAATTAGAAAACAAGTTCTAATAAAATTTTTTGAGGACACGTCAGCCTGCACATGCAATATTTTAGATGTAGCTTGCCCGATTCTTGAAAGTTTTCCTAGTGTTTCTCAAGAACTTCATTGTCCAAATTGCAAACAATCCTGTTCTAGTAAGAGAGGATTTTTATTTGTAAACATGTGTAAGCTAAATGACCTCGGATTTTCCAATTTTAGCCAATGTATTGATTTAAATACTATTGAAAAATGCAAAAAATGCTCAAATTCTATGACTGAAACAACACGTACATATCAAGATATAATAAGCATTTACACTGAAAATGCTTTTCCAGTTGTAAATCCAATTACGACAATATCTATGATAGAACCAATATTATATTTTAGCGGCGTGTGCTACAAACTAAAGTCGATCGTTAGCTACTCTGCGGGAGGTGGGGGCACTATATAAGTTACTGTTTCAGAAATGGTAAATGGCTAAAATATGACGATTTAAGTGCTTATTTAGTAACGGTCAGAAACAGTGAAACACAGAATGTAACACCCCACATGATAATATACGCCAAATCAAGTTAAAGGCATGATCTATTAAAACTTTAGTTCAATTAAAATAGAAGAGCGTTCAAGTGAAAATTTCTGATGATTTCTAATTTATCCGTTTTTGATAAATTACAAGTATCAGGTAATTTCTCGCCGCCAGTCGAGTGAATTTTTAGCCTATTTTAATTTATCGGTTTTTGATCGATTAAAATAAAACAGTTCACCACTGGACATTTCCGAACGTATTCCGACATTACTGAAATTGGAGCTAGAAAATTTCAAATTTACTAATGTTCATAATAATTCATAATGCGCAAGCGGTAGAACGATTCAATAAATTATTTCTACCAGTATTCCCCATGATGGCGTAATTATTGAATATGTACATATTTCAAAAAAAAAAAAATGTTACTTTCTCGGGATGAAGTAATGTTTTATGTTTAAAACATATTTTTTTTTTGTTGATAATTATTTTTCTGGCTAGAAAAAAATTTCGGGTTGAAACTCACTTTTTGATAATTTTTTTTTTTTGGCTGACATTAGAATTTATCATGGAAACACACCACATAAAAAAAGTCCTTTCGGGCCAAATTAACATACATAAATAATTTAACCTTCTTCAGCCAACACACAAACATTATACTAGTATAGTTCAATATTTTAAATTAATTTTAAATTCATCATTTTACATTGTTCTAAAATGGTTGTTTGTGTTTACTTTGTTGATGGAGCGTGTATTTTTGTTTCCATCACTGTAAAATTGTGTGTAATGATATCACACATAGGGAGTGCAATACCGGGATCCCGGGATCTCGGAACCCTGGATCCCGGATGAATGTTGTTTGGTATCGATACCGGTATTACAAATTTCTAATACCGGTATTTCGATATTGAACATTAACTTATTAGTACATGAATGCACAAAAGAGAATTTCAAATAAAAATTCAATTTTTCACCTTTTTCTTGGAAAAAACTGCTTACAATTTCGCTCGCTTGTATTGTCTAGAAAAAAATTTGTTTTTAGTGCATTGCAACGTACATATCATAAAATTTACATAGTAAATCCGCAGAAACATTGCAATATACTAAACTATTTTTATGGGTTTAAAATTTTTTTCAACTAAAAATAAAGTATTTGGTATACGCATACGCACCGAAAAAAACATATTTTACGTTATTTTTATTTTTATTTTATCAATTAATATTTTATTTCCTTTAAATCAATACAAAAGACAAACATACTAAATTACATATCAGATCATTTTTAAGTATACTTAAGTATACATAATTAACAAACAAATAATAATTATAATAATATAATATAAAATATAATAATAGTTCATATAAACAAAAATTATATTTGTATCGCATAAAGAGGAAATTAGGAAGTTCTTGTGACCGACTTAACGATCAATTTTTAGAACGACCTGCTCCTAACTAAAAACTTTAAAATTAAATATATTTGATGAGGGGCGTCAAATATAAAATAAAAATTATACTAATTAAATTATTTCATAAAAATCCGAAATAAACAAAATTGTGTAATACATTAATAAAAATAATAATAAACGAAATTACTTCATTACTTTGAATAAAAGTTCGGAATCATCCAACTCTATTAACCAAGTGCGCAATGACTTTAAGAACGGATTGATATTATTCATACTTTTTATATTATTTGGTAGCTGATAAAATAACATAGGGGCGGTGTACACATAAAATCGCCTGAAGAATTCTTTCTTTGAAGCAGGAACCACACAATATTTATTTCTTAATGGATACAATGATTCTTTAAAATGACGATTTCCACTTCGAATAAAAATTAATTTTAGCACCTTAAAAATGTATAAATTCCTTATTGTTAGAATATTCGCTTTCCATTATATAGATTTCGTAAAATAAACTTTTGGGATACATACAGTCGCTTTAAATTACTATAGTATATTCCTCCCCAACAATTAATTCCATAACTAAGTCGAGATTGAACTAAGGAGTAATACAAATTTTTAAGAAGAATCTGTGAGCATAGTGGCTTTAATCTAAAAAGAATGGTTTTGTAAGATGTTGATATGCATTTTAAAATTTAGGTTCTTGTCTAAAGTTATTCCTAAATATAATTGGAATTTCTATCAAGTTAATTATTTGTTATTTGGAATTGAATTATTTTAGATTTATCACTCACGATCATAAATTGATGATCAAATCAAGCTCGCAAAACTCTCAAATCATGAGTTATTTTCACAGATAAACTTAAACTACTAGTACCTCTATATATCAGTGCCACGTCATCTGCAAACGCTATTTTATCAGCATATAGATTAAGTTCAAGAAATGAGTTACTGTAAATGAAGAATAGTAGTGGCCCTAGAACAGAGCCTTGAGGCACGCCACATTAAACATGTTCAATGTTACTCAAATTTCCATTGATATTACTTACTTGAATTCTATCTTCTAAATAAGATCGAAACCAACGATTAGTAATTCCGCGGAGTCCCATTGATGATAATTTAGCAATTAATAAATTGAGATCTACCGTATTAAATGCTTTTTTAATATCAATAAACAAGCAATTAACAACACGGCCTTCATTTAAAGTGTTGTAAGTAGAGGTAAGTAGTTCCATTAGTGTATTCTCAGTACTAAGTCCTTCTTGAAATCCATTATGATGTTGAGAAATAAAATTTATTTTATCTAAATAAGACAAAACACGAGCTTTAACATACTTCTTTAGAATTTTTGAAAAAACTGATAAAAGTGATATAGGTCGATAGTTAGAAACTAGATTAGCATCACCACTTTTAAACAACGGTATTACTACAGCTTTTTTAAGTGCTGCTGGAAATTTCCCTTGAATAAAACTATTATTAAAAATGTGAACCAATGGAAAACATAAGATGTAACCAAATTTCTTTATCACAAGCTAGCTTCCAGTAGGGGAAAAGAAGAAATTCGACTCATTATATTCATCGTAATTTATGTAATTTTGGCAACTATTAAAACTAATTGATGTTTTTTAAGCCTTACCTATATTCGCGAAATATTGATTAAATAGATTAGCAATCACAACACTATCAGTAAGAATTGTATTATTGCCTCCAATGATACAATATATTGTGTTAGATTTACGACGTTTTCCTAGTAAGTCGTTCACTAAATTCCATTTTTTTTTGGTCAAAACTTACAGCCTCAAATTTTTTAATATTTCTAGCAGTTTCGCAATCTAATTTGAATTGTTTCGAAAGAGTTTTTACTTTACTTTTTAGTTTAGAGTTATTAGGATGTCTCTTACAATTTTTAGATGAAGCATTTTTACGGCGAATTTTACCTTATAGAACATTATTTATCCATGGTTTAGCATAGTTTGACTTATAACTTATCACAGAGGAAGTCGTGTAGGTTGCCACATCTTTAGATAACGTTGATAAAAAAATATCAAATGATTTAAAAGGATCATTTTCTTCAAAAACTTCCTTCCATGATTCGACTTGTAAACACTGGTCTAATTCTTCAAAGTTAATAAAAGTTTGTTGTCTAGGTATTTTAGGCGGAGGTTCCCAATTTAAGTTAAATTTTAAAGATGTCATATAATGAATAGATAATTCTAAATTAAGTGTTTCAGCTATATAATTGATAGTATATCCAATTTTGCTTCTAGTAAAAATATGGTCAATACATGTCATACTACTGGATACAACTCTAGTAGGTTCGTTGATTAATGACTCAAGTCATAAGGAAGACATCATTGAAAAGTATTTACATTTCTGCATATCTAGGTGATCTATATTTAAAATGTTAATATTCATATCTCCAAGAACAATTAGATTTTTACAATTTATCTGTTTGAGGTAATTTTCAAATTCAAGAATATAAACTTCAACAGCACAAGAATGTAAACGATACACATATACCACTGAGATTAATAATCAGAAGACTGTAAATGAGTGCTAGAGAATGTAAAATGAATACATATCATTTCTAGAACATATGCTAATACACCACCAAATCTATAGTCATTGTTACAGCAGTCCAATAAAATATATTCATCTAAATTGTAATAATTAATTTTATCACTATCAATTCACACTACAGTCAAAAAAATAATATGCGGTTTTATATTCATACATGATAACTGAGCAAACAAACTTAAACTATTAGCCGAAGACTACGAATATTTTGGTGAACGTTCCATACTAATTTATTTTCACTTACATTAATATTATTTGGCAAACTACAAAATAAATCAAAATTATTATTATGGCCTTGAAAAGATATATTAGATAAATTGAGACTCATATAAGATTAACTTTTATTTATACTTATCTGTAATCTTTTCAAGATCATTTGAACAATTAACTAATTAATTAATAATTAACTTTAAGTAATTCAGATCCTTCACTTTGCCTCATAAAAATATTCCCATTGCGGATCCAAACATATTTAAATTTAAGCTGTAGTTTCAAATTTTTTGCATCGTAAAATGACTTCCGCTTGCTACTGCTTAGACTTTCATTGATGTAAATCCAGCTTCCGATCGGCAAACCAGCTTTCGTGACATCAAATTTTTGCTTTGTTTTCGCATACATAATATTTTGTTTCACTGTTCTCCTTGTAAATTTAATGTAAACTGGCGGACGCCGGACAAGTTTGTACCGCAGATGATTTATTTTTATTGATTTTTCAGTAACAATAATCAATATCAGCCTTATCTCTTATTTATAACTATATCGTGCATGCAGTGTCACTGTGCAACTTATATACCAAACTATAACCAATGCTATAAATACCGGCTATACCGTTTGTAATATACATAAAACGTCATTTAGGGTTAATCATTTAATGCATAAACTATATACTAAATATCCAATATGTTTATTGGGTTCGACCACCTGCGAAATGTCATATAAAAGATAACCTAGAAAAAGAATTCATTCAAGTTAAAAAAGTTGTATTGAAATCCAGAACCGCGTGTATTATTTAATTATAATAAATATATATAAATATATATATATAAGAACACAACAATTGGCGACGAGATTGGAGAAATAAAGCAAAAATTCAAAATAAAAAATTCAAAAACCAGATATAAAGAAAATGGATCCAGAACAATTTAAAATATTTCTTGCAACACAAGCAGCTCAACAAAAACAGTTAATCGAAGCTCTTCTAACGGGAAATAAGGCACATGAAGATAGTGATAATAAGTATGCGTTCGACAATTTCGACACTAAAAAGGAACCGTTTCAACAATATATCCAACGTCTTGAAATATATTTCGACTTAAAAAAGATAAAAGAAGATAAAGGGAAATGCAAGGCAATATTTTTAAACTGTATTGGACCGGAATGTTACAGTATTATGTCAAATTTAATTGCGCCAAAATCACCAATGGAAGAAGAATACGACGATTTAGTGAAAATATTGAAAAACCACTTAAGTCCAGAACCGAATTTATTAGTGGAAAGACATCGATTGTTAACACGAAATCAAAAACCAAAGGAATCAATCGCAGATTACGTAGCAGCCATTCGAGGATTCGTACCAACATGCAAACTCAACTGCAAGGGATGTTCCGTGTCAATTTCGGATACATTTTTACTGTCGCAATTCATCAGAGGAATTAGTGACAATTCAATCAGAACAAAGTTGCTACAAGCCGGGAAATTGGAATTTAAAGAAAACGTGGAAATAGCGTTGGCATCAGAGGCATCAAAGATAGACTGCAAGGAAATTGCAAATTGGAATCCAGAACAACAGGGTGATAGTGATGTCAGCAAAATTACAAATAATCGACAATCAAGAAACCATATCCGTAACCGAAACAACCAGGGTCACAATTCCAGACACAGAAATCAATCAAGACCACATGGTCGAGTTAATTATAAAGAACTAGGATTAACGGGTCTTTGCTTACGATGTGCGCGCGATAATCACGACACCAGAGATTGCAAGTGCAATAAAGAAAGACTTCACTGCAAACAATGCAAGAAAGTAGGTCATGTAGAGAGAGTATGTATTACGACTCTATTAAATAACAAAAGAGCTATAAGCACAGTGAATTCTCAAATAAATGAAGATAATATCCAGAATGTGCATGATGTGTATACAAATTATTCAAGATCCAGTAATAATGCAGGGAAATATTACGTAAATATCGGAATAGAAGGAAACGACCAGCAATTCGAAGTTGATTCAGGAGCAGGATACACTCTGATTCCGAAGGACACTTTTGAGAATCTCAATATTTCAAATCCAGTGAGACAGACAAACATAGAATTCCGATCATATCTCAAAGAAATATTTAAACCTCATGGAGTAGTAACGGTAAAGGCGACTTACAAAGACAAAATAATTACGGAAGAAATGTATATAGTCGATACAGGACGACAAGCTCTTTTGGGAAGAACATGGATTCGAAAACTCAACATCAATTTACAAGAATTAGATGGGAAGAATGCAGGTGAATTAGTAAATGAAATTCTTTCAACGGAAAATGTCGAAGAGGACATTCGCAAACTCAAGGGAAAATTTAGTGAAATTTTTGAGCAAAAAGTGGGAAAAATTCCAGATTTCCAGTGTTCACTAAAACTTAGACCAGATGCTAAGCCAATATTTCACAAAGCGAGAGAGGTACCGTTTTTACGAAGGGAACAAATCGAAAAGGAATTAAACATTCTTGAACAAGAAGGAATAATTACGAAAGTGAATACATCCGATTGGGGATCACCGTTAGTGTGTATTCCAAAACCAGAAAATCAAGTTCGATTGTGCGTGGACTATAAAGTAGGCGTAAACAAACTACTCGAAGACGCACATTACCCGATTCCGCGCATTGAGGAAATTCTTAACAGTTTAAAAAATTCTAAGTACTTTTGTACGCTAGATTTATTCAAAGCGTATCATCATGTCCAAATGGATGAGGATAGTGCAAAAATTCAAACGATAACCACACATAAGGGTACGTACAAATTCAACAGACTAGCGTTTGGCATTAAAACGGCTCCGAGCGAATTTCATAGAATACTAGACCAGGTGCTTCAAGGTCTGGAAGGTACGTCAACCTACTTCGATGACATCGTAATTCAAGGATCAAATTACAACGAGTGTTACCAACGCCTTATCGAGTGTTTCGACCGGTTAAAAAAATACAACCTTCATATCAATGCGAAAAAATGCAAATTCTTTCAGACGAAAATCAATTATCTGGGATATCAGATCGAACAAAATAAAATATCAAAGGCTCCAGAGAAAATAAAAGCGGTATTGGAAGCACCACGTCCGAAGAACACTCGCGAAGTTCAACAATTTCTTGGACTAATCACGTATTATTCGAAATTCATTAAAGATGCAGCTACACTCACACATCCACTTCGCTTGCTTCTACATAGTAAAGTAAAATTTCGATGGACAGCAAAGTGTGAAGCAGCATTTATGAGATTAAAAGCGGAAATAGCAAGTGATAAAATATTACTGCCATTCGATCCAGCATTACCCATAACCGTATCATGCGATGCAAGCCCAGTCGGAATAGCGGGAATATTATCTCAAGTCATTCAAGGGGAAGAAAAGCCGGTTACGTTCATATCTCGTTCACTGTCTATTGCGGAACAAAATTATAGCCAATTAGACCGTGAAGCACTAGCAATTTATTGGACTATTAAAAGGTTGTACATGTACCTATATGGTCAGAAGTTCAAGCTAGTAACGGACAACAAACCGTTAACACATATTTTCAAACTGAATAGAAATTTACCTTCGATGACATCCAGCCGCTTACTGCGTTACGCTTCATTTCTCTCAGAATTCCAGTATACCATAGAACATCGGGAAGCTGAAAAACAACAAAATGTTGATTATTTTTCGCGAGCACCGATTGACGAAATTACATTAGATGAGGATGATACAGATATTATGAACGCCCAGACAATAAATACAATTAGTTCATTAACACTCACAAATGAAGATATCGTGCGAGAAACAAACAATGATCCAGTTCTATCAAAACTAAAAGAAAACCTTCTTAATGGGGAAAGAAATGATGATGAATACCATCTTCATTGCGGCACAATCTTCAGAGGTACCAGAGTTGTAGTTCCAGTAAGCCTTCAAAAGGAAGTTTTGAAAGAATTACACCATACACATCTAGGCATATGCAAAATGAAAAGCCTGGCTCGCCGATATGTCTATTGGAAAAACATCGACATCGATATTACGTCATTTGCGAAAAGTTGCAATGCGTGTGCCGAAAATCAAAAATCGCCCAGAAAGGAAGAAACACACCACTGGGAAGAACCGGAAGAAAACTTCGAGCGAATTCATCTTGATTATGCAGGACCGTACAAGGGACAATATTTTCTAATTGTAGTTGATGCTAAATCAAAGTGGCCAGAAATCGCAATTACAAACTGTAGCCCTACAACCGAAATGACAATTGAAAAGTTAAAATCAATTTTTGCCTACCATGGATTTCCAAAGGTAATGGTATCGGACAATGCGACCATTTTTAAAAGTGAAAAGTTTATTAATTTTTGTTCAGAACGAGGAATTTTTCAAAAATTCATTGCACCATACAATCCAGCGACAAACGGGCAGGCGGAACGTTATGTGCAGACTTTCAAGGATAAGTTAAAAGCAATGGAAGATGAAGGGGGTTCTAGTGCCGATAAGGTTCGCGAAATTCTATTAAGATATCGGGCTACACCTTTAAATAACGGCAAAAGTCCAGCAGAAAATCTGTTCCAGAGAAAACTCAGAATCAAACTTGATGCACTTCTACCATCAGGTCATACTTCCAATAAAGCCAACGAGAACATAGAAGTCAAGCGCAAACTAAGTGTGGGAGACAGAGTAATTTCTCGTAATTATATAGGTCACGTAAAATGGCTTCCAGGTATTGTGTTACACAAATTGGGACGACTTCACTACTTAGTAAAATTGGATACGGGGTACCAATTGAAAAGACACATCAATCAATTAAAAAGCACTGAGAGTGTAATTACTCCAAGTAGACAACAACCACGAGTAACATTTAATCTACCAGTTCGAAATCCAGTCCGTCGGTATCAAACGGACATCACACCGAGTCAGTGTCAAACAAACATTACACCGAGTCGATATCGGTCAGACATTCACAGCAGAAGAGAGGAATCATCAGGTATAGAAGAATTCAACGGAAATAATACTTCAATAAATATTCCAGAGCAGGAAGTTCACCCGAATACAAGCAACGATCTTCCAAGACGATCATGTAGAGAGCGACATCCTCCAACATACTTACATGACTATCATTTGGAATAACCGAGAAGTGATCCAATAAGTGTGGGAGACTGTAATATACATAAAACGTCATTTAGGGTTAATCATTTAATGCATAAACTATATACTAAATATCCAATATGTTTATTGGGTTCGACCACCTGCGAAATGTCATATAAAAGATAACCTAGAAAAAGAATTCATTCAAGTTAAAAAAGTTGTATTGAAATCCAGAACCGCGTGTATTATTTAATTATAATAAATATATATAAATATATATATATAAGAACACAACACCGTTGTTGAATTGTATTAGAAATTAGCAAAACCGGGAATCTAATAGTGAATCGGAAGAAGAGTTTGAAAGTGATGAAGGTGATAGTAGCAAAAGCAATGATGATGGTTTGACAATTGAATCGCAAGCGCAGCAAAATGAAATATTAGAAATAAGCCATGTTGATCTGGCTCCGTTCAACATGGTTTAGTAAGTATTCAAAAATACCGTTATGGCGCTGGAACTACTTACATTTAGCTCATATCAATAAAATCATGTAATTTTAAAATAATTAATGGTTGAAGGGGTGATACTTTTAAAGTAAGCCGAAAGTTTCTAGCCGAAAGATAATGCAAATAGTGTCTTTGCTATCCCAGCCGAAAGATGATAATGCAGATAGTGTCTTTACCATCCCAGCCGAAAAAATAAATTATGACCGAAAGATAATACTGCCAAAGTTAGCAGAAAGTTTCCAGCCGAAAGATAATGCAGATAGTGTCTTGAATACTGCAAAAATCAGTCATGAACTTAAAAATTTACGAATTTAGGATCGGGTTATATTATTTGGGTGAAGGGGAAATTATTTCAGTTTATAGAAATTTTAGAAATCGATAGGAGCGAGAGTTTAAAGATAGTTTAACTTTTTGCTGAAATAGTCCAGACACTATCTGCATTATCTTTCGGCTGGCAACTTTCGGCTAACTTTAACAAAGTCGAAAGATACATTACTTGGTATACCTAGTCCTATTATATTTATACTATGTTTATTGGTTAAGTCATAATCCAAATCGCCGAAATTTGGGGCAAGGGGATAGAGGGCCCTCCTATTCCCTTCAGATGTGCCCCATATTTCGGGGATTAGGATTATGATCTAACCAATAAACATAGTATAAATAATATAGAACTAGGTATATCAAGTGGGGGGAACGCGAAATTTGGATCAAGGCTGAAGTGGATAGGGGGTGTAATTTAGTATAATTCTATTTTAGAATAATTCTATCCCCTTCAGACTTGATCCAAATTTTGCGAGGGCTTTCCAAAACCTATGACCTTTCTAATAAACATAGTGAGATCGATGGTAAAGTGGGTTGCTCAAAAGTTACAGAACATTCCATTCATTTAGTTTCGAAAATGTCGGACTGTCTGGTACATTATACCCAATTACACCCCTTATCCTTTTAATACTTGACCCAAATTTCGGGGAATTGGATTATGACCTAACCAATAAACATTGTATAAATAATATAGAACTAGGTATATCAAGTAATGTAACTTTCGGCTATAATTTATTGTTTGTGCTGGGATAGTAAAGACACTATCTGCATTACCATCTTTCGGCTGGAAACTTTTGGCTAACTTTAAAAGGGTCCCCAATACCATTTATGAAGAACTGTCAAAAAGATATGCAACCGCATACCTCATAAAAGAAGGTATTTGACAGCATTGCGACTTCTATTCAAGAAACAATTAGGAACACATTAGAAAACAGTGATGAAACTCAAGCATTTTAGTATCAGTACACAACCGAGATGAGTGTACACTATCACAAACATCTTAACAATTCATCAGCGCAGATTGATAAACCCGTTTTTGAACTACTGTGTTACTTTTAATAAAAATTTATATTACCTTTAAATTTATTTAATTTTTGGTTATTGTTGGAATTTTCCGTTAATTTTGTTCTGAATATGTTAAACAAATCGATTTCTCAGATTTATAACATTAAGCTTATCTTATAGCACAGCACATTAAATACATTGAAAATTTCTTACAAATATTTAATAGCTCAAAAAATGAAATACAAAATGCTGCGTTTCCAGAAAACAGCTTACCGTTTTCTGTGAATATTCATTAAGCATATTGAATTTAATTAAAATATTCAAGGTAAAAGTGCTACATATTTTATGTTTGAGCTTTTAATTGGTTTTTCTGAAATTAGTTTTCAAAAAATTATTTATAGACTTGAAAGCTTAAATTGAAAATCAAAACGGTATTATTTTGAGGTGAAATTTACTCACCTGTAAAATTATTTATAAAATACTTTGAGTTTAACATTTTTCAAAAATGAAAGTGAAATGTGAAAATTAGTTATTACAAGCTTGATAGTGTTTGAATGATTTGTGTAATACCGTAACTTTCAAATATTTGGGGGTGAGGCGTAATTCGGTTCTTCTATGGAAGTTTATAAATTAAATACGTTTCGCGTAAAATTTACAAAAATTGCTTTATGATCTTTTGTCTTATTGGGACGGGGGTTATTTTTACCATAACAGTATTTTGAAATTATTTATGAACGACGTCAAACTTGTTTCTCATGATATGTGGATTCCTTATGTTATAAACTTAAAAATGCAATCCAAACATCATTTGTTAAAAAGCCGCACATCCAGCTATATAAAATAAAGTTGTAATTGTTCTAAGTGTAAGCCCAATTTCGACCAGATATTACACCAAATCAGGGTTATACATAGGAAATTAAGAAGTTCCACCTAATTTACATTGCGTTGTTGATCTTGCAGAGCTAAAGACGTTAGATATATTTATATAGTCTACCATTCAAGAATAATTTGCAGAAAGTAGGTAATTCCAAAATTGTGATTGTAAAAGTATATTTAATTTAAAAGGGCGGTTCGTCCGTGATAGCATATTTAAGAACTATTTTACTGAATTTGAGAATATTACGCGCATCACCGCGTGGCTAGGGTGACTAGGTCAAGATCTTGCAAGTGATCGCTTTTGACTATTAGTTAGCCGTGAACTAATTGGACAATAAACATTGATGAAGATCACAAAATCTTTTCCGATTATTTGGATCAACACAAAGAACACAGAATCACAGAAAGAAATCGCTTCAAAATTTGCAAAAATTATTAATAACCACATATGGTACACGGTTATACGATCGACTCATAGTTACACAAATATTAAATCAATTTTGATCACAATTTTGAATCGGGTTTCCATTCCCCAATTATAGTACAGGCTCCAATTCGTCTATTAGGGAATCTAACATTCAGTCCAAGCACGTGGGTTTCCAATAACACTGATATTTTGTGTACTTTCCTTAAAGTCTACAAGGACATTTCAGCGTTAAAGCAAAGATAAACATATAACGATGTATATTTATCATGGCACGCCGATGTACACAAAATAAAATCGATAAATTTGTAGAGGAAAAAGTGTTTAGCCAAAAAGAAAAGTGCAGCTATCATTTTACGTTACTGCTTCACATGTAAAACCTATCTCGAACGTTCCTGCACCGCCCAGAACAAAAAACACAGACGCACAGTCACATGGAGATCATTTTGATACCAACATTTTTGGAATTATGTATGTAGCAAATGGTAAACCTGCAAAAATTTTAAGGTCGAATTTTTTCATAACTAATTGGTTTTTCAATAATAGCGAGTCAATGTTGAAATGGAATAAAACAACTGCGTGTGAGATATTACCAAAACTTTTTTTATTTAAAAGGCCCATGTATGCCATATTTATGGAATATAACATCTGCGAGTTGAGGAAACCTCACAAGAACAGTCTTGCGGGGTCAAATCGCACGATCTTGGTAGCCAATTGACGTCACTACAGTGAGAATTAACTCTACCTTAAAATTGTCTATGCAGAATGTCCATCATTGTGTCTGCTGTGTTGCATGTAGCCCCGTCTTGCATGAAACACATGTCGTTTTCCTCCAGTTTGTTCAATTTGATGGCCTCACTAACGTCATTTTCAAAAAAAGTACGGACCAATGACGCCACCGGCCCAAAATCCGCACAAAACAGTAACTTTTTGTGGAGGCATTGCCACCGCTAAAGATCATTTTTGATTTTAAAGATGATTTTTATCCTTTGGACGTGCTGCTCAATTGTGTTACTTGTCATGGTGATTTGGTATCAATGACTGAAAAAATATAAAAATTAGCCAGACGCCTTCAAAATAACATGGCCGCCTTAGGCTGCCAATATTGAATCGCTCTTACTAAAAAAACCCTTTATTGAGAACTATAAATGTCCGGGGTAGTGACATCTGGCGCATTAAAAATAAGCTGATTGGGTCTTTTTTTACATGAAATTTTAGCACGGCTTACTTTATGGAAATAAAAATTAACATACAAAAAAAGAAACAATCAGGTTATTTTTTTTGCCGTCAGATCTACAAACAGTTCTCTATACTTTATTTTATTAAGTAAATGAAATTCAAATGGTTTTTGTAAATTTGATGTGTGTTTTATGTTTTATGACTTTTGGGCGTATATTCTTGAAATTCAATCGAAAAATTTGTCTACGATTTTTTTCAATTAAAAACTCGCTGGAAAAATTGATAACTTACACTTTACCAAATTCTTGAAACTAATCGAATTTTTTATACACCACTCTCAATGCTTCTTGTGTTTTTGTAATCAAATTATTTATTAAAATCGTGAATTAAATAAGAAAAACTGGGGATTGTTTTATACCACTCGGCTTTGGAATCGGCGGAAGAGTTCGAAATTTAAGGTTTAAAAGAGAACCTCTAAATTATTTTGAACTTTGTTACGGATGGCTCGAAACCAACCCGCAGATTTAACTAAGGCCTCGTTCACAGTGATTTCGCTGGCTAGATCTCAGGGTAATGGCATGGATTGTGGGGAAAATAGAGGCTTGCGAGCTCCTGGCCTACACCGTGGAACAGAAAAAAATCAAAATCAAAAGCAAAAAAAAAAAATTAAATTAAATTAAATCGACCGGAATTTGTCAAACGAAACTTGAGGAACCTTAATAAATTAATAATAACTGACGGTGTCCATCCGGCAGCGACCGGATCTCCCTGAATGACAAGTACTAAGTCTGCTGAAGAGACCCCCCCTTTTCCAAATGACGCCGAAAGGCTAATGTCCAGCCACAACGAAACAGCATAAAAGGGTTGGGACGTCACTTCAACAGATTATGCCTCTCTTCACCCGGAGAGACCTCCAGCTATTCTCTCACAATACAAAACTCCGGCAGCTCAACAGTACCGGAGTGCCACGGAGAGATCAAATGGATTTTACGGTCGCCCCGAATGGGCGACACATATACTAGACTCACCACTCTGACTTGGTGGATGTCCTGCCAAGGGGATGAAGGGGAGTGAAAATCCCAGCCTGTAAATATGGAAACGCACAAAATGAAACACCCTTCCCAACATACCGACCCGAAAAATAATTTAATACTTCATTTTAGGAGTTATTTTATTTGTTATAATAAAGCGAAGAAAAAATAATAAACCCAATTTTTACGAAATCGCAGTGCACATTACGAACGAATGACACAGAGAGAAGAAAAGAAATAACTACAACTTAAAGTGGCCGAGCGAGAAAATAAACAACAAATGGATTCAAAAAAAAATTATTGTCGTAGAACATAAACCAGTTTGAGGGAGAAACCAACGTGTGTCCCCTGCCTATGCCGAGCAATCGTAATGCCGCTCGATTACACAAAAAATTTAATAAAAATTTAAAAACATTGAAAAATAAAATAAAATTAAAAATTGAAATTTAAATTGCATTTATACTATGAGAAAAAAAATAAAATTAAAATCAATAAAAAAATTATAAAAAATTGTACCTTTCGATCTTCATAGATGTCCCGCAGAAATGGGATGCGGCGTCTTCTCGCCGTTGTTCCAAAATGAATGCTGGGCGTCCTTCGCCTTAAACCGTAAATTAAAATCAATGTTGAGCGTCGAAGTGGCCGAAGATGTTGGGCGTTGGTTCGCCGTGTACATAAATGTGGATGGTCTCAACTGGGCTCACTGCGGCACTCAAAATTCATTGAAAACAGGATTTTTGTGGAGTACTTTTATCCCACTCGCACAATACTTCGTTCCAACCTCACTCCACTTCTTTACACTTTGTTGTTATTGTAAGTGTTGGTTGTGGTTCGAATTTTATTTTCTAGTGAAAATTTTTTGTATGATATATTTTGTGTTATTTCGTTGACATTTAAGCAAGTGTAACAACGAGGAAATCAGAATATTGAAATTTTTCCTATTTCATACTTATGCTCCTATGCTACGTTAGCATTGACGTAAATCTTCATCCGTTAATTTTTGTTACACCCACCAATGTTTTTTGTTTTCACTATCTGCCTTTTCAGAATGCACTTTTGCCTTTAGCAAAATACTTAACACTATCACCACTCACATCCGCTATGGACTACCTCTTATTTCCAGAAATTTGCCAGTCTTATTAAAACACTTTTCCTCAAACTACCTTTTTCTATTAATAAAAAAAAAACTTATACTATTTAAAACTTTTACAATTTTTATCCAATTCGAAAAACAAACCAAAAAAAATTTCGGGTAATCTTAATGACGATACCAAATTGAATCCAAAAACGAGACTAAAAAAACTCACTCAACTTCAACAAAAATATTCTTCTATAACTTAGTAGAGATGTGCAGTTTCGTTACTTTGAGTAATCACGAGTACTCGTTACTTTTAAAGCCAATACTCGTTACTTTGTATTCGTTACAAAGTAATCGAAATGATTTTTTTACAAATCAGATTACGTACTTTTATCTGAATAGAAATGCTCATAAGTACGTACAATTTTTGTTGTAGTGATCATTAAAGCAGTTTTATTTCATATAAAAAATATAATAATTCATCTAATAAAATTTTTTTTAATTGGAATATTTAAAATAGTAGTATTTATCAAATAATTAAAAATCTAATAATTTTTTATACGAGTATTATTTTTGCTTCGTTGTAATTTGAAAATATACTGCTTTGTTCTTCCAACAACAAAAAAAAACGCATTCTATAATTATCACAATTTGTCTCGCTCCATTATGAAAAGAATAATGCCTCAACCAGTCACGACTTAAGAGCTAAGTTACACGCCGATTGCACCACTTAGGAGAGCGGTACGACCACCAAAATTTTAGAGGTCACTTATTTATTTGTGACGAGAAGCCTATACAATTTTGGTGATTGTAGCACTAACCGAAGTGGTGCAATAGGCGTGTAACTTAAGCTCTTAAGTCGTGATTGGTTGAGGCATAAGTCATGATTGTTCATGTATAGAAATGAGAGAAATAAATATAAAAATATAGATATGTATGTACTGAAACAACTACTCGATTCGTCCTACGAAAGAAGCGTATAAAGACTCGAGTGAGTATATTAATACGAGTATGAGCAAAATATTCGTCGTGTGTATTATGCACAATTGTAAATGTAACGAATACTTTCATTTTGAAGTAATCGTTACTTCGGGTAGTTGGAAGTAACGAGTATTAAATACCGAATAGTTACTACCCGCACATCTCTATAACTTAGTCGCTCGCACACACGCACAAGGGGTACCCATAACACAATGGTCTCGCTCTCAAAATCAATCAACGTTTACGTAATACTGAATATTAATGCCCAATTAAAACAGAACATTAATGCCCAAATAATGATAGAATGTAATACCGATGACATAACACAGATAGCAATGCCATCAGTAAAATGTATTTATCAAACAATTCGATCAAAGAGAAATTAAAAATTTGAAAACGAAAAAGTAAAAAAAAATTAATGCTATGATCAGGAGTCGTGCTTAAACAGCAGAATAAAAGGTAAGCTTATTTTTTTAAAAAAGGTGAAAAGATTAATTCTCATAAACGTTAATAATTGTTTAAGTTGTTCGCTTCTTTGAGATTGTTTGGTGCTGGAAGTTATCAGCAGAATGATGGCCAAAATTTTAATATATCGCTTAACCATCTATCAGCAGAAGTATCAATATAGTTATTAATGCTGTCCACACCAGCGGATTTTTCGTAGAAAAAGTAAGATTTCATAGAAATTTCAATGAATTGAAAGCGACAAGACAAAAGTAACTACAGTGCTAACAAATATTAACCTACAATATAATATATAATAATAAAATTTCACTAAATACTAATTAAATAGGTTTTATTCAGGTTTTATGACAATTACAGTTTTCCAGGAGTTGTAGGATGTATTGACTGCACTCATGTGGACATTGTTCCTCCTGTGAAAAAAGACTATTCACGTTTACGTGAACAGGAAAAAAATGTATTGAAAGAATGTGTAGCTGGTAATTAAATATTTATTATCTGTGTTAAAATCCAAATATGACACTATAATTAGTTTCTTTACAGATATGCGATGCAGATTTAAAAATTATAAACTGCAGATTTAAAAATTATAAAAAAAATATAATTATAAAATGCAAAATATCCTGGCTCGGACATATGCTAGTGTAACTCTAAAATTCTTCCAGCCACGGAAGACTTGTATAACAGGTTTCCATTTGCTAGTTAAATTTTTAATATTTTGCATTTTATAACGGATTCTTCTTTAAAGTGGCTCTGGATATGTTTTAAGTCCTTGAATAATGACAGCTATATCGAGAGCAAAAGACGGAACTCCACAAAGTGACTATATAATTAGTGCCAGAAGCTGACGAGAAGTATCATCGAAAAGGTGAATAGAGTATTAATAATGCGGCTCCGCACTAAAAACCCGAAACAGCATCAAAAATTATAAACACAGGATGTGCGTTACATAATATGTGTATTGAAAACAACAAAGGCAACGTTGCGCCAACAGTGTTACCGAAGTGGTTAACAGTACACAATTAAATTCTTTTTTACTTGCTGGTAGAAGAATACAGCAAACTTCAGTGAGACGGTATTTCACAAATTAAAGTTTAACGTCAAATAATTTTGTGAAAGCTTATTATTTAAATAAAATAGATTGTTCATCATGATATTTTTATTATGTAGACTTATTTTTTTAAATCTTACAAGATCATTGATTATTTTAACAATTTTTTCCATATATTGTGTAAAGAATTTCGTATTTCGTTCCACCGCGTTGCAATAATTATGAGTTGTGAGTATGATGAGGTGCTTATCCCTGCATTAGTTGTTAATATTGTATGTATTAAACATCTTGACTGCCACTATTGTAATCAACTAACCATATACCCCAACCAAAATAATTTCGTTACTGTTAAGGTGAAATACATTTGTATTGATTTTTTTCTCTTATATTATACAATATTGTGTTTGGATTGTGTATCGAACAACGGTATGGCACGATCGTACGATGGATGGATGAGTTGATGAGGGAGGATGACAAAATTTTTGAGGGATCAGTCGAGTTTTGCATTTTAAACCATTAAAATATTCTCTCGATAAATAAATGGGAATATTAATAAAAAAAATTCTATATTGAAAATAAAGATTTATCAATAATAAGTTTGGTGATATTTTGATTAATATGTGTATTTATAAAATGATAGAAAACTATTAGTCCGTTTAGTATTTTATAAATTAATAATTTAAAGATAAAACGAGATATAAACTGAATGTAATGGTGGATGCTCGAGTAAGTTACCAAACAAACGAGCGAAAAAGTGAACGTTTTTAATTGAAGAAAATTTTCTTCTTGTAATCAGGATTGTGTTGTTCAAATTCGAGTGCTAAATAAACTCTAAATAGCGTGATAGTGGATCAACGAAATACTAATTTGTGAAAAACTCATGCGTAAACTAATTTGTGTAATTTGTTATAACTAATTTGTGAATTGTGCGTAAAATTCATGGACATAAAATAGAAAGTCCAAAATATGGTGGACAAGTTGACGTCCATAAAAATAACAAATGGTGTATTTTAATTGTACGAACTTTTTTTTATTTTTACGAGAGTTGAGTGTTAGTCTCGGTGTGTGTGCTTTTCTATAAAACGGAAATCTTAATAGCAAATAAAATTTAATAATAAGGAAATGAAAAATGTATAATAGTTATATTAAAATATACATAAATATAATAAAATAAGCCAAACATAATAAGTAATTTATAATACTCTAATAATAAAGAATTTCCCGTATAATAATAAAACATATATAAATATACTTCAATTTAATAAAACTTAATAAATACAAATACAACGAAAGTTAACCGTCGTTAGGCGGTAAAAGTGTATCATCGATAAAAAGTCATACATCCATCCATCTATTTTCAACATTATGGCGCCCAACGCTTCGCTTCGGGACTATTAAAATGTTTGTTTGTTTTGTAAGTCATTTATATTTAAATTTAGTAGTCTTAGAGGGAAATTATAAATTCATGTAATAATCAATAGAAACTTATTTTAAGTGCATAATTTCGGATGCTATGTGATCTATTTATTGATTAGTGGATCAGCTTATAAATTCCCTGTTTTTTTATATGTTATATATATATATATATATATATATATATATATATATATATATATATATATATATATATATATATATATTGTTACGATTTTGCCTTGTCAATCAAGGTTCGAATCACTGGATTGTGAATAAATACACTGCTTCAATTTTAACTCACACAATTTTATTTACACAACACAATTTATTATACAACACAATTTTCACAATTAATTATTATAATTATAACACACTTTTTAATTATCACTTTAATAATCGCTTTAATAATCACTTTAATAATCACTTTAATAATCTTTCTATTTAACCTTCACTGTATCACGTTTAAAATAATACTCATCATTCCACGTCAACGCGCGCCCTTATATACCAAAATATTTGTTTCTAGAATAATCCTAAATGCGCAGCAAATATGTTAGTATAGAAATACGCCTAAATGTTGAGTATAAATTATACACGTAATTGAACAATTAATGAAATTAACTTATTCTATTCTATTCTAGGTGTCACCGTAACACTACCCCCCACCTAAGCCTGTTCGTCCCGAACAGGATCCAGATCACCTCCTCTGTAGAGCGCCAAACGCTCTAAATGCACCACCTTTGGTTTACCTTTCCGTCCTTTCTGTATGCGATAAACCACGTCGTTCAATCTTTTAATGACAGTGTAAGGTCCTTCCCATGTGGGTTGCAACTTCGGTGATAATCCCTTGTGCCGTTGCGGGTTGTGAAGCCATACCAATTGCCCTTCCTCGAAGCCTTGATTATTTGCTCGTATGTCATATCGAGCTTTCATTCGATCACTTGATATTCGAATTTTCTCCCGTACAAATTGATGTATTTCATTGAGTTCCTCTTTCATCCGGTCGACGTAATCCTGTCCGCATAGAGCTGCTGATGGAACAGCTCCAAACTTTAAATCTCCCGGTAATCGCAGATTGTTCCCAAATATGGTTTTAGCTGGTGTCACTCCTGTTGTGTCATGTACCGCTGATCGGTAGGCCATCAGGAACATCGGTATATGTCGATCCCAGTTACGTTGGTTCCTTTCCACAACTTTTGCTAGATATTCCTCCAATGTGCCATTGAATCTTTCCACCATACCGTCCGACTGTGGGTGTAAAGGCGTCGTTCTTGTTTTATTGATTCCCAGCATTTGACATATCTCCTGAAATATCACCGATTCGAAATTCCTTCCTTGATCCGTGTGAATTTCCATAGGTACACCAAATCTGCTAATCCAATTGTTGACCACGGCATCAGCTATTGTTGTTGTTTCCTGATTGGGTATGGGGTACACTTCCGGCCATTTACTGAAATAATCCATTATTACTAGCACATATTTATTTCCGCTCTCGGTGGTCGGAAATGGCCCCGCCACATCCATTGCAATTCTCTCAAATGGTGCCCCGACATTATATTGTTTCATGGTTCCACGGCTTTTTCGTGCTGGTCCCTTTACTGCCGCACATTGGTCACATCTTCGACACCATTCTACTACTGACTGTCTACATCCGGACCAATAGAAACGTTGTCGAATTTTGGCTAATGTTTTATTAATCCCTAGGTGACCTCCACTTGCTCCTCCATGATACTCCTTGATGATTTCCGCTATCCGATCTTTTGGCACCACTACCAACAATTGTTTTACTTTACCATCCGTGCTTTCCCACTTTCGTTTTAAACATCCATTTTCTATGTGGAGGCTATCCCATTGAGCCCAATAAGCTTTTACAATGGGAGTTTTGTCAGCTATCTCACTCCATGTGGGCCGGTGTTCCTTTTCCTTATGTTTCATGATGAATGATAGGTCAGCATCCCGTAATTGCTCCTTCTTGATCATTTCATCAGTCCATTCCTCATCAGGTAGCACTTGCATAAGCCGAATATCGATGATGTTTTCCTTACCCTCCACACGCCCACAATGCTTGCATTCCACGGGACATGGCCTTCTTGATAATGCGTCAGCGGTTCCATGTGCACTTCCCTTCCGATGTTCAATTTGGAAATCGTAGCTTTGCAAACGTTCGATCCAACGTGCTACTTGTCCCTCTGGATTTTTGAATTGTAACAACCAGCGCAAAGCTCCATGATCCGTCCGTAGAAGAAATTTTTGGCCATAGAGGTACTTATGGAAGTGCTTAACACATTCCACTATAGCCAACAACTCTTTCCGTGTTACACAATAATTCCGTTCCGGTTTTGATAACATCTTGGAGTAATATGCAATAACTCGCTCCTCACCATTTGTTGCTTGTGATAATACTCCTCCTATACCATCATTACTTGCATCGGTGTCCAAAATGAATTTAACGTTGGGTATAGGGTATGCGAGGATTGGTGCTTCGCATAATCGTCGTCTTAGTTCCACGAATGCCTCTTCTTGATCATCCTTCCATTCGAATGCCTTATTCTTCCTGGTTAACTCGTGTAAACTCTTTGCAATACTGGCGAATCCTGGCACGAATCGTCTATAATAGGTGCACAATCCAAGGAAGCTCCGTAATTCATGTAAGTTTTTAGGTCGTGGCCATTCCTTCACCGCTGCGATCTTGTCTTCATCGGTATGGATTCCATTGGTTGTTACCTTATGACCCAAATATTTTACTTCCGTTCTAAATAGTTTGCATTTCTTTGGGCTTAGCTTCAATCCGGCCGCTTGTATCCGATCCAAAACCTCTGACAAATTCCTTAAATGCTCGTCGAAATCCTTGCCCATAACGATGATGTCGTCCAAATATACGAGGCACGTCTTCCAATGTAATCCCTTTAGCACGCGCTCCATTAGCCGTTCAAAAGTCGCTGGGGCGTTACATAATCCGAATGGCATAACGTTAAATTGCCATAATCCGTTACCCACACTGAATGCCGTTTTCTCGCGATCTTCTTCCTGGACTTCCACTTGCCAATAGCCGCTTTGCAGATCTAATGTCGAAAATATTCTAGCACCCGATAATGTGTCTAACGTGTCGTCGATCCTTGGCAATGGGTAACTATCCTTTTTCGTCACAGCATTTAATTTTCGATAATCCACGCAGAATCTCATGCTACCATCCTTTTTCTCGACTAACACCACTGGTGAACTCCATGGACTGCTTGATGTTTCGATTACCCCTGCTGCTTGCATATCTTTTACCATTCGATCCACTTCTCCTTGCTTTGCCAATGGTAATCTCCTGGGTGGTTGGCGAATCGGCATTTCTGCTCCTGTATCTATTGGATGTTTTACCATTGTGGTTCTCCCATTATTATCCGATGTACTGCAGAATATTGGCATGTACCGCTCGAGCAATTGTTTTGCCAAATTTTTCTGTTCCATGGTAAGATCTTCGGTCCATTTCTCCATGAGTTGTTCTACAACCTCTTTCTGCCCTTGCGAGTTAGTCGTATTAATCGGATTTTTCTGCTCGCACTTCACAATCGCAGATATTTCTTCGCATGTTCCGATTATTGTCCCTTTCTTGATGGTTTTCGTCTTATCCGAGAGATTTAGAGTCCTAATTGGTACTCTATTATCGCTGTCTGGTTTTACTAAAACTTTCCCGATCATAATTTCTCTGGCTCCGCTCTCCGCTTCATTGGCTTCCACAACCCACAACCTGGGTGACCCAGAACCTCCCTCCAATCTTGCCCATACTATTGTTTCCGAGTTCGGTGGCAGCTTCTCCCGATGATCCATTATAATTTGCCTGCTCGTTTCTCCTATAACGGCGCTAACGTGAAGTGGCAACTCGATATTATCGTAGGTTAATACACCCCGTCCAACATCCACCACGAAGCCATTCGTTCTCATAAAGTCCATCCCCAAGATGACTTCGTCTACAATATCTGCAACCAGCACCTCGTGTTGAAAGTGATTTCGCCCAATCCTTATTTTTACGACCTTTTTCCCTTTTATTGCTGAATTTTCTCCAGTCGCCGTTCGTAACTTCATTCCATTAGCTGGTTCCATAATTCCATCGATAATATCCTCACGAACAATCGTATGTGTTGCTCCCGTATCCAGCGTGATCATGCATTTCTTCCCATCAATATCGGCTTCAATTGTTAAGCTATCACCGCTCCTTGCTATTCTCGAAACATGGATGGAGGTTATGGGGCAATCGATTGTGGGAGTCAGCTTCTGCTCCTTCAAACTGACTCTTTTTAACGACTCCAATGTCGACTGACCGCCCTTTCTGGCCTCTCTCTGCTCCTCGTTTGGTCTACGCTTCATAGGAGATGGCGATCTCCCTCGTTTCTTCTTAATCTCCCAACAGTCCCGTGAGATGTGACCCATTCTATCACATACCCAGCATTTAATCCTGCCATTTCCATCTCTGAACCTTGGCGTAGCCCGCGTGGTGTCTGTTCTGGAATCAATCTCCACTCGACGAATTTTCATTGCTGGTTTGATGATGGTTTGCGCAGTTTCGTTTGTTAACGCACAAGCGATGGTTTCCGTAAAAGTTGCCTTAGGTGACAACATCACCGCTCTGCGCGTCTCAGGATCTCGAATACCGTCAATGAATGCATCCATTTTAATTCGCTCCATGTAATCGGCCGACATATTTGAATGTACTAAATGCGCGAGCCGCTCAATTGCCGATGAAAATTCCTGTAGCGATTCTCCTGCTCTTTGGTATCGACCCTTCAATTCCATGCGATAGATTTCTCGTTTGTGGTCACTTCCGTATTTTCGATCTAAAGCCTTCATAATTCCCATGTAAACGTTCCGTTCCTGCTCGGGAATGATTTGTAGTGTTTCTGCCGCTTCGCCTTTAAGAGCCACAATTAACGCTGCAACACATTGTTCTTCAGTCCACTGATTTTGCTTAATCGCCGTTTCAAACTGGAACTTAAAAATACTGAAGGATGTTGTTCCATCAAATGTTGGTGGTTTTATCTTAACTGCATTAACCGTCTGGATCACTTGCTGTGTCGTTCCATTCGCCTTGACATCTTTGAGCTCCTTCTCGAGACGTTTAAAATCTTGTTCAACCGATTCAAATTTTTGTTGAACCGTCCCTTTAACATTTTGAATTTCTGCGTGTACTTCTGTTTGCAGTTTTTCCACTTTACCGTGTAGTGTAGAAGATAATTCCAAAAACCTCTCGTCTATTTTCTTTTGGCCATCTTCTATTTGGTTTTTAATGTCCGCCCCTTGTTGCTCCATCTGCTGTTTCATGTCCTGGTTCGACAATTTCATTTGATGTTTAATGTCCGCTCCTTGTTGCTCCACTTGTAACATCTGTTGTTTCATATCCTGGTTCGATTGTTTAATGTCCGCCCCTTGTTGCTCCACTTGTAACATCTGCTGTTTAATTCCCTCGTTCGATTGTTTTATTCCCTCCAACTGTTGTCCCATCATCTGATTCATAGCAGCCATCAACTGCGATAAATCGAAACTTCCAGATGGGTTTTGTGTTGTTCCGACCATCGTTTGTTCTTCCTTTTCTTTCTTGTCCACACTGATCTCATCCGTGTTGTCCTCCTCGAAATCATACACATCTGGATTTAAACCGTCCTTCTCCATGGCCTGACGTAGTCGCTCCACCAAACTAGCTTTTGTGCCTTCACTAGCCAAACCTCGCTGCTTCAGTTGCTCCTTTAATTGCGCAAGCTTTAATTCGTAGAGAATCATTTCTCTTATTATTCACAATCCCACCGCTGTCACCAATTGTTACGATTTTGCCTTGTCAATCAAGGTTCGAATCACTGGATTGTGAATAAATACACTGCTTCAATTTTAACTCACACAATTTTATTTACACAACACAATTTATTATACAACACAATTTTCACAATTAATTATTATAATTATAACACACTTTTTAATTATCACTTTAATAATCGCTTTAATAATCACTTTAATAATCACTTTAATAATCTTTCTATTTAACCTTCACTGTATCACGTTTAAAATAATACTCATCATTCCACGTCAACGCGCGCCCTTATATACCAAAATATTTGTTTCTAGAATAATCCTAAATGCGCAGCAAATATGTTAGTATAGAAATACGCCTAAATGTTGAGTATAAATTATACACGTAATTGAACAATTAATGAAATTAACTTATTCTATTCTATTCTAGGTGTCACCGTAACAATATATATATATATATATATATATATATATATATATATATATATATATATATTAGTTATTTAGGCATTTTTTTCTCCCTATCTTTCAATAATCATATAAATTTATAATCGTGGTTTTTATGCAAAATTTTCTTATTCGCCATTTTTTTTTTATATGATTATCGTTACTTAAATTTGTAATTTATCAATATTTTGTATGATGAAAATGAATTTGATCTTTATTAATAATTACTGTACCTTTCGAAAATGAACCTTGTTACTATTTAATTAAAGAAAAAAAATGAGATAAAAAGAAAACGATTGAAGAAATGTAACGAAGGTGAGTTTTTGGCGAGGCATATGGCATTTATGAATTTTTTTTTTTTTGGCGTGGTGCGGTTTTGGTATGCAGTCTTTCCCCCTTGTTTTCTTTATTTCTATTATATCACGTTATTATTATTTTGTTTTTTCGATATGGTCATTACTGATCTGCTCATGTTCCGAAACCCCACCCCTGTTGCTCCTGAGACTTAGCCGTGCAATCGACCGTCAAACCGGAACCTCTGAGCCGATACAAAAAATTTTCTGCTAACAGTTCAAGCGTAGTTGAACTGTCACAACTGTTCGCAATTCGGACTTTTGCCGCATTGCTTTCTTTTTTTGCGGTGATAAGTTTTTCAACCAGGTCTAATTTTTTGGTATAATAAATTTCTTTTATTGTTCTCTTCTCTCTAATACTTCGCGTGACTGCATCTGCAGTATTATTGGTTTGCGGCAACATTACGTTTAAGTCCTAAAAATTACACACATAAGAAAATCTATTTCAAAAATCAACTTTGAGTAATAACTAAATGATTACTTTTTTAGGTGGAGCTTTTCCGCTTGTTTCGGTTACATTTGCTGTGACACTTGTGTTCAGATAGCATAAAATAAATTACTAACACTAATTTATGATTCAATATATTTATTTAATTTAACTTGCACAAATTTATAAAACCTCAAGTTCAAGGTCAAAATTATTGATTTATTTTAATTGTCTATATAGCAGTATAGCTGATCAGCTGATTGGTATTGGAAATTGTAACATTACCTAAAATTAAATTATTAATATTTAATGTACACTTATATTATTGTAATACTTAGCTTTCATTTCATAGTTGTCATTTCATAATTTTTATTCAGTTTCAAACTATATTATTATGTTAAAATCACAATTTAAGAAAATACTATTATATATAAAAACAAAACAAAATTTGACAGATAATTAGTTCGTGCGATTGTAGTGCCATTAGTCAAAATAAGTTTATTTATTATTCCAGGTGCTACAACCGAAATTTGTTAATGCCATCTTACGGCCAAAATCATATTTGAAACTAGCATAATAAGGTTTGCTTTCTAAGTTTTTAATTATAAAATTTTGTCATTAGAAAAACTCTGTCTAACGAGTAACATTTCTAAAAGATGTGATGTGGTGAAACATTACTAATAATAAAAAAAGTGTAATCCGTTATCAATTAAAAATAAAAGTTTGTATTAAGATTAATTGTGCGTTTTCAAGTGATTTTCCTGGAGCTGTATTTATCAACTGTTTGTATACCTGGAAACCGCCAGGTTTGAGTCGTTTGCAGAATACTAAGCCACAAGTGGGCATTTTTACCGGGATAAGCAAACGAGGTATCGAAAGAACTTGCTTTCTCATGTTGTGGTGTAGAGTCGTTTTCTGTGTTAATGTCTGCCAAACCTGATATTTCGGATATGTTCGGGAAGCATTGACAACAGAATACTAATTTGAAGGTAAAATGTGTGGTATTACTAGAGATGGCATATTTTGAGAATAATTGCTTTTTACGCTAGGCGTGGAGTTTGAATTAGATGGAATATTTTTGACCGTAGTAATATTGTCGACATACAAAATATTTTCGCTGTTACTGTCATTCGGAGATAGTTCCCAAAAAAAACGATACATTTTTTGAAAATTAATTTGCAGGAAATATTACAAATAAGCTATTATAACATACTATCTGGAGCATCTGTCACGTCTCTATGACCAAAAATACTGACACCGTCTATTAAATAAGAAACTCTTGTTTCGAGGTCCATCAAAATAATTGTGGTTTGACCACCTCCATCTGTACCACTCGTATATTTCTTTATGGTGCCTTGCTTTAACTTTACATCGGTTTTAATATCTTGCCAATACTTCTAAAAAAAATGTGGATTTAAACCGTTGTTGGTATTACCTTTCTCCAACTTTGCCAAGGTTTAAAAGTTACACCAATAACATTAAAATTATTTGAAGCATCTTCCCATAATTTAGCGCTTTGTTTGTAAGTCAAACTATTATTTAGTTTTGTTTGACTAAATCGGGATTAGCCTCGATAAAATCTATTAAAGCTTCCTCTTGTAACTTTGACATATGTCCCAATCTTTGCTTTTTATACCAATCTTTGAATTTATACCAATCGAAAATTTTCGGCTACTTTTTAATTGAAAATTCTCGCTTACGAATTTCAAGAATGCAATAATATAAATTGTTGATTGGAATGATGTATTTTGACAGAAAGTCGTCGATGATCTCATTCGATTGAAGAATATGCGCCCTGTGGCAATATTCGGGTAATTCCCCGGGAATAGGGAACTGGGGAAAGAATTTATATGTAATTCATGTTCAAATATTTTTTGTCCGGCTTACTGTGATAAAAAACTAGTGTTAAATTTTTTGAAAACAAAATTAAATTGGGAATAATTTTCCTTGCCATCATCAAACTTTTCTCCTCAGTAGGTCGAAAAAAAAATATTTGAATAAAAATTATATATAAATTCTTTCCCCAGTTCCCTATTCCCGAGGAATTACCACAAAAGTCCCACTGGTGGTAGTACGGTGAATGGCCCATCGAATAATCGTGGGTTGCATTATGTTGTCACCTCTTTTATTTCTTTTATATATTTATGCGGTAATCTAGGCCGTGGTCTGCTTGCCCCGAAACCCATACACCGTTCCCCTCTGCCGGCTTCAGCTGCGGGAACCGACGCCGCATGGGATACATATCAGATGACGGCAATTCTATGAAACAGGAATACTTCTACGCTAAGTAAAAGTGTTTCTGTTTCACTTTAAAAAATCTTTGTTATTGTGAAACTAAATTGTAAGAGAAAATCAAATGGTTCGCCAAAAGACCCTGAAAATCGATCGCTGGATTGGTTTTTGCACTACACACTTATCCATCGGGTTATTTCATTTTTTTATCGTTGCCAAAAGTGTGCAACAACAGTGAAAATATGAATCAGTAGTGGCAAAGATTTTTGGTATTGTACAAGGAGAGTCATATCTTCAATATATCGCTCTTTTGTGGTGAGCATTTACGCTTGTCAAAAATATTTTTGCTTAGAAATGGTTTGTTAATATTGAGTATTCAAGCAGTTACTACAAAAGGATAGGCACTGGTTTAGCCGAATGTGGCCTCTTTTCTGCAATTTCTGTCTTCACCTTGTCAAGTAAGAATGCACAGTATACTCGTGTAGTAGTTTATCCTTCTTGAAGATAATCTATTAAGATAACCCCATGACTGTACCTGTTAACAGCCGCCACCACTTTCTCAGCTGAAGGGATGAACTTTGGTTTTTTGCAGCAGATTCTCCCTTGGTAGTCCACAGTTTTGTCTGTATTTTTGTTTCTGGAGTGTAACGGTTTATCCAGACCGTTACACTCCAGAACCAGAAATACAGACAAAACTGTGGACTACCAAGGGAGAATCTGCTGCAAAAAACCAAAGTTCATCCCTTCGGCTGAGAAAGTGGTGGCGACTGTTGACAGGTACAGTCATGGGGTTATTTTACGTGTAAGCGTATTACCATTCAAAAATAAATATTTATTTATACCTCTATACTCGATGTTTTCCTTTTTGCTTGTATTTCGGTGAGTACCTTCAATACATGTGCAAGCACACTCACCCACTTTTGTTGCTGAGTACTGCTGTATCTTATTAATTGCTGTGTCTTAAATTATTTAAATAATTAATATTTTTAGGATGCTGATTGCCGAAAATATGTAATGATTAGTTATTGAAGTAAACTATTCATTTTATGTGTTATGGGCTAAACTTTTGTACGTAGTTCAAAAATATAGTTTAGTCCTAATAATTTTGAAAAAGTCGTAATTTAAGTTGTAACTAAACATTTCAAGGCTCCTATATTTATATATCACCCCTAATATCTTTATTGTGACATTTCCCATCGATGTTCCGTGTTCATCTCGGTGAAGTGTAATACACTGAGGAAAAAAGAGCGAAAATTAAATCATCTTTCAGTTCATGTTCATCTTAAATTGATTCATTCATAAGAAACGTCAAAAAAATTTTCTACATATTTGAATAACACGCAGGAAAATTATATTAAGCCGCTTTTCCCTCTTTATCATAAAAATATAACCAAAAAAATAGAAATAAAAATTATTATCGAATTTACACGCCCGACGCAAAATATGAATAATCTCCCCCCCCATCTACATACCACATTCTGTCTGTTTGTATAAAAAATAACGGAAACTCAAACATCAACGTTTCTCATTCGACAGCCAAATAAAATTTTTTCGATCCGCGAATGTTAATTTTTTATAATTAACCTTTATTTACATTTTAAATTAATTAATTCTAAATCATCGCATTTTATTAGCGTCTTTCCACAATGTACACTCTGTAACTAGGTGGTGTTGAATTGTTGGTATAGTGAAACGGAATTTTCTCGAATATTAAATAAATTTTTAAATCAATCTTCTTAAGCAAAAAAAAAAAATTTTTTTGTGCGGAACCGTTAACATATAAAGATCTTACGAAACAGATGAGGAATATGAGTATAATCACTTAAGAGTCGAAGTATAGAGTACAGACGAAAATCTCAACACCACCACCCCTCTAATGATATTATGTGGGTTTTGTTATACACCATACACACAAAATGGTTTGTGTAAAAAAGGAAAACAGACAAGAAACCAAGTTTTATGTTGAGCTTTTCTCTCTCTTTTATTTTCTTTAAAGTAATAAATCACGTTTTTCCTCATCATGTTTTAAAGCTTTTTTTTTTGCTTTATTCATATCGGTTGCTTTCAAGAACATACGGGAAAATTAAGAGAAAAAAAAACTGTGATAACAAGGATAGGAAAACTCCAAGTATTTGTAACAAGCAATGAGAAAAGTAATTTAGATGGTTTTAATAGATTTGAATACGATGAAAGTTTTGTTTTCCGTTTTCCTCCCGAACCTTTCAAGATATTTTTCAGATATGTTTGTTTGGTTGGGAGCACTGTAGGAGTTATATACGTAAATGTACAAAATTATGTCTGCGATATTCGTATGCCTGCGATATCAGGCGTTATTTTGATATTTTATGACTTAAGCGATTTTGATCTAAAAAGTAAATTTTTGCCTAATTATGGAAAATGTTATTTATACATTTTCGTGAATGTTATTGTCTGGAGCTTTATTGAATTTGAATTTTTAAGTTGTACCATGGTGGGATTAATTTATATGTTTTCAGTATATATTTTATGTAACGTGAGTTTTTTTTATTTAGAGCACAAACATTTTATCAGACGCGTATTATTTTTGAAGGTTGAGTAGTAACGAATTTAATTTAAGCTCTGTCACGTCAAATGAAAAGATATAAAGATAGATAACGCCGTGTGCTGATTGACCGTTTCAAGTGGATTTGGGTTTTAATGTGACAAATCGAACAATATTTTCGTTTATACTGAATGGAGTGCAACAATTTTTCCCAACCTCCAGCACGTCGATAGTACATTGTCTTCTTTGGTTTTAACCTAGTATCCAAATTTAACATTTGTATTCGCTGTGTGCCATTTTTGTTGTAGTGGTGTTAAATCGTGAGTATCGTATTCACTATAACATAGTTGGCTTAAGGATGGGGTAGGCTGATCTCTCTAAAGGAATGGAGCTGATGACTTTCCATACGTTACAGTTAGTAGTTTATAGTGGCAAACTACTTCCGATATTTATTTTCTCCTCCTTCCCTTTCCTCATACTCTCTGCTGGTATATTTAGTAGTGTTTATTAATACACAACTGACAATAAATTTTCTCCACGTCAACAGCAAATAATAAGGCGTGTTCGCGAAACCGAAGCAAAATTTGTGGTATTTTTTATTGTACAGTAGGACCTCATCATTCATTAACAAAAACAACCATTAACAAAACACCAGGCTAAGTCTTTGATAATGCTTAAAACACGAGGTCCCTTTACAGCCCATATAAACTAATTGATCGGGATGAAATTTCATGCAACGTTTTTTCCTTGTATTTTGAAAAGTATATCATATACGAAAAAAAAAACATTATAAACTTAAAGATACTAAATTAGAATTGCAATAATATCGGTTCAGGCCATTTTTCCACTTTGAAAGCGGAAATCACGTATTTTGGTGGAACTCTTATTTGAACAAAATTCGGCACTCTACAGCTCAAACGATTTTTTTAATTGGGATGAAGCTTCATGCCTAAGCATTTTTCATAAATTCCTAAAGTCCAGTACATTTTGGCCGAAACCGGTTTACCGGAAATGACAGCTTTTTTAAACCAAAAATCGACCCCTGTACAGCCCAAATGAACTGTTTGATTGGGATGAAAGCTAACATCTAAGCTTTTTCCACATATTGGGAGATCCCAGTGAATTTTGCTCAATTCGGTCGACTGGAAGTGATAGCTTCCGCAGAAACTTTTTAGTGATTCCACCGGAAGTGTGAAGGTGCCACTTCCGAAGATTTTTCGTTTTCTTTTCGCATAGAAGCTTTTTCGTTTTCTGAAAAGTATATAATTTACTTCAAAAACGATTATAAACTAATAGGCGCTAAATTAAATTTGCAATAATATCAGTTAGATCATTTTTCCACAACTAAAGCGCAAGTGACACTTTTTTGGCAAAACAAACCATTTTTAACCAAAAATTCGACCCTTTACGCAGCACAGATGTATTGATTGATTAAGATAAAACTTCATAAGTAAGCTTTTCTACAAATTCTTAGAATTTTGTGCATTTTGGCCGAAATCGGTTTACCAGAAATGACGGCCTTAATAAGACCCATTTCGTTTTATGGAAATATTTTAAAAAGAATATTAGTTACGTGAAAAACGATTATGAAATTAAAAATTCTAAGTTAATTTTGCAACAACCCAGTTCTAGATCAGATATCAAAAATATAAATATATAAAATTTATAATAATTAAAATTTATAACGTGTCTACGATTATAAATTTGTCGGTAGTGCTATTCCCTGGTGAAATTTCACCCGAAATGTTGATAATGCAGTGTGAATCTATCAACTCTGACAGAAATATTCATAAATTCGGTACCATTTATTGGAACTGTGATTCTATGTATTTTCATCAGTTACAGCTATTGAAGTTTACAATATTATTCATTCACTTAATGATAGTAAGGGTTGTGGGCCGGACAAAATTAATAACTATGTGGTTAAAGGTAGAGCAGATTTTTTCTCAAAACTTTTGTCAGAAATGTTTAATGAATGTTTATTAACTGGTATATTTATCCTGATTGCTTAAAGGTTGCGAAAGTTATTCCCGTTTTTAAAAATGGTGACAGGTTATCAATTAATAATTATAGACCTATCTCAACTTTATCAGTATCTGACAAGATTTTTGAAAAATTACTCTTCTCCCGATTGGCAATTTTTCTTGATTCAAATAACTTTTTCTACTCATATCAATATGGTTAGAAAGGGAGCTGGTACGGAATTAGCTGTTGTTGAAATTTCAAATATCTTTGCAGCTTTTGACAACAAAAAGTATGTTGGAGCGCTTTTCTTAGACTCACAGAAAACTTTTGATTGTATTGATCATGAATTGTTTCTTAGCAAATTATATATTTATGGTATGCGGGGTGTTCCTTATAGCTTGCTGAGTAGCTATTTATCAAATAGGAAACAGTATGTCATGGTCAATGAAGTTAGAAGTAATATGTTGGATATCAAATGTGGTGTTCCACAAGGCACTGTTCTGGGACCACTTTTATTCTTAATCTTCATTAATGATGTTTCTTATTTACCATTAAAGGGCAAAATTAGAATTTTTGCTGATGATACGGCGTTATTCTATGAAACCTTAGATGCCAGTGGGATAATGGATGATATGAATCACGATCTCAATATATTATTAGAATACTTTAAATCCAATTTAATTTCACTTAATATATCTAAAACTAAACATATGATATTTCATTCCCCATATAAATCAATGGTTACGTTACCTCCATTTAAAGTGAACAACATTATGATTGAAAGAGTTAATTCATTTAAATATTTAGGAATAACTTTTGATGCTCGTATTTTTGGCAGGATCATATTAATTACATTAGTAAAAAAAATGCTCCACTTAGGAAATTATCTTTTTTCGTTCCTAGACGGGTGTTGTTAATGATTTAACCTGCCTGCAACTAGGCTAAATAAAATTCAAGTAATGCAGAACAAAAGTTTAAAATCAGTCTATAGGTTGCCATTTCTGTTTCCAACTAAAGAATTGTATTGTAGTGGGAATAATTTAGTGTTACCCATTAACGTGTTACATAAATTTCAAATAGCGCTATATATGTATAAAGCGCTACATGTATCTTCAGTGTTATCTCATATTAAATTTGATTGTATTCATCATATTTATGGAACAAGAAATTGCAAAAGAATTAATTACTATATCATATAAAGACTGAATTTGGAAGAAAGTCGATTACCTTCTTAGGACCAGTTTATATATAATCAAATACGTGATAATTTAAAAATATCTGAAACATTTTTGAAATTTAAGAATAGTATTAAAAAGTATTTTAAGTCCAATATTGAATTGTATTTTTAATTATAGGCAATTTATATATTACATTTATCATTATTGTATTTTTTTTTTTTTCATTATTGTTTTTTTTCTTTGATATTGTTATTTTCTTATTACTTTTCATAATAATTTATTTTGCTGTACATACTTACTCAGATTATTCTTCAAAGGACAATAAATCCACTGAATAATCTGATAGTTGTATTTTAACTGAGAATAATAATAAGAAAAATTAAAAAAATATTATAATTGAGCCCATTGCAAAATGTCGGCAAAGTAGTTTTTCTGACGAAATCTCGACTGAAATGTCGACAATGCAGTTTCAATATTATTATGAATCCCCTCTCAATATGTCGATAAAGCAGTTTTTCTGCTAAAATTTCGAATGAAACGTCCATAATGCAGTTTTTCCTACTAACTTCAGTAGAATAACTTCAGTATGGTATTTATTTTTAAACATTTTGTTAAATAATTATTTTATTTTTTCCCTTAAAAATTGTCGATAATGTAAATTTCGGCAGAATTTTCTGTTATCTTCATAAAGCTGTTAATGTGCTTTTCTAAGCAAATATACAATCTTCATTATCGTCATTATTTTTTCGGCTGACAATTTTCGGCTAAATTTAATAAGATGTATTGGGGTACAAATTTGAGGTTTTTCTGGCAGGCTTCTTCGTAAGCAGTAAAATGCTGCTCGGTTAGGCCATGAGTCATCGGCCGGAACAAGGTGTGATCGGAAGGAGCAATTCTGGTTTCATGTCAAAAAGTTGGTCTTCAACACCTTCGTATATGTGCAACATTTTAGATTTATGTTTGAATTTGATACAGATGAAGCTGTTTTTCTTTTTGCTGAGTTTTATGATGTTCCAAATAATAAACAACGTTATAGACAAAGGTGTGCGTGAAGTGACGCATCATGATAGCCGTATGAATGCATTTGTTTTAACATGCAGGCTGTGGAAAAACTTTTATTCTAACAGCGTTTATACACAAATTACATTCTATAAATTTAGTTTGTATTTCTGCTGCATTTAGTGGAATTGCTTCAACTCATACGGCAGATAGTGTCTATGCTATTTCACCCGACAATATAATATGAAATGTTAAATATTAATGTCGGCTATTATGTATCACTTTTACTTTTCTCGCTATTTGCCGTAGGCACTTGGCGAAACACACTTATACTTAATAAACACATTTTTTATTAATCACTTGTTTTTTGTTTCGCAGTTATTGGTATCGCAGTTATCGCAGATAACTGCGAAACAAAAAACAAGTGATTAATAAAAAATGTGTTTATTAAGTATTATGTATCAGGTGGTAATACCAAATTCTGTTGATATTAGCCGAAAATTACATGTTATAGAAGTTATAGGAGTAAATGTTCGCTGAAATAAATTTGAAAAATCAATATCACATAATTCGAATGTTCGATATGAGCGAACATAATTTTGATGAAATTTTAATATGAACTGGATGAAGTTAGACCAATTCGTAAATAGTTGAATATACTGTGATCGTACCGTGTACGGTTTGAGTTTCGTTTGGTAAATATATGAAACTCGTTCGAAATTCAAATAAATCCAATGTCTATTATTTACATGAAAATGAAATGAGATTAACATTCAATGCAAAAATTTGTGGTAAACTAGGTTTTTCTGTTTTATTTTCCGGCGCGTAAACAAACCAAAATGGTGGCTTGCCGATACCCGAACACGTGACATATGCGACATTTTTTTTTCGCAAAACACGGAAACTTGAAGTTAATTCCGGAAACTTCCAAAGACTGGCCTTGTGATTTCTTTATTCTCTAGATAATCGTTGTCTCGAATATGTTGTTCATAGGATTTTTCACACCCAGTCTTGTTCCATTGCACATTCGGGGTTGATTGATGTTGCACTACATGATGATGACTGCGCCTACAATGAATTGCAAATTGTGAGGTGGTAATCTAGGCAATTCTAGCGAAATCAAGAATTCTGTGTGAAAGTTGACTACTTCATCCTGGTTGATAACTCAACCGATACGAAGAAGAGCAACTGTCCCGGAATGAAATTTAAAATGGTCGCACGTTGAGATTATCGACATCTTAATTTCTCGGCGCAAATATGATTCGTTTGCTCAGCCAATTATGATTTTTTTCTAGTTTTGCACTATGTTAAGATACACATGTATCAACTGGCAGAAATCTGTGAACCATGTGATAAATCAGGTCGAGATATCAACTGCGATTTTCCCATTACCAATGTCCACCATTGCTCGAAAAAACATCTGCAGTTCGAACTTGTTACAAAAACACTCGCATGTTATTATTTGACATTATAATACAAATATAATACAATATTTTTGGCTGAGATAGCTAAGACCCTATCTGTATAATCGATTTTTTTTCGATTGGAAACTATCGGCTAACTTTTGCAGTCTTCAACTCTACCTATTAATGGCCGAACTTTACAAAATATATTTAAATTATTAATTCCAATTTTAGTGAATTCAGTGTATCACTCGAAAGTAATCAAGCAAATTTGAAGGTCGATTATTTGATGTTTTAAGCGATGTTGAAAATAGAAATAACTTTGATGGTACAACTATTTTATTATGTTGAGATTTTCGGCAAATTTTGCCTGTTATTCCTCACGGGTTTACACAGTGAATTAATTGAAAATTGTATTGTTTCGTGGAGTTTTTTCAACAATTTTGACGTTATACTTTACATCAGAACATGGGAGGGCTGCCGCAAGAAGCCAAATTTGTTGAACTTCTTAAAATTACTTGGCAATCGAGCATTGCCAAATTTTAATGATTTGGAAACCGAGCAACATTATTCAAGGTATTGTTGGTGATATTTCATTAAATATTGAATAAATAATATTTTAAATTCCGTCATATTCCAACTCCGAAAATGGAAGATTGTCCATTAATTAATTCGGATATTTTGAATCAAATATGTACCAGTTAAATGGATACAGAATTGCATGCATTTGATACATACTCAAAAAAATGTGGCAGTCATTCTGAATAAATTGGTAATCTTTTACATAAAACAACCACCATAGCGCTAACAAACTTTTCTATTAATTTGAATACAATTTGATAAAACTTTATCAAAATTCCTTCACAAACATGGTAATAATTTTGAAAATTTTGTTTTCGTTTTGATGAAATTTTAATTAAATTTGATATAAATTTTTATTTGATTGAAAAAAGATTCCTTCGATTTGATGGAAATGACAATTTATTTAAAAAAATGTTACATTGACGAACATTTTTTTTAATTTAATAATATTAATTCGTAAATTGCAAATACTTTTATTTTTATTTAATGAAATATCTTTTCTTATTGATTAAAAATGTCATTTCAATAATAAATAAATTTTCAAATTAATAGAGAATTTTATTGGATATATAATTTAGTTTATTGAAATTGACAAGCTATTTTTTGAAATAAATAGATTTCTATTAAATTTACGATTTTTAGTTTTTATTAACTTGATTAGTAAAATAAAATAATATTTTTTTTTCAAATCACAGATTTATTTAATTCATTTATGTAATACATTAAACTTTATCTAAAAATAACTCATTTCTAAATTAGCAATTTCATCGCTATAACAAAAGTTTATTTTGCGCGCAATTAACAAATAAAAATAAAATTAAATATGACTTAATAATAAAACAAACATTTTATTTTGTTAAATTTTAATATTATTTAAGTTTCAAACTTAATTTCGAATAAATAAAAAACGTAAGGCTCTTGCGCTTGTTGGAACGGGATATTTACTTATACTTTCAATGTGTCTGTCGTTCAACGTAATCCCGAGCGCACTCACATTATATCCCAAGAACTTAATCTTTGTCTTAACAAAATGACATTTTCCAACATGCAACTTAACGTTATTTCTCACCAAAATACTAAATAATTGCTTTAACAAACATAAGTGCTCTTCTAAGGTTTTGTTGCAACAAGAACATCATCTGTGAAAACTATAATCCTATCATCATTTATTAGTGGTTTTAAAACAAGTTGCAAATATTTTACAAAATGAGCCGGAGAGTTGGTATACCCAAATGGTAACTTATTAAATTAATAATTGACCCTGATCCGTTACAAATGCTGTATATTTTTTCAACCATTCCTTCAAATTTACTTGATAAAATCCATTTCGTAAATCCTTAGACGAGAAATATTTCTTTCCCCTCAGTCGTTGGACAATATCTTCTAGCACCGGCATCGCATAGTAAATTCTTTCAACTATCTTATTCAACGGTCTATAATTGACGCACATACGAAAGTATTTGTCTTTTTATTAACCGAAACTTCACGACTGGTATAAGGTGATTCGCATAGGTCTAATAATCCCTAACTCTAATAACTTATGTGTAATTTTCTTTAACTCTCCACTTTCATAATAACTAAAACGTTTTGGACTTGATGTTACTATTTTATTTTCGCGTAACCTTATTTCGGCCTGATACATAATCCCATTTTCGACATCTGTACTCTTGTTCAAATAATAATCGCTATAATTACCGTTTATTTTAAGCATTACTGTAACTGACTGTCTCATTTGTGTCACCTACATCTAATACAACTTCATTCATCACTTACAATTCCGTAATAGTGTTAACTATCCCCTTCATTATATCCATGTCAAAATTATTTTTTTCCTTTTCCGTCCACAATTTTCACTTATTACTCTCCCAACTTCCTAAAATTACTAATTCACTTCCGTTAATCCCAACCACGTTCTCACTATTCATTTTTCTTGATTCAAAATTCTTAACTAACTTTTCTTTTTCAACACTTACGTTACTTCCGGAATCAATTAACACCTGGACCTCTACTAACGTTTTCCCAATGACCACCATTTCTTCCTTTTGTCCGTCGCCATTAACAATCACCTGCTTCTCCGTTTTCATTTTCACATTCTCTTCTAGTTTCACTTTACATTGTTCTTTCATATGTCCCATTTTTTTTACATCTTTCACAAGTCAGTTTCCTTTTTGATTGAGTATAACTGGTGGCTATCCCTGTTGAAAACAATTGTAACACTCCTTACTTCTCATCTAATTTGGCTTATTCTCGTGTTTCTTCTGATTATTTTTACAAATTTTTGATCTTTGGATATAACCACTCGGATTATACAATCTCCTTCCGCTGTCTGCCTCACTCCCGTACATCTTCACATGCCACTCAATATGCTCCTTCAACTCTCTCAGAGTATTAACTCTATTTATTTTAAGCATTACTGTGAAATAAATATTTCTTCCGGGTTCTCTAATGAGCCTTTTATTACTAAAAACGGTTGTATAGCTACACTTTCGCCAAGCATTTGATGATTTAGTTGTTCAATCTGTTGGACTGTAGCACCAACCAACATAAATGATGGTTGTGAATCTTTAATTGTAATTTAGGCCGACTGAAAAAAATAAAACATTTTCGATTACCAAAAATAAATTGCAATATGTCCTTGCTGTTTTAGTATATTATCGAATAAGCACCTTGCATTTTTATCTTTATTTTTTCTTTCAAAGACCTCCATAATATTAAATGCAAATGAATTAAACGTGGCTTCTATATTATCAGTATCCGGATACATAGTTTAAAAATCAATTTCAACCTAGTAAATGGAAAGAAAGAACATTTTTAAAAATATAAGTATGTAAATGTATAAAATTTTCCACACCGCTGGCAACTCCATCCTATCAAGGGATTTGACAGCCTCAATTGAAGTTTTATGATCAAATTTCTCATTTCGTATAGTGAGCGATTAATTCAATGATCCTAACCAAGTCAATTTTTTCCATGTCATCACCGGGAAGCTAACACAATGAACCTTGAGAATTATTTCTAAATTGGTTCAGTTATAAATTGATGACTGACTACAGAATTTGTTCAAAAAATTTTCGATTAAAGTTGTTGTTGTTATGTAATATAAGATAAATTAAATTTTGAATAGAATAGTCAGTTTAAATTTATTTTAGTTACAGACGTATCTAACCTACATAAACTAGAATTTAAATTATTTTTACTTTGGTTTTCAATGTAATAATACCTACTGAGGAAAAAAGTTTGATGTAAATATTTATAAATTGGGAATAATTTTTCCATATCTAAATTGGTAGGGAAAATTATTCCCAATTTAACTTTGTTTTCAAAAAAATTAACAGTAGCTTTTTACCTCAGTATGCCAGAAAAAAACATTTTAAATAAAAATTACATATAAAATCTTTCCCCAATTCTCTATTCCCAGGGAATTACCAGAATAGTGCCACTGATGAGAAAATTGATTTTTTCAAATCAATTGTCTAATCTGTTCCTAACTGATTGTTGTAATTCTTACACATTAGCCATCTATAAATCAAAAATTCAAATTAAATTATTTGTTTGTTCATAGACACAAGGAGTAATATTATTTAAATTTGTGGTGGTGGACGAGTTTTGAGCATTTTTGTTCAACGTGGTATAAGATGGGTTAGATGCCTCAATTTCATTTTTTTTTTATAAAATTGGATTTTAGTTTTGTGATTTTTTATGTGTTTTCTCAAATTGTTTAGGCATCCAAAATACTGGAAACATGAATCTTCACAACACTGATAATCATGGTATTCACTGTAATATTAAACCTCGGGATGAAAAATTTGTTTTTTTGCATTTTATTTCGCTTATCTTAATAATTTAATTCTAACTTAAATAGATTAATAATTTCTTTTGTAAATAACAAGAGAAAAGTCAATCTTAACTGATTAAAAAATGAATGTAATAATTTGGAATTGGAATTGGTAATAAATAACTTTTACTAAAAATGGCTGACAATTACAACTATCCAACCTAAACGACTTACATCATTAGATATGACATACTAATTTACATTTATGTTATTTATCAATATTAAATCAATATTACTAATGAAATATATACTTACATTTCGTTAATAGCTTTATGGAGTAAAGCAAATAAAACACATCTTAAAAAAATGGTTATACTGCATAATTTACATCATATTTGCAAAAAAATGATTAAATTTTATTAAATTAATAAAATTTTCTTAAAAATTCAAAAAAACATCATCAAATTAAATAAATTCTATACCATAGGTGATCTTTTTGATAAACGTCTCTTAAAAGGAGTAAAAAGGGTCTACAAATTGATAAAAATTTACGGAAATTTCATCATAATTTAGTAAGACAATTTGACAGAATGTTTCTTAATTTTAACAAACTATTTCACATTTTGATGCAAATTTTTATACATTTGATTAACATTCGTTATTTTTACTACATTTCTTCCAACGAAGTTTTTAAATCGAAAAAACGAGACAAAAAGTTTTCGAAATGAAATAACTGTGGTTTTTTCCAATAACTTTAACAAATTTTTATTCAATTTAATAAATTATTTTATTGCTTTGATAAAACTTATTAAAATTGATAAATTTAGTTTGTTGGCATACTGAATCAAAACTTTCATCAAATTAACTTCCTTTTTTTGAGTGCAGAATTCAACAAATGCATATAGAAATTCATTGGACTGCGATGTTTTAACAGCAGTTACGCGTGGGAATATTATTTTATTTCCTCGCATTCGTTTGACGTACTCCGGTACAATTTTGCCTTTTGATTTTGAATATAATTCCGCCGGGGCAAATAATTCAAAAGATCGGAATATTATTACGACAACCACTATTTTTACATGGTCAGTTGTATGTAGCAGCAAGTCGAGTATGTTCATTTGATGCATTACAATGTGATAATTCACATTCTTCTGAACAGGGATTATCGCATTCCAGTTTGATATATATTTTAATAAAAATAGTTAAGAAAAAATTACTTCGGTTTTGTTTTATTCTTTCTTAGAACAGGCTTGGTCGAATAACGACAACAGGCGACACTAATATAACATAAATCGTTATGTCAATTGAGATTTACTTACTGTAGATACATATTTTTCACAGCACCAAGCTTATATTGGTTGATTACGGGCCCTTTACACACAAACTAAGTGTTATTAATATTATTAGTGTATAGCTGATGAGATATAATCTTAAAAGCTCGTAAACCGTTATATTGAAATCAAGCTGTATACAAACGTCTAAGCATGGGCTACTATGTCTAGCACCATATACCAATTTATTGTTCGATAAAACCGTGCTTCGTTAATGACATATCAACACGAACATAAAAGCACCTATAAACACACTTTATTATAAACGCCAGATTATTATCGTAAACATATTCGTTCGTTTCGTCCCCACCTATAATATTCGGGTGCTATAAAACGCCAAAATAAAATGTATACCATAAAATCAACATCGAAGCACTCAAATTAAATTTTATATGCGCTCTTGAAATAAAATGTCAAAAGCTCAATATCAAAAAATAAACATCAACATTAAGTAATTTTGAAAATATATATATACTACGATGATAACCTATATACCTACCTTATGTTATGTACGCGGGTAACGTTAACCAAACATTATTGTTGGAAAATCAATTTATGACGAGCCGACTTATATTGTATACGCTTTTCTTTAAAACAATAACAACAATATAATCGAATTGATAACATCAACGTAATAAATTTTATGACATTTTAACAATAAATTTATATTTAGAACTAAGTTCGATATCTCCCCGTCTCAGCGCACAATATCAATAAAATATAGAAGTATTTAAGGCATATTCACTGAATGCAATATCCTTACGTACGAGTATATGTACATATGTACATTTTCAACAATGATAACTACATTACAATGACAGTTTTTTTGTTATTTATTTATTTTGTTTAACGTTAATGCAATAACGTTTTTTAATGCTGCTTTATTACAACAATAAAATTTTCATTGAATTTTCATTTGAAATATTTTCCTTTTTCCGCATATTTTTTTATTGTTTTCAGGGCTCGTAGTAAGCAAGATAATGAGACTGGAAAATCTTCTGAAAGCAAATTCATGACGATTTAATTGTTTTTCCGTTTCAGATGTACATGTTGTTGGAGCAAAGTAGTTTTTCTTCCTTTTTGACTCATTTTAATGTTGTTCCCTTTTGTCAATGATGCTGGCTTTTGTTTATGTGCTATATAAATGGTATTTTGCCGAGAAGGAAATGCTTTAGATTTTTTTTTTTGCTATTATTTTGTGATTCTGTATTTTGTCAAAAAGTGGATTTCATGATCTTATAAAAATTTATGTGTGTTGAGTGTATTTGGTTGTGTGCTCGCTTGTGCGACATTATATATAAAATAATTTTTTTGACAAACGACTATAGTACAAAGTGAAAATTGGTTTTTGTGAATAGAATTAAAAAATATTTTACATTTGTTTTTGTGCAAAATTGTTAACAATTTTCCAGTTTTTATTTTGTTGTGAAAATCTTTGGTTCAGTTTTGTATAATTGTACGTGAATAGTTTTCCAGTGTTTTGTTCTAGAATTTTATTTGTATTACTACTTAGTATTTTCGATTCGGATTAACTATTTTTTTTTATCAGAAACAAAGTTTCCCACACAGCTCTACCGAGGCAGAGAAAATACATTATTAGAAAATGTATTATTACCAAGCATAATACAATTTTGGATTAAATCGAATGAATACAATTTTAAGATTTTTCCATTCAGTGGAATGATTGTTTTGGAACGCGCCTGTCGCCACTAAGGTTCTTATTTGTTCATGTTTCAATGTGAGTAGTATATTGGTCTCTTTGTGGTTATTTGTTTCAGTAACGTACTGGCGAATTAATTTAGCACCCGAAAATTTGCTTAGACACCGGCCCCAATTTAAAAAAAAACAACACTAATGAGTCTGAGGTATTACTCAATTCATTAGTTTCATAAAATTCCTCCCCTGTTATTTTTGGATGAATCCACTTTGCCATAACGCCTTTAAGTTCCTTCCTTATCGTCGATGTAGTATAGCTGTCGAACAGTATTTAATCATAAATTAACTCAAATCTTCTAGTGTGGTAGTTAAAAAATTAGTTTTATGGATTATCCAGCAATTAATTTTGCTGATTAGCAAAAGGAACATTACTGACTAATTTTTATAATTATTTCTTCTTTGTTCATATCTGAATTCTAGTTAATAAGTCCAAGATAGATTTTCCACATCTGAAGCTGGCTGACATTAAAATTGTGAATTAAAATACCCTATACTTACCGTTCGCCATAGGGACATATCTAAAGGTCTTACAAGCAAAACTTCAGTGTCGGTAGAACTACTTCCATAAGCTTGTAGAAATTCGATCGTGGAAATAAAAATTTGTTCTTGCAAAATTCATCGTATTACATTAGTATATCTGGATCGTCCCTTTGCTGTTGAAATCGATAAGGAGGATTAAGTAGGCACCAGGCAGACTTGAAGGTCAATGAAATGCCAAAACGTACGCATCTTAAACGCTACGGAGCATTTTTTTTCTAGACCAGGCTAATATCCATTCTACTCCCCATCAGGCTAGCGAGCGTACTCCTATTATAAACGATTTGAGCCTTTTTCACAAAATCATTATCTTAGCCATACTGGTCACGGTTTTAATTTTCAAGCGGCGCAACGCATTCAATATTGCAGTCATCAGCGTATTGTGGGTGGCACTCGTTCCCGATTTGAGGCACGAGATAATCCTCCGATTTTAAATGCTCTGGTTAATTTTCTTTGGTTATTGAAAGGCAAGTAACCAACACGAGCTCTACTAGCCCTTCCGATAACCCTTTTATTCGATTGAAAATGTCCTACTCGTGAAATAGTAAGTTCAGTGTCAGTCAAATGAGGGTTATGGCGAGTTCCAAAACGAACTTTTAAAAATAGCACAAAGTGCATTATTAGCACAACACTTCATTTCAACTAGCTCAAGAATGTCGATCGTTCGAGAATTTATGGAACCAGGTGAAACTTAATCCCGAGGTGAAAATTCTCAACCCTAGACTTCAATTACATAGTAAGTACCTGATTTTCCCTCCAAGTAGTACGAAAATGACTACGCGGAAGTTTGCGCGTTATACCAACTATCTACACTTCGAATTAACAAAGTCTGACGTTACTTCCAGAATGCGAGTAGTTCACTAAATAAATGCAGAATTGTCAAACCTCTGAACATCTTTATAAATTCTGTTGTCAACATCGGAAAATATTCTGCTTTGGATGTAGCCTATAGCTAATACATGTTTGGCGGACTGCATTAAAAGTACAGAACTTTATTCAGGAAACCAAAGTTGGAAGAGAAGTTTGGGGCTTACCTTTAACCGACAACATTCCTAATTTCTTTGAAATCATGCTGATGGTATTCAATTCGTGAAACTGGTTTTAGAAAGGGATGTGAATTATTTGTTTCCCGCTAAGGTAAACGTTCTACATGTTCTTGTAGATTTCCACATCAATAACCAGCGTTACAAAATTGATTTGTACCTGGCTCCTAACCTATCGCAAGAACTATATCTCGGTTTGGATTTCTTCCATACCTTTTGTATAGAACTGACTAATCTGAGAAATGTCCGCTAGTGTTCACGTAGTGATACCGATTTATAAACCTGCGTCCCGCAACTCCTTAATGGCACAGAGAGCTTTAGGACCTAATTAGTCCTATTTCCGTCTTTTTTTAAGTTGGTTTTTGGCTGCACTTAAATACTATCCCATAAACTCGACACTTTGGCAGCTACTCTAAAACAGCGATATTGTGCCATCTTTTGGGCATTTTAAAGCCAGAGAGCTCCTCGTGTTCATCCGTTACCCGAGTGAAAAAGTCAAATGGGGAGGTTAGGTTTTGCATTGATGCCCGACGGATTAAGGAAGTAACCATAAAAGACAAGTATGGCCACTGAAGTTAGTCGGTAGTCTTTTTAGTCGATGCTTTTTGGCAGGTTACACTAGAATATGATACAAAAATCAACACTGCCTTTATGGTAACGGGTAAACTAATTTTTCAATTCACCGTTATATATTTCGGTCAAGCAAAGGAAGCTTTGCTAAGGTTTTACCGATATAGACACAACAAAACGAATTTATCACAATAAAAACTCTTTATTCGGTTGGGTTTAACTGCTTCGTTGGTAGAGTTGGCTCATTTCACGCCTTCATCTAGCCACATGGAGCATGCTAAGACTTCGAAAGGTTATATTATTCTTGGCTTGAAAGAATTTGATCATATTGCATTTGAAATTGGCAGCAGCAAGTCGTTTAAAAATCTCAGCCAGATTTTTGAGATGTTCTTCTTCGGTTCGACCGCTACAAATGCGTGGTCCAAGTCACTTGTAGCAAACTCTGCATTCGCTGCCATCTGCCCAATGAACCGCTCAAACTATTGCTTTCGCGCTAGTTATTACAAACGACTATCATTGGCACTGAAATAGCTGAAATTGATTCGAAACTTCCACCAAATGGTGCTGTTGTTCCTCTATGCGGAACATTATTCATAACTAGATCTTCTACGTTGCATTTAAGGTCTCGTACTATTTAACTCTTGCGTCGCTTTGGCTCGTTTTCCTGCATGCTCTCCACTATTGACTCTTCCCGTTCCTGATGCTTTCTCTGCTTCGCTACATTCCAATACACTTCCCCGTCTCGGCTCCAGCGCGGGCCACCTTAGCACATCTCTCCGTCGCAGCATTCTCAATCGTTCTATCTCGCACAATTTTTACATTGCTCGTTCTACCAACGAGTCGATCACTGCCACGTCCACCTCGGTCGCAACTAGATCCTTTTTCCTTTGTTTATGAGTCATGTTACCCAAAGCTGATATCAACTTTTTTAATTTTAGTTTTAACTTCTTGCCTAATTTTTAACGTGAACTCTTCAACTCGGTCGTCCCATGGGTTTCAACTTCCTGTATTTTCGTAACAAAGACTTAAACACATCTTTCAGTTCTTTTATTTCTTGCACCATAACTCATATAAGTTGATTCAGTTTCTCCATCTGCTCGTACATATCTACGTCTATTCTCTGTGTCTGAAGCAGAAGAGTATTCATCGTGTCTCCTTCTTAATCAATGGCTAGTTGTGAAAATTGTGCCTTTTGTGTCACCCACCGATCCGATTTTCACGTCCCTTAAGGTAGCAGAACCCATACAGCAGAACATTACAAGATAGTATGGATAATTATAGGCTAATTATAGGCTAATTAAATGCCGCATTAAACAATTTTGGGCTCCACCCCTTCCAACTAAAACGCGGGTTCTGCTAGCTTTAGAAAAAATTAGCAGAACCCATATCAAAAATTGATTTAAAAACAATTAGCAAATTAAAGGTTAATTTTACGCTAATTAAATGCCCTATTTAAATTTTTTTATTCTGCTCGATCTAGGAAATGCAAAAGACTTTATCATTTCGAAGCTAGCAGAACCCAAATCGAAAATCGGACCAAAACCGAAATTAGAACGGAAAACAAGATCTATTGATAAGCAAATAATTTTAGGCTCACTATGGGCTAATCAAATGCCCCATTAAAAAATTTTGGGCTCCACCCGTTTTTATCCAGACTTCAGGTCATTTAATCTAAAGCCAGCAGAACCCAAATCTAAAATCGGACAAAAACTGAAGGAGCATAAAAAAAGCCCTGTGGAGCCCAACATTTTTTAATGTGGCATTTGATTAGCCCATATTGAGCCTAAAATTATTTGCTTATCAATAGATCTTGTTTTGCGTTCTAATTTCAGTTTTGGTCCGATTTTAAATTTGGGTTCTGTTGGCTTTAGATTAAATAACCTGAAGTCTGGACAAAAACGGGTGGAGCCCAAAATTTTTTAATGGGGCATTTGAATAGCCCATAGTGAGCCTAAAATTATTTGCTTATCAATAGATCTTGTTTTGCGTTCTAATTTCAGTTTTGGTCCAATTTTCGATTTGGGTTCTTGCTGGCTTTAGATTAAATAACCTGAAGTCTGGTCAAAAACGGGTGGAGCCCAAAATTTTTAATAAAACATCTGAAAAGCCTATAGTGAGCCTAAGATTATTTGCTTATCAATAGATCTTGTTTTGCGTTCTAATTTCAGTTCAGACCTGAAGTCTGGTCAAAAACGGGTGGAGCCCAAAATGTTTAATGAGGCATTTGATTAGCCCATATTGAGCCTAAAATTATTTGCTTATCAATAGATCTTGTTTTGCGTTCTAATTTCAGTTTTGGTCCGATTTTAAATTTGGGTTCTGTTGGCTTTAGATTAAATGACCTGAAGTCTGGTCAAAAACGGGTGGAGCGTAAAATTTTTTAATGGGGCATTTGATTAGCCCATAGTGAGCCTAAAATTATTTGCTTATCAATAGATCTTGTTTTGCGTTCTAATTTCGATTTTGGTCCGATTTTCGATTTGGGTTTCCTAGCTTCGAAATGATAAAGCCTTTTGCATTTCCTAGATCGAGCAGAATAAAAAAAAGTTAAATAGGGCATTTAATTAGCTTAAAATTAACCTTTACTTTTCCAATTGTTTTTAAATCAATTTTTGATATGGGTTCTGCTAACTTTTTCTAAAGCTAGCAGAACCCGCGTTTTAGTTGGAAGGGGTGGAGCCCAAAATTGTTTAATGCGGCATTTAATTAGCCTTTAATTAGCCTATAATTATCCATACTATCTTGTAATGTTCTGCTGTATGGGTTCTGCTACCTTAAGGGACGTTCTCATTTTTTTAACGTTTCTTTTGGTAGGTTAAAAATTTTAATCTTTTGATGATCCAGCCTACAAAAACTTTGGCAGAAGTGGAAATCACTTTATGCGTAGTTGCGTTAAGCACAGACATGTTGTACTGATTTACTGATGCAGCGCCGTTTCCTATACGTGTTAAAACCTCGGAAAATTCTTGATTGGCTTGTCGCATTTTAAGCACTGGCGGTACTTGTTGGAGATCGCTCACTAAAAAAATATCATTTCCTCTAAAGTTAGATGACGTACCTGTAACACGATTCAATCTGCCATCGACTTCCTTCAGCAACTTTGCTCCAATCATGCTAACCTCGTCCACGATTATACCGCACATATATTTAAATAGAGTGCGCTATTTCTGAGCAATTTCATAAAATAGAACCAAATTTTTTTGATATTGATACTTTCAGGGCCGTATGCACAGTGTAACTCTCGAACGCAACGGCTAGCTCTTTTTCCATGGCTTAGAGGCATCACTTGGAATGATGTAGTATGCAGAGACTTCAGTCAACATTAACTCCATAAATTCGGGTGAATGCTTCTCGTACTTGTCTAACCAACTATCCTTCCATATATTTGTATAGAATCACCAACAGCCTCCTCCTTTTCGTCCGGTTGCTCCTTGGACCTTCCAACCCTCTGTCGCTCTATTGGCCAGCACCTAAAAATTGTGTGGAACAAAAGTTTCCTGGAGTTGACCTCCCAAGTTGACAGATCATAGCAAAAAGATCTCGTTTACGTTGATGCCAGTAGAACGTCGAATTTAGAATGGCGCATAGTAAAATGAAAATTGTTCAGGATCGATCTCGATCTCTAGGGATATGTGATGAACCAGAGATATGTCACGTTCACCTGGATAACATCGTCATAGTGCCTTTAACATCAATGACTTGAGATGTGATGAAAATAAATTCATATACTTTCCGAATCAAGGACCACTATTTTTCCGTGAATGTTTTGAAATTAACTACACTGTTAAATTAAATAATCATGGAAAAAAAACATTTGCCAGTTCAAATGTCAAAAAATCTTAGCAAAATATATTTGATTCGAATTCCTTACTATTTTTAAAGAGATGACACTGCGAATATTCTTAGTTATAGCTTTGAAAAGAACTTTTACTTTTTAAGTTACATGACTATTTTTTGAATTTTTTTCTGCCAATATTCGGGATCTCTACCTTTCAGGCGGATTGTTTATTAAGAATAAAACTTTATAATTAAAATTTTTTCATTAATTTGGAGATTTGATGCCCATCAATGTACCAGACGTGGCAGCTTCAATGAGAGCTTTTATAATGATTTTGAAAGGTTTAACATTTACAAAAAACAACAAATAATTTAAAGATTCAAATTAAAAGCTCTACACCTTCCAAATTACTAAACTAACCTTATACACTCTGAGAAATCTCATGAACATCTTTTAACGACTATTAAAATCCGATCCGTTTTCATCTTCATTTCAAATGAAGTTAAAGGGGAAAATATATGTCCCTATACAAATTTTGGGGGACAAAAGTTTCCCAATTAACTTTGTTTTACCCTTTTTTACATGTTTTAATATTGCCCAAGAAAGCATACGACACACAAAATCACATGATTTTGTGTGTCGTATGCTTTCTTGGGCAATATAAAAACATGTAAAAAAGGGCAATATAAAACATGTAATTCCAGTAGTATCGAAAAAAGGAACTGACGAAGGAAGAATTTCCGAAACCGGTCTTCCTAAAATTTTTTAAATTAAATTATTTGTTGTTACATAAGAAAGTTTCTTATACTGTATTTTTAAAAAGTTTTTATAGTTAAAAGTTGTTGTTTTTTAAAAATAAAAATTTTAATAATAAATTATATGTTTTGAAAAAATCAGAATATACATTTTTGAAAAATTACACATTTTTAAAAATAAAAATAAAAATTATTAATTCGCAACAAAAAGCCACGGAAACAAAAAAAATGGAGTCCATTTATTTATATGGTACTTGAAATTATGGTTAAACATGACGTACAAGTACGAAACCATAATTTCGAGTTAATCATAATTACGGAACTATAATAGTGTGTCTGTGACATTAGCTGTCTTTCTTGATAGTTGATCTAATGCCATAGACTACTGGTTTCATAACTATAGTTTCGAGTTAACCATGGTTTCGTTGAAATGTGGCATGCCTAATCATGATTTACAACTAGGTTTATACATAGTTTCGGAATGAGATATTTTTTTAATCCCGAGGCATTTTTGTGCTTTCAACGCCGAATATATCAAAAATGGAAATTCCGGACACTTATAGTTTACCAATCAAATCTAGTTCCCTTTGAGTTTTTTTATTTGTCATTGAGATAAAAGTCATTTCTGATAATTTAAAAGTCTATTAAATCTCAATATTGACATTTTTGCCAATGCCTACTAGTGATTGTAAACCCGGTTTTCGATTAACCGGCTAACCGATTAATCGTTCCGTTTTCAATCACCGAAATTTTTTATAAGAGATGACTCGGATCTACTAGTGCGCTTTATTCTCATTTACGAGCGATCCACAATATAAATGTAGCAAACCAGAAGATTAAGTGCCCCATTCTTTGATTCAAGTTCATCCAACAAAATTACAGAGTTCTTTGGTGAAAATAAACAAAGTTTTGCTTCGTCTGCCATTTTATCTCGGCTAATTGCAAAAGTTGGCTAACCATTTTCTGTGTTTTGAACCTCAAATGATCTCAGGGTATTGCTTATGGCCAAAGGATTCACGTGCAATGAAATTCCAAAATCACCCAACACCATAAAAAAAATTGTAAAGGATTATGCTGCAAAAACTCAACAGGAAGCAAGATCCGAATTGTTTAAAAAGAAAATGAATAAAATTAAATTTAGTTTAAATCTTGAAGAGTGGAATTCTATAAGAAACCATCGATTCTTAAGTATAAATGTACATTCTAATGAAAAAATATGGAATTTAGGCTTGGTCCACAGAGCTCCTGCCGAAAAGTGTATTCAGCTAATTAAAAATAAATTAAACGATTTCTCTTTACCGCTTGAAAAAGACATTGTAAGTATAACCATTGATGAAACATCGGATATGAAAAGACTTGGGAGGTTGATTGAGCCCTTATCCGATCAATTTGACCATAATCCTATTATACATCCCCTGATAAAAAAAATCGTAAAGTAGCAAAAATTCTAGAACTTTTTCAACAATATGTAATACTGAACCGTGGGAAAGAATTGGAAATAGCCTTAGATTCTAAAACGCGATGGAGTTGCCTGTATTGATAATGCTCGAACGGTTTTACAAAGTAAAGTCTAGTCTACAGATGGCGATCGTAGAACTAAACCTCACCGAATGTTAGTTTTGTGAAAATGATTGGATATTATTGGTGGGGATTATTAATGTGCTTGAGCCAATAAAGCTAATGGTGAGGCTTTGTGCCGAAGAGATGCTTTTTGTTATCAAGACTGCAGAATATAAATAGTATTCTTTCAAATGAAATGAAATCGAAACTAGAATTACGAATAAAAAAAGGCGAATGGAGCCATGAGTTGTTCTTCAGTAATTACAGACTGGTTCCTACGTTGTCAATAACGCAAGTTCCAAATTAAATAAAAAACTGCTTATATCTGTGATTGACAAATTATTGACAAGATTAACAGATTCAGGAAAAAACATACAACCCCCAGATAACTTAAGCTTAAATTTTCGATGAAGTTTTGTAACAGAAGTAACATTCAGTTTCGATCTGATAAGATGATGAAAAAATTCAATCATCTCATCAGGCCATGGCGACTGAATATTACTACGTAACGATTACATTTTGTGTTCTATTTATGTAGAGCAACCGTGTAATCGTAACTCTAGTGAATTATATGACAACTCACTAAATTTATTCTTACAAACTTTCATCTCATTCACACTGGTTTCAATTTCAGTGCAAGTAATTTTTTAATAATTTTACTGAATTGATTAATTAGATATTTAATTCATAACGATATCGAATATATCGGCTTGGGGCCATTTTAATGTGTTTCATCAAGTAACACTAAATATATTAGAAATGCCGAACAATTATTATATATAATGCCTATATACAAAGCAACTGTATTCCATTTTGAATTACACATTAAAATGGCCTCAGTTGGGGCCGATATATTCGATATCGCTATGAATTAATTAACTAATTAATCAATTGAGACATAAACTAAGTCAAAAGTCGAAAATGGTGATGGTACAACATGCTGCCCCAGTAGTCTAGCTATGGCATAATCCGGTTAATTTCATGTTTCATGAAACAACGCAAAGGCGGTTACTAGATTTCAAATCAAAATTTGGATCAGGTTTTCCATATAACATTTGAACTGATTCGGATCAATGGGTGTCATGAAACACGGCAATTATCTTTTTCGCCTATATATTTTCCTTTTGTACCTCCACAAAGCGGTAAATGAACTATATCGTAGAGAAATCTTTGCAAAAATAAATTCCTTGTAGAAAAAAATTTACCAAAACGTAAACCGCTTCTTATTAATATACCCAACATCAACCTTCTCTTATTTTCTAACCATCTACTTAACTTTGAACTGTTTTTCTTCTGATAACAAAAATATTTTCAATTCACTCCACAATACACCACTAGTAGCATACAGCTATTCACTATAAATGCTATTTAGGTATACACATAAACTAGAGTTCAACAAAATTAAGATGAAAAATATAATAATATTTAAGAAGCGATGATGATGGTGATGAAGAAGACAATGAGCATGATGCTGATGATAATGATGATACTATATGTTGTTAAAATTATAATGCTTCAAATTATATAACGATAACTATAACTACGTGTATTATAAGAGGAAAGCTACTCTCTCCTCGTCTCGTGTATAGACTAAACGGATAATGAACAGCGTATGTACAAACAAAGAGAAAACTCTTATTAAACGTAATGATTTTCGTTAATAAGAATTCTTCTTCCTTTTATATTCTCATAGTTTTATTGTGTATTTTCTTCTTTCTATTCACACACTTAGAAAAATAAGGAATTATTGTCTTGAATCAGTCAGCAAAATTCTTATATAATTATTATTATTGCTCCAGCAGTTAAGATGTAATAAAATCAATAAGGAAATACGAGCGGTATACGACTGTCTGAAACGTTTTGTAAAACGTGAAATTATGATTATGTTTCAAAGGTTAATACCAGTGGCGTACGCAGCATTTATGTAAAGTAGTGGTTCAATTTTTGATACCACAACGGTTTAAACGAACACGTAACGAACGTATCTAGTTTAGGTTTCGTAACCGAATTTCAATTCTGATTTTTTGTTGCGATGAAAGAATTAAATTAAAAATTTAAATTTAGTATACAATTATTTTTATGTTTAGAGTTCGAAAAATCGACATTTTCTTAATATCTGAATGCCATCCAGTTAAATCTTTGTAGCAAGAGGTGGTTCGGCATTGCTTATATAAAAACTATAAAACACCATTTAGAATCAAATATCGACGAATAAATAATGCTAGTCACTACTGTAAGGATCCAAATTCAATACAGACAGCTTACTGCTTCTGCAATATATTATTCTCCCCGGCATAACTGGATAAGGGAAGAATATCTTAAACTACTTAAATCGCTTGGACGTGATTTTATTAGTGGAGGTGACTTTAATGCGAAAAATACCTATTCGGGATCTAAATATGAATTATTCACTGTGAAAGGCGACGAAGGGACTCAAAAGACCCAAAATGCAAGTGCCTCCACTTAAAGAGGAAGATGAAACCTGGGTAAGAGGTCCTAAAGAGAAGGATGATCTGTTTGCGGAGTATCTCGAAGATACCTTCCACCAAGGCAAACGTCCAATGAAAATATACTGTCAATCCACAAGCTAGATGATTTTGATAAATGCCCAGTAACTCTCAAAAAATTAAAAGAACAAGTAAAAAGCAACATGAATGTTAAAAAATCTCTAGGGTATGACTTGATTACTTGCCAAATAATCAAGGCTCTACAGTTAAAGGATTTCGTAAGCTATTACACATAACCAATGCAAAGTTTCGGTTAAAATATGTTCCATGGCAATGGAAAGTAGCAGAAGTAATCATGCTAGCAAAACCTGATAAACCACCTAACGATAAAAAATCATACAGGCTAATATCATTGCTGCCAATTATGTCAGAACTCTTTGAAAAATTATTACTAAAAAGACTTACACCAATAATAGAGGACCGACAACTAATTCCTCCACATCAATTTAGATTCAAAGAAAAACACTCCACAATTGAACAGGCGCATAGAATCACCTGCATTATTGATAGAACGTTAGAACGTAAAAAAGTATACTGTATTCGATAAAATCATTCACATTTTCGTGTGAAATATGAGGACGAATACTCCGAACTAAATTAAATCTATGCCGGTGTCCCGTAGGAGAGTGTCTTAGGACCAATCCTGTATTTATTAAATACAAGGGATATTCCCACAATAGATGAAGGAACCATATAATGGTGCCAAACACGAAATAAGGCTTCAGGAACATGGAAACCCTTATATTCGCCATATGATAGATAACCCTGTAGTTGAAAGAAAACTCCAAAGAACGAGGCCACATGACTTAGTAAACATACCAAAATAAAATTAGTATATTAAATAGGTTTAATTAATTCTGGGCCAACCATTGGGTTTTACCCCAACAAATCAGAATTGTTTAAGAAATGTAAAATTTATAGAAATTTTAAAGATAAATTGCTAAATGAACACATTCTCAGTTGTAATTAATAAAGGAAAAAAAGGTTTAGAGTCTCGAAGGGATGAACTCCAATAATTACGAAACGTTATTCTGACTTACAGTGATTATGGTAAATAGAATATGGTTCATAAAATACAAACCAAATGATTTTATTACTGCACGGTCTACTTCGTTTCTTTGCTTGTTTGTCTGTCCGCAGCGGTATTTTACAAACGAATTTTCCCAAACTCGAATGGTGCGTACATTACATGACATTGGATGTTAGATCGGACAAAATTCTATAGTATCGTACTGAAGCTAGTTACTACTGCTTTTGCTCACTACAAAGTGACAACTGTTTCAAATCAAGTAAGGAGCTAGCATGATGAGCATAAAGCGTTTCACGAACTTTGATTGGTTTTGAGTTAGGAAGCCAGTCCGATGATATTTATTTCCAGAGTCATACACGCAGCATAAAACAGCTTTGTGCTCGATGACAACGCAATATAAAATCATATATACAGCAATCCTGTGAGATTTGGCGCCATTTTGAATAAATTACTTTTCCGATATAACAATGTAATATCTGGTTCGTCATTTTTTTGTTTCATGTAGACTTCGGTTTTCAAATCGTAAGAAATTCCGGATTTTTTTTAACATATTAAGATAACGGGGTCCCATTTGAAACGCGATATTTTAAAACGCGAATCGTCAAAACGCGATATTCCAAAAACGCGATAATTCAAAACGCGATACGGTACAAAACGCGATATGGTACAAAACTGGAGTTAAGGATCGGATTATATCAGGCGGGTGAAGGGGAAATTTAATTTCAGTTTATAGGAATTTAAAAATCGATAGGAGCGAGAGTATAAAGGATCGGAATCAATTGGGTCGCTGCACTCCCGTCGCTTCGCAATGCACATTCTATACCATAACGCGTTTTGAAATATCGCGTTTTGTACCATATCACGTCTTGAAATATCGCAGTACTTGAATTGAATGTCAACAAATTACAGTAAATAATTGTGAAACCTCAGAAGCGATTTGAAAATTGAAAATTTAAAGGGAATGACGTGAACAATAATTTAGAAAAGAAACAAGAAGATTATAAAGTTTTGAATAAAAGTGAAGTGGAGGAGTAACAGTGACCGACCAAATGACTCAGTGGTTAAAGCTTTGACGTTTGACAGATTACGATCTGTGACGAAATGGAATACATATATAATAATGATCCCGCAAATTGTCTAAATTTACCTCAGGTTCATCTCCTGAATCCTCATCAGTTCAACAATTATTGATCAAAGTCGGAGGAAGAATAGTAATATCTACTGGATCTTTGTTCTCGTCGTCTGAATCTTTCTCCAGAATACTAATAATTTCATTTAGTGTTGATAAGTCAATACGTTGACAATATCTTGTTAAAATCTATGGCTGTCGTTGATGATCTGTACGGTTTTAAAGATTTTAAGTTCATTTGCAGACTTTAGTACCTTTGAATAATGAATTATGTCTGTGATTCCTTTAATGGAAATATAGATACAAGGGCCAATATGGGAACCTTGAGGCACGCCAAAGGTGCCTGATATTAATACATTTTGTTCTACATTTCCATGTATTGAGAGCGCTTGCTTAAATTTGATTCAAACCCGGATTGCAGAACCCAAATTTATTCAAGCATTCTAAGGATTTATAGTGACTGATGTAGTCACAGGCCTTAACAAAGGCTGTATATACCACATCGACTTGCTTGCAATTTTCTATTTCTTTTATCGCGCGTGAATTCTGTCAGGTTGGTTGCATTTGGTATTTTTGGCTTAAAACCATGTTGACTTAGTGATATGTGTCGTAGTACCCCACGGTTCTGAATGAATTGCATATCACTATCTCAAATAACATCGGATTTGATGAAATTGACGTAATACCTCTATTACATGAAACATCAACCCGTGTTCCAGTTTTGAATGACGGCATAGAGGAATTACCAAATTTTTGAAGTCTTTTAATAATGAGCCTGGAATACTATCCGGACCGCATATGTCTTCCGCCGCAATTTGTGAAATTTTTAAGGATAAATTGTTGGTACGATCATTTGCTTTGTTGTGTATTTATCGATATCTTCTGGCTTATACACAGATTGAAACAGTTGGGCGAACATAGTTGATATGTTAGTCTCAATCCGTCTTTTCAATGTGACTCGATGATACTATATCATCACATCATCAGGTAATAATATATTTTTAGATAATCAACGCTCGCTTTTCACGGGAAACCCCTACAATATGCAATGGTTTACCACATTGAGATGACAAATTTGAAATTATTAAAATTTATAAGAAATTTATTAAAACTAGAGGTAAGTTGTTACCATTGGTAACTTTCGTATCTTTGCCCGTGGCATACAAAAATCATTCTAAAAAAGTTTTGCCACTAAAACTATAATTTATCCGATTCACTCAGTTTGACAAAAATCTTGATTAGAGTGAGAGATTGGAGTTGATATTGGATGAAACAATAACAAAAATTATACTTGCTGCAAAAAGCGATATATTTGAGAATTATTACAGCCTATTTATTTTAATAAACACTTTTTTATTTTATTATTTCGCAAAAAACTAAATTTTCACGATATCCTTAAAGAACAGAGAGAAATCCGTTTCTCACCAATTGCGGATCCAGCCCTGTTCTATTCTCACACTCGTAATAGTATGATTAATACGTCGGGTAATTAATTGTATTTAAATACGCCTTGAATTTTGTTACTCAGCCGATGACTAATCGCTTACCTGTTATACTAGTCCCCTTTTTCATTATTAATTTTTCTGTATAATCAACAGATGGTTGGGACGATCAATAAATTAATTTTTTTGCCTATTTTCTGGTCTCTCCTTCTTTTATTTCTTTTTCGCCTAAGTCTTTACTTTTACAAATCAGTAGATACTCCTAATGATGACCTAACAAGTTGAAATCGATCGAGTGATTTTTTAAAGTTTTGGACAAATTTTTTAATTAAAATATTCAAAAATTTAATTTTTTGCGAAATAAAAAAACAAGTGTGAAGCGAAATGTATTTATTAACTGTTAGTGTATTTTGCCAAGTGCCTTCGGCAAATAGTGTTAAAAGCCTATTTATTTCTTATTATTATAATTTATTTTAGAACCACACATTCCATTTTGAGCTTACAAGCTCATTTTTAATGAGGTATGATAACTAAAATATTTTTTAATTTAAAGTTTCAAACGGTATTATTAGATGTCGTGCGACCTGCTTTCATACCCTTAGTTTGAAAATTAATGAAAATTCAGTGGCAGGGTTGGACGAAAATTCCTGAAAATTTCCTGAAAGTTCAGAGAGTCGTCGGTGGAGCCCAAACCCTTCTCTATAATGCTTGAGTATCTAAAACCGATTGTACCAGGTCATGCTTTTGGGTAAATTCATTAAGAGGGTTAATATCAAAGAGTTCGATGAGTTATAATTTTGGGAAAATTCGTTTAGGGGTCCTTCGGTGGGCCCGGGACCCTTTTTATTTGTTGTCGGCTCGAGCGATTTTGATAAAAATTGGGATAATAAGGGTTTTTAAATTTTGGGAATGGATTGAAAAAATCCGTTAGGGAGTTTTTAGGTGGGTAATTTTGAATGCAAGGAAATGATTACAAAGAGTTCTGATTTTTGGATAATTCATTTAAGAGTCCTGAACCACTTTGCATTATGTTGCACATTTTTGGCGTTATATTGCGCCATGTTGCACCCTGTTGATGTTGCATACAACAAGGAAGACGTTAGATGAGTTCTGCATAATTCATTTAGAAGCTGGATAGACCATCATGTTGTACCATGTTCCGTGATATTGCAAAATATTGGACCATGTTGCATTATGTTGCACGATTTTTGCTTTATATTGCGACATGTTGCGACCTTGTTGCTTGATTTTGCACAACATATTATTGCATCAGGCTGCGTCATATTGTACCATGGTACTTATGTTGCATCTTGTTGAGGAATGATTAGTGATGATCCAATATGTTGCGTCATTTTGAGCATGGCGCCTTTAAAATCTTTTTGGGTACAGCAAATTTAACAAAATTTGGTAGCAAAGGGTTTCAAATACATGGAAAAGATTCAAGGAGTTTTGATTTTTGGATAGTTTTTTGGAAGTGCTTCGAACTGGTCGTCATGTTGCTTGATGTTGCACCATGTGGCATGATTTTTCAACTTGTTGCCCAATGTTATGTTATGTTGCACCTTGTTGTGGATGTTCCACTATTGTGGGATGTTGTGCTATATTCAACGTTGCTGCATAATGTTATGAAGTGTAACTTGATGTCACATCTTGTTGCACAATGTTGCATCACGTTGTGGGATGTCCATCATATGACATTGTTTGGTTGAATTCATAGAGTTTTTTCGAAAATTTTGGATGGTATGAATAGCAATATTGGATTGTAATGTTCGCTATCTTATTAATGTTTTGACCCTTTAAACATTTTCTTCAGCCTCGAATGATTTTGATGTCGCCTGGGTTGGGCTCAAGTCCTTTTATTTAATTTTTTTCAGCTCGCACGATTTTTATAAGCATTTGCCCCCGTAGAAAATCAACTAGAACTAAATGATTTCCATGGGTCCTGATTTCGGGAAAATTCATTTAGTGGGTCCGGTGGAGCCTGGGATTCATATATTTAATTTTTTTGGCGCGCATGATTTTAGGATATTTTCGAGTACAATAAACAAATGGCAATGGGTCCTGATTCGTAAAAGTTTGGAAAAATTTGAAGTGTCTGGAAAAAGTCTCTCGCTTTGTCGATTGTTATCCTGGACAATTTTTCAGGTATAATTTAATATTGTGGATTAGTGAAAATTTGGCGAAATGAAATACACGAACAAATTTCAAAAATTTGTTAAAACTTAAAGTCTAATTTAAATTGGTTAGTTGGGGGATCGGAAATATTAGAGGGAGTGGTATACACGTACAAAATTCAACAAATTCTAAAAATTTAACGTTTAGTGTTATGGCTGGACAGGGTCTCATTAAAATCCGTTCGGCGATGTTTATCGCTGCAAAATTTTTCAGGTTAACTTTCGTGCTAAAAGTTGAAAAATTGAGGATAGTGAAACACTCGCAAAGGTTTTTAAAATTTGTACAGATTTAATGTTTAAAGTGTTATGTCTGGAAAAGGTCTCATTTGAATCGGTTTGTGATTGGTTATTGCCAAAAAGCTTTTCAGGTCAAGTTTCAAGTTGGGAGTTCAACAAAGTTGGGGGTGGAATGGGTGAAATATACGTGCAAACTTCAAAAATTTGTTAGTCGATGGTTATCGAAGGAAAATGTTTTAGGTCAAGTTTCATGTTAGAAGTTCGGGAAAGTTGGATGGTGTGAAACACTAAGAGCTAATTTAAATAATTGGTAAAAAATTAACGTTTAAAATGCTTTTTCTGGAAAAGGTATCATTTTATTCGGTTCGTTGATGATTATCGTTGGAAAATTTTCAGATCAAATTTCATTCGGAGTTCGAAAATATTGAGGAGAGTGATATACACTTTCAAAGTTGAACAATTTGTTTAAAGTTAACGTTTAAATGTTTTATTATTTCTGCAAAGTTTAACAGGTCAAGTTTCATTTTGGGAGTTTAAAAAAATTGTAGGAGGAATGGGCTTTAAGTATTAGTTTTGAAAAAGGTCTTAATCGAATTGGTTATAGTCGACAAATATAGCTGGAAAATTTGTCCAGCTGAATCGTCAAATTTGGAGATACTTACGTATACGCCCAAACTTCTAAAATTTGTATAAATTTAACGTTAAAGTGTTTTGTCTGGAAAAGATTTAATTTTTTAGGTTTCGGAAAATTGAAGAGGAATTATACGTGCAGAGTTTAAAGTTTTTTAAAAATTTAACGTGTAAATTATAATGACTGGAAAAGGTCTTATTTGAGTAGGTTCGTCGATTGTTATGTCGATGTTGAGATTTAGGAAATATTTTGGAAAATATTTAAAAATTGGCTTAAGTAATCGAGACCTCGAAACACTAAATTAATGATTTTTTCATTTTCTGCTGGCAACTTTAACAGTATAAAATTATGTGGAGAAAGAACTGTGGAATTTCAAATTATATTATAGCTTTTTGTAGCAAAATGTGTTTATATTCTCAACTTTTCCTCTGCCCTAGATATAACACATCAACACTTCCTCATACCCTATTTAATAACCGATTAATCAGAATACGTAATTATACAGAGAATGTTTTTCGCAATTTCCGGTAAAATATTTACCCAAGAAACATAATTACATACTGCAGTGAAAACATAAAGTATAAAAACATAAATACATAGAACATATAGGTCAATTACTGTTATGCTGTCCAACGTCTATAATTAATCTTTATCTAGATATTGGAAATAAACCATTTGTATCGAAATCGCTCCATAGAAAATTTTGTAGTAATAGCATATTTATACTTGATAGCATCCCTTATGAATAATATAAAAATTACAAAATATAATTTAGGTTATGTGTTTATACCCATACAAAGATAAAAGTCAAGTGTGTACGTATGTAGCATATCGTAAACAGTCCCCAAAACTAATATAAATATTATTTTCTGATTAGTTTTGTGACAAAATAATTAAATCAAATCCAATTTTACTCGAGACTCCTTAATTATTCCTAAGTCTCGATCTTAACTAGTCATCATTTCCAATATTTGTATAAAAATTAACAGAATAATTGCGGTATAGTTCGGATTAGTTAGTTACCGGATGAAGTCTTAATTATTTGCTATACACAGCAATATATATAGTAAACAGTTATATATATTTTCCCAGTAGATGACATTGCAGAAAATACATCAACAAAAACTACCATCGTGGTGGGTATTTGGTTAGAGTACCAATATTTACTGTAAAAATGAATGAAAAATAGAAAACACACAAAACTTTATTAGATTCAAACCAGAAACTAATTTAATTTTCTCGTTTTTATTTTGCTTGGGTCTCTCCAAATCCCATATCAGGCAATCCCCCAAAATTCGTATCAAACATGTGTATGTTATGTATGTAGAGTAGGTAATACATAGTGATATCATAAAAGTACCACGCCCTTCAGTTACCTTTTATACAAAAAATAAAAATAGTAACCAAAAATTGGATTATTCTAAACGAGATATGTATAAAAATGTGTCATCTATTTAATAAAATTAAATTTGTACAAAAAATTGGTACCGGAACGCACTAGAGGGAGTTCCTCTACAATAAATTAGTAATACTGTAAAGTGAAGTAAACATAAAACTAATCCGTTACAGTTTTATTGGCATTTGATTAAGATTTCGTCGAAATTTGATGCTTCTATGTTTTTTCCTTGGAAAACTGTCAACCCCCAAAAACCAAAATGGCGATATTTGAATCCATTTTCGATTACAAAATGTGATCGGACTTCAAAATGCAAAACTTCCAAAAATCGCGCTTTCCAAATTTAACCTACCGTTAGTTTCTTACTCAATACATTATTCACAACACCTATAATCATTTTGAACCGGAATTATTTTGTTCCGGTTATTTTGAGTTATTGACGTCATTTTGAGTAGAGCCACGTTTAAGTTGTTGCAATATGTCGTCTCATTCGCCTGCAATCCGGGTTCGATTACAAAATGTGACCGGACTTCAAAATGCAAAACTTCCAAAAATCGCGCATTCCAAATGCAACCTACCGTTAGTTTCTAACTCAATACATTATTCTCATTACCTTTAATCATTTTGAACCGGAATTTCAACAATAATTTTTTTTTCAATTTTTTGCGAAAATCCCTGATGGTTAGCCTTACTTTTTTTGAACGGATAAAATATATTGTCACAGATTGTGCATGTTCCGGTTATTTTGAGTTATTGACGTCATTTTGAGTAGAGCCACGTTTAAGTTGTTGCAATATGTCGTCTCATTCGCCTGCAATCCGGGTTTGATTACAAAATGTGACCGGACTTCAAAATGCAAAACTTCCAAAAATCGCGCTTTCTAAATGCAACCTACCGTTAGTTTCTAACTCAATACATTATTCACATTACCTATAATCATTTTGAACCGGAATTTCAACAATAATTTTTTTTTCAATTTTTTGCGAAAATCCCTGATGGTTAGTTAGCCTTACTTTTTTTGAACGGATAAAATTTATTGTGACAGATTGTGCATGTTCCGGTTATTTTGAGTTATTGACGTCATTTTGAGTAGAGCGACGTTTAAGTTGTTGCAATATGTCGTCTCATTCGCCTGCAATCCGGGTTTGATTACAAAATGTGACCGGACTTCAAAATGCAAAACTTCCAAAAATCGCGCTTTCCAAATGCAACCTACCGTTAGTTTCTTACTCTACATTATTCTCATTACCTTTAATCATTTTGAACCGGAATTTCAACAATAATTTTTTTTTCAATTTTTTGCGAAAATCCCTGATGGTTAGCCTTACTTTTTTTGAACGGATAAAATTTATTGTGACAGATTGTGCATGTTCCGGTTATTTTGAGTTGTTGACGTCATTTTGAGTAGATCCACGTTTAAGTTGTTGCAATATGTCGTCTCATTCGCCTGCAATCCGGGTTCGATTACAAAATGTGACCGGACTTCAAAATGCAAAACTTCCAAAAATCGCGCTTTCCAAATGCAACCTACCGTTAGTTTCTAACTCAATACATTATTCACATTACCTATAATCATTTTGAACCGGAATTTCAACAATAATTTTTTTTTTTCAATTTTTTGCGAAAATCCCTGATGGTTAGCCTTACTTTTTTGAACGGATAAAATATATTGTCACAGATTGTGCATGTTCCGGTTATTTTGAGTTATTGACGTCATTTTGAGTAGAGTCACGTTTAAGTTGTTGCAATATGTCGTCTCATTCGCCTGCAATCCGGGTTTGATTACAAAATGTGACTGGACTTCAAAATGCAAAACTTCCAAAAATCGCGCTTTCCAAATGTAACCTACCGTTAGTTTCTAACTCAATACATTATTCACATTAACTATAATCATTTTGAACCGGAATTTCAACAATAATTTTTTTTTTTTCAATTTTTTGCGAAAATCCCTGATGGTTAGTTAGCCTTACTTTTTTTGAACGGATAAAATATATTGTCACAGATTGTGCATGTTCCGGTTATTTTGAGTTATTTACGTCATTTTGAGTAGAGCCACGTTTAAGTTGTTGCAATATGTCGTCTCATTCGCCTGCAATCCGGGTTTGATTACAAAATGTGACCGGACTTCAAAATGCAAAACTTCCAAAAATCGCGCTTTCTAAATGCAACCTACCGTTAGTTTCTAACTCAATACATTATTCACATTACCTATAATCATTTTGAACCGGAATTTCAACAATAATTTTTTTTTCAATTTTTTGCGAAAATCCCTGATGGTTAGTTAGCCTTACTTTTTTTGAACGGATAAAATTTATTGTCACAGATTGTGCATGTTCCGGTTATTTTGAGTTATTGACGTCATTTTGAGTAGAGCGACGTTTAAGTTGTTGCAATATGTCGTCTCATTCGCCTGCAATCCGGGTTTGATTACAAAATGTGACCGGACTTCAAAATGCAAAACTTCCAAAAATCGCGCTTTCCAAATGCAACCTACCGTTAGTTTCTTACTCTACATTATTCTCATTACCTTTAATCATTTTGAACCGGAATTTCAACAATAATTTTTTTTTCAATTTTTTGCGAAAATCCCTGATGGTTAGCCTTACTTTTTTTGAACGGATAAAATTTATTGTGACAGATTGTGCATGTTCCGGTTATTTTGAGTTGTTGACGTCATTTTGAGTAGATCCACGTTTAAGTTGTTGCAATATGTCGTCTCATTCGCCTGCAATCCGGGTTCGATTACAAAATGTGACCGGACTTCAAAATGCAAAACTTCCAAAAATCGCGCTTTCCAAATGCAACCTACCGTTAGTTTCTAACTCAATACATTATTCACATTACCTATAATCATTTTGAACCGGAATTTCAACAATAATTTTTTTTTTTCAATTTTTTGCGAAAATCCCTGATGGTTAGCCTTACTTTTTTGAACGGATAAAATATATTGTCACAGATTGTGCATGTTCCGGTTATTTTGAGTTATTGACGTCATTTTGAGTAGAGTCACGTTTAAGTTGTTGCAATATGTCGTCTCATTCGCCTGCAATCCGGGTTTGATTACAAAATGTGACTGGACTTCAAAATGCAAAACTTCCAAAAATCGCGCTTTCCAAATGTAACCTACCGTTAGTTTCTAACTCAATACATTATTCACATTAACTATAATCATTTTGAACCGGAATTTCAACAATAATTTTTTTTTTTTCAATTTTTTGCGAAAATCCCTGATGGTTAGTTAGCCTTACTTTTTTTGAACGGATAAAATATATTGTCACAGATTGTGCATGTTCCGGTTATTTTGAGTTATTTACGTCATTTTGAGTAGAGCCACGTTTAAGTTGTTGCAATATGTCGTCTCATTCGCCTGCAATCCGGGTTTGATTACAAAATGTGACCGGACTTCAAAATGCAAAACTTCCAAAAATCGCGCTTTCTAAATGCAACCTACCGTTAGTTTCTAACTCAATACATTATTCACATTACCTATAATCATTTTGAACCGGAATTTCAACAATAATTTTTTTTTCAATTTTTTGCGAAAATCCCTGATGGTTAGTTAGCCTTACTTTTTTTGAACGGATAAAATTTATTGTCACAGATTGTGCATGTTCCGGTTATTTTGAGTTATTGACGTCATTTTGAGTAGAGCGACGTTTAAGTTGTTGCAATATGTCGTCTCATTCGCCTGCAATCCGGGTTTGATTACAAAATGTGACCGGACTTCAAAATGCAAAACTTCCAAAAATCGCGCTTTCCAAATGCAACCTACCGTTAGTTTCTTACTCTACATTATTCTCATTACCTTTAATCATTTTGAACCGGAATTTCAACAATAATTTTTTTTTCAATTTTTTGCGAAAATCCCTGATGGTCAGCCTTACTTTTTTTGAACGGATAAAATTTATTGTGACAGATTGTGCATGTTCCGGTTATTTTGAGTTGTTGACGTCATTTTGAGTAGATCCACGTTTAAGTTGTTGCAATATGTCGTCTCATTCGCCTGCAATCCGGGTTCGATTACAAAATGTGACCGGACTTCAAAATGCAAAACTTCCAAAAATCGCGCTTTCCAAATGCAACCTACCGTTAGTTTCTAACTCAATACATTATTCACATTACCTATAATCATTTTGAACCGGAATTTCAACAATAATTTTTTTTTTCAATTTTTTGCGAAAATCCCCGAAGGTAAGCCTTACTTTTTTTGAACGGATAAAATATATTGTCACAGATTGTGCATGTTCCGGTTATTTTGAGTTGTTGACGTCATTTTGAGTAGATCCACGTTTAAGTTGTTGCAATATGGCGTCTCATTCGCCTGCAATCCGGGTTTGATTACAAAATGTGACTGGACTTCAAAATGCAAAACTTCTAAAAATCGCGCTTTCCAAATGCAACCTACCGTTAGTTTCTAACTCAATACATTATTCTCATTACCTTTAATCATTTTGAACCGGAATTTCAACAATAATTTTTTTTTCAATTTTTTGCGAAAATCCCTGATGTTAGCCTTACTTTTTTTGAGCGGATAAAATTTATTGTGACAGATTGTGCATGTTCCGGTTATTTTGAGTTGTTGACGTCATTTTGAGTAGATCCACGTTTAAGTTGTTGCAATATGTCGTCTCATTCGCCTGCAATCCGGGTTCGATTACAAAATGTGACTGGACTTCAAAATGCAAAACTTCCAAAAATCGCGCTTTCCAAATGCAACCTACCGTTAGTTTCTTACTCTACATTATTCTCATTACCTTTAATCATTTTGAAGCGGAATTTCAACAATAATTTTTTTTTCAATTTTTTGCGAAAATCCCTGATGTTAGCCTTACTTTTTTTGAACGGATAAAATTTATTGTGACAGATTGTGCATGTTCCGGTTATTTTGAGTTGTTGACGTCATTTTGAGTAGATCCACGTTTAAGTTGTTGCAATATGTCGTCTCATTCGCCTGCAATCCGGGTTCGATTACAAAATGTGACTGGACTTCAAAATGCAAAACTTCCAAAAATCGCGCTTTCCAAATGCAACCTACCGTTAGTTTCTTACTCTACATTATTCTCATTACCTTTAATCATTTTGAAGCGGAATTTCAACAATAATTTTTTTTTCAATTTTTTGCGAAAATCCCTGATGTTAGCCTTACTTTTTTTGAGCGGATAAAATTTATTGTGACAGATTGTGCATGTTCCGGTTATTTTGAGTTGTTGACGTCATTTTGAGTAGATCCACGTTTAAGTTGTTGCAATATGTCGTCTCATTCGCCTGCAATCCGGGTTCGATTACAAAATGTGACTGGACTTCAAAATGCAAAACTTCCAAAAATCGCGCTTTCCAAATGCAACCTACCGTTAGTTTCTAACTCAATACATTATTCACATTACCTATAATCATTTTGAACCGGAATTTCAACAATAATTTTTTTTTCAATTTTTTGCGAAAATCCCTGATGGTTAGTTAGCCTTACTTTTTTTGAACGGATAAAATATATTGTCACAGATTGTGCATGTTCCGGTTATTTTGAGTTGTTGACGTCATTTTGAGTAGATCCACGTTTAAGTTGTTGCAATATGTCGTCTCATTCGCCTGCAATCCGGGTTTGATTACAAAATGTGACTGGACTTCAAAATGCAAAACTTCTAAAAATCGCGCTTTCCAAATGCAACCTACCGTTAGTTTCTAACTCAATACATTATTCACATTACCTATAATCATTTTGAACCGGAATTTCAACAATAATTTTTTTTTCAATTTTTTGCGAAAATCCCTGATGTTAGCCTTACTTTTTTTGAACGGATAAAATTTATTGTGACAGATTGTGCATGTTCCGGTTATTTTGAGTTGTTGACGTCATTTTGAGTAGATCCACGTTTAAGTTGTTGCAATATGTCGTCTCATTCGCCTGCAATCCGGGTTCGATTACAAAATGTGACTGGACTTCAAAATGCAAAACTTCCAAAAATCGCGCTTTCCAAATGCAACCTACCGTTAGTTTCTTACTCTACATTATTCTCATTACCTTTAATCATTTTGAAGCGGAATTTCAACAATAATTTTTTTTTCAATTTTTTGCGAAAATCCCTGATGTTAGCCTTACTTTTTTTGAACGGATAAAATTTATTGTGACAGATTGTGCATGTTCCGGTTATTTTGAGTTGTTGACGTCATTTTGAGTAGATCCGCGTTTAAGTTGTTGCAATATGTCGTCTCATTCGCCTGCAATCCGGGTTCGATTACAAAATGTGACTGGACTTCAAAATGCAAAACTTCCAAAAATCGCGCTTTCCAAATGCAACCTACCGTTAGTTTCTTACTCTACATTATTCTCATTACCTTTAATCATTTTGAAGCGGAATTTCAACAATAATTTTTTTTTCAATTTTTTGCGAAAATCCCTGATGTTAGCCTTACTTTTTTTGAGCGGATAAAATTTATTGTGACAGATTGTGCATGTTCCGGTTATTTTGAGTTGTTGACGTCATTTTGAGTAGATCCACGTTTAAGTTGTTGCAATATGTCGTCTCATTCGCCTGCAATCCGGGTTCGATTACAAAATGTGACTGGACTTCAAAATGCAAAACTTCCAAAAATCGCGCTTTCCAAATGCAACCTACCGTTAGTTTCTAACTCAATACATTATTCTCATTACCTTTAATCATTTTGAACCGGAATTTCAACAATAATTTTTTTTTCAATTTTTTGCGAAAATCCCTGATGGTTAGCCTTACTTTTTTTGAACGGATAAAATTTATTGTGACAGATTGTGCATGTTCCGGTTATTTTGAGTTATTGACGTCATTTTGAGTAGAATCGTTGACGTATTCATTTTTTACTTATGGTGAACCCTTTTTTTTGTAAATAACCCAACGTCTTTATTCACCTGCATAACACAACTAAAAAATATTATTTTATTTAACAATAAACAAATATTAGTTTTATTATAATTTTTACCTCAAAATTTATTAAATTGGTTCAAGTTAGTTATTGTTGCTTTTGCGGTTAATTAAATTCAAATATATTTTATTAATATTTTATTTTTTAAACAATAATTTAACACTTTTTTAATTTTCACTTTTATTTATTTGAAATTTAATTATTTAAAATCATAATATTTATATTTAATTATCTTTTTGTTATTTATTTTAAATTTTTTTTTATAATAAAACAGATTTTTCATAAATTTTTATTAATTAAATATATTATTATATAAATATGTAAATATATTCTCTATGTACAAAATAAATATAATCTGAAACGTAATTTGTAAAAAACAACAGAAAATAAAATAAATAAATAAACTATTCAATTATTTAATTTAATAATATATTTTTATTTATAATATAATTTTTTTATACATTCTATATTTTTGTATTTATAATTAATTTTCACAATTTTTTTTTGTTCGTTTTTTGTTTTATTTTTAATAAAATTTTTATTTTAATATAATTTAATTATACAAAATAATATTATAGTAAATAGTTTTAAGTATTAGAGAATTTTATTTATTTATTTAAAAAAAAAATTATTTTTGGTTTCGATATTGGTTTGGTTTCTGGATTTTTGGATATTTTATTTTCCCAGGATAGTCAACAAATTTATTTTAATTGTAAATGTAAATAAATAAATAATACTATGTATATTTAGAAAATTATTCACAATTTTACAAATTCATTTATTTTTATTCCTAATTTAGTTGTTTTTAATACCATATTTTATTTTATTTAAATGTATATATAATATACATAATTTATAAATTAAATATTTTTTTTTTTGTTTAGTTGAAAAATTAAATTAATATTCTTTAATATTTTTTTTGGGTGAAATTTAATTTCACCGAATTTTTGGTAGTAAATAAAATTTTATTTAATTTTAATGCAACTTAAATTCAACTAATCAGTCTCTCGTAACAAGATTAAACAAAACAAGAAAAACGATTTAATTGTTAATTATATTTGTTTTTTATAATTTTTGTATTAAAAAATTCCTAATTAATTTACTTATCATACAAATTAAAAATATTTTTCTTTTTTGTTTCGTTATTTATTTAATAATTATAATTAATTAAATTGTTTATTTAATTTAAAATCTATTTACTAAATTAATGATAATGTCCATCTTATATTATGATAAATATGAAATAAAAATATTGTTATAATTAATTGTTTTAAATAGTTACTAAATACTAAATTAGATGATATTCCATGATGCATTGCAGCTGGATGTTCTCCTGAAACAAAGTTAAATCGACACTAGTAGTTACACTGTATATATAGACATGTTTCGATATTCATTACCATTCAATATGTGTACCCTAGCTGTGGCCGGATTTGCATTTGACGGTGCACACGTGTATACACCCGAATCACTTGGTATTGCCTTTTGTACTAATAATCGACTTGTGGTTAAGACGCCCTTCTCCGTTACCAGCGATATTCCCCCGCGCGGCGAATCAAAATTTATTACTTGCCTATTGTGTGACCAGATCATGGCGGGCGGCGGTTCTGGCGCATATTGCACCACACAGGTTAAATTTATTGTTGATCCTTTATTAATAAATAAATCGGGACCGCCACTTATTTCAGTCACTGGTTCTGAAAATAAACAAAATAAATAAAATAAAATTAATTTTGTAATTAAATAAAAAATCATAAATTAAGCTTTTCGTCAATATAAAAAAATTGCATTTCAAAAGTTCGTAGCTTCCAAAAGTTCGTACCAAATCGTATGCAGCAATGCCAGTAGGATACTTGACTGCGGTCTCTATAAGTCGCAATATAAAAAGTACCAATCGTAATGATGACTTACTCACAAATAATGGCAACACAGAAGTAAAAGAAAGTTTTCTTTAGTTTGTGGAAAAAACAAAGAAAAGCTGAATCAAAATGAACCAGAACAATATGAGGCATGTTTCAGAAAAAAAATTATCAAACAATACTATTTCATCTCATCCCAGTTTTTTCTATTTAAACTTGTAAAAGACGGAATTTATTTAAAAAAAAATTTTTCTCAACAACAAAATATCCATCCCAGACTTTATCATTTAATTGTTGTTTTTGTACTCTCCGTATGAATAAATGATTAAAAAAACATTTTCGAAGTGAAACGATATTAATTGTTTGTCTTGATTAAAGATGACAACAATATCAGTCAAAATATTGTTTCAAGTTGGTAAGGACTTATAATGACTAAGAGGGCATAACCAGCCGTATGGTAGTGTTGATGCAAATGGCCAAGTTCCAAATGGCCCCATATAAGAATAACAGAAAATTAAGGTCAATATGGAAGTTGGCCGATTGCGCGAATCCTACCATATGGCTGGTATTATCCGACTGGCCACAGTCCATACCATGGCTTAGTCTGTCCATACCATGGCTTATTCGAAACATAAAGAATCATTTTCGGTAAATCATATTTCTAAGAGAATGGCTTGATTTTCTGTTATTCTTATAGGTGTTTATATGGAACTTGGCCATTTGCGCCAATACTACCACACGGCTGGTACTGGACTCTTAGTAAATGTTACTGTTACCAAGTTGAAACAATATATTGACTGATATTGTTTTCATCTTTAATCAAGACAAACAATTAGTATCATTTCACTTCGAAAAATTATTTTTAATCATTTATTCATACGGAGAGTACAAAAACAACAATTAAATGATAAAATCTGGGATGGATACTTTGTTGTTGAGAAATTTTTTTTTTTTAAATAAATTCCATCTTTTACAAGTTTAAATAGAAAAAACTAGGACGAGATGAAATAGTAATGTTTGAGGATTTTTTTTTCTGGGATAAAAAACTGGGCTAACTTCACATGCTTAACAATATAAACCAACCACTGACAAGGAGCGAAGGCTATCTTACAATGCAATGAACGATATGAGAACTATGAATTAATGAAAAGTGTCAATGACCTACACACAATAATAAACATGCTTGAAAACTCACTGTCAAAACCAACTTCAGCCAGTTCAGAAGAGCTTCAACTGAAATATAGAGACATGTACTGGTTAATTGGATGAAATTATTAGTTAACCATTCAGAATAAACTTATGGTCTATAAACAAGTGCCTAAGCCTATTTGGAGATATTATATTGAACTGTAAGGATGGATCAAAACCAGCAATCAACAGAAAGCTCGATTGAAAAAGATACTCAAAATGATTATAAACGCTCCTTAATACACTCGTAATAGTGACGTTCATAAAGATCTCGCGATGACACATTCGCAAGTGAAATAAATAAGTGTGCTCCAAAATACCAGAAGAGGCTCCATCAGCACACAAACATCGAAGCTACAAGACTGAAGATTAAAACATTTAAATTGCCTGAACAGTCCTCATAATACAAAATTAACCAAAACTACACTTAATGTAAAGAATACTTGGTCGTGCTAAATGTGAGAAAACCAAGAATTCTCTAAACCGCAAAACGAATGAGAAAATTATGTCGATGTGAACAGGTAAACATTAACAGTAAATTAACTAAATATCTTAACAGTAAATATTTTTTCAATAATTTTCTTGTAGGTGTATGAACCGAAACTTAGGAAAAAAAACATTTTTATTTTTTTTGGCCACCCTTAATCTTTAGACAATTAACGATTTTCTTACATCTAGACGAATTATTTTCTACTGGCGCCAAGTCGGTGGATAAGTGAATTAAATTGTTGACAACAACAGTGTTGCTTGATTCAAAACCTTTCAAACGATTTGAAATGTGAATTTAACGGAAACGGAAAATGTACCCGTTTTCATCACTGTAGCGCCCAAATTCCGGTAAATTCCGCACAGCTTCATAAATAATTTTAAATGGTTTTCACCGTTACAGTTAAAGTGACGCGTCGTAATAATTACAATAAAATATCAAGTAATTTATATTCGCAACGGTTATCTTAAATTAATTTAATTAATTTCGGTGTTAGTTTTCAAAACTTGGTATTAACAGAATTTATTGATGAAGTCATGATACACTAATTCTATGTATTTATGACATATTGATCTAGTGTTCATAAGTCATGAGTTCACAAATTAATCCTGAAACAAACGAAAACCTACAATCCAGTTAATGAGAGATGAGGAAAAAAAATAAAAGAAATAAATAAATTTATTAAGTGTAATTCTAAATTAAATGAAAATTTTATTAAGAAAATAAATTACATAAAATGTTAAAAATATTTGGTAGCCATTCCGAAACAACCCAACAAACTTAATTATTATCGGAATAGAAATTTTGGTTATTAACCATAAAAATATTAATTGTAGTTTATATGGAATTACATATAAAAAGAATGTAAACGTTTATACGTATTTACCAATTATAAAAATATTTTTTAAGTATAAATTTTTTTTTAAACCTAATAGAACTAACGAAAATTTATATGTAAAATTGTGGAAAAAAACTATGGTGATTATTAAAAAAAAAATTTGTACATTTTGAAAATTGTAGTGGCATGAGTTTTATTTTTACAAAAAAAAAATGTGTTCATTATTCTCTCTTTGTAAGTGGTGTTCGTTAGTAATGAGCCTTGAGGTCAGTTGTGCCTAACCGGTAAGCGGTATCGAAAAACAAATTTTGCAGTTAAAAAAAAAAATGTTGAAGTGAGTGTGTTAAAGTAGTGCTTCGAATTTGTAGCTAGAAAAAAAATATAAAACACACAAAGTTAAAGTTCGGCACGAACTATTCATTTTCTAATATTCGACCGGAAAACAAACTTGAAGAATAAACTTAAAATAAGTGTTAATAACTATATTGAAATTGGTGCAAACGCCTGAGTTATAAATCAAGTGAAAAAAAAACATTATAATTCGAAGGATAGCGGCCTGCGGAAGACGTATACCTGCTAGCTGAAAAAAAAAACTGTAAGTCATTTGACTCTATTTACACACGCTCCTGTTTCATGCGAACGTGTGCTTTTTATTTCTATGCTAAGTATATATATAAATGCGTAGAAAACAGAGATCTAGTTTGAATAACTCTACTATTTATATTGCATTCAAAATTACGTCACATCAAACACAATTGGAGATACACCTACCACTAATACCTTACCCAATACATCAGTGAAAAAAAAAATAAATAAAATCTTCGTAATGAATGGGAAGTACCTAATATTGATTATTTATCTACACAACAACGGATTATCAGTGGATTCCAAACTTTTCGACGTGCAAGTACTGTACCAGTTAGATTTGTCTGTTGTTTTCGTTCCCTATTTTTTTTTTTTAATTTTAAATGTTTATATGGCATTCGATAATTAATTATAAATTATAATTCAAATTAAAATCTTAAACTTAATTTATAAAAATGTAAATTAAACTAACAAAAAAAAAATTAAAATCAACTATCTTAAAGTAAATAACATTAAATTTAATTAAAGTAAAGTAAAATAAATTAAAAAGAATAAAATTGAACTAAATTAAAATTCCATTAAATTAACTTGTTAACTTACATACTTAAGTTTTATTTTTGTTTATAGTTAAGTAAAATGTATTCTTTGTGTAAAATTGAGCATTCCCCAATTTCGCCTACAGTCACTTAGATAATGGCGATCTAATTAGTTAACATGCTGTATTAGGAAATTAAGACAAGGCCAATTTTTTCGTCGGAATGGTTAAATTAGTCTTTCTTATTTTTCGATTCTTCCTATCCCAATTTTTTTCCGCGGTCTAGCAAGATTCCTCCCAGGCACTATCAATCCCCACCCCAAACCGACGAGTAGAAGCTAGGCAAACAAATGGCCGCGATAGTATCCCTGAAGGAATAATAAGAATAATTCTATGACGAAACGGGATGTCAACATGAAAGTCAAGATGTTACGTTTTCTCGATCTTTTATTTTAATCTCACCGCCTTTCTAAGTGCGACCCAGTTTCGTTACAGTGGCTGTAGCAATTAAGATAATTTTTATACAATCATCAAAAACTTCTAAACCTTTATAATAAACTAATGGAACAAAGAAAATATACCTGTCTGCACTCTGCAGTACCATAGTGGTAGTTTTTTGTACTATGATGCTACAGTTAGCGTTTGCAATTTCAACTGCCGATTATATATTATTTCGCGTGTGGCAACTATTACGTCATTCGTGTTAGGAAAGAAAATTAGTTTAATGTTTGATGTTTGCGAAATGGGTCGCTTTATGCTTGAAGAAAATTGGGAAATATTGGAAAGTTATACTTTTAAAGTGGTGACTATTCTATGCAAACTGAAAGAAATTTAAGTGGAAAATTCAGTAGATATAAAATACCTCACGCGTACAGCCGAGAACATTGCAGCTGTTTTTCAGAATGTGTCTGAGCATCAAGCAATATCAACTCGTGATCGTGCTTAACCCTTATGTTTACAACCGCTTACCCGGGTAGGTTTTCGTATTTTATTACCCAAAATTTTATGGATTTAGGTGAATTATCCGCTTGAAATCTTTAGTAATTATTATTTGTTAATAACAATCATTTGTTTTAGATTAGATTTTGACAAAATGTATTTATCAATTAAACATGAAATTACAAATTATCATTCAATACTAAATATATGAAATCATGGACATACACGGGTATGCAGGTTGTAAACATGAAGGTTAAGAACTGAACACATCACTCAGTTCTATGATGAGAATTTTGCATAAAGACTTCAAAATGACTATGCGCAACATTTTTGGTTCGCTAATTGGGCTGTGGAACGCTAAAAAAGCATCTTTTCTGACGAAGCTGATATTCACCTCGAAGGCTACATCAACAAGCACACTGAGAAAAAAAACCAGTAAAAATAAAAAAATATACATAGAAAATCAAAAAAATATACATATATTTTTTAATCGAAACGTCTCGTTTTTAAAATCAAAAGGATAATCTTTTTATTTTTAAAATATTTAATTTTGTTTTTATTTTCAAAAGTACTTTCCTTACTTATGCCAAGTAGTTTTCTTAAATTTTAAGAGATTGTTTTTTAAGAATAAAAAAAATATTGGTTAGTTTTAAAAGATTTATTTTAATTTTTAATTAATTATTTTTTAACACATGTCACAATATTTTTAAATTAATGTTTGCGACTGTTCAAGCTAGCAAAACCAAAGGGTCATCTACTACCGATATGAAGTTTATACTAAATTTATCCTCTAAAACTACAAAAACGACAAATGTTATGAATGTATGTGTAAAAATAGAACATTTAGGCGTTTAAAATAAAAAATAATTTATTTCAAACTCAATGCAAAAATACAATTAAACAAAATTTAGTTTTATAATTCAAACTAATTAAATAGCTTTTACGCATTTATACCAAAATATTACAAATATTTTAATCTAATGATTATTGAAAATTAAAACATTACTAATCTAATACTTGTCCCTGATCGTATATACCCCCCAATTTTGTTTATTTACTCAACTTTAGCGTAATACTAAACACATTTCCAGGTGTTGACCATCGGTTTCCTTGATAACAAAATTAGGTAATGGTAATATCTGTTTATTTGAGCCGAATCATGAAGTTCTAATAAAATCTACACCCTCAAATTTGGCCTGGATCGCATCTACCCCCTAATTTTGTTCATTTACTCAACTTTAGCGTAATACTAAACACATGTAAATGAACAAAATTAGGAGTAGATGCGATCCAGGCCAAATTTGAGGGTGTAGATTTTATTAGAACTTCATGATTCGGCTCAAATAAACAGATATTACCATTACCTAATTTTGTTATCAAGGAAACCGATGGTCAACACCTGGAAATGTGTTTAGTATTACGCTAAAGTTGAGTAAATGAACAAAATTAGGGGGTAGATGCGATGCAGGTCAAACTTCATGATTCGGTTCGAGTAAACAGATATTACCATTACCTAATTTTGTTATCAAGGAAACCGATGGTCAACACCTGGGAATGTGTTTAGTATTACGCTAAAGTTGATTAAATGACCAAATTAGGGGTAGATGCGATCCAGGCCAAATTTGAGGGTGTAGATTTTATTAGAACTTCATGATTCGGTTCGAGTAAACAGATATTACCATTACCTAATTTTTCTATCAAGGAAACCGATGGTCAAAACCTGGAAATGTTTTTTAGTATTACGCCAAAGTTGAGTAAATGAACAAAATTGGGGGTAGATGCGATCCACTCGGCTTGAGTGAACAGATATTTGCATAACTAATAGTAGTTATTGGGATATCGATTGGAAAAATATCGAACTGTCTATTGTAATTTTTTTCTTTAACTTTTAGTGAGAGAGAGGCATAACTAATCACAGTCAAATTTCAAGTAGTTGTATTTCCATTTTGATGTAGATACGTCCATCAAGTGTGCAATCTAAGAAAACGCGAGCGTGATTTTGATGTCTTCATACACGTGCATATATTCAAAACTGTTAGTATACGAAACGTGATAAATATTTCATTGGAAAGATTTGAAGATGACTCTAAAATAATAAATAAAATTTATACAAACCTGACAATTATGTCAAAACTTATGACAAGTTGAAATGACGATTTTTGTTGGCACATTTCTAATATGGGAGTATAGCGCGTATTAATGAAAATAAAGAATGGCAAAAGAAAATTAATTAATTAATCAAAAAACTATTGATTATAGTTAACTTAAACGTTCAAAGTTTAGTTGCTCATCACTTAGGTATTAAAACTGACGAGATATTATCAAAATCTGGTGTTCTTGGTCTGAGTGAGACCGGAGTGGAGTAGCAATTATAGAAATATCAATAGTGTAGCAGATTGTCAGCCTATTGAGAGTGTGATATTAATGTTAGAAGATAGTTGATCGATTCAGCTGGTGATATTTGTCTAGTGGTTGTTACTTTGAACGGTTCGTCAAAATTTACACTTGGTTCCATTTACATTCATCTGCAAGCTAAAGAGGTCGATTTAAATATGTTCTTCCTTGCGGCATTTTTGGAATACACAGAAAGTTCAAAATTAATTGATAAACGGTTTACAGTGGATAAAGAGGTTCCAATAATTTTAATGGGTGATTTTAATGTAGATGTTATACGGAATGAAGGAGCGTTTGAGTTTATGAAGCATCAATTCAATCTAGATATGGTTCCGACCAATTATCCAAGTACATTAGGAAATACTTACATAGATTTGTCATTCACTAGAAAAATAACTCCAGAACTTCTTTCATTGATTTGTTACTTTTCGTATCATAGACAAATTCTTCATAAAATTGTGATGTAAAATAATAAAATGTTTCAAAAATGTTTCAAAAACTATCTTTTTATCGCCAAAAAAATATTTACTTTTATATGAGCAGAGTAGTTGTACGCCTAAGAACCCCTGCGGCTATGTCACCGAACAGAGCCTGCCGTAATTTTTTTTAGAACAATTAAAACTGGCTATATAAACAAATCATACAAACAAATACTCGGTTGTTCGCGGATATTATTGTACATAATTTCAATTTTTTTTTTTTTTAGGGTCGCCTAAATGTTTGCAATTCACTAATACATTCTCACTTTTTATGCTATTTATTTATTTAGTATAAACTTCACATCTCTATATAAGCGTGTGAAGTTTTTCTTAAAATAGTACTAAACGCCATTTTTTTTAATCTAGTAGAAAATTAGGATAAACTTCACATGCATCATCTACTCACAAGAACATAACATATCTACCACGTAAACTAGAAAATTACCTCCTCCTCCCCAATTTTTAACCCCCAAGGCCATTGTGTAAAAATACAACCCTTAAAATATGTAATGAGAACCTCCTCAAGTTCTTTCTTGGCAGCTTGATTTCATTTCGTACTGATAAAAAGTTGTTCTATTCAGTCAGTACTCATTAAGTTGCAATGACCAAGCTGCAAAACTTCAAACCTTCATACCTTTAGTACAATACAAGAACATATCGATTTGGCAAATTATAAATATAAATAGCCGAAAAAACTTGAAAAAAAATAAAATATAGACGAATTGAAAAATAATACAACGGGATTTCTGGCAAAACAATAAATATAAACATTTTCGTAAGTTGTCATTATTATAAAAAAAAATTGATTTTAAATGCTAAAACACTTCTTTTGAAATAAATTATTAAGTTTAAATAAATAAACTTTTTAAATTTAAAAAGTATTTTATAAATCATTTTACAAAATATGTTTTTAAAATAAAAAAGCTTTTTATTAGTTTGTAGAAATTTCATTTAATTTCAAAAAAATACTTTTGAAATTCAAAAAAATTTATAACTTTGAGAAATTAAAAACTTCGTTTTTTAATTTTACAAACCAAAATTTTTCTCAGTGCAAAATTGTCTCAATTGAGCCTCAGATAGTCTACACGTAAACATTGATTGTGGAGAGGTGACATCATTGATTCATTTGTATCGCAAATAAGCAGGGAGCTGCAGGGTCAATGGGGAGCATTACCGAGCAATGATAAACTTGTTTTTGTTACCTAGAATTCAAGAGAAGGAGACACACGACATTTGGTTTCCAAATAACGGCACAACTTGGATTTGTTTTTTGTGGGAAGCCGTTAAGGATAAGTGTCTCGTTAACCATCCAGAGACTATCCAAGACTTAAAAGAACGATATACTATACGATTGTTTGGAAAATTAAAGAGACTACGAAGCAAAATCATGTTTTAGTGAGGTTTTGAGTGTTTTCGTACAATAAAACTAGCTAACGCAATAAAAAAAATAATAATTATGCTCGGAAAAATTTAGATTTTTCTTTGCTTTCGCTGAGAAAAACGATCGTTACCTGTGTTAAAAAGTAGAACTATATAAAGGGTCTAGTTTTTAAACAAAAAGCAGACCTGTGAAACTGTTCATGTGGTACATACAACGAACATAACATTTCCACGTAATAAAAGATTAAACCACAAGAAAGATTTTCAGACAAGGAAACATTAAATGATCATATAAGTTCATCGGTCCATAATCTTTCACTCGCTGGATGTTTCAGACAATATAACTTTTCCCAAAGAAATAGAAATGAACAATCTCCGGGCCAGATGTAAATCTCGGATGGTAAGTATAGAAGGACCGATCATTTCTTGATAAACGATAAGGTTTTATACTATGCATGTACTGATAAACATGAACTGGTAAGAAAATCAATACTAACTTTAAAATCATCTTGGAGAGTGAGTGTACAAATATTTTGAAAAAATTGAATTAGAGGGATTTTCAAATCAAATGAATTTTGATAGAATGAATTTTTTTTAACTATTTGTTAATTAGAATAAACTGCAATTAAAATTTAATTAACCGCTCTTTTGTTCGTTTGAGAGAAAGCTACGAAATATCGAAGTGCCATGATTTACTGGATTGGACTATTCAACAGCATTGCATGCATGACCGAATCTGTAAATGACATTTCATGTCGCAAAAATCTACTAATGTCAGCGAATTTGCTTAAAATTGTGAACAAATCAACTAGAATTGTCGGCCCTGTCAATAATATGTCATTTAATGATAAACCCGAGCTCAATTTACATGAGCCATAAAATACTACTCTAAATTCTTTAAATCCTCACTTTAAAAATAGCGTAGAATGGTAAATATAACGAACCTTGCCATTTGTACATAAGATTTCGTGGTTTGGAATGCGGATCGTGTGACCTAGTGCCTCGTATTCTCGCATAAACTGAATGTATTGTCCCTTAAGTTGTACGTCCATCTAGAATTTAGGTTCTATAGCTATCAATAGTGCTGTCGCTGCCTTTAAACTATTGCCTCTAACTGCTCGACATTATCCTTTCTACTACATAGCGACCATCACAAAATCTCAATAGAAGTTGACTAACATCATCAGCCACTTACATTGTATAGCACGTGAATGTAGAACTTTTCTTATTGGAAAACCTGCAACTACCTAACCAATTATACTGCATAAATTTACATTTTTCATAAAATTTTTGTTTATTTTTACGATGTTACAGCAAAATTAGCGGCTTCTACAATTAAACAGCACATTTTTGTGTTGTTCTACTGTGCAATCGCAAAAAAAATATTAAAAGCTTAGTGAAAATATAATTTTAAATTTAAGTTTCCTTGGTAATATTGATTGTAGGTCAGGATTTCGGATAGCAAATTGATTGCTTGCTCAAAAATCGAGTATCTCTATCTACCCCGTTATATACATTTGGTCATAAAAAAATTTGGTCAAAATTTTACAGATTGTGAGGTAAGAATAAAACACTATTCTCTTGAAATATGTAGTTACAATAACAAAGAAATCATTGAATTCTGCTGAACGACATTTTTTCAACTACCTATGTACATACGTACGTCTACACATGTAGAACATGAATAATATACGTGGTGTAGATAACACGCCACATCACCCTTTGCAAACTATGACGAAGCACATATTCCAGAAGATCTCCTTAATAGGGACCAGAAATTACCCCAAATAAATATTAAACAAAATTTTTAACCTTGTCATCGTTGTGCCATATACACAACATTAAACCAACATTTTAATAATAGTAATAACTTTTCTTTTATTAAATTGTAATTAAACTACAATTATTAATTTTAAAATAATTTGTTAAAAAAATGGAGAAAAAAAATTATTTTTTCTAAGCTTTTGATAAATGCTTTTTTATCACGAACGTATTCATAAGTACAGAATTGAACGAAAAGAACTAAAATAAAAAAAGTTTTCAGGTAGAAATTTCCTTACCACCGTGCTTTTAGTGACGTGCTTCTCATGAAACCGTGATACACGAATTAAAAGTTTTTTTTTTATATAAAATCATAAATTTATTATTGTTGTTGTCATAATTTTTTTGTACAATAAAAAATTAATAGTTTTATTAAATGCTTATTAAATTTAATTGATTCGTTGCTTAAATTTTTATATTGATTATACCCAAATTTTAATTGAGAAGCAGTGTTGTGCAAATTGGCATTATGTAATTATTACAAGCTCATTCACAAGTTTAATTTGCAACGAAATTTTGTAATGATAATTTTTTTTAGTTTATCTGTTATATAATATAATTCTTCATATTCCTAATTGACTGAATCATCTGTGAATCGATTTTGACACGTGAGTTACTCATTTAAAATGAGTGAAGCAGAAAAAATTGAATACGTACACAGTGTATAATACACAATTATGTCTTTGTATTTGTATTTTACTTTCGGATTGGTGTCATTTGTATATGAACAGTACCAAAATTAATACAATCCGGGTGAATCGGTTTAAATGTTATGGTGTAAATGGTAAATGTTATTTCCATTTCTCAGCACATTACGTCTGCTCTCGAGCTGTGGAGCGTCATTATTTAACATGCTAATATATCCCTTTAGTGATTTACTAACACAATTGTGCGAGTAGGGCAAAAGTACCATGTCAAAAATATAGTTTTGTATATTTTTTGAACCAACTTACACATTTGTGAATTCTTTTTTAACTTATTTTCGTCCGAAAAAAAACAAAATATCGTTACACACAATTGTGTTGCTTTTACTACAATAAAGCGAAATTTTTTATCAACAACGCCATTACATACTATGGTTTTTTACTCACACATTTGTGTGGGTTGGACTAAAACTGAGCCAATTTTTTTGTTTTCTTGGTTGAAAAAGGGATATTTTATATTAAATATAATTTAATATGTATTGATAAAATTTTATAAGTAAATTTATTTTAAATTTCATAAGTTTTAAAAATAAAAAGTTAGTAATGCAGTGGCCGGTTCAGGTTCAGTCCCAATCCCAAAAATGAAGTCATAGGTGACGTAGTCGTTAATGACGTTAAAAGCATATACAGGGTTATCCAATTCGAGGTTGATAAAGTAGAAATCTGTATACCGACATCTGTCAAAGATAAACGTCAAGTACGCTGTCATTTATTTAGTTGACATTCTGCCATTTAAGAATATAGAGCATTTAAGAATATGGAGCATGGTGTTGGAAAAACAGGCCGTCGATGCTGATTTTTCGAACAAAATTTTCTTCAGTGATGAAGCTCATTTTTCGCTTGGTGGATACGTTAATAAGCAAAACTGTAGAATTTGGGGCTCAGAAAATCCACAATTGATTGTAGAGAAGCCATTACACCCGGAAAAAGTCACTGTTTGGTGCGCATTGTGGTCTGGTGGTGTGATTGGGCCGTATTTTTTTGAGAACAACCATGGACGAACCGTTACCGTCAATTCTGAGCGCTATGGCCGCATGTTAACCGATTATTTTTTTACGAAAATCGAAGATTATGATCTTGACGATATGTGGTTCCAGCAGGATGGAGCAACCAGTCACGTAACACGAGCAAATCGAGATCTTTTGCAAGAGAAATTTCCTGGACGTTTGATTTCGCGATTGGCTGATGTCAATTGGCCTCCAAGATCCTGTGATTTAACGTCTTTGGATTTCTTTTTGTGGGGCTACGCGAAAGATCGTGTTTATGCAAACAATCCTCAAACTCTTGACGAATTGAAAACTAATATTCGTAAGGTAATGGCCGAGATACCGCCCGAAATGTGCCGAAAAGTCATTGAAAATTACCTCAAAAGAATCAAGGCCTGTAAGAAGTCCCGTGGAGGACAATTGAATGATATCTTGTTTAACTAAAAATGGCAAGGATCAATCTGTAAAATGAAATAAAAATTACAATACATTCCGAATATTTTGTGTGTTTTTTTTAAGTTTACTTTATCAAGCTTGAATTGGATAACCCTTTATTTAGAGGCCAAAGTATGACGTAGTCCTATGTGATCGAAAAAGCAGTTTAAGGCACGCGAGATTAAACAGCTAACATTTAGGAAGAAATTCGCATAGTTTATCAATTAAAAGCTCAATTTTATGGGAAATTTTGAATGAAAAACAGACATTTAGGCGAAATAAAGCATACATTTAGGTCAAACTAAATCGCGAATGAAAAGCATAGATTTAGGCGAAAAGCTCGCCTCGAAGAAAGCGTAAATCTTGGGTCAATATATTATGACTTGATCATAGATGATTGGATGACGGACTTTTTAAGCAGCATGACGTCATATAAAACGTCATCTTAGTAAGGGCCGCATGACTTCATATAAAATGTAATCTTTTAAAGAAACTAACTTAAGCTCATTACTTTTCGCCAACTTTTTGTATTCACTTTAATCACTTAAATAATTTATTTTCTTGTTTTATTTTTTAAGTAGTTAATGTCTTCAGCGTAGTTTTTCTTTACTTTTATGATAAGCATTATTATCAAATTTAACAACAACTTCTGGTTATTTGAATATATTAATCTTGAACTTGAATTTTTTTAGTATACAAATTTTTTTTGACCACTTTATACTTTTGGATTGGGATTATGCTAGAATGACCAAAAGCACATATGTGATTTTGAGATTGGGATTATTGTCTGTGTATTATATTTGATTACCGGTTTTCACAAATTATGAGTAAAATTGACGAAATTTCCCCTAAATTTTTGGTTTTTTTATTTAAAAATGAAAAGTATGGATAAATTTGGTGAACTTTCACACTATAACAACAATCAATGGAATGTCGTAGTATGATTTTAAAAGATGACCAACAATAAGATATCTGCTTAAAAAGTACGTCATCCAATTATCTACGACACGTCATACTTTATTGCTTCTAAATTTACGCTTTATCCGAGGTGAGGTTTTTCCTAAAACTTTGCTTTTCAATCTCGATTGCACCTTAATTGTACTGTTTCAAATAAATGTATGCTTTATTTCGTCTAAATTTCTTTTTTTCATTCGAAATTGCCCATAAATTTGTGCTTTTATTTGGTAAACTATGCGAATTTTCTCCTACATGTTTGCTTTTCAATCTCGTTTGTCCCTTAATCCTTAATCTATGTTTTTTCGATCATCTAGGACTACGTCATGCTTTAGCCCCTAAATGTATGCATTTGACGTCATAAACGACTACGTCACCTATGACGTCATTTTTGGGACACGGACTGAGCCAGAACCGGCCACTTTTTACTACTAATGTTAATTATAAAAAAAATCGAAAAATACATAAACAACACAAAAATATCGCTTTTACAATGGTTAACCCTTTGAGTGCCAAGAAACGTGATCGTGCTCCTAAATACACTAGCCGAAATCATGTTCGCACTCAAAGGGTTAATATGAATAAACAAAAAAGAATGACACGTGACTTACATGTGCAGTAAAACCATGCCTCCTAAACTACAGGCCTCTTCCTTCTCTCATTTTTAGCACATGACGTCAATTTATGTCTAATCCGAGACTGCGCAATAATAATGCTAAGATATTTACACTAACAAAACCACTAGAGGAAGTAACAAAAACGTCGACATAGCGTGTCGTCATCATTTGGTGTAAGCGGCCTGTAGTTTAGGAGGCATTCAGTAAAACAACCATACGCACAAAACTAACAAAAACACAAATGCTTCTACTATATCTTTCCGATTACACTCATTTCGCTTCACACATTTTGAGACAAAAGTGGGATCGGTAATTTTTTTTTTATTGATTTTTTATTGTTGTTTTTTTATGAAAAGATAAAATTAATTGACAGATATTTCTTTTTAAAAGCTCCGATATTTTTTGTGGTTATTTAATTGCATTGACTACTTCTAAGCGACTGTGATGCCATCTAGTTTTTTGCTAGTAAAACTAATTATATTTTTGAAATAGAGGCGCAACGCCCATGTCACACCGGTTGTTGACTCCCTGTACCTATAATGTTTTAGTATTTCTAGTGTTATTTGGAAATAAGAAGGAGGAAGGGGGTAATTAATTTTAATTAATAATAACTTATGATAATTTACTTTATTTTTTTTAACATTGAAGATGTTTTTGGGGTTGCATTATATAGAAAAATAAAGTAAATACGAGAGAACCAAAACACGCTGGTGTGCCAAAAATCAATTTTTGGCTCTAACTTTTTTATTTTTATTTTTAGGTCTATATGGGTACTCTATCCCAAAACAAATCAGTAGGCTTAAGCATTTTTATGTAGGCATCTTCGATGTTTAAATTTTTAGCCTTAAGCTCAAACACGGGATTTTTTTATTTCGTTACATATTATTGGGACAAAATTTCGTTGCATTTCTTTTATATAATGCGACCCCGAAAACATCTTCGATGTTAAAAACTTTCCTGTTACCAAAATTGACACCACTTGAATTATTCAGACGTCGCAGCCCCAATAAGAAATGTGTTGCGTAAAATAAAAAAATTTAAATGGACCGTCAATAGCCGTCAAGACTAGCCTGTCTTTCGAAAAATTAAAACTCCCTTTGAAATATGCCAGATTCTACAATAAATGTGACGTAAGCACTCAAAGGACGGGTAGTGCTTGGTTTTAACACTGCGCTTGAGTGCTTGGCGTCGGTTCTTATGGCTATTATTTATAGCTCATGTCACAATCCGAGTGTATAAGATAGCAGAATTTTGACAGCGGAAAATAAGAGATTACATTACTCTCCGCAATTGGCAGCACTATCACCAAAGAGAATAAATTTTGTTATGTAATTACCAGTGGAAATTTTTCATTCATTATGTATCAATTTTTTCACTAAATAAAACATCTCAAAGGAATAAAATATTAAAAGTGATCCTTAAAATAGCACATTGATTGATCTCCGAAGTAAAATAACTCGGTATATGAAATCTTGAAGTTTAACAATATTACGTCTATCCGCCATTTCTTCCACTAGTTACCAATACTTTCGGACTACGGTTGTTTTTCTAATAACTTAGGTCATACTAAGACTTTATGGAAAATTTGGGGAAATTCATGGACTAGAATTTTCACTAGAATTTTTTTGATGTTCTGCGGCCATATTAGTTATTTTCAGTTTTTGGCCAATATCTCGAAAACTTCCACCAGTAATCAATAGGGGCGCAGAAAATCAACAAATTCTAGTGAAAATTCTAGTCTATAAATTTTTCCTAAATTTCCCATATAGTCTTAGTATGATTTAACCTAAGCTATTAGAAAAACAACCGAAAGTATTGGTTACTAGTGGAAGAAATGGCGGATAGACGGAATATTGTTAAATTTCAAGATTTCATATACCGAGTTCCTTTACTTCGAAGATCAATCAATTTGCCTTTTAAGAATCACTTTTAAGATTTTATTTCGCTGAGATATTTTATTTAGTGAAAAAATTGATACATAATGAATGAAAAATTTCCGCTGGTAATTACATAACAAAATTAATTCTCTTTAGTGATAGTCTTGCGCGGTCATTTCCGCTATCTTATACACCATTTTGAAAGGCAAGGTAATGTGTTCGGATTTTAAATTGCCGTATTGTGACATAGAGCTGTTGTACTCAAAAGCCATGGAAAATAATGTTTACAGTGAGTGTGGAAGGGAATTGAATCAGTACTTTTTTCAAAAATTTCATCCGAGTATAATTTAAAAGAAAAATCCCATTATTAGATGTACGTTCAAGGAATTGTGGATATCAGGGAGACTATTTTTATATACGATATGAACCAACATTCAGTACGAAAATTCAATTCGTTACGAAAACGAAAAAGTATTTCTGTAGACAAACGGTAAATAAATTTGTATTTTTGTACTAAATGTGGTAGAGTGAATATTTTTTTCGGAAATAATTAAAGTCAAATTTCATATTTGTATATGTTCTTATTATGAAAATATAGTGTGCTTAGTATAATAAATTGTACATAGCTATATGATAAATTAGTTCCTAATAAATATTAAAATAAATGAATTTGATAGCGATCTATTTTAAAGATAGCGATGAAACAGATTCAGCTGAACCTAGTTATAGGAAATTTCGGAACAAGCTAGTTATTTTCCAACTTCCGGACCGAACGCAATTACTCATTTACCTTTAATTTTTAGAAAATTCAAGGAATTTAAATTCGAATTCTTTTTGCATACACATACTACAAATTTATTTAGCTCAGGGGAGTTATCAAGCAAGTGTTGATTGATTGATTGATTAGAATGTACGGCCAAGACTAAGCAAGGATCCCGGATACGCCGGGCCTACCGTACACCCCTTTTACATATAACAAGATGGAGGGATAGGAAAGGTTGTTAGGTATGATAGACTTGACCCGGTTACAGACACCTAAGAAGTCAATAGTTAGTAAAGCACAAGACGGCACAATTATTTTTGTTTTTCGGGATATAAATAATCAGCAATCAACATCCTAAAAAGTTATTAATTAGTAACTGTCCTGAAATAAAATTTCATTATTATGAGTGATTAAATTTTATTTAATACCATTTCCTCCGCCATCCCCTCCCAAAAAAAAAAAAAAAAAAAATGAAGCAGTCAATGTCGCGACGCTGGGCCCGCCATCACAGAAAAAAAAACTTAGTAGTATTGATAAAATATTACTAATATTGATAAAAAATTGATCCCATAAATAAAATTGAGCATTTTGATAAACTTTTTTATCAACTGAAGGGGAATTTTAGAACGAATCTTAAAATATCTTAAAATATAAAATTGTAAGCTATCGATACAAAATTTATGAAATCAAGAAACTAAATTTTTAAATTTTCAGGTTCATGTGTGATATTGATAAAATTTTTGAACTGTTTGATTAATTAATTTGTAATACTTACACATATAATTATAAATTTGTATAACATGTATAAATTTAGTTGTGGATAAAATATAACTTTTAATAATTATATACAGGCGAATATCAATACAACAAAGCGAATATAAAGTACTAGTTTTAAAACTGAAACAAATTTTATCGAAAACAAACAATATTGTTTCAATTTTATAACGAACCAAACACATAATTTATCAATATGATATATATATATATATAAATATATATATATATATATATATATATATATATATATATATATATATATATATATATATATATATATATATACAATATATATATATATATATATATATATATATATATAGATATATCTTACAGTAAAAATATATATATATATATATGTATATATATATATATATATATATATATATATATATATATATACAGATATATCTTACAGTATATATATATATATATATATATATATATATATATATATATATATATATATATATATATATATACTGTAAGTGTAAGATATATCTGTATAAATAAAATAAATAATAAAATAAACACCAAACAAACAAGATTTTATATTTTAATATATTTATTAGATAAAATGTTCTGAGTAACGCTGCACAAAATAGCATCTAATAAAAGTCCATGTTTAAACTTCACGGTAAATGTTATGTTTATACGCAAAATAAATCTTCTTCGTACCATATGCAGGATTAAATTCCTGATATGCTTTGAATAATCGTCAAGAGGCATTCTTGGGAATCGTCAATCGAAAATTGTTGTACTGCTTGTTCACCAGATTCATCCTTGGAAAATTTTCTTTTTGTTGGAATAATTATATGTGGCAATAGGTAAAAGATCAAACAGGCTTTACTGTCTGTAATAAAAATAATAATATAATAAAATTAATATTTTACGAGTAATATTTATAATAAATGTACAAAATGGACCCTTAAAATGAAAAATCCATTTTGAATGTTGTAAAATACTTCAGTCAATGGTATTGGATTTGGATTCATTTTTTTAAAATTTATCAATCTGAAATGAATAAAAAAATTTAAAACAATATTTAATCTCATAAACTTTAAAAATATATTTACCAATATGAATGAATCCCAGCTTTTTCTTGTATTGTGGCCATTTAATAAAAGCGCGTTCTGTAGAAGTCTTCGTAAACTGTGTAATCTGTGCTGCACTCGTTCTTTGGTAGTGACTCTCAATGTCTAGCCAAGTACAAGGTTTGGCCTATTTAACGGATTTAGATGCTTTTTAAAACCCGCATCCGTATGGGTAGCAAAACATGTGTACGCATTTATCGGCAAATAAAGAACAATTTCTTGGATTAAGAGGTTCTTCATTATAAGTTTTGATTAATTTTTGTTTCCAACTGTGAGTCCATCAAGTGTTGTGGGCAAGAATCACAATCAGCTGCGCTTTAAATAATTGATTACGACTTTGTTAAATGATTTTTCGTAAGTCGTTTAAAATTATTTATTCTGTAGAACGAGGAATTACATTGTGCTATTGTGCACTTATACGTACTAAAATGAGTTGGGCATTTGGAAAGATTTGCAATGGAGTATTATATCTTCCACATTCTCACATTTTCTTGTGCAAATAAAGCAATTCATTTTACGCTTAGTTATGGAAAGCAATTCTGTTACTGACAAATTTTTCTGTAAAAATATACGTAAGAATTAGTTTTTAAATTCGATTCCAGCGATATTAATCGTAAAGTAAATAAACGAGGCAATAGATTTAATATTAGAGGCCAATTTTGGTTTCAGCAATATTTCTTTATGAATTTCCAGTAACGAAAATAATGTTCATCATATGTAGTTGGCGTATTTTTCAGTAGTAATTAACCACTTAAGTGACGGCGTTTTTCGAGAGTGTGTCCATAAAATGTCAGGTTTTTTTTACATTTCTTTAGAAAATAATTACCAAGTAATCTGAATAAAAGATTTTTTTCAATTTTTTTCAAGTCACGAGCACGACTCGGGCAAATCAAAAAAACAATCGAAATCAAATCACGCTCGGGCAAATCACTCAAGTGGTTAAAGTAGAGTTGTTTGAAATAAAACTAAAAAAAAAAGATTTTCATAAAACCGATTCGGATTACAATTACTACTGACATAAAGCCAACTATGATGAACAATTATTTTCCGTTACTGGAAATTCACGAACAAATAATACTGAAACCAAAATTGGCATCTAATAAAGCTAAGCGGCTTTGCGAAAGCAAGACAGCTCATGTATGTGTAATTCTTACAAGTATTCCACGTAAACAACCACAAATTTATTATTGTTTATTATTTTATTATTATTTTTATTTATTTTATTATTTTATTATTGTTATTTATTATTTTATCATTTTTTCCATTGGTAAACAACCACAAATTTATTAAACATGGATACTATAACCTTACTATAATTTACACAATTTACACACCAACAAATATTCTTTTATATTTATTCAAACATTACTTTTTTCATAGTAACCATTATTAATAAGTGCTTTTCACATTTTAATCAGATCTTATCACTGTTATCACAATTTAATTACAACTTAATAATACTTTACATTTTTGAGACCGATTTATAGCGTCACTTGTTCCAGAATGAAGTAAAAATGTGATTTATGTAAAATAGCTAATTATCTTTGTATATTTGATAACTCGTGATTGTATATGATAAATTAACTTTTAAAAACCAAAATTGATAAAAATTTGTATCGAATCATAAAATTTGTACGTAAAATTAGAAACTTAATTTATCAAACAATCAAAAGTTTATGTGCATTTGTAACACCTATAATCCTCTTTAATAAAATAAAGGATGAGTGTTTACATTATATAAACAGATTATAAATAATATTCAAACATTATTAAGCATTTATATAATAGCAGAATTATGTAATAAATGACGCCGAGAACTGAAATTGTTTGATTTCCAAGTTATTTCTAACGCATCAATAACTTCGATGCTAACAATGTTAGTTAATGTACTCTGATGTATTTCATTTTCTCGTTATAGTTTCGATCTTTGATTAAAACAGATTTTTTTTATGATCTTTCCCAAAAAGAAAATATTATTTATGTTCCAGTGTGAATTATGATACTCATTCATAATCGAGGGATTCAATATCCCCATTTCTATTTTTAATATTAGAGAGGCATAGCCTGCATCACGTATCTCAAGCTTAGCTAAACTATGCAACGGGTTTGAATATTTACCGATCAAAATTCTATTGTAAACTACATACAACATATAACAACGATGGAAACACATATAGCACCACCGTAAAATAAAAATATTTATTATTATTTAAAATTTAATGTGAAAGTTTATTACGCCTAGTAATTGTTTCTTCGAACAAGCTTTAACCAACATTTCTTCGTCAATATATTGAAAATGTACCGCTGGCACATTAATTAATATTTTCTGTGCACAATGGCAACGAATCGCCACCTATAAACTTAGTTGGTCTTTGCAAAGATTTCCTGTATTAAGGTCTATAATTTCTACGAGGTATATTGGGTTGGCTTACGAACATATTTTTACTTGGAATATCAGCATCGAAATGCAATGACATGGTCTTTTACATATTGGAAGACAATATTCGTAGGTCTATCAGAATATTATTAATCGTACTTTTTATCCGTCCTTCTATATCAGTCACCGCATCAGTAAATGTTCGGTATTGTAAATTGGTAGGAGAATCAAAAACACCAGAAATGCTCTAAAAAACGCTTGGTTAAGAACTAGTATTCGTGAAGCAAGGCCACAGGACGCAAAATATTGGTGCAATAAACCGAACTAATTTCCCTCCTACAAAACCATATGAATCAACTTAAAGTCTTTCTTGACATGGGAGCCATCGTTGGTTAATGATCAGAGATGCAGATGATGAATCATTAAAGTAGTTAGAACTGCATTTCAATTCAGTATAATCACTCGTCAAACGAGGTGCCGATATTAGTAATAAAGAAGACTTCGCAATTTAAATAAAGATTTACTATAAAGTATTCTGCTTATATTAAGCAGTAAAGTATCATTACCCTTACTCTGATAGTTATCGTATGTCACAATTTGAAGTAAAAATATTTTTTCAAAGTAACTGGTATTAACTAAAATTAACATCAGCAGGAAAATGAATATGTACATTATATGCTCCTTGATTGTCATGTCATAGTTACGCTAGGATAGTGTAGGTGCAAGATTAAAATGACCAATCGTCTATGTATTTAATTGAATTAAGGAGGAGTGTATATAAATTGTTTAGCGGCTTGACAAATGTTAATTTTTTTAATATATCATTTTGAATTTTCACGACACGAAAAAATACTAAACAGTATACATACACATTTGACTAAATGTGGATATTTGATGAAGTCCCATGGTTAAATAAAACCTTTTAAAGTATTTAGCCACCTCATTTCAGATATTTTATATTCTAAACAATTAAAGCATAAAAAGTGAAAATGTTCAGGAATACTATACAGAGATTCCTACGAAATTTCGATTTTGAATAAAGAATTCATCTCAACTGAAATTTATTTTGTATTCCTTAAGTTGTTAGTACGCAAACAGATTAGAAATTTGGTGCTTTAGAACTTATCCTTACAACAATATATCATTTTATTATAGTTTGTTTAAATCTCAACATTTATAATAAATTTAAATAGCTGATAAATTAATATATCAAAAATAAAACCGATTTTCAAATTATATGAACACTTTTTATATATTTTATTCAAGCTACATCAAATGTAAAATTTTATAAATTAAATTTTGTTTTGATAACAAGTTTATCAAACCTATAACTCCTTTTATATTTTAACTAGTTTCCTACAGATTACTTTTCACGCGTATATATTTTTTATCAAATAAATAAACCAAATTTATAAAGAGGTGATAAATTAGAGTTTATCAACTAAACAAAATTTATTTTTGTCAGTGCACACCTCTTTATTATAGCATCTTAAAAAACTGATAATTAATAATGTTGGCATCTTAATGGTCAATTTCCTGTAATAAAATGTCATTATTATGCGTTAGAGATTCCTTATTTTGTACGATATAATTAAATTATTCTTGAATAGAATAAATGTAATGTAATGATTATTATAACTAAATTAATTATAATTTATTATCGTAAGCTAAATAAAATACAACAAATCGAATCCAAATATTGTAGTATCAAACGGATGGATCCCCTCTTCAACCGATAACCTTACAATCCCTAATAAACCAATATGTTTAAAAAATAAAAATGAAACAAAGACATCTGTTTTCAAAAATAGCTAATCTGGAAGGGGAGTTGTCAAGCAAGTGTGGGACAATATTTTTTAGTCGAAATAGCCCAATCAATAGTTTCTGAAACGACGAGTGAAGTGTTGAGTGCAATTGAGGACAAACAACGTGCTAAATGGATATCGTTTCGACAATCTGATGGGGACAAACAATTCGCAGCAGATTTTTTTTTATTAAAAAACCGGATGCGTTGCATTGACGGAACATATCGTCGGCAAGAAATTCATGATGAGTAAGTCCAAAGTCGTAAATTTTCAAGTCACAGTTTAAACGTCCTTACACTCATCTTTACAATTAAATAATTTACTTTTTTATTAGAAATTTTCTTAAAACCTAGCCTGTGTTAAGAAAATTTCTCTCAAAAAATAAATTATTTAATTGCAAAGATGAGAATAAGGACGTTTTTATTGTGTCTTGAGAATTGACCACTTTGGACTTACTCATTCTGAATTTCTCGCCGACGATATGTTAACATTGTGTACCCGACAAATAACGAACACTTGTATTTTAATCGTAAGGATAACCTTACGAAACTCATTTTTAGTTTGGTGTTTGAGCAGTTACTGGTAGCATTTGCACCAACAGCTTAACACTAACACTCCCAATTATTGTTTGCTTGGTAAATATGTATATAAAATATTTTGATATTATATATTTTACTTTATTTTTCTTATCATTATTAAGTAACTCAAGTTACCCCTTGGAGCCTTGATTGATTACACCATTTACAGCGGCCTTCGAAGGAAGCAGAGAGGGTTGTATAATACAACTCATTCCAAATCAAGGAATATTATTGAGAGATGTAATTAGCATATTAAAAGCTCGCTTAAGTGTCTCTTGGATGCTCGTGAGTTATACTACACCCCGAAACAGTCGTCTCAGTTTATCAATGGGTGCGTCATGTTAGGCACTATGTGCCTGCATTAATAGTATTTCATTGAAAATGTGATATCAACAAAATTAGCTTTTCAAGAGTAAATTCGGAAAATTCAAATCAGCCAGACAATGTTATAGCTTGAACAATTAGACAAAACATATTGACCTGAATAATATAAAAGAAAACAATGTTATGAATCAAATCGCCGTAGATTTTCGATACTTAAACAAAAAATTTGATAAGCGATATTTTTCGATTCCAAGAATAGATGATATTCTTGACCGCTTAGGTAGGGCAAAATGATTCTCAGTGTTGGATGTTCAATCTAGATTCCATCCAATCGAATTAGATCCAAGCTCCACAGAAAACACCTATTTCAGTTTCAGAATAGGAAGCTATAGGAAGCTATTCACTAGAATACTGCTTCGGTCTTAAAGTTACACAGAAATGTGTTTTCTTTAAGCAAGAAATAGATTAAATTACACGGATAGACTACACATAAATTACGCGAAGAATCTATGTAACCAAAAAAATTTATAATAATAACTAAATGTATGTGATATTTTATATTTTTAATTTTTCCCCATTCGCTAAGTAATTCGTTTTTATGTAAACTTTACAAAAAAAATCGAATATAAAATTAATTCAAATTTGAAATAATTCAAAAAGCTTTTTATTAAGGTTTAAGGTTTTATTGTAATTAAGGTTTACAATAAAATTATAAAATTTTATTAAAATTTATTAAAATTATATTGAATACAATAGTCACTGGATTTATTTGTATCCATAATTTTTAGGGTATAATATACGTGCAGTAATTTTTTTGAACGCTTAAAATCGAGTCTGCTTCTAATCGGTGAATATACAACAGACCAGTTAGAAAATATTTTTTCTATTGAAGCAGAAGAAGCAGAAATTTTCATTAATTTTACTGCGGGATTAGCCAGTGAGTTATGGTGTATTTTCGTTATGTTCCAAAATACAACCGAGTCTGTAATTGGTTTAATTTTTAATATTCTAAAAAATTGTTTTATTTTCTTAGAATTCGTTCAAGCTAGATATACCTTCGGAATCAAGTTCATTTTATTAATAATTCCAAAACATATTCAAACTTCATTTTGGTTAATATTCGCTTAGTTTCGTCATGAAATTTCGGATGCAGATGTACATTTGGCATACAAATTGTAAGCCATTTCTCGTCTTCTAAATTTAGAAAGTTGATGGTTGCTAAATTTTGCTGTTATTATCAAATTCAATCACAAATGAGTAGATTCAGCAATAGCATAGCAGTTTTAGGATTTTGGCAAATGTTAATAAGGTTTCAAAACGGATTAAATGAATAAATATTATTTCTTTCTTCATCTAAGAATTCGTCGTCATTCGAGTGCCTTTTCGAAATTCGAATGTTTGAATTGTTTCAATATCGATAAAACTTGTTTGTTCAGCTCTGCATTCATTACATCTTTTGCGAGAAGATTTCCGGTATGGCTGCTAGTATTACTATGCCAAACGTCCACATCTTTACCCATTTTTACCATAGAAGCTGCGTTATCTGATACGAGAGCATAAATGTTTGTACTATATATTGACTTTTTGCTAAATGAACGATTAATTCACAATGATTGTCACTTTTGCTGCGGTTTCCGACGCCGAAGTTACATCCCATGCTTTTTTAGATAGCTTTAGATTTTCCAATACTGTTTATCAGTGACACAACTAGCTTGCTATTGTTAGATGTATTTTTCCAGCCATCTATCATTACAACGGAATAATTTTCCATTGTTTCTGAAGATATTTTGATACAAGGTTGGAATTCTGTTTCCAAAACTGTTGTGGAAAGTGCCTTGCGTCTGGGTAATTTCGGTGAATAGACCGGCCGGTCATATACTTTTTATAAAATTTTTGAAGTGATCCGATTCAACAACATTAAATGGAATGTTACATCATTTGGTCTCTTTGATAATTGTGGAAAAAACCTGATGACGTAGATGGAAGTAGTTGGAATGGAAGAGGTAGATGACGGAGATTGCGAGATAGATGATGAACTAAATTCCGAGCAAGAAGCTATTACGGTATATACAGTCAAACCTGTTCATTTTGTGTGATTTTTTTGGTGCGGTATGAAAAAGTTTATTCAGGACAATCTATTTAAGTTCTTTCAAAATTCCAATCAAATTAGAACATAATGTAATGTGATAAATTTCACTAGTTAATTGGCCATTTCGTTTTTTTTGATTTTTGATATTTCATCACATTGCGTAATGAAAATAAGTATTGCGTCAAAACTTTTTTTTTTGTGGTCCCTATTCACCGCATAAAGCTCGATTTATATTATAACGGGTGATTTTTTAAGAGCTTGAGAACTTTTTTTTAAAAAAAAACGCATAAAATTTGCAAAATCTCATCGGTTCTTTATTTGAAACGTTAGATTGGTCCATGACATTTACTTTTTAAAGATAATTTCATTTAAATGTTGACCGCGGCTGCGTCTTAGGTGGTCCATTCGGAAAGTCCAATTTTGGGCAACTTTTTCGAGCATTTCGGCCGGAATAGCCCGAATTTCTTCGGAAATGTTGTCTTCCAAAACTGGAATAGTTGCTGGCTTATTTCTGTAGACTTTAGACTTGACGTAGCCCCACAAAAAATAGTCTAAAGGCGTCAAATCGCATGATATTGGTGGCCAACTTACCGGGCCATTTCTTGAGATGAATTGTTCTCCGAAGTTTTCCCTCAAAATGGCCATAGAATCGCGAGCTGTGTGGCATGTAGCGCCATCTTGTTGAAACCACATGTCAACTAAGTTCAGTTCTTCCATTTTTGGCAACAAAAAGTTTGTTAGCATCGAACGATAGCGATCGCCATTCACCGTAACGTTGCGTCCAACAGCATCTTTGAAAAAATACGGTCCAATGATTCCACCAGCGTACAAACCACACCAAACAGTGCATTTTTCGGGATGCATGGGAAGTTCTTGAACGGCTTCTGGTTGCTCTTCACTCCAAATGCGGCAATTTTGCTTATTTACGTAGCCATTCAACCAGAAATGAGCCTCATCGCTGAACAAAATTTGTCGATAAAAAAGCGGATTTTCTGCCAACTTTTCTAGGGCCCATTCACTGAAAATTCGACGTTGTAAGTCTATTCATTATGAAATGTCAAAGCATACTGAGCATCTTTCTCTTTGACACCTTGTCTGAAATCCCGCGTGATCTGTCAAATACTAATGCATGAAAATCCTAACCACAAAAAAATCACCCTTTACGTTCCTTTCAGTTCCTTCATTTATTGTATCAGACAAAAAAAAACATTGTTACATGTATTTTATATAGGAGTATTTATATTATCCGTTCCTGCACTTACGAAACGGATAATATAAATACTCCTATGAAAATACATGTAACAATGTTTTTTTTTTGTCTGACACGATAAATGAAGGAACTGAAAGGAACGTATAATATAAATCGAGCTTAATGTGTTGCAAAAACTATTTTTTATACCTACTCGTGAAGTTTCGGAAGATTTTTTTTACTGTGATTTTTGTGCGGTCCTTATTACCGCACAAAAACAGGTTTGACTGTATTTGATTGTCTTGGATTGTAATCAAATCTGTATCACATTCTTCATTTATTGGATTAGTTACAACTTTGATTACCGTTTCTTCATGTGGCTCGACGCAAGATGAATCTTTGGATTCGGAAGACATACCAAAAATCTGTAATCAGAAACCAATATTCATAAATTGTCGTCAAAAAAAATATTCACAACTTCAATTAGTACTGACATATTTTAGATAACTCTCTTTTCGGTGTAGCTGCCATTCAAGCATAAATCTTCAAAAAATATAAGTTTTTGGACTTTTTCTGAAATAATGGGCAGGTCATAATTCCATTAGTGAATTCGACAGTTGATGAGTTCCTGTCATATATGATCACAACTTCAGTGACATTGATAGATTTCCTGGCAATTATTCGAAGAGCAAACTACAGATAAACCTCGTTTCACGATCCCTCGTTTAACGATTTTACTCGATTTAACGAACATCGTAAACTGATAAAAAATCTCGATTTACGAACAAAAAACCTCGAATTATGAAAAGAAAAATCCTCACTTAACGGAATACCTCGGTTTACGAGTTTACGATGTACACGTTGACGTCGTTAAACGAGGTTTTAGTGTATATAAATCAACTCAAGTAGTATTGGTTAAAGATAAAATTTTAGGTTACTTTTCCTACTCCACCATTTGCGTTTGACAACTTTCAGTTGTTACGACCAAAATTTAGGTACCGATAATTTTTTTCGAGTTTCTTTTGAAATGAACCGACATTTTGCGTCTGAATTAATATTATGAATCTGCACCATCGTCATGTTCGGTTCATACAGCCGCTTCTGCATTCCCAACTGATTAATTTCGGTTGATCTTTTAAAAATCTAAAGTCTAATTAGCCCCATTAGCTACAAGTTAAACAAAAAAATGTCATCTCAATAAATTAACAACATACATATTTTCCCATCATCCCAATATTCATAATTATAACATTTTAAATAAACTCAAACATAATAATAATAATAATCCATTTGACTGTTACACAGTGTTTACAGAATATGAACAAAAAAACAGCAGTGAGGAAACAATTTAATTTTTAATATTTAAATTAATCAAATCAATCAAAGTAGAAAAAATAAAAATTCGCGCGACTTTTACGTTGTGTGCTGAATTTAATTTTTTGATTTTACATTTTTTAATTAAAAAGTAAAATTGTGTTGTTATAAAAGAATAAAGTGTTAATTAAAAATTTATAAATATTTTATATGAACATATAAAAAAATGTTGTTGTTGGCATTTAATATGTAATTTTTATCGTCAGCGTTTCCATTCCTTCTCTATACATAGCATATATTGCTAGAATATGTCAGTAGATAGCTCCTGTGGGGAAATAAAACTTCATGATTTAAATATACCCCGGATATATTTAAACAACATGTAGAATGAATTAATAAAATCGTTGTAAAAATTTAGTATGGGTTATGTTTATGACATATACGGTGAGAGATGGCTTTGATCCAACGTCCCGCCGCATCAAGACAAATTCTCGACCATATCACCTTTAAAATTGTTTCATATCGATTTAAAATCCCAACAAAAACTTTAACACGCGAAAAAGTTCAACTGTAACAACAACATAATAACGTACTTGTTAAAAATCGTACTCGTTTTATATTGAATCGACATGCAAATTATTATGTTACAGGTGTGGCGTTATACACAACGTTCTACATAAAACTATTAAAATACAACCTCACACAAAAAAAAAATCAAGTGAAAATTGGAAAATGTTCGTACACAAAACAAAGCTTTTTAATTACTGCGAAGGAAAAACAAAATTATTTCGATTTAACAGAAAAATGATGTTTTAACAATTTAACGAATTTTGTATGCAATTTAGATTCCTAAACTTTGTTCGTGCACATATTACATACGAGTATGTACGAGTATACCATATCACCCATGAACTCAATTATATGTAAACTAAATAAATATGCTTTTCGCTGCAGGTAAATTCGTTCTCGTTGGTATTTTTCTAAAACTAAATAGATTTTGTACATCTTTGCAATTTTCCAATTAAAAAGAGTACTAACGATGAAGGTTTAAAATTTTTATCTATATATGACAGATAAATTTTACATTGTTTAACTTTAAAATATTTTTTTAATACAAAGTAAAGAATTAGGTTCACAATACAAAACCATGTTTTAGACGAGAGCTATAAAAATATAAAAATTATAATGAAATTATCTTAAATATTACGCTAAATTGCCACAGAACGATTTTTTTTTTCATAAAAGTATGACATGAATGTGACCAATTCAAAACCACAAACCCTTATTCTGAAAAAATTTATACCTTTAACGTGCCAAATTTTAATGTAGTTTTCGTTCAAATAAGAGTTTCAAGGATATTATATCTAGCCTGGGTATGGCCGACAACCATATCGCCCACAGGAATTTTTTATCACCGACACAATCACATCGTCGACATCCACCCACATCGCCGACACTCACATCGCCAGTACAATCACCGACCCTCACAAGCGCCAAAAAAGCAATTCGAAAAATACCAAAAAGTTGGTTTGCTTATGCTTTGCAGGTAATGTATGATGTGAGCGATATAACTTTATCTTAAGAGTGTCATAGATTTTGATAAAAATAATTATATTGGGAATAGTTGTACTGTTAGAACCATCCACATCGCCGACAGGAGTTTTACCACATTGCTGACAACCACATAGAACACACACATAGCGGAGAAGTCACTTGGCCGAAACACCCATACGGCCATAAAATAAACATCGCCGAATACCGCCCTTTTGTTGAGAATTAACAAAATATATGTTGCTTTAGCGTTGCTATGTATTGTCGATTTGAGCGATATAAGTTAAGGAGTGATTTCTCAGTGGTGCGTGGTTCCCTTTTATAAACATTTTTTTTTATTTACGAACTATTGATTTAAAAAGATGGGAGGGTTTTGAATTTCCAGGAATCAATTTCAATAAATTCTGATTTCTAGAAATTTCGACTAGAAGATGCCTTTCAATGAACCCGAAAAAAAGCAAATTGTTGCACCATATTATGTAACGTACCATATTTCAATGGATTGCATAATATTTATTCAAATTGCTATCATTAAATCCTTGTTGCATTGGTCATTATTAGAGTAGCACTTAAATTTGTATAAAGTCCAAATTATAACCTTATATTATTTTTAATGCAATAACGAGGTTTAATATCACAACCATACATTAAACGTTTATTTATCCACTTGAGCGCGATCAATACTTCGATTCGAGCACAAACATTCGGAAGAAATTATCTTGACAATAACAGGGTCAAAAAAGACAGAAACCACTCAATGTTATATGTTGACGGAAAAGGGGGTGGTTTAAGTTTTATTTGACCCTGTTATTGCCAAGAGAATTGCCTCAAACTGTTTGTGCATCTTGAATGGACCAAACATGATTTTAATATTATTAGAGCAAGCAGAATTATGAATGAAAACGATTCAATTTACCCCCAAATACCCAAGAGATGTTTTTGAAACTTTTTGCATATCTTTAACTAACCAAATATTTGCTTACTGATGCCTTCGAATCTAAGATAGTTTGTGGAAGCAAAATCATGAGTTCTGATTTATTCAATTGATCTACGAGTAATTTCAGTTCTTCGGTGACGTTTTAGTTTGAAAAATAATAGTTTTAAAATAAAATTGATAATGTTAGTTGCTTTTCTATTATTTGGTTATTTTAGATTTTTTCACATTGATTTTTCTTTATTAAAATTCCCGCTAGTAATTTTTTTAATCGTTATATTCAATTATTTTGTTGAATGCTTTATTATAAGCAATAAATGAAAGATTCACTAATACTATCAAACGATTTTAAATTTAGGAAAGTTTTAGGAAATTCTTCACACCGTATCGCCGACACAATCAAGTAATGTGGCACTTCGCACCAATATCGCCACAGGGTTTGAAATTTTTTATTTTTTATTCAAATAAATCTAAAAAATTGATTTATTTGAATTAAATCGATTTTTTTATTTTTAAAGAAATAGGCAGGATTTTTGATTAAAACTGGATCCGTTGACAATTCGGAGAACAAATGTTTACGCTGTACTAATCAATATGTAGATCATTTGATTTCGAACTGCTTCCAAATCGTTACACTTTCTTCAATATTACAATACATGTGCCACTCTGTATTTTACCTAAATCAACTCCATTAGGATTAAACAGTTGGTGTTCGTCACATGTTCAGATTATCACGGGCCAATTACTTGTGTTTGACTTAGTTATGACAGCGAGTTAGACTTAACTTTCGACTTTACTTAGTAATGACTTAGTGCATGACAAAGTTTTTTTAAAAATGTCTCAACAAACTTCACTCCGCAAAGAAAGCTTCCTGCATAACAGTCACATTTTTAGTTTATTTTCTTAAAATTACGCATTTGATTTTAATCAGTGGTTTTAATAATTTCATCACCTGATTTAAATTTTAAATGACGATAACTACATCGCCGAAACTCATATCGCCATCACAAACAATGCTGACAACCATGTAGCCGTATACATGTGGCCTATAAGAAATTTAACCGACCATCGCATCGTGCGCGCATCAGTTGAGAACGGCTGAACCGATTTGGCTCAATCTTTTTTTGTTGTGTTCGTTATTGCCAGTGGATGGTTCTTCGCAAGAAAATGTTTAAAAATTCTACTGGAAAGTCGGAAAACCCGAAAAATCGAATAAAATCCTTTTTTATATGAATTTTGTTTGGACATTTTGTATGAGACAGGTGGTACAGTGGTTAAAATTTCAGCGCTTGAGGAAGGAGGTACTGGACTCAAATCCCACCGGACGCTGTATGCAAATTAGTTTTTGATTTTGATGCAATCTATTATTTTATCTATTTATTTTCTCTATCTACATATATAAAAATCAATTGCCGTGCGTTAGTATCGCAAAAACTCGAGAACGACACGACCGATTTGGATGATTCTTTTTACGGATGTGAAGTTTTTAACAAAATGAAAAATTAACAAAAACTAAAATTTGCTAAATTAACAAAAATAAACAGTCGGTAAAAGCAATGTTAACAATGGAAACCTGACAACAGACAAATTTCTTTTAATTTAAAACTATTATCAAAACTTAATTTTGATGGAAATAAAAAAACTAAAATTACAATTTAAATATGTATTTCCATAAAAAAGACAAAACATTTAATGTAATTAAATAATGTTAATAAATTGGAGTATCCACTACTAAATAATCAGTTACATATGTACTGCGTTGGAAAATCGAATCGCATTGAATATTTTGGTGATTTTTGGGTTCCAGTGTATTAATTATTGGCCAGACCACAGAGGTACTACCGAGAAGTGACTAGTATCAAATAATGGCATACGAGGTGCCCTTTGCAAAAAAATTGGTCTCGTCAAAAAACAAAATCGGAAAATTGAAAATTGAATTTTGTGTAGGAATTTGTTTTATGATATTTGAATTTTGTGCATTGCATCCATAAACGGTACCATTATTACAATCATATGAAGTTCGGTGTGATTTTTACGATTTCGATAATTTTTTCCAGAAATTTATTTTATTATAAGTTCCTTCAAATTTATTTCTTAGGAAATTCCGAATTGGAACTTAGATATTGTATTGCGTGTTTCAATGCGTCAAAGAGATAATCGGAGAACTTCAATGTCTTTTGCATGAGCACGCAATGCGCTGGTTCGTTTGTTTAAAACTATTTTGGAGACAATGACTTCCGATGATCACCAGATAATCACCAGAGTAAACACAACCGGAGGCCATGTACGTCAGTAAAATGCTCCCACTATCAACAAAGTCGCAGTTGTGATCGTTGGCGAAAATGTGGAATCGTGTGATATTGTGATAAACTGGCGTGATGACGGACCAGTGCAGCGCGTGTACGAAAAACATCGATCTTGTGATGTACTTCAATATCCGCTGATGTTTTGTCAGGGAGAAGATAGCTACCACTTTGCTTCAATCCGCTGTCCAGTTAGTAATTGAGCTTTCAATTGTAGCATCAGTTGAAGACACGAATAAAAAGGTCAGTTCCATGCATTTATATACTTATTGGTTGATGATGCGACAAAGCGTGCAATCATCTTTTGTGATATCGTCGATTGTTTCAACAGTATTGCGTCAATATGTATGTCAACATCGAAACCAAACGTTAAAATTTGATCTACTTCAATCAATCAAAACTACGTTCCAAGCAGTACATTCATCTACGAAATTCCATCGTTTTGGAAGGAGATGCAACAAACGTCGGTCAACTGACCATTCTCCCAACGATGTATGTGAAGATAGCCCAAATGCCATCCCCGAAAAATGCGATGGCAACACTAATTATTGCTATCATGACATTTTTTTTACTCAGCCCAAAAAATTATGAAATTTTTACTGTCGCCCCGAAAATTTACTTTCATGATAGCTAAAACTATCATGATACAAACTTTTTTTTGGGGCGAGAGTAAAAATATGGCATTTTGAAGGAGGAATATTTAAAGCAATTTTTGGTTTTCACTATCGGTATATTTGGCGTTATTTTACTTTACGTATACATCGATAAAATCAGGTAAGGAGTATAAATTTTTAAATGCAGGATTGTTTCCTATCAGTTTTTAGGAGAGGAAAATTTTTCACATTTTTATTTTTCCAATATTTTTTTTTATTTTTATTATTATTAATTGCTTCGTAAACCTTGCAGACACAGATCAAAGAATTTTTATCGCTCATATCGCTTCTTCTCATAGTACCACCAATGTTAAAAAAATCAACTATCATTATATACAAAATATTTTTTAATGTAATTTTAATTCGTTGTATAACTTAGAAGATGAGGGCTGCCCCAAACCCCCGCTTTTCCACAATTTATATTGTACAATTCTTCAAGTGTCAAACTAAGTAAAGTAAAATTTGAAAACATTTCAAAAATGTCCTGGAATAATTGCCAAATTTAGATTTATTGCTATAATTAATAATTAAATGTTGCAATAGTATACATTAAAATATATAGTATTGCCATAAGCAACTTTTTCGATTTTCGGGGATAGAAAATTGGGGCTATTCTCACTAAGGTATGTATGACTGATCATCACTTGAGAACTGCTCCGCGAATTTGGCATGTCTTTTTATATGAAAGAAAATTTTGGGAAAATCCACCGGAAAAGTCGGAAAATCGAAAAATGATGTTTTGTACAAGATTTCGCACGTATTCGATCCAGATGGTCTTTTAGAAGGGAAAAATTGGAAAATCGTAGTAAAAACTCGGAAACTTCCGGAAAAACTCGAAGAAAATTGTTTTTTTTTTTCTAGCGCATCAGTTGAGAACGGCTGAACCGATTTAGCTCAATCTTGTTTTGCAGTGTTCCCAATTTTTAGGAGATGGTGCTTACGAAAGAAAATTGGAAAATCCACGGGAAAATTCGGAAAATCGAAAAATGAAGTTTTTGTACGGGATTTTTCACGTATTCGATCTAGATGGTCTTTTAGGAGAGGAAAATTGGAAAAACTGAGTGAAAAAATTGGAAACTTCTGGAAAAACCCGAACAAAATTGATTTTTTTTTCTAGCGCATTAGTTAAGAACGGCTGAACCGATTTGGCTCAATGTTTCCCATTTCGCAATTTCCAGGAGATGGTTGATATGAAAGTTTGCGTTGATATATATGTCAAGATCGAAACAGAACGTTTAAATTTCACCCGCTTCAATCAATCAAATCGACGTTCCGCGCTGTGCATGCATCTTCGCGATGCCATCGCTTCGAATGGAGATGCAACCAACGGGTGCATGTTGACAGCCCACGGCATGTGCATGAATATGCGTAGGATGCTATGGAGTATGTGTGGCATTACGGACGGCCAGATTTGTTCATCACGTTCACATACAACCGAAAAATTACCTGAAATTACTGGTAATCTAAACAAAAACTCAGGACGCTAATGACGTTTTTCAGACAGCCACGTTGTTGAATGTACTCAGCAGAGTAGCAGAAGCGTAGATTACCACATGCACACATTCTACTCTGGTTTATTGAGATAATCAAACCAGATCAAATCGATTCAATCATCAGCGCCAAAATACCAAATCCAGAAGCAGAACCGGAGTTGTTCGCGGTAGTAGCAACAAACATGATTCACGGTCTGTGTGAAGATCACAATCCAGATTCACCGTGTATGGCCGATGGGAAATGCACAAAACAATATCCGCGTCCGTTGTTGGCATATACAATTAGTGGAAGCGACGGTTATCCACTATATCATCATCGTTCACCCGAAGATGGTGGCAGAACAGTCACGATGATGGTGAATGAAAAATATGTCGCGGTAGGTAATCGCTGGATCGTTCCGTATTGCAAGTTTCTATCGAAAACATTAGCAGCAAACTGCAATGTTGAGTAATGTTGCAATGTTAATAATGCAATATTGCAAATACGTGAACAAAGGTGTTCGGCATTGCTGCTTCGGATGCAAATGACGAACTGTCAAGATTCCAATCGGGCCCGGTATGTCAGTTACAATCAGGCGATTAGCGTATTTTCTCATTTACATTACACGAAAGTCATCCCACTATTCAACATTTGTGTGTGCACTTGGAGAATGGCCAAAGTGTCTATTTCACAAAAGCTAATGCAACACAACTAGCAGAATGATCACCAGCTACACACCTCACGAATTTCTTCGAAATTTACCAAGGCGATCCGTTCGCACGAACACTGCTTTACTGGGAAATGCCACGCTATAATACTTGGAATCAAACGACGAAGAAGTTTCAACGACGAAATAAAGGTCAACCTGTTACAGGATACGTCGATGTGTATTCGACTGATGTGCTTGGCTGTGTGTACCACGTATGTTCATCCACGATGACAAGACGAATGCTTCTATCTTTCATTTGCTTTTGCTCCATGTTCGTGGTCCTACTTCGTCCGAATCGCTTCGTACTATAGATGGTGTGTAGTGCGCCAATTATAGAGATGTTTCACAACGTTTGAATTTGCTGGCAAACGACTCACACTGGGACTCTCGCCGATACCACAGTTTCTACGCCGGCACATTACTAGCCGGCAGCCAGACGGCACATTCTGCTTTGAAGTTGCCAATGAATATCCACACGAATGACCAGCCAGTGTGCTCAATTGCCAAGAACTCGACGATGGTCAAGGTATTTCGAGAATGCAAAATCATAATCTGGGACGAATCCACGAACTAGCAAACTTGACAGCGAAGAACAAGGATGTAGAAATTCTGAATTACTTGATTCAAAACCAAATCGCTGGGGAAATGCATTGTTACAAATTCGTTGACTGTGGGACCAATCAAGACGAGATAACCAACGATTCGACCGAGTTTTTGAATGCGCTTGACTTGGCGTGAATCCTATACTGCTTAACTTTGATGCTCAAGGTCGGATCTGTGATAATCATGCTGCGTAATCTAAACTATCTGAGATTGTGTAAAGGAGCGCGATTGGTTGTAAAGAAACTGGTGATCAAAGTGATTCAAGTGACGATCATCAAGGGCAAATTCAAAGGAGAGGATGTTCTAATTCCGAGAATTTCTCTGATTCCAACTGACATTCCGTCCGACTTCAAGCGCATTCAGTTCCCCGTTCGTTTTGCGTTCGCAATGACGATTAACAAATCACAAGGTCAATCGTTGGAAAATTGCGGAATAAATCTGGGTTTTCCGTGTTTTTCTCATGATTTTTTGTACGTCACGTATTCGAGAGTTGGCAAACCATCATCGTTGTTCATTTACGCGCCGGACAAAAAACCGAAAAATATTGTTTACCGCAATGCATTGTATTGATGTACGTCTATGTTCCATTTAATTCCACTCGAATAAAATACATTGAATTATTTTGAGTCCCAACTGACTCCAATTCATTTCCACACTGAGATAAAAAATAACACAATTTTCAATAGATGCCTGAGTTTGAATCAACAGTTCATTCACATTTCAATACGTCATACGAGATGATTGGTCGAAAAAATGACCGAACAAACGCAACTTGACCACTCAACTCAGTCGTCTATTGAGAATTGAGTTGAGTTGTTTGATTTGTTCTTTCATCAAAATTAATTTTCGTGAAGGATAAAAATATTTGCTCGGAACTAAGTAATTTGGGGCGGAACGAGGTTCGCCGAATCAGCTAGTAATAATATATTAACAACCTTCAATCACAAAAACTGTCAAAGAGAATTAACTTTACACAAAAAATTACCATAACGGTTGCATCACAAACAGGGCAAAAACTATACACTAACGTCACTTTAAAATGAATCTTAAATTTTTTCGACTTACAGATCTCCCAAACCCATGAAATATGCCAATATTTACACATAAAACGTGCCTGCACTTTAGGTGCTTTTATGGTCTGGAACAGAAATCTTCTGACTTGCTTGGTTTGTCGGCGATCTAATTGTATTGGCTATAAGTGGGTTTGACGGCCAAAAAGCCTGTGGATGCTTCTAGCCGTAAAACTAATCCTGATATATATTGCTCTTATCAAAATCCTATAAGGCACTTATAAGATGAAGTTATGTTGCTCACATCTACATTACGCTAAAACAAACACCTTGCTAATTCTCAAACTGCAGTATCATCCATCATTCATTAGTGTGAGTATCTCAAAACCACTTAGCAGCCCTTATTTATCAAACTCAAACCTTTAAGTTTTAATGTAATTTTAGTACAAATACGAGTTGTATATAGTTGGTCTATCGCCCAGTTTCGATAAGTTGCCACGGAACGATTATTTCTATTTTCCCTTTAATCTAGTGTGACAAGGGCATGCAGAAGCTAGATGATTAACTTGAACGTTCCAAGTTATTTAACATTGAAGGATCTACTGAAAACGATATGGGGGTGGTTATCTTGCCTCATGTTTATCCGAATAGAAGTTTATTGATTAACCAAAGTTCTAGGTTTTGGGCTGATTTAAATTTCATACGTCAAAATATTCAGAATGTCAACTGTAAAGATACTGCAAATGCATCCGATGGAATACATTAGAAAGTATGTTGGGCCGATTCTTTAAGTTACTATCCGTAGCCGAAGAGGTTTTGTCATTTTTATTTAAAAATCTGACAACAGCATTGAGTTATGAAATGCTTAATCTAATAAAAGTAAAGCTAGTCCCAAGTAGAAATAAAGATGTTGCATCCTTAATAAAATTCCTACAAGATTCAGATTTGAGAACAAGAGAATTTATGGGTGACGAATTCTTTAGTAAGCGATCAAAAACCGATGTGGCCCATTTTGCAATTTATATAAAATTGTTACCCATATCAAACCGACATGAACCAAAAACGGACGGAATTTTTCATTCAACTTTTTCAAACAATGAAATAAATCATTCTTATAGTATTTATTACCACAACGTGAATTCTTTTTTCGGCTTCAATTTATTGCAAAATTGGGCTACAAAATCAGTAGAATTACGTAAAACAAAAAAATTCTGTCCCGATGAACGATGAAAATATCAAGAACGCAAAACGTGTTGGTACCTGAACAGACAAGGCTTATACGTGTGACCATCTCAAAACCACAAAAACTACACAGCTTTAATCCAAGAAATTTATATTTTTCCAATTACGAGATGTACGGATAGCGACCCATGGCCCAATTTCGCGAAGTTGCTTTTTAACGTTCTGTACTTTTTTTTTTTAAGAGTAAGGCATGACTATGATCTTCTCAAAACCGCATAGCCTTAATCTGACAAATTTAATATTTTAACGTGTCAAATTTTAATGTAATTTTGGTTCAAGACGAGTTTTCTAGATATAAAGAAAGCATGGCTAATATTCGCAAGATTTATAAAAAACGAATTTCATTTTTGTATTTAGAGTCATTTCTAATAAATTCCGGGATTGGCTAATACAAGTGTAATTGGTTTTCAAATTGGTTACTTTTCCTCATGAAATTTTATTAGTTTTTGGTACAGAAACGTGGGCTGTACGTGCTACGATCCACTGAAACCTCTTTTGAGTTCAGTCGCATAAAAGTATTACAGTTTTTCACAAAAAGAAATTATTTTTAATGTTTTCCACTTTCCAGATTCCTTTTTTACCTTTGAGAGAAGGTTCTGCTTCCATCGCAGCTTTTCAGTTTTTTTCCAAATATATTGAAAAGTATTATCATTTACGAGAAAAACGACTTTGAACTAGCAGATTCTAAATTAACTTTCTAACAGCACCGGCTCAGATCAGTTTTGAAAAATGTAAACGTAAATAACGATTTTTGTCAATAAAAACTATTTTCAGCAAAAATTCAGTCCCCCAGCCCATACTGGTTGATTGATCGGGATGAAACTTCACGCTAAAGTGTTTTCCATAAATTTAGAGATCCCTATTATTTTTGGCCGACATTGGTGATGAATGCGGTATTCAAGGTTCCAATGTTCCCAATTCAAGTTTTGCCAACATTGTCTCCAGTTTTCGACCTCAGCATATCAGCATCACAGTCCCTCTAAATAATTGGTTTAATTTTTTGTTAAACATTTATTTTCGATATTGAAAAATGTTTCAGTTTGTATGGGAATTTAGTTCCATCAATACTTAACTCCATGTAAAGCTCCTTTGTGTTAGAGTTTGCATAGGTTTCGGAAATTCGTCGAATAGTGCTGTTTTACATAATAAACAACAACCTTAAATCCGGATTTTTTTTTAAATGAAGATCTAACAAATCGTTGCAGAATGTCTTATGATATTCTAAAACGTTTGCATGCTTCATTGATTGGCTTCACCAATAACCGTAACAAATATTAGGCAATGCATCTAAGGAAGAATTATATAACCAGAATTTTGGGGATAAAATGAAATAATTATTACCATCGAAATATGGAATACCATAGTTAACTGGTAAGCTTGTGAATACAAAAATTCACAAACCGCAGGAGAAAAATCCTTTGAACAGATATTCCAAATTTTTGCACTTCATTTTGTCAGTTATATTCGATGAAGTCGTCCCTCTTGGGTAATGTGGATAACTTTTTTTCTTGGATTCCTCTAATGGTGGATTTTTCTAATAAGCTTTCTCCACTTCCTATATATGCTCGCAATAAGAATTAGTGAGATTTAGCATTTGTTTTCCGATAACTTAAGTTCCGTCTGACTTTGACTTGATGCATTTTTAAAATAAATATGCATATCGGGATTATTTGTGTTTTCAGTACTCATCTGTGTCAAGAATACAGATTAGGCGTTAATAAGATGGGTCATTGGGTGGTTTGGTCTTTTTCGGGATTAATTCTGTAAAATTTGCAAATTTTCTTTACAATTTCAATATTTATTTAATTGTTCTTATTTTGTGAGGGCCACATCCCATAGAGGAATTTGGATGCTACATGAGGCATACAGGAGTGCCGAAGAGGTGTGATGTTTTTTTCCTCGCAGTTTACCATTTATTTTGCGCTTTTCTCATGCGGTAATCAAATTTGTATTAGTCCAAGCAGTTGTTGCTGACGTGATGTGCATGACACAAAACTTGTTTTAATCGTCTTATACATTTGTAAAATGCCTGGTAATGTTACTTTGATATTTCATGCTAATGTTAGGACTTTTGTTAATCGATAAGTCAATTTAAAATTCGCCACTCATAAATCTTGGATTGAAATCAAGGACGATCTGGTAACAGCGAAACAACGAGTGTGGGATACACTATAGAAGACTCGAGAACTTGTAAAGTAAGTTCGTCGTCAAGAAAATTGTATCGCATTACCGGGCAACTCATCCGGCGATGAGTTGGATACGTTTCACGAACATAAGGTTCACAATAACTTTCGTAAGAGCATACGTTGCCACTATTCAATAACAATATTAACCGCAAGGATATTTGAATAAACGATAGTAGGGGTGCAAGTAGATAGTTCAATAATACTAGCTGTTGGGATCTTCATGAGGTGGGCTGTTCTACTTTTGATAATAGAGGAATAATTTTAAGTTAGTAAAAATCTAACAGTCTTACATATCCGAATAGAGCGTAACATGTTATCTAATACATAGTTTCAACTCCTAGACTTAGTCTCTAAATACGTCTAATTTATCATCACTCATGTCATTTCAATGGTGAGAATCCTCCATGCAAGATATACAGTATCGAGACATAACTTAAAGTTGATCACATAGGCAGCAAAAATTGCACTTATGAGTTATGCAGATTTTGGAAATATCTGATGACTAAGACTGACTCTGATCTCTGTCACTTAAGGAGGAGCGGCTGTTTAGGGGAGTAGAACTGATCCATTACAAGGAGTTCCTGAGCCCACGAGTTCTATTTACATAACAATATTCCCGGAGCAAAAATTCAACAAGACATAATATCACAGATATGAGCATACTCTCGTCGCTCTCTTTAAATGAAATGAAAAACTAAAGTATCTGTAGCAAGGTTCAAGTTTTATTTGCAAATAGGGCGATAATTTTCACTTTGGTCATCACTTTTCGTGGGACAATACCAATTCGATAACAAAGCTCTATAGAAAACATAATAATTCTCTACTGGAACCAATAAATTGTTGACTTGCAATGATGTTCACCTTCTATCGCATACATTTAGATATCATTATACTTTGGAGACGGCGGGTATCGTGATAAGTCAAAATCATAAATCAAATCTTTAGACATTTTATAGGTACCAGCAGATAATTATTAAGTTTTCTGCTGAGTATTTTCTTCTAACTACATAACGAGGTTCATATGCAAATGAGTTCAATGGGCAAATCTACCGTATATGTTACGGTTAAGGTCCAAAATCGGTAAATGTCCGAAATTTTAATTTTTTAAATTCGTTTTTACAATTAAAATCCATTTCTCCAACGGTTCGATGATTACAAAATGTTTGTTGACCTTTCTTCCTAAATCCCCGTAGTTTTATTCTCATTTCATATAGATTTCGGAGAAACAAATCGGTTTTATTAAATTTTTTTTCCGACTTTTACCGATTTCGGTCTGTTACCCTAAAAAAAAATGAACTCTAAATTTTTATCAGTTTGGCAGATATTATAAGAAGTCAAAATTGTAATTAAAATTGTGGCCAATTTTATTTAAATTACATAAAGATAACGATGCATGCAAATGCGCCTATATCATCATTTTCAAACATACAATGGTATCCAAAATTTCTATCATAGTCAAAATAATAAACCAAATTTTTAGGCACGCTATAAGTTCGAGAAGAGAATTATTAGGAAAAATATAAGAATTATTAAAATATTGAATACGTATTTCCGAAGTATGGTGAGTCAGTCGCCGAAACTTGCCGAAAATGCGTGCAAAATTTGGTAGAAATCATGCGTCTACTGAGAACATTGTACGAAAATTTGTCCAGCTCGTTCGAAGAAACAGATTGCAGCTGTTGCTGAAAGAGTACTTCTATATCCAAGCACCTAAACCCGCCATCGTTGCGAGGCATTTTACATAAATTGCTGGGTATGAAAGCATACAAAGTCCAATTGGTTCAATAGCTGAAGGCAGTTGACCATACATTGCGGTTTTACTTCGCGGAATGGGCCAGTTATCGGTCGGAAAAAGATGAGCATTTTTTACTAAAGATCAACTTTTCCATCGAACCTCATTTTTACCTGTATTTATGGCACAGAAAATTCACACGTGAATCAATTGAGAAGCAAATACACCCAGAACGGGGGACTGTTTGTGAAATATTTTAACTGAATTTTAGTTCTCTGCGATTGAAGAAGAAAACTTGACCGATAAGTCAAATATTTAGACTTTTTCGATTCCAGGAGAGAATTATTTAATTTTCTTGAGAGTATTTCCTGTAAATTACAAAAGATCGATTTGCAATTGGGTTTATATAACGCAAATTTTAGCCATTCGCTCGAGCTCAAACTTTTTTTTGCCAACTCTTTTATTTAGCTGAATTCATTTCTATATACGTTTAAAAATATTTAAATTATGAGTTCTACTTAATAGAATGATTTAAAAATACTGGCATGGTATATGAAATTTGTGTAGCCTGATGAACACTCAATTTTTCCTATGATGGGAAACCATGCCATTATTTATTTATATTGGCGAGTCATTGGTAGAAGTCTGAATCGTCCGACTAAAAATATTTTTACTCGAATGAAGAATAATGCTCTTCCTTGTATTCTTTATCGCTTTCTTTCTCTCTGAAGAAATAAATGAATTTGTGAAGTACGAATAAAATGTTGCAAGGGGGGGGGGGGGGGGGGCGATATTGCGATGCCACACCGGAAACTTAAATATGAATTTAAAAATCGATAGGAGCGGGAGTATAGGATCGGGCTATACCAGGTGGTGAGATGGATCGCTGCACTCTCGTCGCTTCGCAATTCACATTCTGTACCATAGCGCGTTTTGTACCAAATATCGTTTACCATATCTCGAAAGCTCAACTTGTACAATTTTCTCGTGATTTTAACTAGTTTTATGTCGCATACTATTTCGGGAAGAGCGCCATTATTCAAATCTTGATTTTTTAAATGTACATTTTTGTGTGAAACCAATTAAATTAATTTATGAGTGCAATCTCTAAAACAGAGTAAAATAAATTTGGTTCGAGCACAATTGAAAATCATTTTTTGTGGCCATATTACGAGAAACATAATTTTTTTACTTCAAATTATCGGTGAAGCCATAAAAAAAAATATTCATTTGACGTTGCCGTTTAATATCAGCGGTATCCGGATCTGTTGGAAGACGCCCAACATCATTATTTTTGGTCAAAGGCGAAGAGAAACCCAATCCAGTTACAACAGTGGGCTGACCGGCTCTTTGGTTTGTAACGGTGAAAGGCACCGCAACCCACGGGTGGCCACTTGAGGCCATTCATACAGAAGGTAAAATTTTTTTTGTTTAAATTTTTAATTTCTAAGCAAAGTCGTTTAATCTCATATTTTTCTTCTCAATTTTCAATTTCATTTTATTTTTAAATTTTAAATTTTTTCTATTAATATATATTAGCTATGTAAATCGAGTGCCAAATAAAGATTGCTTGACGCGCAATTAATCTACGTTGGTCTCGCCTCTCAAATTTAGGATGCTCATTTTATTTTTTTTTTGATTTCTACTTTTATTTTATTTTTTTAATAACTCGGTCATTCAGCCTGTCCTTCTTTTCCCTCTTTGCTCCTTCTATAATGGTGAATTTTTTAAATAATAATACAGCACGGCGACTTATTCCCGGCATCTGGTTTTATATTTTTATTTTCTTTATTCGTGTCAATTATTGGTAATTTCCTATAACTTTTTTCTTCTTTCGTTTTCGCATTATAAGATGAACTTTTCATATTTTGCAGGCTGGGCATGTCACGGTAAAGGTCAGGATCGAGGTGGCGAGTCCAGCATATGTGTCGTCCAATCGAGGACAACCGTAAAATCTACACGATCTCTACTTGGCAGTCCGGCATTCTCAAGCTGTCAAAGTGTGAATTGTAGAGGTTTTCAATAGGCAAAGCCTCTCTTCACCTAGAGGCTACTCCGGGTGAAGAGAGGCTTTGTCTGTTGGAGAAACGTAATTTAATTTAATTCCCAGTATAGGCCAGACGCACGCAAGTCTCAATCTCTATGACACAAAACTCTGAAATCTAGTTGGCAAAACACCATTAGAGAGACCTCTGCGTGTTTAGTTAAATCTGTGAATGGTGTTGAACCATTCCGTAACATGTTCTAAACTCATGTTCCAAAGTAGAGGACAATTTCAGCTCAACGTAAAAAGAAGAAAGCAGCATTTATCTAAAAGGTTGTTGTGGGTGGAGGTATCTAAATACCTAACGAGGTAAGACACGTTTCTTAGTTAACTGGATTGCTAAATATGTGCAACATTGATAAACAACTGCTGATTAGCAGCTAGCAAAACAAATGACAGAAACAGTGCTAATCACGATGAAAATACTAACGAGTATATTTGAAGATGGGTTGGTATTTAATATGCTTACATTGTGTAGGATTGGGATTAATAATTTGTTGAAGATTGTCATACAAGCCATACCTTGGTACCTCCAACGAAAGAGGAAGCACATTGAACGTGGTATAGTCCAAATTAAACCAAATAATATGAGCACAATCGAGCAGCAATCAAATTCAACCAAGAACAAGAGACATCTGATAATTACAGGTAAAACCTAAAAAAAAAAATTCAAGTAGCTTTCATCAAGCTTTTATGTAATTTTTACGCCGCATATAATACGTTAGTGTTTATAAGCATCATATAAGAAACTTTATTTTAATTACACGTATCTCGTTTATCACTATATGCGTATTCTAATTTACTGTAAAAGTTTTGAAACGCACAAGTAGATAATTTCAATAAAGCTTTCGCATTAAAAACCATAAATTCACAGTATAGACCGACGTGAATTCATTGTTTTATTATCCATAAATCTTATCTTATGCACTCTTTGCTAAAAAATCCTTTCATTATACGGTTCGAGTTAACCATGAAGAGTAGCAAATATAAAACAAGCAACATTCAGCGGAATGAGATTATACTTTGTTGATCTTATGATTACAGCGGATTTTTTTTTATATGTAATAATAAAGTGTGAAAGCTTTTTACGTCGTCGTCGTCGTATAACGCAGAGCTTTAGTATTCTGCTTTAAGGACATACACTCAAACATGAAAAAACAAAAAATTATAAATATATTAAAAGAAATCTAATAAGGCAACAAACATTAAAGTACTGTGTTATGTTATGATACTGATAGTGTTGATGATGATGTTGATCCCATAAAACGCGAATTCCCATGACAAAAATTACATTTCTTTCGTTATCTTGATGAAATTGAGATTTCGTTACTCTGTGCGGACTATATTACTATAGATATAAAAAGGTACTGTGTTTAACACATAATTGAACTTACCAACAACGTTTAGATATACCGAATGTCCCATTGGCGGGGTCGTTGATATTTGACATTCGTATATACCGGAATCTTTACGCTGTGCGTATCGTATCCGCAGTGTCCACTCTTCCGTGTGTGGCGAATGCATTGCCTCAAACCGTTGATCCGATGTGTATGTATATCGTCCTACCGTCAGCAGGTGAATGTCTCGATGCCTCACCCATGATACCTGGAAAAAAGCATAAAAAATAAAGCATAAAAAGCTTGTTATTCATTGGAAAAAATGTTTGATTAAAAACTAAACAAAAATTAACCGGATAAAATGTAAATATTTTATAACGAGTTATTTATAAAAGCTCTTGTTGTTTAAGCTTTTTTTATACATACACAAATACATACATATTATGTATTCATTCTTGTTTGTACAAAATACATAATCATTACAATTTAGTTGCGTTGTTGTTGCGTTTGGAATAATAAATTATTGTATTGTTGGCTGTGTACAGCCAATTATTAAATTGCACATACGCGCGAGTACGAGCCGGTATAACGAGCAAAACACATTTTTTTTATTCTCCGCATATTTAGAGCTTTTGTGAATTGATATATATTTTTCAATTACACGATTTTTTTGCGCAAAAAATACAAAAGTTTATGGTTTATGTTTATGATTTATGGTGCCGGTATATAGCATTTATACGGTACAGTGTTGGTGGTGGGGTTTGGGCGTTTTGACATAACATCGGACTAAATTGTTATGTAACATAACTTTGTCTGTATGTGTAGAAAATTAATCGTTTATTTCAAAGCATGATGGTTAAATGTGCCTTTTTTGTGTTTGTTTTTGCGTTGCTATGTACTTGAAGATAAAGGTGATTTGGATAACAAATTTAAATTTAATTGGGTCACCTTTCTTAGAATGAGCTTTTTGTTATAGTCAACTGGAAATAATTTAATTCATTTGAGTTTTTTTAGTAATCATTACTGCGCGTGATATATTTAGTCAAATTAGGAACAGAATTTTGCTTGCACTTTATAAAATTATAGATAATGCTTCTTTTGCCATATTTATGTTAACTCCAGCTGGTTTGCTTTTGTCTGGCCAGAGGTATTATATGGTTCCAGCTGGATTCTTATGTACCACAATCATCTATAGTACATTACGTCTATTGTGCAAGATTCTAATGGTTTGGGGTTTGGGTTTCCGGCTGGTTTATTATTGAATCCAACTGGAAAATCAGTCATAGAATATCATCATCATCCGGCTATTATCGTTCCGGCTGGATTTATTTGAATCCGGCTGGATTTAAATGATTCCGAAAATTATATATGTTTATGTTTAATCTGGTTACGACTGATATGGTTCTGGCTCACCTAACGAACAAGAAAAATTGGCTGTTTAGTACATCTAAAATGTGGGTTTTTGATGATACTATATAGGTATGTAGAACTGAAAAGGAATTTTAATAAGAGTTTCAGGTGATTTCGAAAAATAGAAAATCAGTAGATCAAAGCCATTTCTTATCCGATTGGAATGGAGCTCTGTTTGCAAGAAGAAAATTAGATTATATTATGAGTTTCTCACATGGTTCTAGGAACTATAATTGAGATTCAGGAACGACAACTCACAGCTGTTGTCGAGCAATGCACCAGCTTCGAAAAATTAGGTCTTGGTCGAACTTCACTACTAATATTAACCCATCATATTGACGTAAGAGAGGCTCCGCTCATGAAACAGCGGGATTTTTCGGTATCCCCCGCAGTCCAGCAAGAAATTTATCTAGAATTAGACAAAATGATACAGCTGGGGGTTAAATCAGGTAAACCAAAGCCCGTGGTGTTCCTGTCCGCAAAACGAGGTTGTGTTTGGATGTCAGAAAATTAAATGAAGTCACTCTAAAAGATGCATACCCTTTCCCGTTGATTGAAGGTTTACTAAGTTGGTTGGATCAGGTCCAGTTTATGTTAAGCTTAAACCAAAAAACGAATTCTGGAAAATGCCGTTGCATCCCAGTCACTTGTATGATCGAGTATTCGTCTATCTTGATGATAACGGATCTATCTTGATAACGGACCACGTGAGCTTCACCTGGCTAATATCCCAAAAAGACTTATCAGGTAGATTGGCTCGGTGGAGTCTAAAACTTTATGGGTTTAGCTTTGAAATCGAATATCGCAAAGGATCGCAAAACATTGTGCCTCACGCCTTATTACGCGCATTTATCGGCGAAATTCTTGGGCTTCGTAAAACATCCAAAACTTCTTTTTCAGATGATGACCCAATCAATCTCGATCTTGATTCTGAGGCATTTCATAGTCCCGACACGAATCCAATCTTCATGTCATTAATCAACGAATATATATATATATATATATATATATATATATATATATATATATATATATATATATATATATATATATATATGTATATATATATATATATATATATATATATATATATATATATATATATATATACCAGTTAAATAAAAATATTTCTTTTATCAAAGAATTATATCTAAAGTGGAAGTAAAAATCAATTCCATTTTTTGGTTCTTCATAACTTGGCAACAATTAATTGCAACACGTCATTTAAATTAACATAATGCTAGGATTATCACAAATCCAACGATCTGAATGGTTTCGTCGATTGACATCTCTGGCGTAACAATTTAATGCAAAAATTCGTTAAATCCCCATCTTTCCGCAAAATTCAGTGTTCGGTTCTGGAATGTTGACCAATATTCCAAATTCAACGATCGGAATCGTTTATCGTGGATTCCCAAATAAGCGACGAAACTGATTTTATTGAATTAATATAATTTTGATTTTGTTTTTTCGCAATAAAAAATGACTTATTCATGACCAAACGCCAACATGTGTTGACCAATCCTGATCTAACGATTACCTAACGAAATTTGATGAAAACGGTATGATTTTCATGTAATGAGGATCAATTCGTGTGGGCTGTTCTGAAGGCCAATTTTCGTCATTCCGCTTAAATTTTGGAATAGGGATCTGAACCGATATTGTTGTAATTTTGAATTTTTTAGTTATAAGTCGTTTTTCTCGTATATGATCAACATTTTTGGATAGCATATTCCTGTGGCATGTTCATTGCCATTGAAAAATATAGTAGCTGAATTTGTGCTAATCCAGAATTGGCCTATATTTTCGGAAGGCAATGAACAAACCTGGGAGGAATATGCAATCAGAAGTTCCAAACTTATTGGTTTCAAGAACACTTTATGTCAGAAAACCGTTTAGTCAACGGTTTTTGTTATTCAATGGAATTGGGCCATTTCGGGATTAGCACAAATTCAGCCACTATATTTTCGGATCGCAATGAACATGCCACAGGAAGATAGCATCTGAATTGCTTATTCTTGGATATTAGAACATTTTACTTCTTTTGTTTAATTTGTTGTTCAGCACAAATATTATTGAACGGTATACCTCTGTATTTTATTTGTAATATAGTATCTTTTAGGGGCAAGTTTCTTTTGCCTCAATTTATGGATGAAGCTTTATGAAAATTATATTTATATTATAAACAAAAATTTGTCAGATAAGCCGCTTTTGGAAAGATTTAAAATTAGGCTTAAATTATTTCTGGTTTTTTCTAGAAATTAGGTTTTATGTGTCTCGTCTTTCGGGTGAAATCTGAAATTTTTCGTTCACCCCAAATTAAGCTTAATCAGTATGCAAAGTTTTATTTTGAAATTCAACATCATTTTGTGTTGTAGGATTTAATTTTTTACTGTTATATTTATAAATTTAAATATTTTTACTGATTTGTTGCGCTTCATCTCAATTTGTTCAATCCTTTAATACGAAAAATATTTTAAGTACTTTTTGTGTAAGTAAATTACCTAAGTAGATAAACCTTTCAAAAATCGTGCACAAAATCGATTTAAAATCAATTTGATTTAAAAGAATCCGATTTTTTTTCACTTGATATAAACTTTTAATTTAAAAATAATTTCCAAACACACACCCACCACGTTCGTATGTATAAAAGAAAAGCTCATGTCATTTCGAGATGGATTTTGAATTGATTTTTCTTGCTATTATCTGTTTCCTTTTATCTCTCGTGAAATTGAAGTGAAGAAAATATGATAAATTGTGTATTTATATATAATATGATCGTATAAAAAAGCATAAAAATTGTGCTTTCTACAAATCCAATGGGTATTGAAAAAATTATGGCATCATTTTTTTTATTTGTTTGCTTCTATTTCCCTTTTTGAATTCTCATCGCATTTGTACAAAAAAAAATGTTTATCTCAGTTAAACGATTTAGGAAAGGCATAAATACCGGTACGACGAGATGATGGGGATGGGAAATTTTTATTTACATATATTCAGATGATATGATTTATTGAAAAATGAATACAATTATAATGTGTTTCTGCGTTTGCTGGTTCAGTGAAATTCTGTTTCGTTCGGTTCAAGGAAAAATCTATGTAACATCGAGTGTATACCTTTTGTGCGCTATATCTTGTACGACGCTAACGACGTATTTAAATAATATTTTTAACACACCAAATTATAAAAATGTGTCATGTGTATGACGTGTGACAGTACGACGATGATAAACAATTTTTTACGTTATAAATTATGGATGTTACACAAAGGTGAAAATATTGTTATGAGATATTACGCTGTGATAAAATCAATACTATTTGGTACCAGATAATTTTCCACTTAGAGCATCATTATTTAACTATCGTCGCCAACAAACACCATTACCGTTGAAATGACCCATGATGACACCTGTATTTAATTACACAATCTTATCTTTTGCTTTATATACGTGTTGTAAAGGTGTGTACTACAAAAAGGGGTTAAGTATCTCGAGTAAAAAATCTTCAGTTTTTTTTCGTCTATCCTAAAATTCCAGGAAGGAAAAATACAACAACAAAAATTGTAAAGTGTATATAAAAATTTCAATCCTTTAATTTGTGAAAGAAAATTTTTTTTATTGAACATTTAATTGACAGACGCACACTCCTACACGCACACAAAAGGGAGCTATTAATTTTCATATTTTTCATTAATTTTCCATAAAATTTGTGAAAAATAAACATGAAAGGAAATAAAAATGTTTTCTTTAGACAAAATTGAAAAGTTTACCCTTTTACGTTAATCAGAGTGCTTAAATTTAGTCGGTATATAGGAAAGTGATCGATTTGGTTTTTGTGGGTTTGAGGTTTTTGTTAAAGCTTATTTAGTTTAAGTGGTTTTTAAATTTTAATTATTTCGAGGTTCAATCGATATTTGTCAATTAAATAATTATTTTTTTTACAAGGGAGTTGGAACTGGTTGTGGAGTTCAGTTTTCAAATAAACAGCTGGTTGTAAGATCCTGAACGGATTCTAAAAATTGTTTCAGTGGATTTGCCAGGGTTATAAATTGTTTACCCAATGTTAGCCCTTACGAGTATACGCGACTTAAAAAAGAAAAGCCGGTGAATGATATTTTCAATGCGTCGTCTGAGTGTCCCATATGAACATGCTGAAATTCTGTTTGTATGTATTTCCTCCAAATCGAAAGAAACCCTCCTTGATTTTTTTTCAAAAAGATTTGATATTTTCTTGATATTTTTATTTTTTCGATAATCCAATAGATGATGATGATTTGTACTGAATATAATTAAATTCTGGGCTGTAACAACAAATCACACTATAATGTCAGGTTTGCCGTTTTTCAACTATACCTAGTTTTTATTTTACTTTGGATACTGCTATGACCTTAATTACTTGTAAACGGTTTTTGGTTGCGAACTGTTTTACTAACAATTTTGTGATCTTCTCCAAATGTGAGACATTTCTAACACGATTAGCCTCATCTGGATAGAAGATGGGTCGGTCCATGAGTTCTGCATTCCGACAGGAGGTCATGAACTCAATAAACACAACTCATTTTCATTAAAGATCTTAATGTGATGTTGAAAAAATCATTTTGCATTCTGCCCCGATCGAGATTCGAACCAGGTAGTACAAATAGTCTGATTGATCAAAAGCAGAATCATGAACAAGAACATTTCGGACAGAATAGATTTTTTACATAGAGAATCAAAATAAATTTTGCCGAATTTATATTGTAGTTCCAAACATCCTTACAAATTCAACAATTACCTTAAACGCTGAACCAATAGTCAGTTCTTAAAAATTTATGTTGTACTCGATTTTGATCATTTCAATCACAGTTAGTGCCCATCGTCAGGATCATTTCATCACCAATGGGAATGGTCCCAACAGAGCGCAATTGAAGTTACTAAGAAATGACTGGTTTAGCTTTCTAGCTAACGGATGAACTGCCATTTTTATGGCTACAATTTGTATTTTGTTGTAAACCAAACTGGTAAATAGTTGTGGTTTTCCAAATCAAATTTCACTTTATGATCCGGCATCTCACCGCAGCTTTGTAGGGCATTAGTTTGTATTCTTGAACTATCTCATCATTATTTAAATTTCGTTGATGCAGCTCTTTGATTGCATTCGACGGTTTGTATTACTTTTACCAGTTTATATATGTTTAAAAAAATCAAGTAAAGATCAGTAGCTGATAGAAGGTTTAAAATATTTTACTATTTTGGGCAGGATTAGTTTCAGGGGCGAAGGGTCCATAGAAGCTAGGGAAGCACTACATCCCTTTCAAAAATCACTATCGTTAAAATAAAATTTCAAATTTGATTTATTTTATGTATAACACGTTTGATTAAAAATATTTTTTTTCATAATAATATGCACTATTATGCCTTACAGGTCTGTACATATAGATATCTAGTTTAACCCTTTCGCACGTGGCGTACATTTAAATGTACATCATATTTGAACGTCATTTTTGCAGTAGATATATAAAAATGCAAAGTAAATAAGGTACCGTTATTTTAAATCGGGTTTTCTCTTTTAGTCATATTCAATATTTTCTCCAAATAAATTTTATTTTAATTAGTTTTGCTTTAGTTTTCGACGAGGACATTACTCATGTCAAAATATCTGTGATCAACAGTGATTTAATTTGTGTGTGTAACACTAATTAAGGTAATAAATAATTATTTTTATATCTAGTATTATTAAAATATGTGTAATAAACCAATATTAGGTTAGTTTTGGTGAAATTTTATATCAATTACCGTTGTATATTGGTTTAAACTTTAATGATCATTAAAATGTACAAATAGTTCAAACTCTAATGTACGAGGGCAAATCAAAAAGTCTTGCAATATCATATGAAAAAAAAGAGTGAGCGAGACAGCAATATTTTTATTTTTCGACATAATCTCCTTTAAGGTTTATACATTTGTCACATCGATCAATTAACTTGCCTAAACCCTCTGAAAAAAAAGATTTCTTTTGCTCCATGAAATATTCATTTACAACAGACTGTACTTCATGGTCACTGGAAAATTTCCGGCCCCTTAGTTTTTTTTTCAAATTGGGAAACAGAAAGTAGTCACTGGGTGCCAAGTCTGGACTGTACGGTGGATGCGGAATTTCCACGAAGCCGCAGTCTTTTAATGCAGCTTGAGCAATATTAGCCTTGTGCACTGGTGCATTGTCGTGAAGAAGCAAGATTTTTTTCCTAACTTTCCTTGGCCGTTTTTCCCGGATCGCTTTTTTCAATTTTCGCAAAACCTCTGCGTAATATATGCCTGTGATTGTGGTTTTCGGTGGCATATAATCGATTATCAAAATTCCTTCAGCATCCCAAAAAATTGTTGCCAAAACCTTACCAGCAGACGGTTGAGTTTTGAATTTCTTTGGTGGTGGTTCACTACGTTTAATCCATTGCATCGATTCTTGTTTAGATTCCGGATCCCAGTGATGAAGCCATGTTTCATCGCCTGTTATTATGTTATCCAAGAAATTTTCTGGATCTTCTTGGTACATATCTAAAATCGCCTTTGAAGTTTGAACACGCATTTTTTTTTGTTCTGCATTCAACAAACGGGGAACCCATCGCGCACTTACTTTCGACATGTGAAGGTGGTCATGTAATATAGTATATGTGGTACCGTATGAAAGAGAAAGTCTCCACGCTAACCGCGGAACAGAAATACGCCGGTCCTCCAATACAACAGATTCGGCCAAAATTACGTTTTCATGGCTAATAGCATCTGCTGGCCGACCCGAGCGGTTGTCGTCTTCTAATGACTCCCGACCACTTTTGAATAATTTTACCCACCTTGTTACTGTGGCATATGATGGTGCAGATTCGCCGTAAACTTTTATATGTAGTTGAATATATAAATTGCATTTCGTCCATCTTTACAGAAAAATTTAATAACGGCGCGATATTCAATTTCATTCATTTTAAGAAAAATTCAAAACACGTTTTACTAAATTGACAAAAACAAACGAACTGTAAAAATTACATCGAAATGTTCTTCTAGAAGTTTCATCGCGACAAAAAATGGTTTTGAAAAATATATTGTTGTCTCACTCACTCTTTTTTTTCATATGATATTGCAAGACTTTTTGATATACCCTCGTACATTATAATGTGTTGAACATTCAAATGTACAATTCGTTTCAAAACTCATACAATAATTTATTCAATTACTTAGATAAAGTCTCGATTTTGTCCCCCACCATTCTTCACAGATAAGGAATTGAGCAAGAAAGGACGTGGTTCATGTGATCAAGTAGCTAGCACGGATGGAAAAGTTATTCTCGGGAAGTGGCAGGATAATAAAGCCATTTACATAGGGTCCAATTATGTCGGAACTGGTAACGATGATATCGTGAAGATGTGGAACAAAACTCTTAAAAAATATCGACAAATTTCTCGACCCGAAATAGTTTGGTTGTACAACAGTGGCATGGGCATAAATACTACAGAGTATTTACTAAATCTCGAAAATGGACGTTGAGTCATTACACACTTTCTGGATTTTGCTTTGGCTGCTAGTTGGAGTGAGTACAGGAGAGAACTGAAAGATTCAAGAAAACCAGAAAAAGAGATCCTAGATTTATTGCATTTTCGCTTAGAAGTGGGTAGGTATTACATTGCTATGTGCTGGCCATAAATGAAACGCGGTCGCCCATCAACTTCTAGAAATTGCTCGTCTTGTTCACGGATAACAACAAAAAGAATTATGGAAGTTCGGCCGATTCTTGAGGTTAGATGCGTTCAATTTGGCCACTTATCCCGACTTATTGAAAGAAGCCACAAGATGCAAGATTAACTGCAAAACTTCACTATCAATGAACTGCTGGAAGAACTCATTTCGCATGTAGGAAATGCAATGTGCATTTATGTATTACGAAAGAGCGAAATTGCTTCGAAGATTTCCATTCAATGAGATTGAAACGGCTCATATTTTTTATTATTATTTATGTTTGTTTTGAAGTTCCTACATTTTATTGATGAATTTTTTACATTCTTTCTATTATAATTATATCACACTATGATTGAAAATTAAATAAACGCCAAAGAATTAATTGATTTTAATTTAATCGAACATCTTCTATTTTCAACAATCGACACGTTTTGAACATTAAAATGTACATTTCATATCTCCGGCCCCAAACTACTTTTTATGAAAATTTCACCTCAAATAGGTTGTATTGATAACTAATAAACCAAAATTGCCGAAAAAAAAATTTTTCATTCACTCAATTTAATTCCCGTGCGAAAGGGTTAATGCAATTAACTTTAAAAACATTTTGTATATTTCTTTCCTACTTTGATTTCTCATTATAATTTATTTTATACACATTATCCACCTATATATTGCATAATACATACATAGAACCAAAATAAATACGAATACTCCCATTGATTTATAGCATGCGTGTTGCATCCAACGCAACAAAACAGAATAACAAAAAATATTCTCTCTGATGGAAGCTGCTTTTAGTTTAGCTTTACCTTATTTCCCTTCACCGTGATATTATTAACAAAATTAATTATCGATGTGTATGTGTTTTATCTATTCATCAAAACCGAACACAATCATATTCTATAAGCCGTACTGTAGCGACACGCATGTAATTTTTCACTTCTGTTTAATTGTATTGTGCGTATACGAACATGAAATTTTATTCTCTATTTACTCGAAGTTGTGCATATGTTTCGGAAATACATTTACGTAAAAAAATGTTTAAAGGGAAAAACAGAAAAAACAAAAACTAGGAGGTGTGTTTTGTTTGTTATTATATAATTCAAAAGTGCATTTCGATCACGAATTTTGTTTTAATTTCTATTTTTCGTTATTGTTTTAGTCTTTTTACGCATGAATGAGGCGTGGCTACGCATATTTGATCTTCAAATCTATTTTGTTTTTTGTTGTTTGTAAAAACAAAAACGAGAAATCTAGAACAAATGTGTCATATTTGATTTCTATTGGCCGTATACAAATACTATCAAATAGGAGTTAAAAAGTGACATTATCCGCGTGTATAGCCGAGTATTGTACGGCTTATAGAATATGTTTGTGTTCGGTTTTGTATTCATAGATTTGTTTATACTCTCACTTGTTACTCTCAGAATACGCTGCAACTTTAGCAGCTTATTAAGAAAATACTGAAATGAATTATTTGTTTTCAATTTTGCACAAATTAACTTCTCATGTTCTCGTGAAGCGACAAGTGATCGGTTTATTGAAAAATTTATTAAAAAAGGTAATAAAGATGTGATTAGGGATAAATTTTAGAGTTTTTAGGAAAAAACTAAAGCTGTCGTGGAAATTGATGAAACGCGATTCTCACTCGAGTTATGTGAGTGAGAATCACACTCGAAATCATCAAAGATTTAAAAACTTCTTATAGAAAATAATTTTTTGAAATAATTGATCATATTTCAACCGAATTAAGTAGTAGATTTCAAAATATTGCTGAGTTCACGTTCTTGGAACTTATAAATTCAAAAAAAAATTCTAAATTTAAATTGAATTTTCCGGAGCAACAATTTAAAAATCTCCAAGATTTTTATGACAAACGATTCGATTTTCCAAAATTGAGAAGTGAATTAATTGTTGTGTATAGCGATGAGAACTTTTTGGACAAATCAATATTAGAGATATTAGAATTTCTAAAGACAATGATTTAATCAGTTCATTCAATGAAGTATCACCCTTATGTCGACTATTCTTAACGATTCCATCTACAAGTGTATCACCCGAAAGAAACTTTTCTGCTTTATGTAGAATTAAAACTTATTTAAGAAGTACTATTGGAGATGTATGGCTTTCTCATCTTTCGTTAATTTCTATTGAAAAGAAACTATTGTCTCAGATTAAAATGTCACCAGATTTCTATAAGTTAATTTGTAATGAAAATTTTTGTTTTTAAAAAAAATCGTCGAATTGAATTATATTTTAAATAATTCTTTTAAATAAAACATTTTTATGTTGTCAATAAAAATCAGGCTTAATTTAATTTTCCTAGTTATTGTGTATTTTAGGTCTATTTTTTTATATTTTGATGTAAGTATAGAAAAATGAGATTATTTCATCAATTTGTCTGATAAATTGGCTCAACAATACTTTTTATTCTAACTTCCAAGAAAATTAAAACTCCATTTTTTAACGCAGCTTCCTCTACTCTCCAGTTCACGAGTCGCCTATGATTAGTTTGCCAAGATTCAGGACGAAATTAATGCAATGATTATCCAGAAAATCGGTAGTCTCCCGAATTTATTGCAAATAGCTAAAAATGTACATTTTGGTACGTATTCGTCAAATCTAAAAATTTTCCACATAGAAATTTCGAATATCAAAAATACGTGATACTCGTTTTAAATATGTGTGTCTGGCAATCCTACCTATGTACGATACTATTCGAAACACAAGTTTTATTTTTCAATTTTAATTTTAATGCAATATACTGAACTGGTTTCAATAAAAATTTAAATAATATGATCTATGGGTCGTGAGAAGCTGCCACTTCCGATGGACCACGACCCATATGGTCTATGGGTCGTGGTCCATCGGAAGTGGCAGCTTCCATGGGAGCTTTTAAGATTTTTTGCAATTATATTGAAAAGATATCATTTACAAAAGAAACTACTATAAGACACAAAAGGTTCTAAATTAATTTTGTAACGATACCGGTCCTGATCGGGTTTTCAAAATTAAAGCGGAAATAAGGATTTTTGGCAAGAAACTGTTTTTCAACAAAAATTCGGCCCATGATTTTGCTTTTCTTCGATCATGCTTTTTCTGCGCTATTCGGGAGTGCTAATTAGGAATATAACATCCGTTTTAATATTCGAGATGGCCAAAATTTTGTTTTATGCAGGGCGAGATGGGGACGGTGTTATTTTTGATACCTACCAATATCTACGCCTAATGCCGATATGCGTATCATTTTCGGGGTTTCCTAGGTACTAAACGTGTACTGAATTTTGTTTTTTTGCAAGTCGTGATGAAGGGACTAGGCGACCGTGTTGTTTTGGTACCTAACTACTATCTACGCCGATATGAGAGAATTTACAGGGGTTTTCGAGGTACTGATTACGTTCCCGACTTTTGAATTATTTTTTTTGAATTCGAGACGGTGTCTTTTTTGGTGCCCTACTATACTATCAATGCCAATATGGGTGTCAATTTCGGGGTTACTTATTACATTACTCACTTTTGTTTTTCGCAAGGCGTGATGGACGAAAGCGGTCTCAATTTCTGCACCTGCCTACGCCTATAATGCCGACATGGGCGTCATTAACGGGGTGATGATTACGTTACTGACTTTCATCTTTTGCAAGTCGAGATGATGGTTTTTGTTAATTACCTACTATCTATCTATAATACCGATATGCTGCTCAATTTAAATGAAGAAGTGAATCAAATCGATTTGGATATAGGCAAACAAAAACCAGCACATCAAATTCAAATAGATTAATATATTTAATAAAGTGGCTTTTAGCTATGATCATACAATTGATTATATCTTAAATAAAATTGTTACTATACTCGGCATGAATAACATTTGTGTACACTGTAAAGCTCTAATATTCAAAAATGAAACTCATTGCTTATATTGTGCAAATGGTAAAGTAAGTTTGCTAGTTTTTAATGGTCCACGAAGCTTTTGCTAACATTACTTTCGGGAACAACACCACAATCAAAGCATTTTTTATCATACAATCAAAAATATAATAACTCTTTTCAAACAACTTCTTTTTGTGCTACAGATATTATAATTGATAATTTTATGCCAAAGTACCCATTCAAAGTTCAGGGTCAAATGTACCACTCAGCAGGTTCTTTATTACCACTTCCAGTGAAATTAAGGTATGTGAAGAAAAATCATTATAAAATTTATTTCATCAACATAATGAATTAATTAAATTATTTAAAACATCAACTGAAAAAATTCCATCTGATAATCATGAAGTAGTACTTAGAGCTGGTAAAACTCCTGCTGGAGAGTACTCTATAGGAGATTCAATGCGCCAACAATTAATGAAGTTGCAGAAGTTATTGCTGGAGACCAATTTGAATAACGTGACATTAAATTACATCGCATAAATGATAGACACGACGTGTTTGCGAATCCCATAGATATTATGGAATTTATTAAATGGATATTTACTAGAAAATTTACAACAACAAACGAATCAACAACAAAATCATGTTTATAATCCAATTCTGTCATCTGTTAATGATCAAAAAGTTGAATTATATTTTTTTTGGAAAAACATTTTTCATATCATTACTTTTGGCCAATAAAGGCCCTCAAAACAACATAACATTAGCAATTGGTTCTTCAGGTATAGCAGCAACATTATTGGATTGCGGTGAAACAGCTGATTCAGCACTAAAACCTCATTAAATATGAAAATAATAAAAACACGAACATGTAACATATCAAAAACAATGTGACAATGCAAAATAATAATCTATGGGACGAATGCACAATGGCACACAATGATGACAAGATTTATGCAATAACCGACAGACATGTGGCACAACATTATTATTATCAGATGATTTTAGACAGACACAGCTGATGAATTAATCTTATCTATGGAGAAACGTTCAAAAATTAAATTTAGCAACAAATATGCGCGTGTTCAATTGCAAAATTTACAAACAACCTCAATAATAGGTTGTCTAAATCGTTCAACATCATCGATGACCTATTTCACTTTAATTTATCAAAGGATAACTTCAAAAAAAATCGTGAAATATTATTTTTAAAAATTGTTAAATTAAAATTTGTTTCTGTTTTTTGTTTAAATTTTTTAATTTTTTTTTTTTTGTTTTAAATTAATCTTTGTTTTAAACTGAATGCCCGGTTTTAATTTGAAATCATCTATCAGCAATTGAAAAATCACTATTGGTTAAGTGAACAAGCAATATTAGTAGCACAAAACAAATCGGTTATGATATAAATACTGCCATTCAATTCTTCACACCGGTTTTTAACGAAAAGTGTAACTTCGAAAAAGTGGTATATATATCTTTAAAATATTACCAGTTGGCCTTTTTTGTTACGTGCGGAATGGAAAATGTAGCACTAGTTTTCAATCACAATTAAAACATAACACTTTTATATATATTTATTTCATTGTCCCTCGAATTTATCGCACAACCAGAACAAAATTATCACAATCAAACAAAATTATTGAACATCATTTATTTTAATTACAAAAGGTTTTTAATAATTTATTGTTTTATTAGTCATTACAATATAAGAAGAAAAAAGAATTGCTCTTGCATACAAAAAAAGAATACCGAGAGTATTTTGTATGCAAAGCAAAATATTTTAATAATAATTTTATGATTCAATTTTTTATTAGTTTATGATTTTAACAATATAAAAATAAAATAAAATAAATGTAATAAAATGCTGACCTTACTCGTATAGATCCCGAATCCAAAAGAAAGATAAATTTATAAACAGATATTACAAGATGTCGGGTCAGAGATTATAGCAATTAATTCTGGACTAGCTTATTAAGTTTATAATGACATAGTATAAACCCAGTCAAGATGTTATAACCCCCTTCTTACGAGTGTGTAACGAATGGTTCGTTCCAGGTTTCCGTTCGTCTTGATTTTCATAAATTAAAAATTCTGTTCAACACTTCTCGTTTGTTTTGCAGTACATAATTTTGGGTCATGACTGTCAATGTGTTAATTAGTATTGTTGTCTGTGGTAACATCGTCATTGCTTCAATATGCAATTGATTAACCAAAAATATAAAAACACTGTAACGCGAAATACATTGTTAACCCTTTATTTTATATGAATAGGTAATTATATAATTGAATAGTTAAGTATATAGATACTATGTATTTATTGATATGTAAATGTGTATACAGATATAACAACAAACTTGTAATTACGGGATTATCGAGAAGATACATTTTTTTTTGTGAAGATGGATGGAAAAAGTTTTGGGTTGGAGTGTGGCAGTTGGTATTTTAAGTTCATCAAATCAACAATAATAAAATAATAATTAATTAATAATAACTATTATAAAAAAAAAAAAAAAAAAAAAAAAAAACTTAATAAAATAATAAAATAAATTCAGTTTTAATAATAAATAAAATTAATAAATAAACTTATAAATAAAATACAGTTTTATTTGACGAAATCTAATAGTGATAAGTTAGAAAAAAAAATTAAACCGGGTGATCCGTACTGGACTTTACGTGCATGTGATAATAGATTGTGTATGTGTAAACTGGACTTAACTAGTGTATTGAATCATGTTACAAAGGCGAAAATTCACGTACGTAACAATAATCGTGTAAATCGAAACATGTTAGTTATCCGACTACCTAATTTCGCAAAGTGTATAAATTTTCTTGCACGTTGATGTAAACTCTAATAATAATATACGTATATTATATTATATGTACTCTAATAATACCGTGAATCTTTAGTTGGTAGCGAAATTCTTTAAGTGGTCAACCTCACATAGTGTTTTTTTGTTTGTGATGGACATTATAAAACAATTGTAATTTAGAATTAAACGGATTAAACGTGATCTTCAAAACATATATCGCCTACTTTCTTATATTGGTGGCCGTTATGATATCGATATCAATAATCTAAAATCAACAGTTAATTTCATCGGATGCTGTTGAGTAATTTAAAAATATTCATAATAATAAATAAAATTATAAATTAAAATCTAATATACGTAATCCGTAAAACCCAAAATGAAATACGGTATGCTGCGTCGTATTATCCATCATTCGTAACATCATGGCGCCCAACGCTTCGTTATATTTTAGTGTAAGTTTTTTTTTATATAAATTTGTATTTGATTTAAATAATTTGATTTTATACTCAAAATTTATAATATTTAGTTTAGGAACTATAGATTATTTAATTAATTAACCCCAAAATTATATTGAACTCCTATTTGGTTTATTTTCTTGTCAATTAATTTATAATTAAATTTCTTAGTTTTTACTATCCGGAGAATTCCTAAATTTTATATCTTATGTTTATTCAAAATTTTGTTGCTTAGTGAATTTCTTTATTTCAATAATTATGGTTTCATATTTAAATTGTTGTGTCATTTAATTATTTAAAATGAGATAATTTCGTTTCAAAGTGGGAGAGGTAACGGGGTAAGTAAGTATCGAGACATGTGATTAACATTTTTGTTTGGAACGGGTTGACTTTCTTTGATCTTCAATGTGTCTTTCATGTTATGTGCTTCTTTTGATTTTCTTTATTATTATATTTATTCTATACGGTCATAACTGATCGTCACAAGTTTCGGAAACCCCACCCCTACAGCTCCTGAGCCTTAGTCGGCAAACTGACCGTTAACCGAAACCGCTGTGACGATACAAAATTTTCTGTTAACATTCCACTCACCAAGTGGAGTGTTACAAGTGGACACATAACACCTCCATCCGTAGTCTTAAGATGCAATCTTAAGACTGAACGGATTCAGAAAGAACTTATGAGCTAATTTATTTAGGCTATGAAATTTTGAAATATAATTCAATTAATGTTGCTTTATTAACTAATTTCAGAATAGTATTTATTTTTAAAACTAAAATATTTATTAATAATAAGATTTACAAAATTTCAAACAATAAAATTTTTTTTTTTTTTTGCTTTCGTTTTGTTTATATCAATTAGAAGGTTACATACGAATTACGTGGATTCACGAAAAGGTTTTAATCGGTTGTTGTGAACCATTTTAAGTGAGTTTCCGATTTTAATTGATGTTTTTTCGGGTGAAATTATTTGTTGAACTTCGTAGGGACCTAGCCAATATTGTAACAGTTTATATTGTCTAGCTTCGTTTTTTAAACAAACCAAGTCTCCGATGTTGTATGTAACGGCCTTAGAGTTTTTGTCGTAGTAGGTTTTAGATTTCTCTTTAGATTCAATTAAGTTTTGTTTAGCAGTTTCGAAAGATTATTGCAATTTGGATCTAAGATCATAATAATAGTCGTCATAGTTATAACCGATATCTCGAGAATGAGTAAGGGAACTAGAAATTTGTGGTTTACAACCGAAAACTAGTTCAAATGGCATACATTTGGTGGACGAATGTGGAGTAGTATTATAACTAAACGTAGCAAAAGGAACCCATAAATCCCAATTTAGTGGGTGCTAATTGCCAAAATTTCGAAGATAGTCCACAAGACTTCTATGCGATCTTTCCAAGGATCCATTAGACTGCGGATGATATGGAAGTTGGTATACCAAAAACACAGACAAAATTTTCGACGAACGCTTGAGCAACTGTCTCAGTCTCTTGATTTGGAATTGGCACGGCTAGTGAAAATTTAGTTAAATCATCTTGAATGGTTAACAAAAATTTATTATCTGAGTAGGATGAATTCAAAGGACCAACGATATCCAGAAACAGCTTTTCAAACGAGCGCGATGACGTATCCGTAATTTTCATGGGCATTTTATTAGGTAGACCTGATTTATTCAGTTGACAAGATTTGTAATTTTTTATCATTTTAGTAATTTGACTTAGCATATTTGGGAAACTATAGAATTTACGTAACCTTTTATAAGTTCGATAAATTCCTTGATGACCTCCTGAGGCACTATTATGAAATTCGTCAATTACAATTTCTATTTCTGATTGGTCTGTCAATTCAACGATATCTTCGTTAGAGGTAGACTTTTCGTTCTCTGACAAGTGACCTTCATCGTTAATAGAAGTTTGACGTAATTTTTGCGCTCTAGTTAGTACGTTGACGTTAGTATTTTCATCGGTTGGTTCTAATCGGATTCGACTCAAACAATCAGCATTGGTATTAAGTTTACCAGCTTTATGTACGATTTTAAATTGTATTCGTCTAATTTAATGCGCCAACGAGTGAGTTTTGAAGAAGGATTCGTTAAACTACATAGCCAAATCAATGGTTTATGATCAGTAACCACAATAAATTCTCTTCCATAAAGATATGGTCGAACGTGATTAACAGCCCAAACCATACAGAAAGAAGTTCCTTTTCAATCGCGGAATAATTTCTTTCTGCTTTATTCAAAACTCGGCTGGAAAAGGCAATTGGCATATCCATATCCTCTATTTCTTGTGATAATACAGAACCTATGGCAACATAACTAGCATCACAGGTAACCGTAAATTTTTTAGTGTAATCTGGTCGAATTAGTATTGGTGGAGAGCATAGCGTTTTCTTTAATTTATTAAAGCTTTCTTCGCAAAAGGCATCCCACTTGAAGACAACGTCTTTTTTTAAAAGCTGAGTTAAGGGTTTCGCAATGTCGGAAAAATGTGATATAAAACGGCGATAATAGCCAGCGAAACCTAGAAATGATTTTACTTCACGAGTAGTTTTGGGTGCGGTCGGCGATTGATCGTCGAAGGAGAAAGACGTGTTTTGTCTTTCTTCGTGTTAAACAAAAAATAATAAATAAAATTAAATATATGTTGTGTAGTTTTTGTAATAATACATAATAAATAATAAATAAAATTATAATATAATAATAAATAATAAATAAATAAATAATGAAAGTGATTAGTGAATTGGATGTGTATTATTTATACATGAAGAAGTACCTATGTACAGTCGGTAAATTAAAAAATTAGTATTAACATTCAGTTTAATGTGAAAATGTGCTAAATTAAATAAAAGTGGTTTATAATACAAATTTGTTTGTTTATTTACTTTTATTACTAGAGAAGTGCTATTAACGTGTAATTAAAGTGTGGTGTCCAGCGGAAGAAATGTTTTATATACGTAGACCGTGTTGAAATATTTATAACGGGATATATTTCTATGCGAAGTATATTTCGTTTTAATTTTTCGATATCTGGATATGTATATGTATGCATATGGAAGCGCAATTCAGAGAAGTTTCCTTTTAATATATTTTTTATTTACATAAAATGTATATATTTATGTGTCTGTATATGTGTGTGGATGAGGTTGTAAATACAGTGGTAGGAACATTTTTCGGTAAATTTACTGTTCATAAGTATATAATATACATATATAATATCTATGTATACGTGTGTATATGCTCGGGGAATTCGAGCGGAATTGGTTTTTCATCTATTTTACTCAAATTTTCGCTATTTTGGCAAATAATGGCTCGACTTATAGAAGTTTTACTGTATGTTAACTAGGAAGAATTAAAGGTGTTTGTGTGCGTAAATGGATGTTGTTTATATGGAAATTATAAATTTCCTTTTGAAACTATCTTCGTTCTCTCTTCGTTTTGTATTTACACACAACGATAATTGTCTTATCTACTTTTGTTTGCAAAGGATATGTATGTATGGTATCATGGTATGCATGGTAAGGGAAACGAAGGTGGAATATTCCCATGTTTCATTTTTGTCGTTTTGTGCGCATTACGTCAAATGTGGACAGCAAAACGGAAATTCACATTGAAATAGTCGATTTTTCGATTAATTGTTTAAATAGATCTGCAGTAAGCGTAATTTATAAAATTGATGGTGTGATTTTGATAATTACAGTTTAACTAAACACTTTTTGATGGTTTACCCTATATATTTCATTTTATGGTCGTAATATTTGAGAAAAGAATCTGCCGAGATATATTTTTCAAGTCGACGGAAAAAAGGGGATAGAATAATTATGAGTATAACATAAATCTATAAAATTGTTAACAAGAGCTTACTAATAAAATATTAAGTGGGTACCTTTCTGCAGCTTTTATTCTTCTGCTTCTAATATATTCGTGTTCTTAAGAATTCATTTAATTAAATACATCATGCACTTTAAATTACAAATTAAAATTAAATCTCGATTTTATTTCATTTGTTATTTTATGTTTTCCGTTAGTTAAAAAACGAAGTGTTAATTTCTGTCTTTATCAGATATATGTAATTGATGGGTTTTTCTACAAATTGAAGAAGGACCCAATTTCTTAGTTGATGTGGATTTCGAGATTGTTAAATGATTTATTTAAGTAAAAAATTGTTTGATTCTAACTGAAAATCAGAAAATAATTAATAATTATAATTCAAAATTTATCCAACTGTGCTTATCAAACTTAAATGAGCTTTTTATTTGTTTAGGAAAATAATAAAAAAAAACCCGAAAGTACGTTTCTTGTCCACATTGACGTCACATTAACATGATCAATGTTGCACCTTCTTGTCTATACATCGTGTATGGTATAGGCAATGCCTCCTAGACTGCAGGCCTCTTACTACTCTCATTTTTCGCACATGACGACAAGTTATGTCTAAAACGAGACTGCGCAATAATAATATTAAGATATTTTTCACTAACAAAACAACTAGAGAAAGCAACAAAAACGTCGACATAGCATGTCGTCATCATTTGGTGTAAGCGGCTTGTAGTTGGGAGGCATTGGTACAGGTATGGATATATTTCTATAGATGTTTGATCGGTTATGTATATGTATATATGTGTATGTTATACATATACATTTATGATTGATTATTTTTATTTACAATTATTTTAATATTTTAATAATTAATCTGATATTTTATTATATTAATATTATTTAATATATATACGAGTACTATATGATTATATATGTTTGTATTTTGCTTTTCCTGTATGCATTGTGTGGGACGAGTGGCCATAATGTTTCATCTATTAAAGCGCAGTAAAAACATTGTATTTATTAGAGTTAGATAAGTATATTCGACAATTATTGTATGTTGCTTCCGTCATTGTTTAATGTAGCCTGCGGCCCCATTCCTGAATGCGGTGCGGGGGCGGGGGTGCAGGATTCATATTTGAATTGAATCAGATTCGTACGATTCTTATTTAAAATTGAATGAGAATCTTGTACGTTCGTTTTCGTGTCGTATTCAGGAATAGGGCCGCTGGTTTTTGTAAATTTACTTGTATAACAACATTATAGAGTGGAGAGATGATTGAGGTGAACTCATTTCAGCTTGATTGAATGACAGCTTTTGTTGTTTTATTGTATTTATTCATTTACTTGATTTTTAAATATTATACAGATGTTTATAATAAATTATATCATCTTATTCTATATTATCATTTATTAGTTTATTATCTTATTTGATTATTATAAAATTGTAAAAATTTTTATAATGAATTTTGTAACGTGAATCCAAATGAACTGCATAAATTTGTTAAAACTATGGTTTGTAAATGGGCATACCCAGCGTAGAGTAATTTTTCGTTATTCATCTACATTTTGGGGATTTCAAATTAAGGGTATAAGAAATTGAACGGAATTCAATCTGATAGAGGATTTTTATAAATCGGCGACCTGAACTTATGTCTGAAAGTCTACTATAATATCGTCCTATGCGGGTTTAATGTGCTCGATAGCAACTCTAACTTGTGCATCTAATCTCATCCAATGTTACAGGCAGCCTCTGTTAGTTTTAAGATATCAAACCAATAGAGATTGGAATGTACCGCCAGCTATTCTGACTAGTATCTCGCCGATATTGTTTTATATATGAATAGTTTCTCGCATCCGTTCATTTTGTTTATAGCATCAAAGATTTCGGAACAATATATGGACAATCTTTCGATTTCTGCGCAGATTCTGCACTGTTATATTGCTCTTTGGCGGTTTTTAATGAGTAATAGGCCTACGGGATTTTGCGAATATATGTTCTGTATTGAATGCTCCATGATATCTTATGATATAGGTTAATACTAACAAGTAATTTTTGTGGATCTCTTCTGAACTAAGGTGTGCATTTAAGTCCACCAATAGAACAATATAGCGTGACTAAGGATAGCGTTCTACCATTGACAAATTTAGTGCTCGGTGGCGCTGGAGCTTTTGACCATGTTTGTTTCTTATTTACCACAAAAGTTAATATTCCATTGATTTAGATTGATGTCAATATTGTTACGTTTGTGCAGACTGCTGAGTCTACGAGCATTCCAGACCTCAAAGCGTAGTGAGGAGGAGGCTGATCTTGTTTTACTCACAACACATTTTGGGCGTTGTAGCGGATTTGTGAAATTGACTACAAATCTGCTACAATATTTAAAATGTATCACTTTAAACCCGATATTTTTTTTCTTTTTTTTAACTTTTCGTTAAATTTTTAGAAAACCAAGAAAAAGAGCGAATGACTTCCATGGAAATACAGTACGGCTTTAAACCTTAAATATGATATTCCAATATTTATGTTTTTGTAGCTGTCTTGTTTTCGTTTAGTTCCACAAATACTATATGTGCCTGTTGGTTTTTAGTGGTATAGAATATAGAAGTATTAATCCAATCTTTATGGTAGAAATCTTTTCCGTTATATAGCGGAGGTCCAATTTTTATGGCAGTAGTAATTCATGTTCATTTAGCGAGGGTTAATATTAAGCGGTATGTGGCGTATTCCAATTTCAGTTGCTCAGGTAGATGGTTTAAGAAAGCAGTATAGTATATCGAGATATAGCATTAATTTTATGTGAATATTGAGTCTAAATGACTGTTTTTTCAACGAAAGCACTTTATTTTGGATTAACGTTTTAAATTTCATTTATTCACTATTCTAATTTCTAAAATTAATTTCTAGGTATAATTTATATTATTTAATTATTAAATACTTAATTTATTAATTTCAGGTACATTATCAGATATATTACTATGGGATCATGGAATTCTACTTCTAATTAGCTTAGTTTACATTAATGATATTAGTCCTATAATAAGTGAATATTGAATGTCGTCGGCGGGGAGTGCGGAGTGGATGGGGCCGGAGTAGTGGTTTTTCGAGACGCGCTTAGAGCGTTTTTGCTATCGTCTTTGCGGTTGGATGGTTTGTGTTTTTGATGAAGATTTTCTTAAAACTTAGCCTGTTTTGGAAGGGTGTCTTGGGGGTTTCCGGTTTTGAACTTGTTCATTCTGCGTTTCTCGCTGGCGATTGAATGTTCGCATGTGGTATAAATTAATTGCTCATTGCGTAGTTATAAGTTGTATTATCTTTGTGTTATTAACTATCGTCTTTATCTAGGTGTATGTAATTGGGCCGATTCAATCAATAAATTCTGTTTAGGAAGTCGAAAATTATTAATATAGTATTCAATTTCAGGTTATTTCCAGATACATGTGAAATAATAACATTTTTCTTAGGTTGCGGTTTTAAAGAAGCAATTATTGATGACCAACACCATCATTATCCATTTAACCTATTAAACCTTTATTCTTCCCCAAGTAGATTAGTTTTGTGCTGTCTTTGTGTTACTAACTATCGGCTATACCTATGTAGGTGTCTGTAACCGGGCCGATTCTGTCCCACTTAACTTACCTATCCAATCCTTCGGTTTTGTTATGTGTAAAAAAGAGTGTACGGTGGGCCCGGCGTCACCCGGGAACTCCTGTGTAAGAACTTGGTCGTACATTCAGAATCAATCAATCAATCAATCAACGAGTAGTTTTGGGTTTTGGGTAGTTTGTAACGGCGGTTATTTTGTTAGGATCAGGTTTAACTCCTTCAGGGGTTATAACATGTTCTAGATAGGTTATCTCTTTGCAGAGGAACTGACATTTAGTGGGATTAACTTTCAAATTATGTAGACGAAAGCAATCGAAGATTTCCTTTATTTTATTATTATGGTTAGCTAGATTACAGCCGTAGACAACTACATCGTCGAGGTAAACAAAACATTTGATACCTTTGAGACCACTTAGTACACAATTCATTAGGCGTTGAAAGGTCGCCGATGCACCCTTCAAACCAAATATGCATTCTTCTAAAATGGTAGTGTCCAAATGGTGTACTATATGCGGTTTTGTTTCGATCTGTCTCATCTAATGGTACCTGGTGATAGCCGTCAGCTAGATCAATAGTACTGAAGTATGAACTTTTTCCGAGTTGGTCCAAAATATGTAGATTAATTTTTATTGCTTATTTTTTGTCCCTCCTTCTTTTATTTATATTTTGCTTTTTTCTACTATATAACACAATTTTTACTAATACAAATCAGTAGATACTCCTGATGATGACCTAACAAGTCGAAATCGATCGAGTGATTTTTTAAACTTTTTGAAAATTATTCAAAATAATTCTGCGAAACAAAAAACAAGTGATTAATAAAAATGTGTTTATTAAGAATAATTATAAAGTTAATCCTGTTATCCTTTTTTTTTTTTTTTTTTTTTTTTGAAATATTAGTGAAATTATGTGTGAAATTATTCAACAAAGAAGTTCCATTAAATTTTGTGTACGAAATCAATTTTGTGTGGCCGAAACGTTAAGAATGTTGCAAAAGGCCTTCGGTGATAATTGTATGTCGCGAGCAAGTGTTTTTGATTGGTACCAAACCACGTCAAAGCAAGTCAAAAATCAAGGTGATGTTGACAGTTTTCTTCGATTATCGAGGTGTGGTGCACTCCGAATTCCTTCCGACCGACCAACCTGTCAACAAAGGAATAATATTTGAGTATTATGAGTCGTTTGCGCGAAACTATTCGAAAAAAGAAATTGGAATTATGGGTCGACAACTCTTGGTTTTTGCACCACGATAATGCGCCTTCTCATACTGCATTGGTTTTACGTGATTTCTTCGCCAAAAATGCCACCCAAATCGTTCCGCAACCATCGTATTTGCCTGATTTAGCTCCGTGTGACTTCTGGCTGTTCAGCAAACTCAAACGACCGCTCCGGGGCAGCCGTTTTGAGTCAATTGAAGACATTAAACATGAATCGCTACGCGCATTGGAGGCTATTCCGGAAATTGACTTTAACAACTGTTTCGAGGATTGGAAAAAACGTTGGCAAATGTATGTTTATTGTCTTGGTGTCAATATTTCAGACTGATTGTTATGCATGTTGCACCTTGAACATGTGCTGTTGACCTTGTTAGATGCAATCTCAACAAGCGGAAAGCTCCTAGATCAATCGAACGAATAATATAAAACCCGAACTATTAATTAAAAATCACTTTTATATAAATTAATTAAAGACTGTTGTAATTACCACTTATTTTTACCAAAATTGAGATTAATGAGATTTTAACTCAACTGAGCTGCTGCATATTTCATTCATATTACGAATATCTAATACCTTCCGCATCATCTGCGTGCCATTCAATTTTATACCCAAATGTACCCCGTTTTACTTATTTATTATATACCAACTGTCAAATATAAATATTTTTATTGGCGTTTAATTTGAAATATTGCCATACTCGTATATATTCCAAACAGAGTTTATTCACAATCGAAACCAGATCATTAAGAAACGGAATGAATCAATCAAATTGATGGATTGGAAATAAAATATTCTCCTGCCGCATTTCAAAAAAATAAAAAAAAATAATAATTTTAAAAACAAAAAGCTACAACATTTTTAAATTATACAGAAAGCTCGATTTTATTATTGTTGTTGTTGGTGTGCTTTTATTCGAAATAAAAAAGTTAAACAAAAAGGAAAGATAAAGTTATTTTTGTTAACAATGATAAAATTCAATTAGCGCGAAAATTTTTATGTTCATCATAGTTAAGTTTTGAGTTGTTTTTATATAACTGTGAATGTCGAGCGGGCAGACGCGGTGGCATGGGGTGGGTGGGATAAAACAAAAATGTATAAATTTTTCCTTCCATTTATATAACATATTTATATTTATATTGACAATTTAATTATAAGTAATTTTATTAAATTCCATTAGAATATTTTTGTTCGACGTTATAGACGACTACTACACGCGAGAAACACAAATGTATAAATTTTAAAAGTTTTATTTAAGAATATAACTAGCGTAAATAGCAATTACGAAATTTAAGTTCGATCGAAACCGAAAAGTTATTAAAAACCAATGAATATTGAAATTGGAAAATTTTAATTGCTAAATAAAATATGTTTGATCGTAAATTAATTATTGTGGGAATTTGGTAAATAAACTGTGGTGCAAAATAACTTTTATAGCTAAGTATTTCGCTTCCGGCGATGTAGTACGTACCCAACTAATTTTTAATTATTCTCAAAACAAAATTTTTAATTTTTTCCTAACACTGGGATTAGTGAGGACTATACATCTATAAAGGCCGATTTAGACATACCAACATTTTTTTCCAAATTATATTAAAAAAAGCAAATGCTATTGAAAAGCATAGTACCGGGTGCAAGATTAGCTATAACTCTTCGGTAAGAGAAAATATTTAGCCCATTTTTCCTCTAAATATAAAATGTCACTATCGTAAATTGATTACTGCTCGATACTTCTGATCTAGAATAAAGAAAGTCGTGATCCATTGGCCACAGTTTTGTTTGTCCTGCCAACCGTCAAAGGTCCAACGGCATACTAAGGACGATTCCAAGCGAACATTTTCATTTTGATATAGTGGATCCCATACCACCATCAATAAAATTTGTTAACAATTAATGATACGTAATATCATTTTGGCGTTCTACTCAATATTATAACCGATCAAAGAACGTAGTTTGTGTCTAAACTTTTCAACTAATCCGCGAAACTTTTTGGTTTACATCGGAAAGTTGATCTGAGGGCTCGAGGATATGCCACATTACATTGCAGCCCGAAAATTCAAATCGTCTTATTAGGAATTTCAACAAAGGTGAAATAAGTTTTTTAGTGTGCACAACCTAAAATAGTTGATAAACCACCAATAAAGCTGCTTGAAGAACCCTCTATCGAAAATCCTCTTTCTCCTTTACAATCAACCGACGCAGTCATCGGCAAATTACGCACTACGATGCAAAATCTTATGCCCACAAATACACAATAACCATAACAAGACAAATATTGATAAATATGAACTATATACAGCCCCATATAAATTGAAGATCAATTATCAATCGAAAGATTTCAACCAGCCTACGGAATGCCGTGTTCTACTTGGTGATATTAGCACCAAGAAATATCGACCTATGACTATCTAGTCGTTTACCCAGAATGCATGTATAGAAAATATACACAATTCATATCGGTCAAGGAACAGTACTTATCGATAATTTGCACTCATCAGAGAAAAGTCACTGTCTTAACTTATCCGCTATCGATTTGTCCATTCCACGAAAACCAAATAGATAAATTGGATATTTGCCTCAATTTTAAAGCACTATTAATCAATCCGCGTCTGGACTTTATCACCAATATAGATCGTTGTTTTAATTGCCTATAAACGACACAATACCTATATCCAAATGCTGAATCAATCTGAGGCTATGTTGTATCAATCATCGGATTCGAATCCCAAATAAATTTATAGTTGGGAGGGGATTCGAAACGTATTACCAACTATTCATGTAGCACACATGCATCCACATTCTCGCATCAAAACCGCGAATAAAATACAAGATTTAAAATCTTCGTTGTAGGAAACTATAATATATTAACATATAAGAAAAAGGTACACGAATATAAATGTTTTACATTGGTAACTAAATAATAAAAAGTATATCTAAAAAAAAAAAATTACCTTGTTCTATTTTCACGTTATGTTTTTTTTTTTGGTTAACAATAATTCGGTTGACAATATTATTATTTTTATTTAATTAGCCGATGCGATCAAAATATTCCATCCGTTCGTCTCGAGGATTTTTTACCAAAAAGAAATTCGGATTGTATAGTGTATTTGTATATGTATTGTAAATTTTAATATCGATGACTACGCCACTTTTTATATAGTAGCGAACACATGAACTATAATTAATGATGTTCCGAAGTAAAGTATTTCGAGTTTGAAATAGTGTTTTATGGATTATTTTATTGTTTATGTTTTGATTTTTGTGCAATGTCAAACGGTAAGTATGAATCGTAAAAGCGATTTTAAAAAAATTTTATTTTAGAATAAATGAATTGTCGGGAAAACAATCCTCAACAAATTAATCACAAGGTTCTTATCCATACCAACAACCAAGTTAGATATCCAAGATAAATACGGAAATTGGAGAAGTTGCCGAGGTATGTTGGATTCGGGCCCTAGCAATAGCTTCATGGCCGAAAGTCTATTGAGGCAACTGAAGGTACCAAGGATCAAGGCAGACATTACCATCAATACGCTCAACTATAAAACGCAAGCTGTTACGTCGAGAGGTTAATCATTTATCAAGCGTAGGACAGCCATTAATCACAACTGCCACATAAATTTAGACGTTTTTATTTTACCATATAAAAAGTCAAAAATACCACCTTTAAAGAATCGATATATCATTATTTTAGTTGGATGTTACCCTAACGCTATGTAATCCATCCTTTAATGTGTCTCCAACAGTATAGAAGTTCAGTTGGGGTGTAAACCCTTCATCCAAACTTCATCGGGTGGTATACCATCCAATCCATGTTAGGATGCCTACTTGGAGGTACCATAACTACACATGTACATCAAATAGAGGCCGCAATCGAACGTTCGTGGAAGGTTGAAGAAATTATTCCAGTAAAACCTTTAACCACTGAAGAGCACTTATGATTATAGATCTATTCCATTCTAGATTCTTCCACTACTATTGTACAAAAAAATAAGGTTGAAGGTTTCTTACGAGAATACTTGGAGTATTTGGAGACATGGAGTTAATTCCAGAAGCTGAGATACCAAAACCCAGTAAACTAGTCTTTTATCTAACACACCATCCCGTGATACAGTAGTCCAGTTCCACCACTAAGGTCCGCATCGTATTCGATGCCTCTGCCAAATCAAGTAATTCGTTGAATGATAATTTGTTGGTCGGACCGACCATCCAGAAAAATTTCATAAACTTGCTGGTCACATTTTGTAAACACTAATACACCGCAAAGAAGATCATGCAGATAGTGATTGCATCTTATGGAGCGAAAACCCAAATTCAACAGTAGAATATTGCCTGTTAAGACTGTACATTACGGGACGACTCCCGCACCTGTTTAAGTCATAGCCTCAATTCACCAGATGGCAAATAAATATCATTATTAACAAACCAGTTTATATGTGGACGATTTGATGTAGGGCAGTAACAGCTTCGACTCAGCATTAAACCTATGCAACGAGAAATAACTTCACTAGTAAAGCAGTATGGTGGCTTTAACATGCGGAAAGGGGTGGCCAACAATCCATTATTATTAGTGAACAGTCCAAAGGAGAACCGGTGAAATGATGTCCTATGGGAGATTATCGATGATATTCATCTGATTTCCTTTTAAGGTATAAAATATACTCCTGTTGAAAACTACTTTCATTTTAGGGTGTCATTATTAGCACAACCCCCTAGAGTAACAAAGGTGGTCATATCTCAGAAGTGGCTCTTATCTTCGATCCATTGGGCTTATTGTCACCCGTCATGATTGGCCTGAAAATCTTGTTCCAATCGTTATGGTTAGAGAGTGTTACTTGGGAGAACGAGTTACCATCAACCATCCTGAATAAGTACCTTATGTACCTTATTCGCGAACGGCTCAGACTGCTGAGCAATTCAAATAACATGGATTCTCGGACGCTTCAACAGATATATATATATATATATATATATATATATATATATATATATATATATATGTATATATATATATATATATATATATATATATATATATATATATATATATATATATGAATACTAGCTGTACTCTGCCCGCTTTGCCGGTCGTGTGATTTTAGATGAAATATTATTTATATTTTTTGTATTTTATTAAATTAAACTTAAAATGAATTTAAAAATATTTTAATTAAATAAAATTGATATGTTTTTGTTTTTTCCAATGCTTTTTGGTATACAACAATTTTTGTTGTTACTTCAGGTGCAAACACATAGTGTTGATAGTTTTCACACACGTGAGCATCGAACATATAATTGACCGTATTGTGGGAAGCATGCAGATATTCCAAATTTAAACCACAAGCTTGAAATGACTGACCTTGCGATTTGTTAATGGTTATAGCAAAAGCTAGACGTATTGGAGAAGGGATGCGTGGGATTAAAACTTCTTCACCTTTGTATTTGCCAGATAATATGGTTGCTCCAATTAAGTTTGTCATTAATTTTTTAACAGCAAGTCATGTACCATTACAAAGTTTTGGTTGTGTATTTCGTAGTAAAATCACCAATTTTTAATTGAACAATATGTTCAGGCAAATCTAATGAATTTACAAATGCTGTAGGATAATCGTCCAGATCTATAACACAATTAATTGATTTGTATGCAACAAAAATTTTATTTAGAATACCGGTGTGAAGTTTTTAACGAAAAGTGTAACTTGTAAAAGTGTAGCAATTAAAAGTGTAAATAGCAAAAAGATCGTCAAAAATGTATATTTCTAGTCTAAAAGTTGGGGTTATTACGAGTAGAAAACTAATTCTTTAAATGTTTAAAATAATATACATATGCGACACTATGGCCGATTAAAAAATCTCATGCTACCAAGTAAAAGCATATTCCATCTAATATTAAACAACTTGACCTGTTCAAAACCGGATCCGTTCGAAACGCGATATTTTAAAACTCGATATTTCGAAACGAGATATGACAAAACGAGATATGACAAAACGAGATATGGTACAAAACGCGATATGGCACAAAACGCGATACTTCAAAACGCGTTATGGTACATAATGTGCATTGCGAAACAACGGGAGCGTAGCGACCCGATTTATACCGATCTTATATACTCTCGCTCCTATCGATTTTTAAATTCCTATAAACTGAAATTAAATTTCCCCTTCACCCGACTGATATAACCCGATCCTAAATTCCCGTTTTGTACCATATCGCGTTTTGTACTCTATCGTGTTTTGAAATATCGCATTTTAAAATATCGCGTTTTGATAATTCGCGTTTTAAAATATCGCGTTTCAAATGGGACCCGTTCAAAACAGTAACTACATTAAAATAAACAGTTATGGGATTGTTCCACGCAAGTCTTATGACGAAAATTATATACAAATTCAAATAATGGTCAAAATACCTGCTACACTATAGCCGATTTCAGAAAACTCAGAAATGTAATCAAGTGTGGGCGTATATTTTCTAAAAGTGGATGAATCGTCCTGTTGGAAACAGTTAACGATATTTGTAAATATTTTGTTTAAAAAAAAAAAAATGTAAACACAATGTTTCTCACCAAAATTCTGAAAACATTAAATAAAAAAAACCAAAAAACTTTAAATAAAAAAAAAAATATAAATCAAATTTTGACTTAACATTTAAAAATATAAAAAATAATTCTTAAGGATATTTTTGATTTGACGTTGTCCTTGATAAATTAAAGTCAAATAGGTCATCGACAATGTTGAATGATTTAAACAACCTAATGGGGTTATTTTCTCCATAATTTGTGGAATGGTGTTCTAGTACTAAAAGCTCATGGTTTCAAAATGTTCTGCAAGGTACATGAATTGATATGATTTCCAAAATGTAAGCTGAATCAATGTGACCAAGCAAAACGTTACCTATAAAAAACACGCCCAAGAGAAGTCTTTTATTCTAAAGCGTAAATATTAGGTAACCGAGCCACATTTTTATGGAATGGTATGTTGTGGTCGTAATTCCAGTCACTTAGTTCCCCAAACGTAATTGTCGGACTCGCATATCTGAAACTCTTATTTGATTCGAATTAATTTTTAAATCGGTTGAGAAATGGGAACTCATATTAGCCAATCAGCCTCATTTGACAATCATCTCAAACGGGTGAAAATTGTTTAGTTCACTTTAAATCAGCCAATTTGTATTACATGCAATTGATCGTTTTCGGTGAATGGGGCATGCAAAATGAAAATAATATTTTTTCAACCACCAGGCGCCAGAAGGTCAATTATGCATTATATGATCACTAAAATATATATTTCTGCCAATAAATCAAATAAATCATTCTTGTCAAATCAGGCGACAAAATAATATGCAATCTACAATCCCTATTGTATTTTTGAAAATATTTAACTTAAAATAGATTTCTGAAAGCTCTAACGGTGCAACGGCCAGTTTATTATAAAGCTTGACCACGTGTTATCACCTTAAATAGTACTCTAGTCAAAAAAAAAGTTTCACTTCATTTTGACAAAAGGTTCCCAAACTTTCGATAGCCAGAAACATTTAAAGAAATAGTTCAAATTGATTATCAATACATTTTGTTCTTTTATACCTGGTTACCCATATGCCTAAGTTAAGGTACCTAATTTATTAAATGACAGATTAAAACCGGTTGTTTAAAATCCTGAAAGGTCAAATCAAATATAAGTTGGTCAACAGAAGCCTCAGCCTGTTTACCTAGTTTTGTTGTCAACTTCGGGCTCATTTGCCATACGATTATGTTTTGGTGCTTAATTTGGTTTAGACTCGATTTTCGGTTTCGGTTCTACATCAATGTTATGTTAAGAACGTTTGAAGCAAAAAATTTTTAATATAGGGAATTTAGTTAGGAGCCTTTATAATGAGCCTTTATAATCTAGCCTATTATTTGTTAGATCTTAAACTGCGCATTCTAAATTAAATTTTCAACCATGTTTTCTCGTTTTGGGCTTTGCTATCTAAAAAAAACTTGCAGAAAACCAATATTTTTGAAAATCTACATTAGGTTCTCAAGATCAAGTGCGGAGCTTACATTTTTTAGTGACGCTTTTAGTTATTTGTATAGCTTGTTCTGCATTCTTAATTACATTTACAGCCAGCCCGTTTATCGGTTTGGGCTCGGCACCGTTAAAATATAAAAAACGCAAGTGTTTTATATAAAGAATGGAGGCTAAACATTTTTACCAGGCAATTTATTTAGTCGAACGTTATTCTTTAAATACCCATGGTTGTTATTTTCTTAAATTGGGCCTTAAAATTTAATCAAATATTTAATAAGCCTATAATTAACATTTAATTCTAATTATTGTATTGAAACATATTTCTGGATTGGTTGTGCTAACTTTATATTGAAGGATAAATTATCGTATTCATTTAAATTACTTTAAAATTCAAACTGACTTTATTGCTTATTTTGGGTAAGCTGAAGGTCTGGTCGTTTCAGTTTAAGATAAACAATTAAATATTCTGTAAATTTAATACTATATGCGCTCTATAAATCATAGAGATGTGGTGCCTTGAGAAAGGTGTATGCGTTAAACCAAGATCAACTTACTGCTTGTTACAACAATAACACAGTCACTCCACCTGACAAAATTAAATATTGTTTCGGGTGAGGCACATCTGCCATAAATTTTACATTCTAAATCATATGTAGATTAGTATTCTTGCAATGGACAAATATATATTTTTCAAAATGCAATCTTCAAAAAAATTGAAATTTCCCTTGGGTAAAAAATTTTAAAAAATTAAAAAATTTGCAAGAAAATAAAATCAAATTGCTTCGAGAAAAAAGAAAAAGAAGAACACCTGCTTTTCGGGTTAATCCTTGTTTAGTTATAAGACGAGAGCATGATTTGGAAATGCACCTTCTTCAAGTTTTTGATTGGGGCTCTGGCAGTAATTTTCAGAATTTTACTAGGATGCACATCAGTCAATTTGAGGAAATTTTAGCTTTGGTGAGTTTCTTCTGGTTAACAATGAACGGCAGTATATTCTCGTGTCTATCATATTTTATACTTAATTTCAATTAGCTTATTATACATTTCAGGTCAAGCCTGAGTTGGGTTAGCAGCAACTTTACGGTTTATTGCTTCGGGAGACTCGTATCGACCGTAGGAGTTTTTATGCAGAGTGTTTTCCAAGTAAAATGGAATGTATTACAACCAAAAGTAGATAGAAATTATAAATGTCTAATTTTTACTGCTATAAGTGATACTTCAGCATAATTTTGTTTGCAATTGTTGATGCTCATGGAAATTTTGTATTTATTGATGTGGAGTCAAATGGCAGAATCAACAATAGTACCATTGACAAAGACAGTGTGTTTTATCAGGCACTTATAAAAGGCTATTTGAACATTCCACATCCTGCCAAATTACCAGGGCAAAATTCAGAAACTTAATTTTTTTTGATCAGCGACGATGCCTTTCCTCTTTCTCGCAATATGGTTAAAAACCATTTAATAGAAAATATCTAGAGTTGAGTGTGCCAATTAAAGAATAAGCAGAGCAGATAAAACCTCCCTCAAAACTACTGATTTAATAGTTAAAGCTTCGGGTGAGCTACATAATTTTTTAACTAAAGAACTCAGTCAACCAATTGATGATCAGGAGGTATCTCCACTTACCAATAATTTTGATTCGATCGCAACCCAATTTTTCAAATGCAATAAAACTGCACTGCAACAGCCAAAGGCCAAAATATTGTAAAATATTTAGTCTCCGATGACATAATCCAAAGTCAATGGAGTAAAATAAATTAATAATGTATATATGTTAAATTAATGAAATAATTGTTTAAAAAACAATAAGGAATATTTTCTTTCGATAATTATTTATTTTGTAATAAACATATTCAAAATTGACAAGAACAATTAAAGAAATGGTTAACTTTGAATTTAATCGTTAGCCTTCGCAGATATATTGTATTGTAATAAACCGACCGCAGACTAAATTTAAATAATTTTTTTTTTTTATCACTGCAATCAGTTCTGAGACCAAGGCTCTTCCAACTCTCTACGCCGTTGCCGGCCAATTCGAGAACAAACGGCTATAGGTCCGAATTTTATCACCATCTGCACATTGCATAACTCCATGCCAGCCTATACTGGGCATGGAAGATGGGCAGGCGCATGAGTTTTGCACTATAATAGGGAGTCATAGATGTGTTCCATTCCATCACAGATCATAATCTGAAGATGAAAATTCCCTTTGCATTCCAGCCCCTATCGGAATTTGAACCCGGTACTCAACTACTTTACCAACTAGTGTCACGATTTTGTATGAGGTTTGTGGGATGTTAATTGGACCGTTAAAAATCCTGATGACGATGATGATGATGATGAATGTGATGGAAGTGGTGGCCCCAAAAACGATTACGGTTGGCGTATTGTTATTGTGATTGAGCCCGGCGAGTTAATATAACGTACTTCTAATTCGGTCAACTGCCGCTGGATATAGAGGACATCAAATGCAATGCGAAAGTCTCGGGTAGTTTTCTTAATTGGGATGCCATGGATTGCCCAAAAATTTCAAATTCATCCTTTTCTGGTTTTAGTGCGTCATCAAAATCAGTAATTTCAAAGGAGGAGTATCAACATTTGATTTTTGATAAAAATCCCAATCTAGAAAAGTTTGCTGATCTGAATCATCCGTTAAACTGCTGCATAAGTTTTTAGAGATACTTACATTTAGATTGGTTTTGCCTTTCCTATAAACAACACAGGGATCGAAAAACGACATTTCATTAAAATAAAAAAGTGATGGTTCCTTAATATCGTCCAGGCCGGCTCTTGATTTTTTTTTAACTATAATTTTCTTCTTCTTTGCTCTATATAGAAAGATCGAAGACTTTTAATTTTCTTTTTTTTTGTATCCTCATCTGAGCCCATTTCGTTTGCAATTTGTCTGTAAGCCTTATTTTTTATGTCAACCTTTCTAAATATTTCAGAATGAATATTTCATAAACACTCTTTATTTTTATATAACTCGAATAATTTTAAACTTTCCTGTTTTTGGTTTGACATTTTGACTATAAAAAGGTTTATTTTTTATTATATGTCAGGAAACGTCAAAATTTCGTGTTAACAGAAACTTCTGACATTATAGTATGACTTAATGTTAACACATATTGCAACTCGTTGACATTTTGTCTTCACCTGTAATTTTTTGAAAATTAATGTTATTACTTGATGTTAATGGCAGTTGGAGAGTAGGCCAAACCAAAAAATATCGGTGAAATATTATACCTTCTCCTTTTGGGAAAACGATGATCATATTATATATTATCAAATAACCAATGTTATCTTAGACAGTAAGCTTTTCTGGAAATTTCACTTCACTTTTTTGTCATTTATTCCGAGTTCTTAGCACTGCTCATTAAAACCTGTATATGGCTACTGTTACGCGCAGGTACAAGTTTGACTGAACGTTTATTTTTTCAAAGGTCGAAAACTTAAAAAAATCCTTGAAACGAAGGTGCTGCCATAAAACTTGCGGCGAGCAGATTTAATATAAGTATGCTCCATTGTCTTGAAAAATATAAACAAAATATTTTAGTTTCCAAAAAAAAGTGTCTCTGTAATAATTTATCGTCTTTATTTTGTAAATCTGAAGAAGATTCCGAAATCGTTTCGTTACCGAAAAATATTTACGCGCCAAAGTCAAACCTATTGTTCTTGTAAATGATGTAATTAAAATAAATTTACCCTTAGGGAAAAACTTAAAGAAATAAGTATTTTATTATAATTGTAGCACCAGAACCCCTCTTCATCACCAATACGCTCGCAATGATGAAATATTATATAATACGGGCGGTTACAGAAGTAAAGCATAACAAATGTCATAGCAAGATATTTGGTGTTTTTTTTGTTGTTTTCCATTATAAATAAAATTTAAATTAATTTATTTCACAAGCTTTCACAAAAATTACTTATATAACAAAAAGTACACAGCTTTTCCAGTATTTTATTTCGTTGTGCATGGTATAGTAGCGCGCTTTCACATCATCACAATGCCGGAAAAAATATTTTAATCATTTTAATAAGGGAAATTATTCAATTTGATGAAAACCATAAAAGTGTTTTATTTAATTTCATTTGTTTTTTTTTTGCTGCTGGAAGAAATTTATAACATAAGGCGCGCACTGACAAGTGTATTTTGCCCAACAATGAATGCTTTTGGTGTGTGATAAAATACGATGAGTACGCATAAACATTAAGAGTTACATATATCAAAATATGCTCTCTTCATGTATACAGCAAATCGATTTAATCTTGTTTTTTATGTTAGGGTTATTATAACACTGTTTGTCCATACAGTGAATACAATATGCAGGTATTGTAACATTTTGCTATATAAACCAACAAAAACTATATATCTGCATTAGAAGCTTTTTGAGTTAGAAAATCAATAGAATATCGTACTCGAGGTAAAAATTTACTATATAGATAATATCGTATGCCAATATATACTCATATATGGTCTATTTATGTAAAATGAATGAAGCTTCATTTAGCAAAAAATGAAAACCACACACTAGATGTATATTGCATGTACATATAGTCTGAAACCATCAATTACTATCTCTTATGTATATTCACGAGTGTTCAATACAAAATCAATGTACAAAACATGTTATTTTTCTTCTGTATACATTTTTAATTTTACAATAATGTATTACAAAAGTTTACATTTATATATTATTATTATGTAGTATGTGCCAACCACAATGTAAATTTGCTTTGAAATAGTTTCAACCGCAAAATAAGAAAAATAAACTTACCGTTCGATTTCCTAAATTTTTTACTTTGCATATTAGATGCACAGTTTTTCCTACTAGTCCTGTTACATTGGATGGAACGGTTGAATCGAAATAAGGCCCGGTACCTGGTGTTGGCCATTCTTGTAAAAAATCTGTTAGGAAACGACGTGAACCACCAACGAATGCACCTGAAATGAAAAATAATTGTTTACTCGTGTTATAGCAAAGTTATAAGAAATTTTTGAATAATGTAAATTTGACAACAACAAAATTTATTGACAACAACAACTCTATATGACAACGATTTATGAGTTGACATTTAAATGTTGAAAAAGTCGTTAGTGGTAAATATTAGTGTTTTCTTTAACTACAGCTTGGTAGTTTAGAGATTAAGGTTATAGATTTATGATTATCGAGTAGGCATGGAATGTTGCAGCTTGAAGTGGTCGGTTGGAGTAGTAGGTATATGTTAGAGTGATTAAAGTTGTAGATTAAAGGGTAGAGATTAGAACTTAGAGTCAAATGTTAGATATTAGAGGTTGGAGTTTACAGATTAGTGGTTAGATATTATATGTTGGAGACTCTAGAAGTTAGATATTAGAGGTTAGAAGTTATAAACAAAAGGTTAGAGTCTGGAGGCCAATTTTTACATTTTCTAAGTTTTAAATTTTATATGTCAATTGTTAGAGTTTATAGGGTAAAATATTATATTTTTTGTATAAGCAGTTGGTGGAAAAGATATGTATTTCCAGTCCAGGGATATCACATCGCTTTGAATTATGGAGGAAATTTAAATTCAGCTAAATATAATAACGAACGAGAACCTAAATATTCAGATAAAAATGGACTAAAAACTAGAAATGATTCTTCAAAATGAGTGTCACCTCCAGTGCTACAGAGTGTTGTGTACTAACCACCCGGTTGTTTCGTTGCGAGTCCATTTTGGAATTTTAGAGTCACTATAATTAAAACACTTAAACGTTTTAAGATTTTATATAATAATTAGTTTTAGTATTAAACAATTTTTAGGTTTCACATTATTTCAATTTATACAAGAATATGTTTATATATTTTTACAGAGTATATAGTTAAGTTAAGGACCGATAATTATAAACTGCCTATATAAAGATTAGCTTCGCAATTAAATACATAATTTACAATAGTGTGAGAGACATACATAATAAAGAAGTACATAATAATTAAAACTTGAATATAGGGTGTACTTTCCAGTATACAACACTTCCTTTTCCTTAATTATAGAAAATACAATAATTTTAAATAAATTATATACGACTGAAACTCAATACTTCAGTCTCTCAGGTTTTTTCGTTATCGTGTAGATCTTCTTACGGATGGTAACTCAACACTTGTTTTTGGTTTCGAAATTTCAGATGTCATCGCAGGTGGAATTTCTTTTGTGGCTGTAGGCATTACACTGATTGCATCTTCCTCCTTTAGCAACAATACATCTTGATTTTATAGAAATCTTTCCGAGTTAGGTATCTCTAATTTTTCTTCTTCCATTTTTTGTTGCAATAGGTTATTACCATCTCTTGACCGAAGTTGTTCTTGGTGTACAATTCGAATTGGATCACCTGTTTTAACCAAATAAGGTCTTAGTCCCAGAACCTTCAACACTTTGGCAGGCTCCCAATGATCATTATTATTTATCCACACGTATACCTTTTAATTTTCTATAAAGGCAAATAGGCTTTAGGTTAATACTATTTGAAATATATTTATCTTTCATATTGGTTGATCCAAACTTAGGTCTCAGCTGCATAGTCGAACTCTAATAACAAATTCGTTTCCACTGTTACAATACGCAAACAGAACACTTGTAAGGTGTTAATGAAGCTCATCATGAAAACGCTTCAGCCCGTCCAGCGAGTCAATTTGCTTGTGGTACATACGGTGTACCTTTTATAGAGCGAAAATACGTTGACAAAAATTTATGAATTCAGCTGCTCGAAAAGGTGGTCCTTTCTCGGTGATTAATTCATGGGGCAACCCACATATGCAAAATGTTTGTCTTAATTTCGCAACAACATCAACTGCAGATGTTCGTCCGATTGAGTTTCTTCAATTTCTTTAAATTCTGATGCATTTGCATTCTGGAAGTATGGCCACAAGCACAAAGAACATTATACCTTTCAAAACATCGGAAAACGGCCTTCACGTTGGTAAAACAATCTTGAACATTTAATTTTTAATTTCCACTTGTTGATAAGCACCAGCCTAGTCCAGAACTGTAAAAACTTTGAAACAAAGTCTACACGTATTCTACGGCTTTCATCTTCCTTAGGTACCACGACAATTGGTACCCAATCACTGTGGTGAACTGGTACTAAAATACCATTCTTCACCATGTTATTCAACTTAAATTCTATCTTAGGTTTTAAAGCGCATGGCATCGAATATGGTTTGCACAATATTGGTTTTGCACCTTCCTTCAAAACAACCGTAGCTTTAAACCCGTTCATTGAAGTTTGTTTGTCCAAAAACATGGTTCAAAATTCTTTCTTCAGCTTCCCAACCAAAGAATTTTCATCTGCTTACACCACTTTCACGTACAGCACTAGAATTTTGCGCAGAGGTATTGCGTCAAGCTAGCATACTACAATCCAGGCAATTCCTTCCTAGTAAGGGTACCCGATGCTTTGCCCTAAATACCAATAATTCTAAATTAAATGTTTTTGAATTTTGCTCCACATTCACAAACACACTTCCAACTACATCCAAATTTCTCCTGTAACTGTTCTACCCTGCTTGGTAATCTTTTTCAACACCAACTCTGGAAAATATTTATTGAACACAAATGACCTAATAAACGTTACTGTTGCCCCAATAGCAATTTCCATAGTAATTGGTACTTCATTTATTTCAAGAATTACCAATTCTGGATTCGAATGTTTCAAGAATACGCCATTCAAAAACTTTAATAACTCAAAACCGTCTTCCTATTCACTATTCTCGCCATCAACACAATTATATTTGGTGAGACGTAGTGTGAGGGACTTAAGAAGTACATAACAATTAAAACTTGAATGCAGGGTTGAAAGTACACCCTGCATTCAAGTTTTAATATTTATGTATGTACTTCTTCTTGTACTATATACAATACAACTTAGACAGAAATACTCATAGGTTCAAGTATATGATGATCTTCATGGCCGATATGAAGATTAATAGCCCAAGATGGCTATCCTGTTATACTTCAGATATCGCAGTGAATGTGTTAGATGTTGATACACTTCTAAAGCTAAAGCACGAAAGAAGGTGAGAACCTTAGTGGTTTTGCAAATTCAGCTGGCAACAGAAAATTTTAAAATAAATATGTAAAAGCGCTTACATGATACATAATTATTTTTTGAATTTAGTTAAATTGTAAACGTAGAAAAGTGTTAATTCAGCAGGTATTTGTATTTTATCAAACTATGTAAACTGTAACATTTTGAATAAAAAAACCAAAATTGAAAATATTTCACGCTATCACTTCTCGGTTTATTAAGTATTTGTTTAGAGTTAGCGGACTAGTTCTCACCCACGGTATAGACGCACTAGTTCATTTCAGTTCGTTTCTATGTTACGATAAATTTGTGTATATAGCATTACAACTCGACACATCAAAGAAAAATACCAGATCTAACTGCCTGTTTAAGATTTTCTTGATGGCGCTAATCTAATGAAGGCCAGAATTCAAAAAGCATCGACAAAAATAACTTTTTCAGTGAATAGTTGGATTAAAGCGAACAAATAAGTTTCGTCCTCCGACAGCTACCAAAGCAGACGTGGTACGTTGAAGAAATCGACAATGATAATGTTATACAGCGGTTAAATTGCAGTTGAAACGTAAACGTTGGATGGACGTTGATAGTTTTCCAAAAATTCACTATTTTGTCTATTGGAGATGTCCAACTAAAAGCTGTCGTAATATGAGCGAAACGCAATAAGTACTCCACAAGTATAGTGCGACCTACTTGAGATAAAGCAGCAAGGTTGACTTTGCGGTATACTGAAATATTCACAGCTATACTTCGTGAGCTGTTGTATGTAGTCCCTTTACATTTTGATGATAAAGCGATATCGATTTTACTTATTGGGTGTGATGGTGAGGTTATTGGTTAAGTGTTTCTTCCAGGCAAATTCTTGTTTAAAATTAGAGAAAGACTTAATAAATTTTGTTAAAACTTCAAAAAAATAAAACTATGGTTTTTATTTATAATTAATCTAATAAAAATAGAGTTAAGTGTTGGGATAGAATATAAAAGGTGCGAGCCTCAAGACTAAACATTAAAGATTTTACATAGAAGAATCGTGCAGAGTTTAAGTCCAGAGTTTAAATTACAAAAATTAGATGTAGGGCACAAGTGGTAATTAAAAGTTTGAATCTTCGAGGCTGATGGTTGTATTTTGAAGGTTATAACTTGGGTTGTTATTATTGTTTTACTTTACATACAACAATACAAGAACATAATTTGACTTAATCTCTCATTTTATATTCTCTTGATATATTTAAATATTCCGATATTAGACATCAAATTTCTATGTCAAATTTCCAAATACTTATTATTGTTGTGGAATGCTAAAGTAAGCCATGTTAACATCAATGTAGAAGAAACTATTGTTTCGTGAACTTAAATAAACCAGTATTTGAAATCGAATAAATTAAATGGTGGTATAGCTATGGGAATCGGTGGATATTGAGTTTGAACTTCATCTGAGGTACCTTTAAGGAAATTTATCATAAAAAACACACTCACTTAACTAACAATGTTAGGTAAACAGTCAAAATTGAGAGAAAAAGTAAAATAATTGTTAAACATTCTTGTATAAGTAATATTTCACGCTAAGATCAACTCCTTTAAAGTTTTTTCTTCTTTTCATTTTCTGTAGAATTTTTACAAATTTAATTATTTTAAAATGTATCATTGGAACATCTTAACATTGTAACAATGTAACATTTTGTAACATTGTAACTTTGTAGCATTGTAATATTGTATTATGGTAACATTGTAACATTGTTATCACATTTTTGTAACATTGCAACATCTTTACATTGTAACATTGTAACTTTGTGATTGTGAAATTTATTTAGTGTCAAAAGTATTAGTATGTTTCTGTGCCTCATTGTTCGCCCACCGTCCAAAGGCGGACTTTTTGGTTGATTTTTTTTTTACATATGTGTTTGTTGGTGTTTCAAAATATTTCATGTGGATTGGGATACTTTTCGTGCTTTTCTTTTGCTATTTTTTCAACTGAATTGGAATATTATTTCTAGAAATACCACGAAACATGAATTAAAAAGACAACAAGGTGCCTTCAGGTGATTATCGTCGACCATATAATCTCAGCTGTATGACAGATGAGGATATTCAAAATATGTGGAATTCAATACGCAGTGCATCAAGTGATAGTGAAGCTGCTGATGATGATGGTGACTTTGATGATGATGATGATTCTATTACTGATTCCGATTATAATGTACAAGCTGAAGTTTATGACGATATAAATCTTTGTGTTACTCAGCTAGAGAGAAACTCCCCAGCTGAAATTTTTATCGATGACATAAGTTGGATTCCAGTTCTACCTTCGGCCGAATCATTATAACAAACAGCAATAATGGATCAAAACCAACTAGAAAAACTGGTACTATTAGTAAAAGTTGAGCCACCGACTCAATCGGCGACAATTGTACAGCTCGCAATGAAACCTGCAAAGCGCCTTCGGTCTCCTTTACCTGTCTTTGAAGAATGAAGTCCTAGGTTAGGTTTCAGTGATTGACACTTATGCCATTTTTGGCCCATTGTGATACCACGCATTCACGCTACATCATTAACCCATTAACTTATTCACCTACTCACACAACTACAGTATTACCACCTGCAGATTGCAAGCTCCATGTCAACCTGTACATTGACATGGACAATGAAGTCCTAGCTTTCAGCCAAATAATGGTGGATTTATTGGTAATGCAGCGGACATTGACTTAAAGTCAATTGAATTCTGAAAGATCACTTGGAAAAAAAACATCTTGTTCATCATCGAAACGAAATTGTATTCAGAGAAGACTCAAAACTTTCGGTTCAGAGTTTAAACGATCTCACAACAGCATATTCTTGCTTCATTTATTTTTTAAATGATCATTTGATCGAAAAAATAGCCGAAGAAAGCGATATGATGGCTCTCCAACAGGACATTCAAACCAAGTTTACAGTAAATTCTGTTGACATTAAAAAATACATCGGTGTTTTGATATATATGTATGTCTATTAATAGACAATAAATTTATTGGTATCCAAGTGTGGAACGGCAACATTGACATTAAACGCCGCTGCCACTGCTAGTTTATCTTCGAAGTCGAGGAATATGTTCGTTAGGCACAATTCGCACGAGTCACATAAAGAACTGCAAACTTTCCCGTGATCCAGACAAAGAGCTTCAAAGAGAATCTAGAGGCTATTCTCAGTGGAATATGTAGATCGTGCGTGCGGTATTAATATAACAACGGTTTTATGGAACGACATGAAAATGTAAGACTAGCTTCAACTTATGCCGGAATAATTTCATTCAAATCCGCAGCTGAACCGGAGCTAGTTAAAGCGACTCGATATGGACGCAGTAAAAAAAAATACTTGGATTGTCCTAACATAATCAAGGGATATAATTATCATATGGCAGGGGTAGATTTAATGAACGGATTGCTCGGACGTTACCACATTCGATTGAAGACGAGCAGTTACTCATTGCGACTATTCTATCATTTGATTGATATGACAATAGTAAATTCCTATCTTCTCCATCGTCATATCCACGGAGGATTCGGTTTGAGGGTTACATGCGCTCGATATTGAAAGTGAATCCAGAGATCCATGGCTGATCTAACTTCTTTTGGAGAAATTAGATGAGGGCACGAAGGCTTTATGGGCAAAAGAGTCTGCAAATATCGACATTCCAACTATACATGAATTCCTGAAATTTCTGGATAAGCGAGCAGACACTTTCGAATCAACGAGAACATTTTCTTCAACGCCTGGTCCTGCAAAAAGAAATCAAGAAATTACGGCTAGAATAAACAGTTTAGTGTCCATCTTTACTTTAATTGGGGGTCATCGGTTGTCGGAATGCCCTAAATTTAAGGAAATGGCATTAGAAGAAAAACGAGGCTACATCAGCAAAACCAACCGCTGTTTCAATTGTTTGAGCATCGGACATCGAGTTATCGAATGCAGATCGAAGAGTAGGTGTCAGAATTGTCGTCGCCGTCATCACACAATCATTCACGAAAACGAGAGCAAGGTAGCAAACCAAGCACAGAACAAAGATGATACAGTGGTGTCAGCATTAAGTCAATCGAGGGTTAGTAGTAGCGCAGCCTTGTTCGTTGATAGTAGTACAAGAATTTTACCTACAGCCATAGTTCGTATTACGAAGGATAATGGTACAGAGAGGGCGATCCATATGTATAAGATCGCGCCATGATATATTCCCACAAGCCGATAAAATCTTTATACAAGTATTAATCTTGCCAACAATTTCATCCAGTTTATACCAGGTTTAACCATCAAGCAGGGGGATCGACAATGGTTAGAAGAATAACGCTGTCAGTTCCGCATTTCAATATCTCGGGTAACATCGATCTATTACTAGGAGTCGATGTGTTCTTCCATATTCTAGAGGATGGACAGATGAGGTCTCCTGATGGTAATCTAGTAGCTCAAAAAACCAAGTTCGGATGGGTTGTTGGAGGAGGCTTGCTAATAGGGTCAAGTGATACGGTCTCAACGTACACGCAATAACAGTTGATATTGATGCAGCTTTAAGGAAATTTTGGGAGATAGAGGAAGTCACTGGTGCGTTAGAAAGTTGTATGTCTGCTGAAGAGCAAACTTGTGTTCGATTCTACCAAGAAAGCACAACTCGAGCACAAGATTGAAGATTCGTTACTCGTCTTCCATTCAAAGAATCTACTTCTAACTTAGCAAGTACATTCAATTTAGCCCTACGTTGCCTGGAGAGCATGGAAAGGCGATTTGAACGAGATCCAAATCTACGTAATCTGCACATCGAATTTTTGGACGAATACGAGTTATTGGGACACATGAGCAAAGTGAACGGGGAAATAGATCAGAGCGCGTATTTCATGCCACACCACGGAGTTCTGAAACAATCGAGTTCAACCACGAAGCTACGAGTCGTTTACAGTGCGTCAATGTTCCGGCAGGTACTTGTACACGAGCATGACCAGAAATACCAGTTGATACTATGGCGAAGATCACCCGAAGAAAAAATTGCTGCCTATCAATTAAAAACTGTCACGTACGGCACGACATCAGCATCATTTGTAACCACGAACACGTTAAATCAATTGGCTAAGAAATTTGAAGATACGAAATCAGAAGCAGCAAGAGTCATCCAGACAAAACATTTACGTAGATGATTTGATGATGGGCGCTGAGTTTCCGAGCAAGCTGTTAAAGCTCAAGACAGATGTTGTGGAAATATTATCTAGTGAGGGATTCAATTTGAGAAAGTTCACAATAAATGATGCGGCACTCCGGAAATTACTAAACAGCGAGTCACATACATCAACCAAAACACTATCCGATCATCCAGATGCAGTACGAGTTCTTGGCATTCGTTGGACTCCAGAAGAACACAATTTCATGTTCTCTGTAGATATGCCAATCACTGAAAAACACACCAAAAGAACTTTCTTATCAGAGGTTAGTCGAATATTCGACCTAAATGGCTGGTTGTCACCGCTGTTAATTAGGCCGAAGATGTTATTACAGAGCTTATGGCTCTGTGAACTTGAATGGGATGACGAGCTTCTAGTCAAAATCGCAAAGAATTGGCAAGATATTAGAACAGAAATTCCGAGATGGCTGGAAGTAACTGAAAATCTTGTGTTGCATGGATTTTGTGACGCAAGCGAGAGAGCTTACGCCTCAGTTATATACGTGCAATCAGTAACGAAGGGAGAGTCTTCAGTTAATCTTGTTGGAGGCAAAATACGAGTTGCTCCTCTGAAACAAAGAAGTTTGCCGCAATTACATCTTCTTGGAGCTTAGTTACTCATGAATCACATGAGAGCAATTGTAGCCCAAAGCGGATTACGTCCGAGGAAAATTTGTTTGTGGACCGATTCAAATATCGTTTTCGATTGGCTTTCAAGCCATCCAGGAAGGTGGAAAATACTCGTTAGCCAATCGGGTTTTGGTGATTTTGGAGAACTATAACTTCTGAAACAAACAGCCACTAAAACATTTATCCGTAGAAGAAGTCGACGAAACGGACCGGTCGTTATGCAGAGAAACACAGAAGATTTATCTCAAAGAGGAATATGAAAGATTGCTGAAGAAAAGAGAGCTACCGAAAAGCAGTCCAATGTTGAAGCTATCGGCTTTTTTAGATGAATTCGGAGTAACGAGGGTCGGCGGGAGATTGCAGAACTCGCTGGCGCAATATAACAAAAACATTCGATTATTCTTCACGCAAAGGCTGGTTTCACTCAAAGAATCATCTATCATTACCATCAGATAAATTGTCATCCATTTCACGTTTTGTGAAAAAAATTTTAATGGAAGTTTTCGATTTTGTTTTAATGTGAAGCAGTGGTAATTATATTCTTAACTAAATATACTACTTCAAATTTTAAGCAAATCAAAATTGTTTTAATTTCTCGATTTCATCATCGTAATAATTTTCAAAATCAATGATCATCGTATGTTAAGAGAATGTTATCTGAGTAATTTTAAGTGATATTTTCGGGATAGTCAATTTTTAAACCAAAGTTCTGATAACCACGTAAAGTTTTAGCCCCTAGCCCTTTATTTTGGAAAAGCTTATTTCAAATTGCAATATGTAGTAAATTTTATATTACACCACATTAAATCGTATCACTGCCATGTCACAATTTGCATTTTACACCACACACTGAAATACGAGTATTATATGCAACTATGTATACATTATTGACGATTTAATTAAATTTTAGCATTGGCAAAATGCCAGCATAATATTGTTGTATGGTAAATTGGAAGCATATGCTAATCGTGCACCTATTTATTGCAAATATCATAAACATAATTTGTATGTATAGTAGAGCTTATTTCCGATGTTTTGAATATTTGCTGTCGTAAATTAATGCATCCCCATTATTAAACGCCGCATGCATGCATACGTAATACAAACTAAACTAAAAGGGTGGCATCCAGCAAACTGTATTATAGAAGATAATCATTTTTATATTAAAATAAAAATATCTAATATTAAATTCAACAATATGTTGTTTCCATAATCCTTGCGGTGTACTCGTATGTGCTGCCAAGAATATTGTTGTTCTTTGTAACCCATAGCAAATATAATGATGATTACACATATCACGATCCATCTACCTCTATAAATCATCGCAACGATTTTATGTACTGCAAATAACCATAAATTCTATAAATTTCTAAAAAAATCAGTACACTAATCAACGATTAGGTCATCAACATTATAGCAAAAAAAAAATTACTATCAGAGACAAATTTTGTCGTTCAGTTTCGATTTAAGGACCATAAATTTGTTTTTCTTTCAATTTTATCTCTCACCAGCTATTTTCTCTCACGAAACGGCATCTGCAAAATCAAAAATTTATCGAACCGTAAACCAAACCGAGTAAAAGCAAAGATATTTTATATATTTTTTTTGTTCAATATCACAAAACTTAAAATCATAAGAACGAAATGGTTTTTCTTCACGACACAATGAACAAAAATAATGCGAAACCAAAATAATGCCTTGGTTGTGATTGGACAAACAAAAGCTTTTGAAAAACAATTACCAATAAATATTATAGGAAGATATCGTGATAAAAACTAACAAAAGTTTCGCGTATATTTTGTGTATGTGTGTGTGTGTGTGTACATAACCCAACATACCGAATACTTATGTACTATAACATATGAACAGGAAAATTTATCGTTTTGTATATATATAAAAAAACCTAATACCACAAATTGTTTATTCATATATGTGAGCTTTTTCCGATATTCTTTTATTTTTTTCTATACTTTTGCCATAAAAACCCAAATAAATATTATATTTAACCCAAGTAAATCTACTAACATGCACTACTATATAGAAATGAACAAAATTTTAAAAAGCGCTTTTAATAGCTTTTCCCGTATATAGTATATGCTCGTAACAAGAAAAATGAAATTAAACAACAAAAAGTAAAAAATGTTTTATTTCTTAAATGCAAAAACTAAAAATATATTTTCCGGTCAGTTTTTATTAAAACTCTGTATAAACTTAAAACTTGTGTAATCACCAAAACAAATTTTTGTTATTAACTTAGTTTTATTGCAATTTATTTTGCAGTTATTACATTTGGATTAGTTTCTTACTTGACCGTTGCTGTATAATTCGGAGTTAATAACTTTCTACCAATTAAATCATATAGTCGATCATAATTATGGGTGAAATTGTTATGGTGTACAACGAGTTATGATTTGCAAAATGTTTGGTGCAAAATAAGGTTATTTGGGTGTGTATTAAATAGTTTGTGTGGTTTTGGCTATTTATGTCGATTATTATTTAGCACAAATCGATGTAGCACAAATGATATTAAATTGTTTATCATAAAGCTTTATTACATTTAACAAAAATTACACTTTCACGAAAGAAGAAATTCAGAATTAAATTTTGAGTTTTAAAATTGTGTTCCATATAAAACTTAGTTCAGTTTAAAGTATTGGGAGAATTAAGAGTACTGTGATAATTGATTTTGTGATTTAATTTAAACTGAGGCTGAAAGTAAGAAATACTTCTCTCTGTCGGTTGATGGACAAAGTTCTCAGTGTTGATTTGGAACCGAGCGTTTTTATTTATCTTGATAACATTATCGAGATGTCAGAGACGCTTAAAGAGCACTTGAATCTGCCGAAAAAGGTAGCCAAACGTCTGCGAAATGCGAATCTTTCAAAAATTTTAGAGACATTGCGATTTTTTCAGGAAGATGAAGTACCTCGGATACATCATTGACCACCATGGATTGAGGTTCAACCTTAAGGAGATTAAAAGTGTCCCCAACAACACCAAAAGAAGTAAAAGACATTCGGAGACTAATTGAAATGACTAGTTTGTGCAGGATGTTAATCGCCGTGAACTCGGAGACATAAACAGTTCCAATCACCCGCATATATTACCAAATACTTCCAATAACAAGTTTCAGTAGAGAACCTTCTTTCGATTACAAAGTTTATCAGGATCCGATTCGATTTTAGTAAGCCCGGACTTTACAGTGGTTCTATCCATTATTTAAGCCTTATATCGATGGTTTCAGAATCAAAGTAGTGACAGACAACACTTTTCTTTTATGATTAAGGAACCTGAAGGACCCTGTATCAAGTTGACCTGCTCGCCACGCATCTTCAAAAACACAGAATAACTCCAGTTGAACATCGTTCCTGATGTGTTACCAAGTGCGGTTGGATCAACTAAATTAGATAATGCGATGAGGAACGACCAAGCAAATCAGAATATCAGTAAAGGCGTCATTGAACCTCATTCTTACAAAAACGGACATTACGCCAATCATATCAAATCATATTAAATCATATCAAATCATATCAAATCATATCAAATCATATCAAATCACATCAAATAATATCAAATAATACCAAATCATATTAAATTATATCAAATCAAAAAAATCATATCAAACCATATTAAATCATATCAAATCATATTAAATCATATCAAATCATATCAAATCATATCAAATCATATCAAATCATATCAAATCATATCAAATCATATCAAATCATATCAAATCATATCAAATCATATCAAATCATATCAAATCATATCAAATCATATCAAATCATATCAAATCATATCAAATCACATCAAATCATATCAAATCATATCAAATCATATCAAATCATATCAAATCATATCAAATCATATCAAATCATATCAAATCATATCAAATCATATCAAATCATATCAAATCACATCAAATCATATCAAATCATATCAAATCATATCAAATCATATCAAATCATATCAAATCATATCAAATCATATCAAATCATATCAAATCATATCAAATCATATCAAATCATATCAAATCATATCAAATCATATCAAATCATATCAAACCATATCAAATCATATCAAATAATATCAAATAATAGTAATTCATATTAAATTATATCAAATCAAAAAAATCATACCAAACATATCAAATCATATTATATCATATCAAAACACATCAAATCATATCAAATCATAACAATCATATCAAACCATAACAAATCATATCAAATCATATCAAATCACATCAAATCATATCAAATCATATCAAAACACATCAAATCATATTAAATCATAACAAACAAATAAAACTATATCAAATCATATCAAATCATATCAAATCATAACAAATCATATCAAATCATATCAAACCATATCAAATCATATCAAATCATATCACATCATATCAAATCATATCAAATCATATCAAGTCATATAACAAATCATATTATATCATATCAAATCATATCGAATCATATCAAATCATATCAAATCATATCAACTCATATCAAATCATATCAAATCATATCAAATCATATCAAACCATATCAAATCATATCAAATCATATCAAATAATATCAAATCATATCGAATCATATCAAATCATATCAAATCATATCAAATCAATCAAATCATATCATGTCAAATCATATCAACTCATATCAATCACGCCAAACCATATCAAATAATATCAAATCATATCAAATCATATCAAATAATATCAAATTATGTCATATCAGTCATATCAAATCATATCAAATAATATCAAATAATACCAAATCATATTAAATTATATGAAACCAAAAAAATCATATCAAATCATATTAAATCATATAAAAACACGTCAAATATAATATCAATCAGTTTTTAATTAATCGACGTATTTCAAACGAAAGTACAATTAAAGTGCATCATTTCCCGTTTCTCTCATTAATAAAATCCCCACCTAAAAATATCGCTATCATTAAAATTGAAAATAATTTTACCGCTAATCCTTTACTTTACTTCTTCCTTTTTTCACAAAAAGCTCATAAAAACGTATCTGAACATATGAAAGCTTTAATTATTTTCATTTTATTAATTTCAAAGTATATTTTCATTCAAAGAAAAAATCGTTCCGTATATTCGAAATGTATATTCATATTTTAATCCTGTTGAAAATGCGAAATTTAATTTGACAAGTTTTATTGTATATACGGTACATCACTCGTGAGATTTATAATATATTTTTGGTGCACACAAAGAGATGAGCTAAATTAAATTTAGTGAGAATGAGAGAAATCTCAAAATTTCCGGTTGAAGATGTTTCCTTATTTTTCGTTATAGTGAGTGTGTGTGTGTGATTATGATGTAAAATCCTATTTCGCGTTCTGTTGTTTCTATGCTCCTGGGTGTAGAAAATTCCCTTAAAAGCTTTGCTCTGTATACGAGCATATTATGCTCGAAAGTAGGGTAAAGCTTTTAAGGGAGTTTTCTACAAGATTCGATTTTCCTAGTATTTATCGAATGATGATATTTATTAATGCTCGCATGTATACAGGGTGAATTTTTTTTTAAATAAATATCAGTTATTAGTTACAGAGATATTGAAAGTTGTTTTATTAAAAAACTTGAATTTATACGTTTTAATGCACTTTATTATTAGGCAGCTAACAATTAATGATTATATACTTTTTGTTCAAATTTTTTTTCATAAAATGTAAGGATTCAGAGCCATGAGCAAAAATTTAAGAGTATTAGAAGCAGCAAGAAAATTTACTTTAAATTCCGCAGCGTTTCATTGTAACACCAAATTAATTGATTGGAATTTACTACCACGCCATTAAGCGAGACTCACGAGTGTCGTCTGTAAATCCACGAACGTGAAAAATTTGGACCGTTGTTTTTAAATAATCTCAGTGTCCGCGTATGTGTGTTTGTCTGTGTTTGTTGTTGTGCAGACTAAATGTCGGTATCCGCTCTATAGCCCAGATGGATTGATTGGGCGGGATGAAACTTCATACTCAGGTTATTTTCACAAAATTCATTGGGATCTTCTCCCCTACTGGAATTTGTGGATAATCGTGGGGGTTTTAATGTCATGTGCCTATGACGAAAACAGTTTCTTCAATGATGGAAACTCATTTTATTTGTCGGTGGAAAACGGTGAATGCTTGTTATGACTTGATATGGTTTTTTATGGTTTGATATGATTTGATATGGTTTTACATGATTAGATATGATTTGATATGATTTGATATGATTTGAAATGATTTGATATGATTTGTTATTATTTGATACGATTTGATATGATTTGATATGATTTGATATGATTTGATATGATTTGATATGATTTGATATGATTTGATATGATTTGATATGATTTGATATGATTTGATATGATTTGATATGATTTGATATGATTTGATATGATTTAATATGATTTGATATGGTTGGATGTGATTAGATATGATATGATATGGTTTGATATGATTTGATACGATTTGATATGATCTGATATGATTTGATATGATTTGATATGATTTGATATGATTTGATATGATTTGATATGATTTGGTATGATTTGGTATGATTTGATATGATTTGATATGATTTGATATGATTTGATATAATTTGATTTTATTTGATATGGTATGATATGGTTTGATATGATTTGATATGATTTGATATGATTTGATATGATATGACATGATAAAATTTGATATGATTTGATACGATTTGATATGATCTGATATGATTTGATAGTATTTGATATGATTTGATATGATTCGATATTATTTGATATGATTTAATATGATTTATTATATGACTTGATATGATTTGATATGACTTGATATGATTTGATATGATTTGATGTGTTTTGATATGATTTAATATGATTGAATATGATTTGGTATGATTTGTTATGATTTGACATGGTTTGATATGATTTGATATAATTTAATGTATTTGATATGATTTAATATGATTTGATATGATCTAATATGATTTGATATGGTTTACAATGATTGTTATGATTTGATATAGGAATTATACTTATATTTGTAACAGATAGCTGTTAACAATTTATGTTTAACAATTATAGTCTGTACACTTACAGAAAACATATAAACTAATCTAAAGCTTTTCAGGATTTGATATAATCAGTTTCTTATTAAATAACTTTTTCTAATCTTTCTTGGTAAGAAAAAATCAGTGCTCTTAACCTGCAAAGGCCAAATTAGCCCGCCTCAATGAAACCTGTACCATAATCTGTTACACATTTATTACAATTTATTACAACAAATCCCGCTTTTATTACAGTTACCGTTTTCGAGAAACGAGTGGTCGGTTTATCTTGTAATAAAACCTACCCCGCTAAAATTGGAACTTTTGATGTAGCCATGATATCGGGATAGTTCTTGGACCAGAATTTATTACAAATTAATTACATTGATTAAATAGTTCAATATCAACCCTATATCTTGACTAAGGGTAAATTTCACCACAAACGATTATTAATGACAAAAACATCGATTTTATCAATATTAATAAATTATTACAACAGACCGCCACCCGATATTAAGCCAAATATCACTCCTTGGACCTTGTGGAGGGCACATCAAGCTTATCCAGGTGTTTAATAAATTATGTATTGGTATTAGGTTGGTATTGTAATGGTACTGTGTTGTCGATGTCATTCAGTTTTATATACCGGCGGAAGAGCCACAACGGTGTACGATATTTTGGCAGCCAATCGAGGCAGAAATGATGCTAAACAAAATTATTAACGGTGGTCAGGCGAGGCCAAATATATGTATATTACCGGCGGATGGGCCGCTACGTTGGAGATCGAGTAATGACATAACCCGCGAACCGCAACGGTTCGGGTGGGACAAAATCACCTGTGGCATGACAGCCACACAAGGCCGCAACGGTGTTCTTCAATAGTATTAAGGAACGATTTTTTTTTTGTTTTTATTTTCTTTTGATTTTTTTTGAAAATTTAAAATTTGGTGTACGCATTGCTCACTTTCCGTCGTTTGGGAAGATTTTTTCACTTTTTTCCTCTCTCGCTTTAGTTGTGATCAATAAAAATTGGGGTTGAATTTCCTCTTTTGCTTTATGATTTCTTTGGATTTTCCTCCTCCGTTTGATAATAGGAAATGATAAAATGAATTACTAAACTTTTACGGGTTAGGTATGAGGTGAGTGGAGACTCCAGTTTGTGTCGACGTAGTGTTCGCGGTCCCTTGGTGCCCGCATCCAATTTCGAAACCAGCGCTTGCGCTGTTTGAATTCGAACGGATGCGTGGAATTCGAATTATTTGGTGTCGTTCCTCAAGTATCGGCCGACGAATTTCAGCGGAGTTCCGGGTTTGTATTTATATTTAAATTGCGTTTTTTTGTTTTTTCATCTATCTGTAATCACGTTGTAGGTCAGGAGCCACGCAAGCCTCAAACCCCACGACCCATAGCACTTCGCCCTGAATTGTAACCGGCAAAACATCACCGTGTGAGGCCTCTGCGTGTGCTAAGATGACATCTGCGGAATGGTGTTGAATCATTCCGAAACAAACATATACCTATTATCAGAAGGCTGACATAGGGCCGAATGGGAATGGGTACAAAGGGCTGAATTTCAAAAAGCCGAATTTGTCGAAGGGATACGTAAAATTTCACGAATAACCAAAGATGAAAAATAGTAAAATTCACAAATTCATAAGAAATTCATTTATGTTTAATAAAAAAAAAAATACGAAATATTCATTAAAACAACAGATTTAAAAAATTATATTTCTAAACACAAAAAAAAATCGGCCCTTCGAACCCATACGGCCCTTTGAAACATTCGGCCCTTCGACACATTCGGCTCTTCGACATTCTCTCTCTCTTTCTCTCTCTCTCTCTGGCACTATATCCCATTAAGGGATTTGGCCGCCTCAAATGAGGTTTCATAATCATATTTTCATTTCGGATAATGAGTGATTAATTTAATCCTAAACCAGCCGTGCAATTTTTTCTTTGTCACCACCGGAAATCGAACCTGGGACCTGCGGTCGCAAGAGCAAACATGCTGACCACTTTGACACTGGGACAGCCTCTTCGACATTCTGCCTTTCCTAATTCCTAAAATTTCATCTGAATTAACAACCGACAAAATCTTGTCGATTATTAATTCATCTTTTGTCGAGGATCGAATAATCTTCGACAAAACTAGGGTTGACCTTGTTAGTTTTCTGAAAACTAAGTAAAAATAATGATTTTTGATTATAAGTTTGTTTAGCAAAACTCCGATTAGTTTAATTTTTCCTTTATTAGAAATCAAGTGTGGTGTATTCGAGATCTATGCATACATTAGTGGTAAAAGATAGTTGGGGGTGTTGCCACAACATCTTCACCACACCATTTTGTTTACTTTTTAATTAAGTGATAGGACCATTAAAAATATGGACCGACAATACTGAGTTCCTGTAAAACGTGGGACCATTTCTTAATTATGCATACAACCGACGAATAGATACAAATAACTTTGTAACTGTTTCGTTCACAATATACAACATATAAATTGATGGCCCATAAAATTCCATAAACCTTTATAATTTTATATCGATTTTACACAGCATTAGAGAGAGCACCAGACGCAATTTATCGTAAACAATTTTTATATCTTAATATTTTTACGTTCTATATTTTATTACTGAGCTCAGTCTAACGAATTTAAAAAAATAAAAATAAAATAATAGAATAAAATAAATAAACAATAAAATTAAAATCAATTGATTTTATTTTTATATATTACTAAATATTTCAGTTACAGCGTATACCACACACAAAATTTATTATTGCAAATTTATTTATTTTTATTGCACAATTTTATTACGTTTATTTATTATTTTGTTACATTCTCTCTCACACACACACTCACACAATAAACAAAAAATTTAATAATTAATGTCGAAAGTAATATTTATTAATAGTCGGTTCAATAAGTTTTATTAATAAAATAAAAATGTTATATAGTAATAAAAAATTTTATCGATTTGTTTTTGTTGTTGTCTAAATATATTAAGAGTAAAGAGATAAATAAATAAGTAATTAAATTTAAAAGTTTGGCGCGTTAAGTGAATAAAATATTCAAAACTTTTATAGATCTTCCCTTCATTATAATAAAAAAATTTATTGATGATTTAATAAAATAAAAATAATGAAAGTTTGTTTTATGTAATCAAAATTAATTTCAATTATATTACGTAACCCAAAATAAATATTATTTTATTATATCCATATAAGAATCGAGCAATATTATTTTTCTACGAATCTAAGTGCCATTTCAAGGAGTCTACATAAAGTAAATAACTTTCTTATTACAAATAATTAAAAATAACGAAATAAAATAAAAATTAAGTTGTTTTGATTTTATTTTGCGTTTTCTGTTTTGCACAAACTTTTAATTAAAATTGTATTTTTTTTTTTAGTTTTATGGGTATGAATTTTTTTTTTCGAAAAAAGGAATAAAAATAAACTTTTGAGAGCTTTTTATTAGTACCATCTTGTATTATCATGGCTGAACTGCGGTTGCTTGAGTACGATTCCCGCCGTAATTCGGTCTAGTAGTTTTAAAAGTATTCTAGTAGAGTGTTATTTTCTCAGAATATATTATCACTGTTTACAGATTACACAGCAACAAAATAATTTTTTGTTCTCGGTAGATAATCAAATTATTTATATCAAATTTCTCCATTTCGGGAAAATCACGTCAAACAATCAATCATCAGAAATGCGATAATAAATTGAGAAAAGCAAAAAAAAAATCAATCTGCACAACAATAAAATTATATTCACTTTGACGTACGTATCCAAGGTTTTGGAAATAAATTAGATTATATAGGTTCGGTGGGGCCGCGCCCCCTCCGGAACATTATGTTCGTTATGGCTTCGTTATTCAATTCGATTGCCTAACACATACAAATGTACAATCGTACACAAACAAACACAAAAAATATATTTTATTTGCTGTCGGGCGTGTGTCTTCGATTCAATGAGACGAAAATTAATGAGTCACGACATTTTATTTTGCACCAAAAAAATAATAATTTTCCCATTTAGTTAGATTTGCCTTGTCAATTGTCGGAACGAAAATTTAAATTAACCATTAATGGAATATCGATTCATTTGTACTTTTATTTATTTTTTCCGGGAAGTGAGATTTATAAATTTTTCATTGATTACAAACAAGATGAAAATGGTGAACGGAATCTATAAGTGTTTGCTTGAGTCTTTGATTAACCTCTAGTAACCATAATGTTACTAGCCTTGGTAGTCTAGTAATTAAGGATAAATTAACGAAATAAGAATGAAACAGACATGCTAGACTTTTAACACCAGAACGAGAAGTTTTTCTTTATTCAATGCGATTTAAGAAATCCACAAACTGTATCTGAATTCTGTAACCGGAAATTTTTTCGATATGTACTAACCTAGAGAGGACTAACAAAAGTTCGCTTAGTTGACCGGCCGCTATTCTTGAAATCGGTCGATATTTCTAGCGGCGGATTATAATTTGCATTAAAAGTCTTCTATTATTTATTTCACTACTAAACAAAAATCGGTGAAATTTTTGGCGAAAAAGTCACGTAAAACCAATGCAGTATGAGATGATGGAAATGATTGATGATGAAATGATCTTTCAAAATGGTTTTCACTGTTCCTTTCGATATTTCAACGATGCCAATAAAGTCTCTGACTGTTAATAATTTATTAACGTGTTGATCAACAGTTGATGTTGATGGCCGTCCTAGGCATGGTTCGTCGTCAACACGTTCTCCAGCCTCTTTGAACAATTTGTACCAATCAAAAACACTTGCTCGCGACATACAATTATCACCAAAGGCTTTTTGCAACATTCTGAACGTTTTGGCACGACAAAATTGATTCCGCAGACAAAATTTAATGGAACTTCTTTGTTGAATAATTTCACTCATTACGTAAAAATCGCCAAACGCACTTTTTGTACTTCAGAAAAACGATTCAGACACTAATTATTATTTTAATGTGAAATTTGGCACAGATATCACTGACAGTCATACCAACATAGAAAAAAATATTTCGACGAATGGTTTTCCGCGCGAAATTTAAATTAATAAGTCTTACTACTTTTTGCCCACAGTAGTATTTTTGTGTCACAGGCAAGGCAATTATTCATTTGATTTTTACTTTTAACGAGAAAAGATCGTCTTCAGTTTGCGGTTATTATTGTAGAATATTAAAGTATAAATTGTTATTTGCTAATTTTTCATTGATTATTTCGTTGCATATATCCAGCCGTTTGTAATATTTTAGCTCGTACAATTTTTTATTGTATTTTTGTTGTATAAGCAATTTTAATTCTCAGAGAGAAATTTTTTTATATTTCCATCAGACCAAGGCATGGTGTTTAAAGTGTGGCTTAACAAATGTGGATTAAGTGAATGGAATGTACCAAAACGATTATATATTTGTGAAAAACTATTTAATCCTGACTGTATAGGCAAAAGAAGTGTAACGAAACCTTTCAAGATCGTATAGTATTTTCACCACAGGTGAACTCTCAGAACGTCGTTTCGTTTTCAGAATTGTTTTATATACTCACTCATTGCCCTTGCGCGGTCATTTTGAGCGCGGCTTTAGCTCAGGAGTTTAGGGGTGGGTGTTGCAAGGGTTGAACGAGTCTTGCTAGACCGCTGGGTTAGAAGGCAACAAAAAATAAAAGAAAACATAACGGAAGAAAACTATTAATGCGGGTGACAAATTCTGACCGAAGTAAAATTTGACCATTATCTCAGAAGGAAATTGACAGTATATAAGGGAACGGAGAATTATGACGGAATGGAATCATAAAACTAAAATATTAATTAGGTGTAGCCGATAATTTACATACATAAATTGAATTAAATGAACATTGCACCTGCCATTGCACTACCTACCTGGGTCTCACCGATACTTATTTAATATCTAATATTATTTAACGAAAAAAATCATTTAAATTCAATTCCGAGCTGGAAAATTAACATAATGTAATATTTTATTCAATCGTTAATCGATATCAAATGAATTTAAAAGAAAAAAAAATATAATTTTAAACTATAAATGTACACAATTCCAAAAATAAAAATTCGCCTATAAATCTAACTACCTAGCTAAACTTAATCTAGACTCACTCTAATCTTAAATATAATTTAAATTAAATAATCAAAAAAAAAAATTAACGTGAACTTTTAATTATGTAAATTATTAAAAATAGCACAAAGAAAATGAAAATAATTTTATAACAATAAAAATAAGAATAAAAAAACGTTACTTGCTCGATGACGTAGAAAATGTAGATCGCTTGATGTATGTTGAATGATGACTGCAAGAATCCGATTCAACGTTGATCTTGAACAATATTCACGAATATTCGACGGTTGATTAATCTCGACGAAGGTGTGTTCAATCGATAATTAGATTGAATCAATATTGAAAATGTAATTTCTACTTGGTCATGTATCCGTTGATATAGAGGTTTACTCTTCATGTTCATTACAGTAATTTTTCACGTCACTTGAATTTAGATTATTTCGAATCTATGAACTTTTGCTTCAATTTGCACTAATTTATCAACTAAAAGCTTATTAGCGCACAAACATTACACATTGTTAACACTTATTAGTGTAAGACATTGTTTTTCGATTTATTTTCAACACAATTTTAGTCTTTGAGTAACGTAAAAAAAAACGGATCATCTTAACGGTCACTTAACATTTAAAACGAAATATTAAGCACATATAAAAGTTCAATTATAAATTAAATATCAAAGTCTTATAATTGGATTTGTGTATTTACAAAAAAAATACGTGGCTTTTACGTAACCCGAATACACTACATGATTTAATTAACTGGTCAGGGCATCGATAAAAATGATCGAATAAAATTTATTATATTTAATATAGTCCAACTATCAGATTATTAGACCGATAAAGCATATGATCGTTTACTTAATTATTATACACATAATTTCTTCAATGTGCAAACACAAAACTTTTAAGATAAATTATCACAACCGATTCATATCAATCTTAATTGTTACACGATCCAAACGATTTTAGATTTACCAACTGACTGACTATATATCGCGAAAAAAACCCAAAAATTTAGAAGACACACCTACCGATGTACCAAAATATATTTGTAGTAGTACCTTTCGATAATCGATTAACGATTACTACACTCCATGGTATTCTATTGCTACTGTAACGCAGTGGTGGACAACGCTTCGTTACAGAAGGTTGAAGCGAAATTCGTTTCCTGAGCTTTATTTGACGTATCCGGATTTTAAGTTAAACCAAGAAACTCCATTAAGATACCAAAATATTAAAACGTATAGCAATAATATTGTTCCTATAAATGAAGACAGTCGAGTGTATTGAGCAAAGTAATGACTTAGAGTTGCCACTTTAAGATAATAATAGTGATATCTTGCATTAGTTGCGAAACTCACATAAAAATGCGTATTAAAGCAAAAATATGAGAATGCTTTACAAAAACAAATATTAAAAAGCGATTGAAGATCAGCCGGCAAAATAGGAAGATATTGTTTGTGTCCAAACCAAAATCTCTTTTTAATTTTATCGATAAATTATCCCTCATAAGTCCAGAAGAAAAAGAATTTATAAAAATGTTGATCAACGTATCAAAGCAGTGGCCCTTAGAGCACAAAATTATAGCACAAAAAAATTATTTTAAGTCTCCTAGTTGTTACAATTTTCTCAGAGAAAATTTTAAAATTGCGTCTACCCTCAAAGTCCTCACTTTGTCGATGGACCTTAACAAAAAATTTGAAACCCGGCTTAAATAGTTTTGTACTCAATAGTCTAAAAGATAAAGTTTGTGAAATCAGTGAAACTGATAAAAATATCGCGTTATTGTTTGATGAGATATACCGGGTGTTTCTTTTAAACTGAGACGATCAAATATCTCGAAAATAGCCAATCATACCGCGGGGGAAATATATTAGTGCAGAAAAAGTAGTCCCCCCCCCCCTTTGTAGGTGGGGCGGGGGTAACTTTTAAACTAAGATAGGAAGCCATATTTTTATTGCAGATACGGATTCTACGACTAAAAGTACGTATGATTTGAATGAAATATTTTGTTCGGTTCATGATAGATGGCGTTCTAATCGACGAAATTCAATTTTTTCAATTTCTTCTTTTTAGAACACACGCATTCGATTCTGCAATACGTTTGAAATAAAAAACATCACGTTTTCATTGGAAATACTCGAAATTCGTCATCAAAACAATTTATTAATGTAAATGACAGGTGAATAAAATAATTTTAGCTTAAAATAAGTGTTCAAAATGATGGCCTGCGACTTCAATGCACTTATTAATACGCATTTCAAATGATTGTATACAACTGAGAAGTGTGTTTGGTTGAATTTCAGCACGCGCATTTGTGATTCGCTCAATCATGTTCTCACGTGTTGTTGGTTCTTGTTTGTAAAATTGCTCTTTGAGATAGCGCCACAAAAAGAAATCTGGCGAAGTAAGATCTGGTGATCTGGCGGGCCAAGTTATCGGACCAGCTCTACCGATCCAGCGACAATTGAAATCACGATCAAGTATTTCACGTGCCACCACCGAATAGTGTGCAGGACAACTATCATGTTGAAACCACATGTTCCGTCTCACTTCTAAGCTCAAATTTTCAAGTAATATTGGCAGTTCATTTTCCAAAAAGTTTCGGGTCATTTGACCATTCAAGTTGCCTTTAATAATGTGGGGGCCAATGAGTTTGTTGCCAATTATTCCACACCATACGTTGACAGTCCAAGGACGCTGATGTACAACTTGACGAAGCCAGTGCGGATTTGTAACACTCCAATAATGCATATTGTGTCGATTAACCGTTCCATGGTTTGTAAAAGACGATTCGTCAGAGAACATTACGCAACGAAAAAAATTGGGGTTTTGTTGTATTTGTTCACGTGCCCAATGACAAAATGTTATCCGATTTTGGAAATCAGCGCCATGAAGATCTTGGTGTAAAGACACATGATATGGATGATACTTGTGCTGTTTTAAAATTCTCCAAACACTGGTGAGGACAAACCGGAATCGCGAACTATTTCTCGTGTACTAACATGAGGATTATGAGCCAGTGCTGCTAATACAGCAATTTCATTATTTTCTCCAGTGACTGTTGCTCTACGGGTCCTCTTTTTTGGTTGAACATTTCCATCAGTAATAAATTGTTTGATAGTACGGCCAAATGAAGCACGTGAACGAATCCTATCCGGAAAACGTTAAGCGTAAATAGCAACAGCATTTTCAAAATTTCTGCCAGCTTCTCCATAAACCAGAACCATTTCAATTTTCTCTCGCACAGTTAAACGCTCCATTCTAATGTATTTTATCGTTTATTTTGCAATTACGAAAAACATGAAGATAAGAAAAAACACAAACGTTAAATGTGATTTACAAAACTGAATAAATTGTTTTGATGACGAATTTCAAGTATTTCCAATAAAAACGTGGCGTTTTTTATTTCAAACGTATTGCAGAATCGAATGCGTGTGTTCTAAGAAGAAGAAATTGAAAAAATTGAATTTCGTCGATTACAACGCCATCTATCATGAACCGAACAAAATATTTCATTCAAATCATACGTACTTTTAGTCATAGAATCCGTATCTGCAATAAAAAATATGGCTTCATATCTTAGTTTAAAAGTTGTCCCCGCCCCACCTACAAAGGGGGGGGGGGGGGGGGACTATTTTTTCTGCACAAATGTATTTCCCCCGCAGTATGATTAAATTTTGATTATGGACATTTTTGCCGTAGAGTGGCTATTTTTCGAGATATTTGATCGTCTCAGTTTAATTAAAAGAAACACCCGCTATATACGGCCTGATTTGGAGTATGATCAAGTAAATGACGTAATTGACGGCTTTTCGCAAATTAACAAAAATAAAAACTGAACAATTGCTCAGTACATTAACGTGTTTATGATTCAGGGTTTATTTAAACAATATAAATACGCATTTGCTTATCACGCAACTGAAAAAAGTATGGATGGTGTTAACTAAAGTGTGACTGTCGTGGACAGGACAACCTTATAGTTACATTCATTGTTGCCACTATCCTTTTAAATGTACCCCGTAGGCGGCATTAACCCGCTAGCTCAGCGGTAAAGGTTAATTGGCCGTGGGGATGGGGATACAAAAATAGCAGCCTAGATTACTGCCGGAGGTAACAAAATAAGACGGGTGCAGATGGGAGAGAGCATCGGACCCTTAAATAATGAATTGGGCAAACAGCCTAGACAATTTGTAAGAAATTGCGTAGTCAGCAAAATGGTGGTAATGTTGCAAGTGTTGATAAGATTGCGGCTTGATGACCAAATTGCTGATGGATGCGATTGTATAGTTTTCCACTAGTTAATATCCAAATAATGTTTATGTAAAATAAAACGAGGCTGATTTGGTTTAATTTCCTTTATTTCACAATATTGGATTTGATAACTTAAACTTATATGTTGATCGCCTGAAGACTCCATTCGAATAGAATGAGACGATGGAAAAATTTTATCTTGTCAAAATTATAAATTAATTCACCACATAACCTACTAACTGATCTATGGCGACATCTTATTTTAATATTGCGTGCATTTACGAAATCATGCGACATCTTTGAACGACTAGTTGAATTTTTAGTACAAAAATTATAATTATGTTTTTGTGCGATGCAGTTGGTAACTTATTTTTGTTTTGATTGAGATGTCAAAACTTATGAAATCAACAACGAATTGTTGGTGGTAACCTAATTAATCAAGCTATATGTGGTAAGCTAATTAATCTAGGAGAAATCTAATGATACTCGAGTATGTAATAATTCAATTGTAGATTAGAGATCATTGGATTTTTCCTTTACATTTACATATCTATTAATGTAGATTTTAATGGAACAATCTTGTTTCTTTCAGACTTTACTCGATATAAAGCAAACGTCATATGACGTAAATAAATTTATGATGTAAGTATTTTGTATGATTAAACGTTTTATATTTTATTTGATTTTTAAATGTTCCGTTCCTGAACACAGCCCATTGCAGGAAAAGTCGGTCAGACGCCGACCGTGGTTGTATTATTAAAAGAAACTATTTTTTCATCTCAAAATTTAGCCTCCCGGGCCTGAATCATTATTATTACTAAAAAAGTTAGTACCTAATTATTTACGTGTAGCAGTGGTATGCCACTTTGCTTGCTAGGAAAGGGAAAAGATCCACCTAGTGTCACCAATTTCCCTCCCAGCAAACCCCGTGTCAACCCACTGCTGTTATTTAGTTTGTTAGTACAAAAAGTTCCTTACCTTAATTACTCCCCAACAATCAAAATATCTGAAGAAAAATCCACACAAGAACAACAAAAAAAAATCACAGGAAAAAGCAAAAAAAAACTAACGCAAGAAACAATTTGAATTAGTTTATCTTAATCAACACTTTATTAAATCTCAACAAAAATACAAAAAACAAAAATAAAACCCAAATTTCACAAAAAAAAACCACTTAACACGACTCAAAACAAAAAAAAAAATTAGCAAAAAAAAACTTAACACGGCAAAGAAAAACTTAGCACTTAAACTAAATATGACCACTCGTTGGTCTGCCTCAAAACTGACTGCCTTACCAAAAACCCCACAAGCGGTTAATTTTTCTAATTTTTCATTAGTTGGTTGAGGGGGGAAAAAAGTGTCTTCGTAATTAAATTGAAAACCTTAACCAATTTACGAAATCAAATTACCGCGCAAAGTAAAGAAACATTTTTGCATACTCGGGTAATTTGGCACAACTCCGGATGCAGTCTTTCTTTTATTGCATCGGTCATGCCATTTACCTATGCACAAGTATATAGGAAAAAAACATTACATTCCCATATGTGCACAAAAGACGTAATCCAATTACGTTCATGAACATATTTTTAGCTCATTTAACCTTGGTACTAAAAATATTCTAACGTGAATGAATTATGTATGTTAGTTAAATGAAACCTAAAAGGAAATGTAAAAACATCAAAACATGACGGTCTCGTTGAATTGGAAACAGGTGAAGATATCGTCTTCGAAGTCATGTTATTATGGGATAGATGGATTGGGATTGGTCGGTAACAGAATTAGATATAATTCCGTTACAATGATGAGGTTACCAAAGAGGTTTTCATGGAAGCCATTAAATCATTATTTGATGTTGGATTCAAAGCAGTAGTGTGCAATCAAGGGCCTAATAATCGTAAATGCTTTCGTTTACTTAACGTGTAAAAAGAAAATCCATTCCTTTTTTATGAAAATTATAAAATCTTTGCTTTATATGATTCGCCTCACTTGTTTAAATCAGCCAGGAATAATTTACTTTCCTGTAATTTAGATACTCTTGTTGGAACTGCTAACTTGGAAAGTGCCTACTGAAATATTTGAAGATTAAAAATCTAAAATCACTAAACTTTGTCCGAAAATAACGGCGCAACATATTTATCCCAACAATTTTCAAAAAATGATAGTGTAATTTAAATATTTTGCAGAACTGTTGCCGCGGGTATAAAATCAGTGATGGATTTTAACATATTTTCGGGTGAAGGTAAATCAAATGCAGCATCAACAGTGATTTTTTCGAAAAATTTGACCGCCTGTTTGACAAATTAAACAGTAAACTACTTTACGATCCAAATCCTTTAGAAATTTGCATTAAAGAAATCAAATGTTGTTCATGTAAACTTAAATTTTATGCTTGAATATCTTGACTTAATTAAATCCAATCCTAAAAAACTATGTATCGTTTTAATGGTTTGATTCAAACAATTAGAGGCATTTTATTGTTATACAGGAGCAAAATACAAAAACTGGTTTTATTCTAAAATCAAGGCTTAATCAGGACCCGTTAGAATTTTTTTTTCGATTATCAGACAAAGTGGTGGAAATAACCATAATCCATCAGTGCATGAATTTTCCAAGACAATTTAAAAATTGCAATGACAATGCATATTTTGGACAACTCACCCTCAGCAAATTGTGGAAGTGACAATGATGAATTATTAATGTCGACTATTTCAACATACTCGCGTAGTGAAGCTGATAGCAATAATGAGGAAAACATTTCTAAAAAGAATGATATTGCAAAAACGATCAATGATGAATTAGATTTGGTTATTATGGCCACGGAACAAGATTATGATGAATCTTTAGATGATGCTTCCATTAGGTATTTCACAGGCTACGTCGCCCTTAAAATTTTAAAAACTAATAACAAGTTGTTGTAAAAATAATTTGGTTAAATTGGACGATAGAATTAAAATGAAAAGTGAAAACTTTCTATTTTACAAAAATTATACCAAAAAGCGAGTTCGGTTCACTACACCAACTGAATTTTTTTTTAAATTTCAAAACTACATATTGATATTTTCTCCAATATATTTAAAAAACAACCATAAATTTATAGCATCAAGCAATACTTAAGTGACGTGTGTATAATGCGCACAAATGCATGTGAATCATTTAACTTGTGGTTTAGCAAGGATAATCCTTGCTATGAACATAATTGCAAAATACTTGATTTTACGATTTTAGTTCTTTTAAGAAAACATTGCAAATGGCGTACTAAAATATTTCTTGGTTTCAAAAAGCCGTATGTTAAAAGGTAAGTTTAATATATGTACATCGAAGCTAAATCGATTTTTGTATTATGTATAAATTTAGAATTTTTCTGATTTGAGAATTTTATTGAAATTTGAATTACTAATTATATTTTTAATTGCTGAATAATTAAAAAAAATGTAAAAATAAAAAAAAAATTGAATAAAAAAATTTTAAAAATCGGCGAACTTTTAGACTGTCTTATCTCCTTGTCTGAACTGTCAGAGCTCCTGCACCCAATACGCAATCCTTCAAGTAAAGATTGATATAGTTACCTTAATTTTCTGGATTTTATAATCCAACGCAAATTCGAAACCGGTTAGTGAATTCCACTTCTTCGATGTTAGATTTATCAGTTACACCGTCAACCTATGGTCATTGGCCGTGCCTCTCGTTACTCTTCCTTGCGTAATGAATGGTGATATTTTCTCCTTTAGTTCTGCAGAACATTTACTATGCATTAATTTGTAGAACACGCAGAGTTCTGCAACATTTCTGCGGTGTTGTAGGCTGTCTAGATCTTTTGTGAGTCTGGGGTTGCGTATGATTTGGATGGCACGCCGCTGAATCTTATCCAGTTACTGGAGGGCACTACCATACGCGCTGCTCCAAACTTGGCAGCAATACTCTATACATGGTCTGATAAATGTCTGATATATCTGGAGAACTTGATGCGATTTAAAGAACCTTCTGTATCTATTGAAGAACCCCAGTTTTCGTGAAGCTGACTTGGCCAATGAAACAATTTGTGTATTCCATTTTAATTTGTTGCTAATTTGAAATTCAAGTAGACGAATTGAGTCACAACCCACGATCTTTTATCCCACACATGTTTTTTTACCACAAAAAGGTATTTTTTGTGACTTTTTTTATGCGAGAAATTAATCAAAAAACCTTAAGTATGAAATTTCATACCGATCGGTCAATCCGTTGGGCTATGGAGAAGCCACACGCATTTTTACGGAACTGATCAGCCAAAAGTACAGCTTCCCGTCGACCAATTTCGGCCAACGGGAAGAGCTTATGTATGAAATTTCATGCCGATCAGTATATTCGCCCGTGCGGGGGAGATGCTACTAAACTTCATATTAAAGGTGTTTCTATAAATTAAGAAATCCATACGAAATGTGGTGGCCATCCATATACCAGAAGTGGCACCTTCCGTAGGATCTGGGTTTCTTCTAGACACAGAAGCGGATATTTTCCACTTTCGAACTTAGATAGTCACTATGCCAGCCAATCTCTGAGATTTTTTCTATTTTGCTTAGAGTAGTAGAACATCCGTGGACACGTAGACTCGCTATATTGGTAAAACTTTAAAAATTCAATACATGTGCCTAGTTCATCATTTCGAGATAGAGCAGCTAACTGATTTAAATAGCTCAAAGTATCCCCTTTTGAACGTATATAGTCACTATGCGAGCCAATCTCTGAGATTTTTGTTATTTGGTTTGGTGTATATATTGAAAAATTTATAATAATGAGCATTTTAGATTTTTTAATGTTAAACAATTTCTTTTGTTTTATCAATATTTTTATCAATATTGTTTCGATTTTAATATAAAATAAATACACTGTTAAAATTGCACACTTACAAAAAATTTTGTCCAAGAAATAAAAATGTGTCCAAAAACTTCACAAAGAACACTCGCGTAAATTTTTGTCCAAAAACTTCACACTGGTACTAGCAACAACATAAAGCGAAATAGACGGTTCGCTTCTAGATATTATTGTTCAAATCAGATATTTTTAATTTTCCGCTGTTACCGAGCTACCTTCAAAAATCAATAAACGCTATCCTAAAATGCCATTTCCGCACACATTTAAGGATTTTCCTCAACCATTTGTTCAAAAATGTCACAAACTGACTCTAAAATATTATTAATTGTTCATAATTTTAAGAAATATTCCGATCCTTATTTTGGTATTATACCTTTAAGGTAATTTCTATTATTATTTTTGTTGTTGTGGAGAAAAGGATCGAACAACTGTTGTATGCATAGTATAATTCCTTATTATTTGTGAAGAACATAGCGCCATGCAATAAAATTTTATACGAATACCAGATGAACTCAAATATACGTACACAAAAATATGGCAAATCAAAAAAGGATCGTGACTATACAGTTTGCACACATGATTGACGAATAAATAATTACCCTAATTAGTCATAATTTAGCGTTTCACTTCTTCCTTTATATAGGTACACGGATTTTCCCCAAAAAATAGTTTAGACCATGTTTTTGGGATTTTATCATTTTTATGGCATAGCGCCATCCCATAAATTGTTTGTTTACCAGATGAGATTATTTTATTATTCTACGGGAAATATCTTTGAATGAAACTTAATTAAATTATGAACCCCATATGGTCGACACAAAAATATTTAGATTTTCGAAATAATAGACAAGAAATAGAAATTCCCACAATCAACTAAATATTAACCCGCCCTTCGTTCGGAAATTACGTAAATACTAAATTTTCCCAAACGGAATTATTCGTCTGTCTCTTTCTTTAGATTTTGAGATAAATACGGATGCAATTTCGGTTTGCAGCTCATTCGAGTTTAAGTATTTCAAAGTCAAATATTATCGCATATAAATATTCTTTCAAGTGAAAATGGCAAATAGTGAAAACATAATAATTAATTTTACAAAATTTACCATCGAAAATATAATTTACTCAAATAAATTTGGTAAACGTTCGATGACTAGCAGAAAAGTGTTCCAGTGCGCCGTTTGTTCCGAAATTTATAGTCATCACAAGCAGCTGAAGCGTCATTTTAAATCACATCAAATTGACATCAACATGTTTTCGTGTTCCGAGTGTGATAAGAAGTTTGCAAAACGGTGGGAATTCACCAGACATATTAAATGTCATGGATATACACAGTGTGAATATTGCAGAAACATTTTTAAAATGAATTACATTCAGAGGCACATCAATAAGTGTACGGTGGCCAAGAGTCTTCTAAATTTTGATTCGACCCCGCTCCGTGAGGATCAGCTACCGTTACCCGTGATCGAATTGCAAAAAGAAATCGATAATAATAATAAAAGTTGATCTATAAATGATACTGTGTGTGTGGTCCAGCGTGTTCTACGAACTAGTCGTTATAAGTTTTTGTACATATTAGGTTATAAGTTCATATGTATTAGTATTGGAAATAAATTATTAAATAAAAATATGTCTAAATGTTAAAATTGGCTTTTCCTTTTTTAAAAAATTTGATTCGTTCATTCTGAGTTTGCAAACAAATTTGGGAAGAAAATTTGGTTTATAAATATGAAGATTGATTCATTTCGTGATACTCGTATATTCAAGCTCCCGATTATTAGAAGTTTTAAAAGATTTTAAAAATTTAAAGTAATTATTTATATTTGAGGGACCTATATGATTGATGAATCAAATATATTTTTTCATAGAATACGCAGAGTTGGAATAAGCATAGGGTAATATTATGAAATTTTCGACCAAACGTCGATTATTTTACGTCAGCTCTTGAAGTGTCGAGTCCATAAAAGAAAAGTGTAAGTGTTGAGAAATAAAAAAAGTTTGTTATTTAAAATAAATTAATAATTTAAACTTATAAAATTTTAATAAATTTATTAATTTAAATTTAATAAAAATAATTAATTTAAATTTCATATTTTTGATAACTTCCAACAATAAATATAAATTTAATAATAAATTGTATTTTTTTTTATCTAAAAAATTAAATTGATTTTACGTATACATAAGTAAAATGCAATTGTGTGTCTTCAAAATTATTCATAATACCGATTTTCGACGTTGTCGATTATCGACACGTAATGTATTATCTAGATTCTATAGTGATTTTTTCCGTCCCTGGCGTCAACAATGTGGACAACAGCAATAACCTCTCTAGACAGCCAGCCAGATGGCGGTTCAGAGGTTTTCAAAGATTATGCTGTTAAATGCCTTTGGTATGGTATTCATAATTTTTTTTCAAAGATAAACCTCAAAGTGACCAATGGCCAGTGGATGATCAGTTTGGGTGAAAAACATTAGTAGACGCTGACGATATTTTCGGCAAGAGACATGCTTCTGGTTAAACGATAACTTTCACATTTGACACAAGCGTCTTTTTATGCAGCGGACATAAGAGTTGTGTCCCAGGTGGCCATATTTCAGAATTTTTTTAAAAAGCTATTTTACAACCAACATACCCAGTCTTATCATAATAGGTTAAGATATGGCCGAGTTCCAATCCAGGTGGCAATATTCCAGAACCACTTCCAAAAACATTAAGAATCTCATTTTCATCCCACATTTCTAATCTCATCATAATCAGTTAATAAATGAACGAGCTCCGTTCCAGGTGGCCATGACTTCTTCCAAAATGTATTGTTAAAATTCCATTTCCATCTAATATAACCAATCCGATCGTAGGTAATCGGTTATGAAACAACCGAGTTCCGTCCTAAGTGGCCATATTCCAGACCTCTCCCAAGAATCATTTAAGAATTCCATTTCTATCTAACATGACCAACCCATCATAATTGGTTAATAATTGGCCTAATTCTTTCCCAAACCGACCTCTTCCAGAACGCCTCCTCAAAAATTACTTTAAGATCCTATTTCCATCCAAAATACCCAATCCTATAATAATCGGTTAAAAACGACCGAGCTTATAACTTCTTTCAAAATTGTTTTCAAAATCCCATTTCCATCCAAAATACCAAGTCCAATCCAGAACTCCAAAAACCTTTTTTGAATCCCATTTCCATACAACGTTCCATATTTAAAATTGATCGGTTACGAATTAGTCGGTTTCCGTCATATGAGTCCATATTCCAGAACTTCTCTTAAAAATGATTTTATAATTCCATTTTTATTCAACTTACCTCCATCATAATTTGTTAGGAATGGTCAAGCTCCGTCCTAATTGGCCATAAACCATAACTTCTCCCATAAATCATTTTTTAATCCCATTTCCATCCACCATATTCAATCCTAACATGATCGGTTCAGAAATGTTTGAGTTCCATCCCAGTAGGCAATATTCCAGAACCTCTCCTTTAGTTAAAAAATGATCGAGTTCCGTTGCAAGTGGATATATTCAGAACGTCTTCTAAAATTCATTAACTTAAGCTTGATCGAGAGATTTTTATTTCTTATTTCCTCGATTTTAATTTCCAGAAGTAAGATTTTTATGATTTCGATATTGCGGGATTTTTGGTTTCCAGGATTTTTTCAGACAAAAGCTCTCCTCAAGGCGAGAGTTTAATTTGGCCAATATCAGATGTCGATCTGGTGTAATAAATTATTAAAGGTGGTAAAACCGACTTTTTTCCTCACGTATCTGAAGCCTAATGGGCTGGGTCTGAAGTCAATTCCTTCTAATTTGAACCAAAAACAGTTAATTACACACCTGGAAAAGGCTGACCTGGCCTCTATAAGACTCTAATTGTAACCCTTGATCCAACATCTGGTGGCATATCGTATGAAGCTAATCCTATCTAATCTGACATATAAACAATTTATCACCTGGATACAATTGACCTGTCCTCTACAAAATCGATTAAATAGATGTTTTCATTTTAACGGTATTTAAAGTCTATTTTTCCAGATTTTCCAACAATAATTCTTTATTGACCTACATGGAACTGATTTAACTACTCTCCAATCCAATTTTATGGAATATTCCTTAGAATATTTTCGTATTTTAGTATTCCTTTTTTTATTTCAATAGTTTTTAAGGATAATAATCGTTTTGGGGTGAAATTTATCCTTAGACAAATCATAGAGGTGATCTTGAACTAACCAATGAAATCAAAAGTTCCAAAACTAATAATGTTATTTTTTAAATAAATTTACATTTTCGTATTACGGTAGAAGACCAGAATCCAAATCCATCTGGAGGTTCGGTTTGTTAAAATGAAAGTGATTGTTTAAACCACAGCAACCATAAAAGGAATCGTGTAATTGCAGAAGTTAACAATTTAAACGAATCCGACGAATCCAATATAGGTAGGTAACAGTTAATTTTTATTGTAAGAACAATGAACACAACATTTTCCACTTTACAATTTCAGTATAGCAGTGAAGATTATGTCCCGGAATCCGAATCAAGCTCCGATGAAGATTCTGAATCTTTAACATTATCTACCACTAAAGTTCAACGGTCCGAAACAAGCGGCATTTCTACTTCAGCGCATAGTCCAATTACTCCATTGAGAACACTGGGTGTTCTGACAGACAGCAACGTTCCTAATACGACACCTTGTATAGCTCGGAAAAGAAAACGGAATACAGAAAACTGGCAACGCAACAAGCTAAAATCACTAAGAAATTCGGAAAAAGGAATTTGTTATATCGAGTGGCAAAGTTATTTTAGCCAAACAAATAAAGGAGGGATGCCACAACTGTGCTCTTAAATGTAGAGATGTCATAACAATCCCAGAACGGAAATTAATATTTGAAACATTTTATAAGATTTCTGATAAATCGCGCTTATGGGCTGTCATTGTAGAAAATTCAAAAGAGGTAGATAAAAAATTACGAAAGTTTTAACCGGAACGAGCCGACGATCATGTACTCGCCAGTACTTTCTGTATCGCGTAGTCGAAAATAAGATGGAGCCTATACGAATGTGCATGAAAACCTTTAACAATTTTCGGCTTTTTTATAGACAAATATTATTTTCTATGACATTCACAATGTTTGAATCTTGAATGGCATATGGAGCAAACATTGTGAATGTCATAGAAAATAATATTTGTCTATAAAAAAGCCGAAAATTGTTAAAGTAATACAGACGAATTTAAAATTTCTTAATTTATATTAGTGTGGGCTTAATACACACATATAAAAATGAGAAGTTGTCTCAGATCGAGCAAAATTAATAATTTGTGGACTGTATTTGGTACAGATCGTTGGTGGATGTTTACGAATATAAGCGTTCAAAATGAACCACACAAATATTTCCAAGTAGAGGAGGCTGATTACACTTTTATTTTTATTATAAATTGTATACAACTACTTTTATTTACTTTATATCAAATTTTTATACAACTAATTTTATATTTTTATGCAATGTTGATTGGCGTCCAAAAAAGAATCATTGAATTTTTCAAGATGGCATTTCCTTTTATATTTTTTGTACAAGCGCATAAATATTGTAGGTTTAAAAATGATCCGCGCGAAGTTAGTTGCGCTTCTTGTGTTTTTTCTCATCTTGCAACATTCAATTTACATAAATGTATTCACATAAGAAATCTACCATATTTAATAATTTGACAGGAGTGACAACATAAAAATACCGAACGATTGTTGTGGTTGTCATTGTCAAATGATTAAATAGTATTTCTTTGGTAAGTAAAAATAAAATAAACTTAAAATTATACAACAATAGTTAATTAATTAATTTACATACTAGGTAATGAAAATTTCGTACGCAGATCCATAATGTCCGGGATGCCTTAGCTGATACACGTAAACCGAAAGCTAAGTATTATAATTATTGGCTCATATGAATGAAATTAATATATTTTTTTTTTGTTTGTTTCAGAATGAATTGATCTGGACGTTATGGATCCTTGTATTCTTAATAAAAAATGAATATATTTAATTAGTGGTGTTTTTATTTAATTGTTGATTGGTGTGCGTCTCAAACATCGCGGCCGCCTTGAATATCGCCTGATTTCAAATTATGTCAATTTACTGGGAGACGGCAGAACTTAGTGATTGGTCTGCGAATGTTCCCATGACTGGTAAGAATTTCGGCGACTCGTACTCGTCCATCATTCCCTGGGAATACTTGTGACACCTTGCCTATTTTCCATTGGTTGATTAGTGCATTTTCTTCCTTTATGAGAACAATATCGCCAATTTTTAAGTTATCCTTTGGCGAGTTCCATTTAGTGCGCGCTTGCAGTGACGTAAGGTACTCTAAATGCCAACGTTTCCAAAATAGTTGGGTCATTCGTTGAATCGCGCTCCAGTGAGACAACCGGTTGTAAGGTAGTTCGGTGATGTCCGGTTGTGGTATGGTGGTAATGGGATGACCAATTAGAAAGTGCGCTGGTGTCAATGGATCACGCTCCTCGTCTGGTTGTGCGCATAGAGGTCGGGAATTTAGGAGCCCTTCGATCTGAACCAACAACGTATGCAGCTCGTGTTGTGTAAGTATATTAGACAAAATTACACGCTCCAAATGAGTTTTCGCAGACTTCACGCCTGCCTCCCAAATCCCTCCAAAGTGAGGTGCATGCGGTGGAATGAAATGCCATACAACCTGATACTTCTTAAGAATAGAAATAGAAATTTGATTAATATTATTTTTAAGAAAACTGTTTAATTCCTTGAATTTATTGCATGCCCCACGAAAGTTAGATCTATTGTCCGAGAAAATCTCAGTGCTGACTCCTCTCCGTGAGAAAAATCGATGGAGTGCAGCCATGCAGGATTCGGTCGACATATCTTCCACGAGCTCCAGGTGTACAGCCTTAGTACTTAAACAAATAATTAGGCAGATATACGACTTTTGTGCTTTTTGTCCTCGTCCGCGTTTTAGATTTATCAGCCACAATTCTTGGAAATAAGTTTTTATTTTGACTACGAAAGGTGATAGTAGGCCGAGTGGATCAAAGATACGACTGGCCTCGGAAAGTATAGCTCGTTTGGTAGTTGGTACTGCATCCTTGAGGGTAACCTTATAGGTGAACGTATCAGAGGCTGGTTGCCATTGCAACCCCAAAACCTTAATTTCATTTGATTTATCGGACCATGATTTTGGATGGGAGGAACCTGAATCAACGACATTAAACTTGGATATGAAGTGTAAAGAGTTGGAAGACCATTTTCGGAGGGTAAACCCGGATTGGGACATTATGCTATATATCTGCTTTGCCAATTCAACTGCTTCATTTACCTCGGATGCTCCTGTTAATAAGTCGTCTATATACATATCGTTTCGCAATCGTTCCGATGCTTCTGGATAGCGATTTTAGTTATCGTTAGCTATTTGTCTGACAACCCTGGTTGCTAAATAAGGTGCAGCAGACATACCGTAGGTTAAAGTCTTTAATTCGAAATGTTTAATATCTGACTGAGGTGACTTACGCCAAACTATCCGTTGATATCGACGATCACTTGGATGAATCCATATTTGGCGGTACATTTTTTCCGCGTCCGCTGTAAATACTATTCGATGTCTTCGGAAGCGTAGTAAAATAACCATTATCAATTTTTGTAATACTGGTCCTGTTATCAAATTATCATTCAAGGAATAACCCGAAGTGGTTTTAGCGGATGCGTCAAAAACTACCCGTAATTTAGTAGTGGTGGATGTTTCCTTCCAAACGGCATGGTGTGGCAAGTACAAACAATGAGCAGGGTATTCGGGTGGTTCAACTTCTTCCATGTGGCCGAGATGGAATTTCCAACCTGTCAAGCGTTAATTGGATTCCTAATGAAGCGAGCAGATGCCTTGGATTCCGTTAAAAGCTATCCGCGAAGGGGCGTTGCACAAGTGAAAGCGATTCCGAAAACCCTTACCAATGCCGTTGTATCGTGTGCAGTTTGCCAGAAGGAAAAATTTGAATAAATTTTATACAACTACTTTTATTTACTTTATATCAAATTTTTATACAAATAATTTTATATTTTTATGCAATGTTGATTGGCGTCCAAAAAAAGAATCATTGAATTTTTCAAGATGGCATTTCCTTTTATATTTTTTGTACAAGCGCATAAATATTGTAGGTTTAAAAATGATCCGCGCGAAGTTAGTTGCGCTTCTTGTGTTTTTTCTCATCTTGCAACATTCAATTTACATAAATGTATTCACATAAGAAATCTACCATATTTAATAATTTGACAGGAGTGACAACATAAAAATACCGAACGATTGTTGTGGTTGTCATTGTCAAATGATTAAATAGTATTTCTTTGGTAAGTAAAAATAAAATAAACTTAAAATTATACAACAATAGTTAATTAATTAATTTACATACTAGGTAATGAACATTTCGTACGCAGATCCATAATGTCCGGGATGCCTTAGCTGATACACGTAAACCGAAAGCTAAGTATTATAATTATTGGCTCATATGAATGAAACTAATATATTTTTTTTTTGTTTGTTTCAGAATGAATTGATCTGGACGTTATGGATCCTTGTATTCTTAATAAAAAATGAATATATTTAATTAGTGGTGTTTTTATTTAATTGTTGATTGGTGTGCTTCTCAAACAGAAGTTCCAAAAGTTTTCTTATTTAGTGGTATAATTCGCTAAATCGACGTGTTCTTGTTTCATACTATTGGTGTGAAGCAAGAGGTAAATTTTTGTAGTTTGGTCGTTGCAACCTGATGAGTAGACCAATTTTTATCAGTACGAAACCAAACTACCAAGAGGAAACTTGAGGAAGTTCACATTTTTGTAAAGGGTTGTGTGGCTTTGAACACACAAGTACCCTTGGGGTTAAAAATGGGGGGGGGGGGGGGGGGAATGAATTTTCTACTTTATGATAGAGATATTGTAAGTAAATGACCTCTTTTTTTGGTGGCCCGAAAGGTCTCAAACATTGTGAATGTCATAGAAAATAATATTTGTCTATAAAAAAGCCAAAAATTGTTAAAGTAATACAGACGAATTTAAAATTTCTTAATGAAAACCTTTATTGATACTCTAAGTATTACCAGCCAATGGATCGAGACTGCTTTCAAAAAATACAGAACTGGTAATTGTAACTTATCACCTGATAAAAGGGGAAGGTTTCAACGTCATTTGGACCAAACGATGGAGCAGATAAAGATCATATTAATTCGATACTTGCTGTTGAATCTCACTATTTTCGGGAACGTACTTCCAGGAAATACATTGATGGCGATCTATCAGTGAGAAAGATGTACCGTTTGTATCTTGAATGGCATATGGAATCAAACGGTCCCAACCGTGACAGCAGCGACATTGAGGCAATATCGAGATGTTTTCAATTCCGATTTTAATATCGGGTTTCACATCCCAAAAAAAGACCAATGTGAAGAGTGTCATAAATATGACAATTTATCAGAAACCGAGAAAGATGCTCGAAAACCATTTCATGATTTGCACCTTCACTACAAGGCTCGGAATCTAAAAACATTAGATAAACTAAGCGCATTGGATTCCAACACAATTATCACAGCATGCTTTGATTTTCAAAAATTACTGCCCGTTCCAACTGCAGACACCGGTGTTTTCTACTATAAAAGAAAATTGACCGTTTATAATTTCACTATTTATGATTTGGGTAGTAAACAGGCCAAATGTTATGTTTAGAATGAGACGGTTGGTAGAAAGGGTGCCAACGAGGTAATGAGTTGCATTTATCATTTTTTTTAAACGGGGAAACCACAAGGAGTCACACAGTTTAATTTGTGGTCTGACAATTGCTTTGGACAAAATAAAAATCGCATTGTGTTCTGTGGTTATGGTTGGTTATCGAAATCCTTAGATATCTCCATTTCACACAAATTTTTGGAAAAAGGACATACCCAAAATGAGGGCGACAGTGTCCATTCCGTAATCGAACGGGAAAAAAAGAGAAAGGCAATCTTTGTACCTGAACAATGGTATTCATTAATAAGAAATTGTAGAGCCAATAAATCTTCCAGTTATGATGTCATTGAAATGACAAAAGAAGATTTTTTTGATTTTAAAAGTTTTTCCACGAAAATAACTTTGGCAAAAAATGTTGATAACGAGAAAGTGAGTTGGACTAAAATTCGACAAGTAGACGTTATGAAAAACGATCCGAAAATAATTCACTACAAGTATATTTTCGAAGAAAACTTCAAAAATATTGTAACGTACAAAAATCAAAATAGCAATTCAAGAGGCCGGAAATCAAAATTCGCGTTTCCTGAAAAACTACCATTATGTTATAGTATGTCGCTTCCAATTTCGCGAGAAAAATTGGTAGATTTAAATTTTCTATGTCAAAATAATTATATACCTACCGCGTACCATAATTTTTACAAAAGCCTTAGTTGCGAAAATGTTTTACCTGAGTCATGTGATTCGGATTAGATTTACTCCCAGAAAAAGAATGTGATATTTCTTGAACTTTTATTTGAATTTATTGAATTTATTGTTATGTTTAGTTTTCCTTAGTTATAAAGTAGACATTGTCAAAATTTCATGAAGTTGAATGAATAGATTTGGATTTAAAACTAACTTGTAATGCATAAATTGTTTTTTTCGACAGTAGATATACTTAGCATCTGTTTAAACAAAGACCTATATAACATGTATACTTACTGTACACACTAAAATCAAGTCACTCCTATTGAAAGTATGAAAAGTAAACTTACGGAAAGGTACACTAATAACTTGTCCACCGCAAAACATGTTAAGTAATACTTACATACCCTATCAAAAATACAACATTCGGCCAAGATCATTGTAAGTTTAAAAAACAGGAAAAGAACCGTTAATAGAAAAAATTGTACAGCTTGTTACCTACCAAATAATTTGTACATATTGTGTAAATATATGTAAGCACACATAAAATGATAAAATCGTTTACAAAATCCTTAAAAATCCTCAGTATTGTAACAAAATTTTTAAATTGCTTTCCTGAAAATAGCCTTTTTTTTACTTACGATAGTCTTGAATGGGCGGAGCGATATGTAATATAGAGGTTTATGTATTAGATTTACATACATACACAGCAAATCATTTTTCTCATTTACAGAAATGTACGGTTTATTGTTTTTTCTTAATTATGTTAATAACATACAACTACTAAAATTGAACGCTGTGAGATAGAAAACAAAATATTTTCTAAAATTTGTATACCTTTTATTTTTTGTTTTCTCATTCACGAGAAAAAATATCACAAGAGAGAAAGTGGAAATTTATGTGTAGCTCTATGGTCGCCTCAATTACGTGATAAAAATAAAATAAATAGATTTTCGATTATATTATTTCAAATCAGTACTAGTAGCGGCATCTTAAATTTAATGTAGGAAAGCAACATTGTGTTACTATATAAGACTCTTTCTTTATACCATGCATTATGGTACAACATATTATGCAAAATATGAACTTTATTGATTATGTAGCGGCTCAAACAGAAAATCCTTTTTACTTCGTGGCACTCCTCGTGGCAAAAATATTTATACACCGCGCCGCTTAATTACGAGGCATTGCTCGTTTTGCTGAATAGAGTTATTTCGCCACCTACATTCGCGGATCTCGATATTTATCGGTTATCGATAAATATCGAGATTTCTAGTTCATTACACGGAATGAGAAACGAAAAGGGGGAGTCGCGTTTTAGAAGTCAAAAGAGACACAGTCTCATATAACACAAAGTGAAAAGTGCCGAACAATCGTTCACCATTTTATAGTGTGAACTTAATATTAAGAAAACAATAATTGTAGGAAAAACGTGTACCAAAACTTTATAAATAAATGGTAAACAGTTTATATAATAATATAAATATAGTGAGTGTTGTTAACTTAAATAATAAAAACCGAATAACACCGCTTTAATTACTTATGTACAAACTTTGAATAGTGGAAAAAAATATATAAGTTGCAAAGGTGCCTCAAGAGCACAGAGATGCTTATAATACATAACCCAGTTTGTTCCATTACCAATATATTTTAGTGTAAGTTAAAATAACATGAATAGATGTAAAAAGATATAGTTTCAAAAACCACTCGCATTAAATGTATCGATTTCTCACAGTTCACTGATTGTGACAAAAATACGATATTTTAACGCAATAAAAAAGCTCTACAATAAAAATTAAATGCCAATAATCTAATCTACGTAATCAATTCGTCCATAAATTAAAACCTAAGCCTATAGCCGAAAACGAGAAATATCGACGATGTGTACACCCCAAAAAAACTCAATCTTTATGGTTGAATATAAATATGAAATCAAATGATTCGAAACAAATGGATAAAAAATTTTGGTTTTGTACAAAAAAGCTCCTTCCTGTCAGTATTTCTCTCTATATGTACAGGCAGAAGAACATTGATACGTTATAAAGACAAATGAAATTATAATTTTGACCTAAAAAAAACCTTAGCAAATTCAAAAAAAAACAAATTTGTTTTGTACCATCCTCATCATAATCTGGCGGCCACATTTTATTACATTCGAATTATCTAAAAAGGATTTTTTTTTGTACCCAAAAAAAAACTTGATTAATTTATTCAACCGAACATCGTAAACAATCAAAAAGCTCGCACCAAACATCAAAAAACAAAATAATCAATTCACAATGATAAATTGAAATCACACATAACACAACAGAATATTTTGAGAGGGTGGTAATTTTTTCGCATCGTAAGCTTTTTTTAGTATACACAAAGTTTTTTGTATTTAGGAAAAAATTTAAAATTCTATTAAAATGACGAACGATTCAAAATAATTATTTTAAATTGATTGAATCGTTTCATTACTATGTGTAGAGCTATACAACTATTTATATATCTACTGTAGATGTATTTACATATGCATATACAGATAGGGTTACATCAAATTCAATCAAATGGCAAAGTAAAAAAAAAGGGAGCACAAAGCACAGATAAAATAAAATAAATTACAAGCTTTTGAAAATTCATTTCGCAATTTTATTTTATTTTTTGTTTTTTCCAATGTGTACGATCATCAATCAGCCATCAATCAAATTGTTTTCTAGTGTATCGATATAAAATAATTTGTTGGTACATAAAATGCCAAAGATTTTCAGAGATCAAATAAAAAGCTTTGAGTTAAATTAAATTTTAATTATATATGTTTGATAGATTTTTAACAATTAAACATCCGTTATAAAACAATATAGGAGCTTTAGGTAATTTCAAGCAGAGCCATCTAGATTAATAGAGCCTCCTTGTTCGAGCTTTTTTCCACTAAAATTAAAATGTTGGGTAAACAAATTTACATACATTTCCCATTGAAAATAATGAAAAACGGCTAATTTTATTTCTTAGTTTGTGTCTATTTGAACCATAAGCTTTTTCATGTTTTCTACAGAAAAATTGAGAACAGTTCGAACCTTAATCGCTTTCAGGTCCCCTATCATGATTAGTAAAATCATCGCCAATTTGATTTTAAAATTGCATAGTGCTAAACATTTTCAAAGCGTTGGCCGCGATTTTACTCAACATGTTCCCAACTGTTGGGTGTCCTGAAAGCGCCCATTGTGTATCATGCAAAACTGTTAAAACTGATTTATTTTGGACTAGTTTTTTTTACTGAAAATTTGCGCTGTTTCTCAATTTCTAGTGAATTTTTTGGTTGCGCAATATTTATGTTAGATAGTAAATAGTATCATCTCAGTATATAAGTTACTTAACATGCTGGTTGTTAGGAGTTTTCTGGAAAATTTCTTAGGATTGATCTTTAGATTTATAGTATTTGAAGCAAATTTTGGCTGACATTAACATTCTGAACATCAAATTCAGTCAAAATAAACGTCTTTAGACGGGACCTGTGTGGTAAGTGTGCAAAGTTATTCAAGTATTCCGTTCCATAAAAATAAAAAATGTTCTTTACGGAATACTATCCCATCCCAGGATTTTTATAATCACCGCAGAAAATTTTGAAATAACATGAAACATGATAATAATTCATCTAAAATGTTCATTCTCCAAGTCCTTTAAGGCCTATTTAGTTAGTATATAAATTATTGGTTATAATTATGGTTAAGATTTAAACACAATTCGGATGTAAATTAATGGTTCCCAGGAATTTGAAATGGCGTCATCGATCTCTTCTGAATTCTATACAACATACTGATCTCCGTTTCCAAAATAAAATCCACAACCACCGGTAATTATTGACTTAAATTACTGGTTCGTAGAAACCACGGGTGTCGCAACCGATCTCTTCTGATTTCAATACTGCATCATGCTCGCTATCCAAAATAAATTTCATATGATGATCTGAACGTTGAGATTTGCACTATCTGGGATGGTCCATTTTATATAAAATATATATTTAAGATTTAAACAAATGGTTTCTTGTAACCGAAAGTGCTTTTCGGATTTAAATTAATGGTTCCAAGTAACCTGAAATGATGTCGGTACAACATGTAACCTCTCTTTAAAATACATTCCTACGCTACCGGTATGTTGAGATTAGTGCAATGCGCCAATTATGTCCGCAACTCTAATAAAATTCAGGTGATGATCCGTACTTTAAGTAATGGCTCGTCTTCTCATTTTATTATAATAAATAATTGAAGAATAAACACTTCAATTACTTAATTCTTCTTCATCAATTATTATCATATTTCATGTCATCCGAAAATTTTCTGGGATGATTTTAAAATTCCTGGGATGGAATATAATTTTACACAATTCTACGTAGTAAACATATACAAAAATATATAAGTCATTCTGTTTTAAAAGAGTTACTCCAGTGCGCCAAGAAAAACAACACGAAATAATGACACCGAATCCCCAATAGAAAACTTATTGCTTATGACTTTCAACTTACGACTTTTGTCTCACGCAGAGCATACCCAATTAAGAGAAAAAACTTAAAACAAAGCAAAGTTCATATTTGTCTTCTTGTCAAAATCAATTATTGACAAACAGAAAAATAACAACACCCAATTTAGAAAATGCGGCTTGCTTCATTGTATTTCTCATAAGTGAATAGTTAAAAGTTTGATAACTTTTTTCATAAGGTTTTCACCAACCTAACGAACTAAATTTTTTTTCTCACAATTTTTTTCATAGTCTTCTTAGGTTTACTATTGGAGATGCGGTGTGAGAAACATAGAAGCACAAACGTAATATATACAGACGAATTATTGCGAAAGAAAGTTTGGTCGAATACTGTGGCTCCACTTTTCATATTACATTATTTTTTGTAATCTAATCGAGGAACCCCATAACCCTGCCATCTATATATACATAGCAGAAACAGCCTAAAAAAAACGTTCGTATTTTTTTCGCACCTAAACTACATACACATCACATAGTAATAAAACTGAATGAAGGAAACAATAACAAAACAACACGATGATCATAGTTGCTGTGTTTTAATATTGGAGCACTATCCGGAGCCAAATGGCAATTTTCTATTGAAACTGCAGCTATTATTCACTGGTGTCGCTGTTCTATAAAAATTAAAACTAAATTCATCAATAAAACAAACATTTATCACCTGAAATATATTAAATGACATTTATTTTGACATGACGTTATAAACAAAAATTCATTTTGCTGCGTTTTAATTTTTTATTGTAAGATTTAGTTTCTAATGGTTTCAGGGGTTTACAAAATTAAAAGCCTTTTCAAATTTCCCATTGAAATGGATAGCGCTCCCGATAGCGGCTCCCGATAAATAAGTGAGCCGAGATATTTTTTTATCGATTTTTAATTAAAAAGTTGAATGAAAAATCTTAGTTTAGATTTAAATAAATTAATTAAATGCAATAATAGCGCGCTAAATATAAGTTTTCACATAGAAAATGGGCTGCTCCAGATACAGCTATCGGGCGCTAATAAAAAAACACAGCAAGTGTCGGCTTATTAAAAACGAGCTCTCTTATTCACGGTTTAGTTGTTTTGTGTGTATGTATTATAGATAATGAATATTTATAAAAAATAAAATATGCATGTATATCACAACACACGGGTAGTGTAGTGAAGCACGTGGAGCTTGGCCATGTGCGCTATACATGTACAGAGAAAAATAGATTTTAAATAAATTTCGTAAAATAGATACATAATTCTTTTTTCTATAATGTTGCTGCATGTAGTTTTTTGTTTCTATATATAGTTGTGTTGTATGTGGATATGTAGTTTAAATTTTTTATGAACTACTCAGACATATTTTATGGCTTCCTGAATTGAAAAAGGCCGAAATTGAAAAGGTAGACTTAAAAAATATGTTTTTATATGAAAAAATGGGACTTTTTTTAAGTCATATTTATAACAAATTTTCTGACTTAACAAAGGTGTTTTACAAAAACAAATTTAATTTATAAATGACACAAGGAAGGCATATTTTAAGTCATTTTAAAAATACATTTTATAATTCATTTTCAAAATGACTTAAAATAGCCATATTTTATTTTACATTATAAACATAAAATTTACATTTGTTTATGATAGACATAGAAATGCATGCGTTATAAGTGGACTTTTATGCCATTTATAAATACACATTTTATGCTTTTTATAAATACACTTCTTAAATCATTTTCAAAATGGCTTATGATATGCATTAATAAAGTACGGTTTTTTTTATTTCATTTTCATTACAGATTTTAAGTCAATTTTAAAATGAAATAAAACGCTGGTTTTAAGTCCGGAAAAATACAATTTTTAAGTCAGCCTTTTTTTAATTCGGGGAGTCATATTTTATATAGTTTTCACTTTTCGTCCTTCGTTTGTTTCCCATTTGATATTTTTGCGAACCATAATTTGCAGGAATATAATGTATTAAAATGTTAACTCGCACAATAACGATTATAAAGTATACGTTATATTATTTATCATAGATCACCGTTTTTTATTTTTAATACAATTTTCATTGAGAATTCTTCTTTTTCCACGTATGTACCTATATTTATTGATTGTTGATAATCAATAGAGTTAAATATGTGTGAAGACAAATGCGCTTCTATTATGTTTGTAAAAACGTGTAAAAATGAGCAATACATCATAATGCCGAGATGCTTTAGTCGGTCTCGGTAATTATATTAATATTTACATATAAATGATAATCAAAAAATGTGTGTCAAACACATAGCGATCCTACGGCACGACACGATTCAATTCTGATCTACTGCAAGGAAGGATAAAGGTTTAGTATAGGTTTAATCGAGATTAATGATGATATTGGTCTTCAATAATTGCTTCATTAAATCAGTACCTAAGAAAAAAAAATATATATTTTGGATGTATCTAGAGATTTCCTGAAATTGAATACTAAAATTAATACTTTTCTTATTAATCATAAAGAGCAACAACATATTCATATTTGAGGCTTGTAATTGACTCCAGCTTTAAATGGAATTTACATAAAGATAAATTAAAGAAATGCATTATAATATATATATTTGCGATAAAAATAACGCGAAACAATTTACCCAAACCAATCCTCAGTATGATCTACATATCATCCATATATTCACATATAGTGTATTTAAACCCAATATGGAGTGGGGCACCAGAATATTTGCTAAACTGCATCTTTAACCACTTGAGTGGTTTGCCCGAGCGTGACTCGGACGCGTAGTTCGATTGTGTTTTTATTTGCCCGAGTCTTGCTCGCGCAAAGCTTGTCTTGAAACAATAATTGAAAAATAAAAATTTTGTATTATTTTCTAAAGAAATGTAAAAAAAACCTAACAATTTATGGACACACTTTCTCACAAAAAGCCGTCACTTAAGTGGTTAAGTTCTCATGATTTGTTTATAATAATTAAATAAAAAAGTATTTCTGTAAAATATTAAATATCTGCATATTGTTCGATGAACTCTGCAGTGAAACAATAAAAAAAACTGTTAGCCTATTTTGAAATAAAACAAAATTATGGCCTATTTATCGAAGAATATAAGTAAAAATTAGTAACATATACTAATTTTTAGTTATACCAGTTCTTCTATACTTAAGGTTTTATCTAAAATAATTGGTGGAATACAAAACAATCAGTTACTTTTCATCATAGAAAAATACGTATGGATAATATTTGTTTCTTGTTTTAAACTGGTTTTCGGCTAATTGTTTGATTGGTATTTGCCTTTTTATGCGAAGCTGTTTGCAAAATTGCCAAGAGATATTTGCTAGTAAGCACAAGTTATTTGACAACATAGTAGGGATTTAGCCGCTTTATTTCTAAGGTACACAATCAATTAAATTTCGGATTAATGAGCAAATGATTAGTTCATTGGAACCAATCCAGATCCCAGGGCATCTGAAAGAGGCATATTGCTACTGGATGAGGAATACTAGCATGCCCGGAGGATGAATTTATTTCCTTCCATTTACTGACCAAAACAACGATTGTTTGACTTTGTTGGGATACATTGTAAAATTGTTTCTCTCTGCCATGCCAACCAACCATTGAAGTTATTCTAAGTCCGAAGGATTTTACACATTCACTTGAAAGCTAAATTTTTGTTTTATATTAATGCTGTGTGCAATCAACTACATTGACTTAACTAAATTCAAACTAGAAGTCCCTGAAATTTAAAGACAGATATCACTAAAATAAAATATTTATTCTGTGTAGTTTATTTGTTAATGTACATGTACAGAAATTTTAAAATCATCCGGAGTACACCATAATAAAATTATGACAATTCTAATCTAATAATCAAAAAGTAATCAAAAAGTAACCACCTAAACTTAATTGCATCAGTCGCGTGCTGAACAATAGCAGAAGCTTCAATATTTGTTTAGTCAAGGCAAATGGCATAAGTTGTTCATTCTAACAACTTTTGAATTCATTAACCACCCACCAAGAATTTTTTCCACATATTAATGTAGTTTCAATTTTCTGAATAATAAATCCTTTTTTGCAGTATTCTACAACCAATGAAAAGATATACACCTAAATTAACGCCTACTTTCGCAATTTATTGTATCGCAGATGAGGAGTAATTAGAATAGAAACGCCAGCTACGGGGCCAATGTTCCAGATTTTCTAATGCCATTCTTGTGTTATTCACTTTCACTTGGCAACAAACGAAAAAAGTTTTTGTCCGGGTTGAATTAGTTAATACCAATCTTTACGATCATTGAGTTATATAGATTTTAATTTAGTTATTATTTAATAAAATATTAATCATTCGATTATGTTGTTATTCGAAATAGTAGATAAATAGCTGAGGATGATGATTTATTAATTTATATAGTTATAATAAATGTTGAAAACAATTATGTCGCTAGCAAAAGCTTGCTGTTTTACATTCTATTTCATTGTCCTAACAACTCAGTTACTATTGACTATTTAGAAGTCTGAAACTGGGTCCATTTCAGGATATGATAAAAACGATGATCTATGGATAAATAATATATCCAAAACTTTAAATTCGTTTTAAGGAAAATTGTGCGAGTTAACATTTTAATACATTTATATTGGTGTAGGAGAAAAATTTCGTGGTTTTTTCGGGGTAGATCGCTTTACATTCATATGTCCCAGTAAACATTGAACGTATCAGGCAACCTTGTATGCGTTTGAAAGGTGACATTTTAACTTGCACTTTGACATACAAAACATTAAAATCGGTGAAATGAATAAAAAGTTACATTTTAAACATATAGATAAATAATGAAAAAATTCGTTTACTTTTACAATTTTATTACGACAAAATTAAAAACGCGGCTCAGGCTTGCGAACAAATTGTGCATGGAGAAGGTGCTTTATCAAAATGAGCAGCAAAGAAATCTCGCTCTCAACCTGGAAATATGGATGTGAAAGATGCCCCTCGCTCTAGTCGACCAACCAGTGGTAAATTCGATGAAATCATGCAGAAAATTGAAGAAGACCAGCATATAAGCAGCCATGCCATTGGTAAAGAACACAATATTGATCACAAAACAGGTTTAAACCATTTGAAAATGGCTGGATACAAAAAAAGCTTGACGTTTGGGTACCTCATGAATTAACAGTTAAAAATTTAATGAACCGGATTTCTATCTGCGAAACGCGAAAAGGAATCGTGCATTATGAGATGCTGCCACCTGTTGATGCCATATCAGATATATCTGAAATTTTTTTTAATTTGGATGTACCTTTGCAAGAAGCTTCAATGCGGTATATTGTGGGCTACGTAGCGTTCAAAATTTTGAGTAAAATTAAATGTGCCCGTTGTGAAAACATGTTTATCAAAACTGATGAAACTTTAGAGGCTCCGACAGAATATTTGATTAGCAATAAAAATTATGACGATGAAAAAAAGAAGAATCTTAAAGCCCCAACTGATTATTATTTCAAAATTTGCAAAGAACAAATTTATTTATTTTCCCGGATGTTTTCAGAACGTGCAAATATGAAAGATTTGAAAAAGAATATTGTCCAACTTTGTATTGTTAACACCAGCAGGTGTTACAAAGATTTGTATGTCGAACAAAATCCATGCCATGAGCATAACAAGGCAGCCTTAAACTTCATGATTTTAGTTTTAATCAGAAAACACTGTACCCGGTTAGCTGAAAAACACATACAAAAAAATTAAAAACCGTACGAAATCCTAATTGGCGAATACTATTGCCTTAGACAAGCAAATTAGATTTTTCATTTGAACTAAAAAATGAAAACAAAACAAACTTCTGATAATTCCAATGTCATCGTTGTATCTGTGATTTTTCGATAAACTGCGTATACGTATACGCAAAAAACAAAATATTTTTGATTGTATGCGGCTATTTACAGAAAATGAAATCGCAGTTTAAATTTTTACGTTTACATAGGATGAAATATCTGTTTTAGGTTGTCTCAGCTATTGCAAAACAAATAATTATATACAAATAATTATATAATGAAATGTACCGCACATGGGTTGTTATTTTATTTTTAAATTTTATTAACATTTATTTTAATTTTAATAAAACTTTATTATTGAAATTTTTATTTTATTTGTTTTATTGTTATTGAATTTGATTAAATAAATTAATTATAATTTAACTAGTAAAATTGCTGGTTCCTTTCTCTTTATCTAGTGGTATACCAAGTGAAATTTATTGTATATGGACGATTTATTGTATACGGAAACGTCCCCATACATATGTTTGATGTACATTTTCTTCTAGGGATTAAAAATTCAAATTTAATGTCAAATAACCTCACTCTCTTGAATAACCTAATCGCAATTCTTTTTCAATACCCTACCTGTTTAACCCTTTGCCTGACCACCATTAATATTAAAACTTACTAGTCGGACGTTTTGTGCATATCGTTCATAATTTTTCTCGTTATCAATTAGCATCAAATCAAAATATGTAGTTGAAATGTATGTATTAAGACTAAATACAAAATATACCAAAGCATATGTTGTTATTATTTCTGTACAAAATTTATAACTGTTTTTACAGTTAGTAAATATAGGTACATTAATTATTTTTATCAGTTAGTAATGTTCTCAGTCTCAAACAAAATTTTGTAATAAAAAATAAGGCAAAGTGTATCATCATCACATATGATGCGCTGGACAGTCAAAGGGTTAACTCATCGTATAGTTAATTGATTTTAATAATGGTTGCACGACAAATTCGATATTAAACAAAAAATTATTTACTATAACAATTAAAACTAATTTCAAGTAAAACAACGTGCATACCATGTGTCATTTTTTGTGTGTATGTGTGTCGAACTAACTGCCGATATTATTTTGTTCGATTCATGGTTTTTATTTTTCGTATACATATAGCTAATACTAATAGTAATTTTTTTATCAATAAATTTTCTTATTGATCCATGGTAGGTATGAAAATAAACAATATGAATATAATTTAAAACAACCAATGAATGGAATAACGAAAATAAAAACAAATAAAAAATAATAATTTACAGTTTTCACTTATAAAATTGTTTTTCAGTTTTTTGTGTATCTGCATACGTAAAAATTATGATGTTTTCGACTATGTTGATGGTAGTGCCATCTACTAGTAAGTAGATGTCAAATGAATATCAAAATAGCTAATGGGGTTCCTCGATGTAGTTTAAATTTTTTTCACCACACAATTGGCGCAATTATCAGTCAATTTGATAAAACCATGTCTTTATTCGCCAATAATTCGTCTGGATATATTGAGTTTGTGATAGAAGGCTTGTCATGTATGTTTCGCTTACAAATTGTTTTGAAGAAATAAATGGTTATTTCGAACCATTTGAGAAACCAATGTGACTTGTCAAAAGTTTGTCTTTTAGTCAACATGCCATACACATTTTGAAAAATGTGAGAAATGTAAAAGTATAAGCAACTCAAAAGCATAGAATATGTAAAAATTTACAACAAATATTAGAGTCAGATCAAGTGAAAATGAGGTATCTGCTCTTTGCAAATTAAGCTGTAATGGTTATCCCAAATTTTACGTCGGCAACCGGCCAAACATTTGCAAAACCATTTGAAGGATGTGTATGTGTGCTCAACTTATAATTTGTGAAATCCATCAAAATGGGATGAACCCCGAATAAAACACAATTCATTTTCTGTCAAAAAAAAAATATTATTTGCATCAAACGTTCAAAAGCTGCAAATGATTAAGATCTTAGTTATGTGTTCTAACGTAGAACACACAGCTAGAATTATAAAATAAATCACTCTCGAAAAAGGTCGTTCGAAGCCAATTTAAAAAAATTAAACGAAAATTAGGCACAACAAGGGATGCATCATTATACGCCACATTCACAAAACATTGGTAATTTTGTTAAGGCGTTACACACATTAACGCAATCGATTAATTACTCACGTATACGTATGTATATAATATGGTGCACCCACACATACAAAAACCAACAACAAGTTTATCTAACACGAAATAATATAAATGGGAATAATGAGACAATTTAACAACCCCATTTTCATCTTATATATATTAAATGTACGACAAACTTAATATTTCTGTCACACACAACAATTCAGATGTGGGGGGGCGAACGCCTAGTTTTTTTTTTAATCCAAACAAAAATACTAAATCGGGTTTATTTGCCCGTGTACGCTCATATACAAAAACAAAAACATAAAAAAGCTCACCCGAATAAAAAAAAAAGTTTATTTACAGATTGCGTTAAGGACGAAGACAAATACCGTTATATAACCAAAAGAAAGTACAGTGGAAAGCATATTTTAATAGTTTGTCGTCTTAAGTTAGTTTTATACTTTGGAATTTTGTAACTTTTCTTGTGTTATGTTTGATCCTGATTATAATAAATTTCGTATTTTTATCCTTTATATTTACTTGTATACTCTCGAACTCCTTATAAATAAAAATGAGAATATAACAAGATACCATATGAACTCATGGACGGTTTGTCGTTATATATAAGACGAACGTACATACATATATATATTTATATAAACATGTGTTAGTAGTATCCCAAAAGGCAATTATTTGGTTCGTTAAACTTTTAATTTAATATTTTAGTTGCTGTGCGTATATAAGATGGTGTTCCAGAATAATAATATTGTATAACAGCATGATAAATAGAGCTCGTCTCTAAAAAAAAGAAAACGAAGATGAAGACGCACAACATATAACAGAAAATATTTTATAAGATGATGATAATGCATCTTTTTACCAAATTACATTAAATTTGCAGAATGCTGGAAATATGCGAACTTTGTATAAAATACAAAATTAATGTTATGAAAGATAATATTGTGCTGTAAAATGCAGAGCTCAAAGCCTATGTGTATGGTATCAGTGAAAAGCACCGCAACGAACAGATGGCTAGCCAGCCATTTGCATTATTGGTATTGGTGGGAAAACACACCTCAATAAACGGCCGACACGGAAGCCGCACTCTTACAGGATGACCTATCGGAGGCCAAAAAGGTACTGATTTTTTTTTTGTTTTGTTTTTTTATTTTTAATTCAATTTTTCAATTAAAATTTTCAATATTATTTATCAAATCTATACTGTATAATCGAGTATCAAATAGCGGTCCGGCGCGCGGGAATGCACATTGGTTTCGCCTCTAAATTTTGGTCGTTCATTTTCTTATTTTTATTTCCTTTTATGTATTTTTTTCGGTCGGTATTTTTCTCTTTTCCCGGCTTTCTTTTCAGCTTTTGTGTAAAATATTAAAATAAAAGAACAGCACTGCAAATTATTCACTGCATTCGGATTATTATTCTCATCCCCGTCCTTGGTCTATTCAATTGGTTATTTTCGGGGCGATTAATTATTTAAAAATGATTTTCAAAATCTTTCAGATCGGTATGTTGGGAGGGGGATTCTCATTTCGTGTCGGTTCCATATTTACAGGCTGGGCTTGGCACTCCCCTTCATCCACTTAGCAGGAATGTGTCCATTTGGGGACGATGGATTTTCTGATTTTTAAACAGAATTTTTTTTTTGGTTTACCAAGACAATTTTTATTATAAATCCGGTAGGTTAAACTTTTCGCTTAAGATGGATTATTGTACTTGTACGGGAATTACTTGTTTTCTGGATTAACTTGGCATATTTGTGTTTACAACCAAACCGACCCAAATATGTATAGAAGCAGTTATTAGATTCAAACAGAATTTACTTACGGAAAGAGAGTTATACGTCTTAAGTAAGATATTCGAAGGAACAAGCGCCCAGAAACAAAACACTCCGGTCTAGCGAGGCTGTAGATTTCGCTGCACTCAGGGATGTGGAGCAAATTTTTTCTAGGAATGTTTTTAGGAGGTAAGAACTATGCAACAAATTTAGAGCTTTCGTTTTCTTGGTATACTCAGCTTAAAACATAAAAATTCTCAGCTGTTGAAATATTTCTCGCATCTCAGCCCATAAATTAAGAATTTAGTGACATTAAAAATGTATCATATTCCAACAATGATACGTTGTATATTTAATCTATTCCGATTTAACTAAAAAATAATCAAAACGTCTAAACGTATTAATATCCGTACGTTCTGTCCTTGTATATCATCGTGATGGAGGCGACGCAAAATTATAGTTGATAATTCAAGCCTTAATAAAAGATTGATGATACGAGAAACATTTTCTTTTTCTGGTTGATCAAGATCTGTATGTTGAGCATACGCTTGGCCAGTACGGTGGCACATACCCTTACATAAATCATATATACATATGTATATACGTTCAAAATACGTAATAAATGGACAATGTATAATATTTCTTCTGTTGCTACGGTGCCCGTCCGTTTTTATTTTATTTTAATTTGAGATGTCATGTTTTCAGATTACAGATAAACAACAAAATCCAAAACGTTATATAACATTAGATTGAAACATTTTATGTGACACGTAGTTTGTTTTATTGTTGATATATGGTTTTATGTAATACATAATATGATGGTGGACCAAGATTCACATGTATACTCGTACGTCTATTATGTGTTTGTTTTACAGATTGATAAACAACATCAGTTACCTAAAATTTGTGTATATACGCAACGCAAGTAATATGAATCCGAACGACGGTATACCAAAAAACACTCATCCTTTTGTGAATTGGCACTGTGAAAACACCTACGGCCTTGTGGTAAATACGCAAATACGTTATTCGACCGACCACCCCAAAACATGTTTATCAAACAGAATTTATTTTCGGTTTTAATGAAATATGAGAAGCATTATTTAATGAAATTTTTATTGCTTGTGGCAGCTTCGCCATAAACCTATAAATGAGTGGTTTAATACAAAACATAATATAAATCATTGGCAGAGGCATACCAAACCTTTTATTTTTTTATTTATTTATAGAAGTAAAGTTTTCAAGTTTGCTGCATTGGTTTTGCGCTGTACGAATTAAAATACTCACGGAGGTTTAAGGAAATTAGACTTTCTACTCACCACAATCTAGTCGATTTTACAAAATACCGAATTTTTAGTTTATGGTGATAATTACCTGGAAATAGAAAAAAATATTATGTTAATTTTTTATATTTTGCATTTAAAGTTTAAATTGAAAATCGATAAAATTAAAATAAAATAGCGTATAGCCGATTAGGTTTATTTTGGTAAAATAAGTAAAAATCCACCTTAAGCTAGCAAAACCCATACAGCAGAACATTACAAGATAGTATTATAGGCTAAGAATAGGCTAATTAAATGCTCTATTAAAAATTTTTATTTAAAAGATCGAACCCAAAATCGAATTAGAACGCAATACAAGATCAATTTACATACAAATAATTTAAGGCTCTTTATGTCCTAATCAAATTCCCCATTAAACAATTTTGTTCTCTACTCGTTCTTGATCAAACTTCAGGCCATTTAATCTAAATCTAGCAGAACACCATAACTCAAGTTACCTTGGTCACCAAGCTTTCCACTTTAACCACTAGACCATGATTTTTAACATAACTAAAAAACCAATCTAGTTTGACGTCTCTCACCCCTATGAATCTCAAGTCCGTAAGCAGAATGCCGTGATCATCGAATGTTTTGGATATACATATCTAAAAATAAAGCAGTAGACTTGTTTATGGCCAAATATATATTACTTAGAATGTGAAACAATGCTTCCTCAGTAGATTTCTTCGCTGTAAAACCGAATTGTTTCTCGTTTAGAAATTTAACCTTACCGAGATAATTGAGCAGTCTGCGCTTTACCATTTTCTTAAATAGTTTAGAAAAAGTACATAAAAGAGCTATGGGCTTATAGTTATTAAGCTCCAACCCATCTCCTTTTTATAATGCGGTATTACCAAAGCTATAGTTTAAATACGTTTGAAAAGATTCCCCTATCCAGGCTCAAATTAAACAGTTATTTCAAAATGTCTACACAAAAAAATTGTCAATCTCGTCAATACATTTGAACGGGTTTGTTTTTCAATTTTCTAATTTCGAATATAAGTTCAACCGATTGTATTGATGTTTTTGAACCAAGATGTCATATAACCATTGGTAGAAGCCATTCTATATATTGAGATTTCGTGGAGATCGGTGAATAATGTGGTATTGTTAAACATTGAAAATGTGCCGGATAACAACATTTAACAAAAAAGCTATTAAATTCATTGGAAATAGCTAACGAACCAGAAACAACCAAATCTGTGTTTAATTTTTTTTAGATGAACTATTTGAACTTTTTCTAAAGCTAGCAGAACCCGCGTTTTAGTTGGAAGAGATGAAGCCCAAAACTTTATAATATAACATTTAATTAGCATATTATTATTAGCCTATAATTATGCATCCTATTTTCTAATGTTCTGCTGTATGGGTTCTGCTAGCTTAAGGGACGTAAAAATCCACAATGAGTAGGTTAGTTGAAGTTTTTAAAATAGCAAAAATTTGTGGAGACAATGCAACAACAACTTCACCAACAATGTCATATCAACCGTTGCTTGGTTTAGTACAAATTTGGATGACTGCAAGGACACAACATAAAAATAATTGAAAGAAAAACGAAATCACATCTACATGCCGAATCACCTCACTATGATAGTATGCCTTATCCAGTAACAGTACACCTTTCTAACAACCTTATTTAAAATATTGCTTGGATTTTTAAAACTAATGTTCACTATATTTTGTGTACGTTCGGTCTCAACTGAATATGCTGTAACGGTCTAGAACATTTACTATGCTGTGCACATAAAAACAAAAATAATAGCATTCAAAAGGAGTTTCTGATTAAACAAAAGTGACTGGGAGTATGACCAAAATTTCCATTTCCATTAAAATGTGGCTTGGTTAGCTCCATACGCAACGAGATGCACGGACTTAAGACTATACACTCAAAATAGGCGGCTTGTCATTGATGCGGCTTCTATGAGTTTTTTGCACTGGAACACAATTCGACAAACTATGGAGAAAACAACGCAAATAATGGTTTGTCAAAATTATTCCACATTTTCAATGAACTGTTTGACTATAATTTATCATTTATTTAATTAAGGACAACTTACTCCAAAGTGTATAAAAAAAACGCCTATTTATATGGAAGGCCTGGCTTAAACCCACGTCTAACGCAAATCATTCATTGCCCCATTAGAATTTAATTGTATTTCAACATGACGATCAAATGTTCACGCAAAGAGAAAAAAAAATCGGTAATTAAAGAACACACGAAAGAACAAAGAATGCAAAAGAAAATGTGAGACAATTAATTTACTTCGCCGACTGTACATGCCCATACGAATGAAATACAGGTCGAAGGTAGAACCGCAAAGCAAGAACGTAACCAAATATCCATTCACAATTGTAATATAGTACAGAAGTAAATAATTAAAATTTAGACGATCCTACTCCTATTGCAAATTAAGGATCATAATAATAAAAAAAATATTTAGGTGTATATGAAATTTACAAGAATAAAGAAGTAAAAAAAAAAGAATAAAGAAACTATTTAAAGAATTTAAAGAAACTATACCGATTTACCCGGAGGCTGAAGGAGTCCATTTCATCTGGTTCTGCGGTTGATTCACTACAGATGCTTTATAGCCAAATGACACCACAGATATCCCACACTGTATTGATGGTGGAGCCGAATAGTTTTATAACCAGGAAATTCCGATATCACGTCGACCACTGTATAAATATGTCTCGATGAATTTACCGCCAAAAAGAATCACTTGGCAGACTGCTTCCTGGACACGGAAGGTTTAAATTTTGTGCCAAAGAAGGCGTCCTAATTCGACACAAGACGATCACACAACACCTCTCAATTAATTTTCTGCCGCCGTGCTTATTTGCGTACCTACAGAGTAGGTAATAAATGAATAGTCGTCTCTTTCCAAAAAAAATTAGTTTATGAAATACGGTTTATAATTAGCAAAAGGGTAGTACAACCTGGTACTCTCGGAATAGAGAAGAGAAAGAGGAATGAAACTAAAATTCGTTACATCTCTCTCTCTTTCTCTCTCCTTCTCTCTTTCTCTATCTCTCTCTTGTGCGGGATGGGAAATTTTCATCAACAGATTATGACCTGTGATCAAAAAGAACACAACTATGACCCCCTTTTCGAGTACAAATCTCAACCCAGATGGCGCAACTATTCGGTATAAACTTTAGACTTAAGTGTTTTGCATAAACTCAGAGATCCATGTGTTTTATGGCCGAAATCGGTCCAGCGTAAGTGACAGCCTGTTTTTGCAAATTTGTCGAAAAGTAAATGATTTATGATGAAAACCACTAAGAATTTAATGATTCTAAATTAAATGTTCCACAATAGATTGATTTACTGATTAAAATCATACTTCATCTTAAGATTTTTCCAAAAACTCAATAATCCTCACGGTAACCCAAAGTCCAACAAATTTTAAAATGTTAGTTTATTTGCTAACGTATAACTAACATTTAAGTACTTTCCAGCCAACCAATTGTTCGGGCCTATGTAGCCGTCCATTTCAGCACAGCAGTTCAGTTCTCGTGCAGAGATAGAAATCTGACATATTACACACCAATAATTGGGTACGTTCTTACTCATTACACGCCAATATAAATATTTGCTCTAATGACTAAACTACTCAAGTACTACTCAAGATGACTTAACTCAGTAGAATTTGCTTAAAGTAACCACCAAACGGACCGACTGAAATCGGTCTCTTTAAGCAAGTGGTCACAATACAATAATAATACCTTTAAGATCTATGTTCGGGACTTTCTGAAATAGGTCATATTACAAAAGTCGTCACTTTGCACAAGTGGTCAGATTTACAGGTTCTACCCGAAGGACAATTTCATCAACGAATGGTTTTGGTACATACAGTTTTCATTGTGGATTATTATTTAATCGTATTTATCGCATAAGTTCCAATGGAGGAGTTGTAAATTATTCGATCATCAATAACTTCAAAAAAATTGACAATAAGGTTTTTGAATAAGGAATTGACAATAACCCCCTCCCCCTCCCACGCCTCGATATTCTATGTTAAAGTTGAATCCTTATAATTTTAAGCACCATCGTCGCGAATGACCGTTCAACTCTCTTTAACTCAATCATCGTGTCAGTTTGGTGTTGTCCGTTATCACCATGAATTCGAAGCTTTCGACATAAAGATGAAATTTCTTTAGGATAACGACTGCTGCGTAGCATTCTAACGCCGTCGTACTGTACCCAATACGAAAGCAGTAGGGCGCTTTTCATTTTCATCAGACCGTTGAAACAAAAGCCCACCGAGTCCAGTTTTAATGCATTGGGCGAAGTGAATAAAAAAAGTATCTACTTCAAAGTTTTTACTTTTAAGTAAAAGTAAATGACCAGATTTGTGTGAATAATCTTTTATTTTTACTTTAAAGTATCAACTGGGAAATATTCAAAGTATTTACTTTTTAGATATTTTAATACTTAAAGTTGTCCTAGTATTTACTTTGAAGAAATTTAATTTCAAAAATATTGTGATTGAAGTGACATACCAGTACGCAACATAATTTTTTATTATTATTATTACAAATATAGTGATAATTTGCATATAAAAATAATATAAAAAATATATATATAAAAATAATTGCTTATGTATAAAAATGGATAGATTCGAAGTGGATTTTGTAAAAGAGAAATGCGTCCTAAAAACAATTAAATTCTGCTAAGTAAATCACAGCTTCCCAACGTAAAAAAGACAAAGAAAAAGGCAATGGTGGAAATGATCGATGATTCAAAATCTCAACGTGCGTGTAATCGAGGGCCCCAATAACGATCGGAATCTTAAACATTTTCAACCATAGATCTTTTGCGGGAATCATTTCTCGATCACTTTTGGCGAATACTACAAATTCATGTGATTTTGCAATCACGTTATCTAGCACTTGAGGAAATATTTAGTCTAAAGTTCTATGGACCCCACCTCCACCACTTCGCCTACTCCTTATTGAAAACCCGTATCACTCAAGCAGCGTAAAAATAGCTATTTCCGTTTTTTTGGTTTATTTTACTCCTTCCCGTTTCATTTGGTAACATACATATTTTCTAATATACCTATTTTCTGTCTGCACGGAACCCGCTCGAATCTTTGTGTAATTTTCAAACTTTTCATTCTGCTCATCTGGAAAATACTGTTTAACTGAGTTAAGAATATCATCTAAATGTTGACAAATTTTATCACACAACATAAAAGTCACTTCTTTAAATGGTGGGAAGCTATCTTGCTCACGAGCGCGAATGCAAATGATCCAAAACTGCAATTTTTTGTTAGAAGCCTGAATCTTATCATTGGCTGTGAACACTGTTACATGTTTTCCGTGAAGTGACAAATTCACTTTGTTTAGCTTTGAGAATATATCGGCGAGGTATCCAAGTCGGAACAACCACTGTTAGCCTTTCTTGTAAATCCATTCTGTTTACCATGAAAAAAATGCCTAATTCGGAACGGAGCTCGAATGGTCGAACAAGAACTTTCCTTCGTGACAACAATCATACTTCTGCCCATATCTTAAAAAGCCGTGTTTGTAATAGTCTCGATTTGATGAAATTTAAGATCTTTACAGACTCATCAAGGACATGTTTCAAAGACATTGGTATTTTAATAAAAAAAAGATCGTCTTGAAGCAAAATAATATTCTGATATCGGACAAAAACAAGTAAGATTGCAAGTCCAGCTATGCTCTCGTCCATTTGCAGAGAAAACTTATAACTTTTCAGGCGAAATATCAAGTCTCACGTTAGCTGCTAAATCTTTAATTCGACGAACTACCGTGTCAGTGAATAGCGGCACATTAGTGTTTTCTTTTGCCGCCTTTTCATCGAACCTACATTTAGCTATATCGACTGCACAAGGCTTGACCAATGTCTTCGCTATTGTATGAGCTTCTCCTTCCAGTGTAATACGATAACTAACGATATAGGATGCTTCAGTGACAACATCATTCATTTCTAGTTTTGAAAGTGGAAAAAATTAGGATTTGGCTGTCATATATGTCATAGTATGAGAATTTGATTTTCCTTTTTATTAAAAGTTGCTATCTACGTTACTTGTATTTTTCAAGTGTTGAAATGTCATGTAAAAGTAGAAGGTAGCCTTTATTCACATAATTTTAAGTAAATGCTGGGAAATTTTTAGTTAAATTAGTAAGTACTTGCTTTAAACTTTGCTAGTAAGTTTTATTCACTAGCTCGGTAGTATTTACTTGAAAAAAGTATTTACTTTTTTTATTCACTTCACCCATTGTCTCACAATATATAAAATCTATGTGTGATATCCGGATGACACAGAAGTGGGATATTCAGTAGAGCTTGTTATAGAACTAGTAATGATTTTTGAGCGATATTACTCCAAATAATTTTTTCTGTCTTATATGGGAACTGCAAAATTCTTGATAAACTGCATATCTAAATATCTCCGAAGCCGTCTTAGTCTTTTCGGTGCTTGTTAGTCTTTGTCGCATTGACCTGGATTAAGTCTGTTTCAAGCACACACTTTTTTCTATAATTTTATTTTAGAAAATTATATACTAGTCCAGGGCATTTAGATCAAAATCGACCGGAACAGCGGAAATTTTTAGGAACAGCAGATATCGAGATGCGGTTTCCTGCATTGTGTTCAGGAAGGTCCCAGGAAAAGTCTATATCGCCTATACCAGAATAGGCATTTACCAAATCGCTCGGAAATCGTTACAAGCGAGTTTTTCTGGCTGCCGAACTCGATTCTGACATTATAATTACCCGGGGATGCAGGGGTGCAATGGGGTGGCTATGTGGGGTGCGCGGGGGCTGAATTGGGGGAGAAATGGCAGCGTCCATGAAAATCGCTCCAAACTCGTTACTCAGGGGTTTTCAGGGATTATGAATTCAATTCTGGCATTGGAATCACCCGGGGCGCTCGGGGGTGGCTCTGCAGGGGTATCCGGGGGGTTATTCGGGGGGGGGGGGGAATTGCATAGTCCATGGGAAGCGCTCGAAATTCGTTACTCAGGCGTTATCGGGGATGCCGAATTCAATTTTGGTATTAGAATTACTCGGGGGTGTGAATAATAAAAATTTTGATTGAATATTAAAAAAATAAATATTACACATATTATAAAAACAATTGCTTTGGAAGTCTTTTCTGCCTCGAAACTGGATTTGAAAAAGGCGCCAAAGCTATAAAGAGAGTAAAGTATCGTTACCACGGCGACCGGCGCGAACAGACATATTCTGTATCGACTGAAGAGCAAAAATATGGGTCCAGTTTCCGCGCGCAGTCGGCGTCTGTTTTGCATCAGTATTACATCTGTCGTTTAGGACCACGTTGCTTTTTCGTTGTATGTAAATATAGTGCTACAGTAATCAAGTTTCTTGGATTTTGAGCCTTTTTGTGTTTGAGTTCTGTCCGGCACTCTTATACCACGTTGGTTTTTTGTTAAACGTAAATTTGGTGCTAAAATAATCAATTTTTTTGGATTTGCGGATCTTTTTCTGGTGTTTGAGTGGTGGCACTCTTGGACCTATAAAAGTATGATGCGGCGAAATTGAAAATCGAAATGAAGCAGAGCGCTTTGTAAAACAATGTAATAATAATAATTTGATAAATAAATAAAACAAACTTTAATTTAAATATAAAATTAATATACAAAAATAATATTAAGATTACTTAATAAATACTTTTATTATTATTAAACGATCGATTTCGGCGTTTAACAAATCGCCATCATCAGGTTAGATACTTGAATAGTAAATAGATTAAAAATAAAATGAAATAAAAATGAAAACAGATTTTTATAAAAACCTTATTTACTAGAAATTGTTATATATAAGAAACGAAATTAAAAATCTGTTACAATATATTCGTCATAATCACTTTAAAACATAAACGACCTTTACAAAAATTTTTATGTATATATAGAAAAAGTTAAACGATGTATATAAAAAAGGGTTAAGTGTTTCGCAAAATCATGTCATAAATTCTGTTTGTGTTGGAGTTGATTCTGTTGTTCAATAGGTATATATTGTCTTTATTTTTATATATTTCTAACTCTTCGATTCTGTTCATGACGTCGCCTTTATTTAATTTGTGTAAAATTTGTAAATTATTTTCGAAGTCAATGACCTGATGTCTTTGGTTTTTTTTAAATGGGAAGCTACTCGTGAATCAGGATTGGTTTTGGTTATATCTTTTATATGTTCTAAGAACCTCTTTTTGAACGATCTGCCGGTTTGGCCTATATAAAAAGCTGGACAATCTGAACATGTAATTTTATATACTCCCGTTTCTGTGTCTACGTCAGTTTTATATTTAAGTTTTTGGCCAATTTTATGGTATGTTTTGTATGCCAATTTATAACCTTGTTGGAGAAATATTTTTTGTATCGTTTTGTCGTAATTCTTACTGAATTCAATAGTAATGTATTTAGTAATGTCATTCGTGGTGTTACTTAATGCAGTGTTACCTAGGTAATTAAGTTTATTTTTGCATTTGTAGTTCATCTTGTCAATCATTCTCGTTGAGTACCCATTTTCAATGGCTATGAACTTAATAACGTTTAATTCTTCATTGTAATCTAATAAATTCATTGGTATCACGTTTAGTCTGTTAATAAGGTGGTGGTAGGCTGACAATTTATGTTTGGAGTGGTGGTTAGAACTGCGATGTATAGTTTGGCTGGTTTGTGTCGGTTTTCTGTAAATCTTAAATTTATGTCTCTGGTTTTCATTTGTTATGGTTAGGTCTAAAAAGTTAATTGTTTTGTTTAGTTCAACTTCTAAGGTAAATTTTATGTTTTTATGAATTTTGTTTATATATCCGTGTAATAAGTCAAGCTGTCTATTTGTTCCGTTGAACAAAACAATCACGTCGTCAACATATCGATACCAATATTCGATGTATTTTGCGAATTTATTATGCGCGTTAATAATATAGTTCTGCTCTATGTGATTTAAATAATAATTTGATAAAGTACCTGATAAGGGACTACCCATTGGTAGTCCTTCTTCCTGTTTGTAAAAATTGTTATTATGTTTAAAGTAATTCTGACTGGTTATTATCTTTAACAGGTTAATGATTTCGTTTGTGGTCCTTATGTCTATGTTATTTTGGATTAGTAAATTCTTTGTGATATCTATTGTTTCAGCGATGGGGATGTTGGAATACATGTTCGAAATGTCGAACGATGCCATTTTTGCGTTCGGTTTTATGGTGACGCTTTCAATTTTGTTGACTAGCTCTATGTTGTTCTTTATTGAAAAATCGTTGTTTAATTTGATATGACATTTCAGCCAATTATTTATGTGTTTAGCTATCTTATATGTGGGTGCCGTCGTGAAGTTCACCAGTGGGCGAATAGGTATATTATCCTTGTGTATTTTAGGTAATCCTTGTAATATAGGAGCACTCGGTTTGATCATTTTGTTTTTCAGAATTTCCCGTTTGTTCAGAAAGTGAGTAGATTTGTTCATCGCGTCTTTGATGATTTTGTTGTATAGTTGGCTTGGATCATTGTTCTGTAGTTGAACGTTGTTGATCTGTATGTACTCGTCAATTTTTGTGTTGTATACATCTTTGTCCATGATGACCGTTGTGTATCCCTTATCTGCTTTCGTTATTATGGCGTTATTCGACCTTAGTTTTCTTTTGATGTTGTTTATCATTTGCATGTCATTATTGGAGTTTTTGGGGATAATTTTATGTTTGTCTATTTTATTTACTATGAGTGTTCTTATAATATCTTGATGTTCCGGATTAGTCCTGATTATTGCATTTTCGATATTCATTAAATGTTTATTTTGTTGATATATGTTATTATTAGGTATTATATTATGTTTTAGTCCTTTTTTCAGAAGTCCGATTTCCTCATGGTTGAAACTTATATTCGTATAGTTTTGTAATCTGTTATAAAATTTGTGGTTGATAGTGGGTGTGGTATGTGAATTTCGTTTTATTTTGGCTTTATATATTAATGTTTTTAACTTTTTGTCTATAATTTGGCGTTTTACAATTAAATGTTTTTCCACTTTTGTGTCAATATAGTTTAAGATTTCAATATATTGTATATAATGGAAACTTTTAGTTATTTCCTGGTGAAGATGGTATATTTTCATTGTTAATGTGTTTATTGTTACGTATAAAGATTTAATTACGTTATTTAGCCAGATTTTTTCGGCTTTAACTCTTGCGGATTGTGCCGTTATTGATTTGTTTCTAATGGTCACTTTTATATAGTTTGGTGTTAATTTCTTTCGTTTGCAAACCCGGTTAAAATATAAATTTAATTTGTTACATTTCAATTTCTTATACACATTCAAGTATCGATACACTATGGAAATATTATCATTAACATGGTTATTATTAGACATGGTCAATTTTAGTGCACTTATTTTCACGAATATATTGTAACAGATTTTTAATTTCGTTTCTTATATATAACAATTTCTAGTAAATAAGGTTTTTATAAAAATCTGTTTTCATTTTTATTTCATTTTATTTTTAATCTATTTACTATTCAAGTATCTAACCTGATGATGGCGATTTGTTAAACGCCGAAATCGATCGTTTAATAATAATAAAAGTATTTATTAAGTAATCTTAATATTATTTTTGTATATTTTTTAAAATTTTTTCACGTTAATAAAGTTTAATACTTTAATAAGTTTTTACCAAAATTAAAATAATAATTTGTGTTTATTATCTTTTAATTTTTTAAAAAGTTATAAAATTTGTGAAAATAAGTGCACTAAAATTGACCATGTCTAATAATAACCATAAAATTAATAAAAAAATTTGTTTAAATAAAATACTATTTTTTCGTTTGGCTGATGAGTGATGAGCTCCGATGTGAAGTTGCTCCGGCAAAATCCAAAATCGAATAGATTGAAGATATAATTTTTTTTCATCTTCGTCGTCTTGTTTAACTTCAATCCAAAAAAAATAGAAATAAACCTAAGATCAAAACCTGATTTTCTGGTTTTTAATCGTGCACCAAAGTGTTTTTGGTGCACCCGCTGCAACATAATTGTTTACCATGCCATCTATTGTGCAATGGCATGTTACTGTGTACGTACGTTTTAATGACTTTGGTTTTTGAAAATCAATACGATATCATCTACCTCTCAATGATTTGATTGTAGAGGTATCACGATGAAATTGTTGCATAACCAAAATATAATTTTCAGTTATATTTTGCTTACACAAATGTATGCGCAAGTGTATTTTGGACCATTTTTTGGTGTTTGAGTTGTGTCCGGCACTCTTGTAAGTAATCTTTGATAGATTACGTGTTCGAACACTTGTTTTTCAACGGAATCGAATATTGGCTTGAGCTTACAATGGAAGTTTCTAGAGATATAAGAAGCTGCGATAGTGAAGAGATATGTATCTTTTATGGGATATTTTATGCAAGGCACTTTCAACATATGATCGATGCATGGCCATATAAAAGGGAGAATAAGCTGAAAAGTATGGAATTTTATTTAACATTCGAATTAGCAGCTTATCCCCCGGCTAGTTTGACAAGAACGGAATGAGGAAAAACGAAAAATCAAAATTGTATCAACTTTTTAAAGAAAGATCTGTAAGTGTAAGAAGTGAAAATACATAATATGTTTGGAGGCATGCTTCTTCATAAAGTTAGATGGAAAAAGGGCCAGAACAAGTTAGAGATATGCAACAGGTATGTTAGATACATAAAGAGAGTATATGGGAACAGAGTTTTTGTTGTTTTCGATGGACACGACCAAATTACCAGTAAATCGATGTATGCATAAAAGTTCCGCCACCGTACGCATGACTCCAGATTCCTGGACGGTCATGACGTTGCCCACAAGTGTAACTCAGGACAAGTTTCTAAGGAATAGCAAAAATAAGTCCCAGCTCATTAAATTTCTCCAGCAGGAATTGAAACGGGCTAATATAATGTCTCAGCAGAGTGTAGCTGATGCGGATGTTGATATTGTGTTCCAGGCCATTGAGACTGCTTCTGGAAGCCGCAACAATAAAGTGGTTATTGTTTCGGAAGACACTGACATCTTAACATTTAACATACCGACATTTCATGTATACCTAATCCTACCATGAGCGGTCAAATGACCGCTTTAAAAAACATATGTATTTTAGTAAAGTGAACTAGATATAATATAATTTGTTTTCGGAAATTACCAATAAAAAAGTTGTAAACATTGTAAAATAGGTTGTTTGTATATTTTAGGAAAAGATAATAAGCCACATGATGATAAAGTAACGTTGTATGCGAGAAATTTTAAACGAAATTTTTATACGGTCATTTGACCGCGCATGGTAGGTTTAGTGTTAACAATGCTTGCTGCTCGGACTCCACTAATTCTAGTTGTATTCTTGCTGAAGCCGCTTTCTGCTAGAGTACCTGATGTTGGGTATTCTTCCGAGAGCTTAGCATCCAGAAGCGCGTGCATCAGGTTTCATATATTATTTCTACATGCTTTCACGGGATGCGACACAACCTGAGCATTTTTCAATCGAGGGAAAGTGGACAAGACCGGACAAGTGGTGCAGTGGCTAAAACTTCGGCACTTGGACCGCGAGGTACTTGGTTCGAATCCCATCAGAGGCTAGATGCAAATCGAATTTTCATCATCGATTACAATCAGTGATGTTAATAAATACAACTAAGACCCTCTGATGGAGTGCAGAATTCAGCGCCGACCCTCCGTCTATGTCAATTTACAGGTTGACATGGAGTTTGCAATGTGCAGGTGGTATACTGTAGTTGTGTGAGTAGGTAAATAGGTGAATGGGTTAATGATGTGGCGTGAATGCCGAATGGCGTGGTATCACAATGGGCCAAAAATGGCCTAAGTGTTAACCACTGAAACCTTAACCTACATGGGTTTGCAGAAATATTTAAGCTCACTTTCATACAAGCATTGCAATGGCAATTACTCAAACCAAAAAGGCACTTCCAACGGGGCCGAGAATAGTGACGAGGAAGAAGATGAAGAAGGGAAAGAAGATGAAGAAGAAGAAGAGTTTGAACAAGAGGTTTAGTATTTAAGTTAAAAATTTAAGTTTATAATGAATAGTTCAACATTAATAAAAACTCCTATTTGTTATTTGAATAAAGTTTTATTTTCATAATTTGTGATTCTTCACTTTCTCCTTTACCATATCCCACAAAGCCACCCCGAGTACCCCCAAGTAACGATTTTTAAGTGATTATCTAGGACGCTGCCATTTACCCCCTCGCAATCACCTCTAGACAACCCCACAGAACCACCCGAGCGCCCACGGGAAAATCTAATGTTAAAATTGAATTCGGCATCCCCGAAAACCCCTGAGTAACGAGTTTAAAGCGCTTCTCATGGACTGTGCGCGGAATTGCCCAGAATAACCCCCGGGTACCCCTGCAGAGCCACCCCCGAGCGCCGGGTAGTTCCAATGCCAGAATTGAATTTGGCACCCCTGAAAATCCCCGAGTAACGAGTTTGGAGCGATTTTCATTTTCAATTTTCCCCCAATTCACCATCCGCGCACCCCCACAGAACCACCCCTGGCACCCCCGGGTAGTTTGGGGCAGCCCCGAAAACAACCGTGTAACGATTTCCGAGCGATTTTTCCAAGTGTCCAGTCGTTCCTATAACGGTGCAAGTAATGATGCAATTGGAAAATGCATTTTCCGGCCCAGAAGACATTTTTCAAAAAATACCTAAACCAGACGATATAGACTTTTTTCCTGGGACCTTCCTGAACACAATGCAGAAAACCGCATCTCGATATCTGCTGTCCCTAAAAATTTCCGCTATTTTTCCTAACTTCCCTGGACTATACATGTAATTTAAACTCATCAATTCTTTAAAATAGTGAAAATAAAACTAGCTAGTGAACTCTTGATTTAAAAAATGTCACGGAGTCACGATTAATAACTACTAAAAACAAAGTATAATACAAATTAGAAAAATATAACATTAAAATTAAAAATACGACAATGTCGACAATGTTGACAAAGCAATTTGGAATTCCTTTGCCACTTCGACCTTTTTTTGCCATCATCTATTTTCCTTAAAATTTTTATTTTTTCTTCTAATGAAAACTGTTTTCGTTTTAGACTCATTTTAAAATAAACACTTGCCTATTAACCAAACTAACAAATTTTTGAAATGAATGACTTTGACATTTCCCTAATTAATGAAATAAATTGTAGTAGAATCATGTGTTTACATGTACACATTTCAAATTTTTAAATGAAATAATGAAATCCATGTAACCTCTAAGCAAACTAGTACAAATTTGCTATTTCAATTCTGTTTTCTTCAAAAAATTGATGTCGATTTTTTTTGATTTTTTGTTCGTTATAGTGAAATTTGCTTCGTTAAAATGAATTTTTTTAGTAGTACGTCAATCACAGCCAACCAAATTAAAAGTAATACTTCGTTATAATGAAAAGTTCGTTATAGTGGTATTCGTTATAAAGGGATTTCACTGTATTAAAATATAACAAATTTAAAAAATGAAAAAATAACAAATTTTTAAGCAAGTTTTGCGCATGGTTTGAATATTCGACACATATTTTTCCACTTTCCTTATGAATAAAAGAAGTATAATATCAATTTAAGATAGTGTTCTAAATAAAACCTCAATGTCATTTTTTGAAAATAACGATTCTTTGAACAATTTTATAAAAACACTAGGAGTGCCCGCGGTTACAATATAGGTTGGTAGCTGGCTATAAAACTTAGGTACAGTGTAACAAAAGAAATTCTTGAAATGATCTTTAAAAGGTAGCGGAATACTAATTTCTATTTCGAAACAAATATGGCTCACTATATATAATCGATTCCCGCTTTTTAAATAAAACATTTTTAATGTTGAGAGTCGAGATGAGACGATTATATGAAGACGTTGGAGGTTTTGTTTCGACTTAATGATCCAATGAACTTTTTAATTCAAAAAATCATTCTTTACATTGATCTAAAACGTATACGTGGCTATCCTCCAGAATAACATCTGTGCGTCCAATAAAATAGAATTCGAGATTTAGAAGGGATTAACAAATCAGAGCAGCAAAACATAATAATTCGCTAAGGGAGTGTGATTATACTTTGTATGTAAGTTTAAAGTATTTTCATTATTTTTGTACTTTGGTCACGGCAGTTTAATTTTTGATTTTAAAGAATTTCATGTTTCAGTAGAATGAAACCATACTTCCAACGTCTTCATATCCTCACTTCGATGTAAAAAGAATATCTAACTGTCACAATTCGGTGTTTTTCTTCAAAAAAAAAAATTAAATATTAAATATTTAAAAGCTTTTGGCAAAACAGTATTTAGTTTTTTGTTTTGCCAAATAAAACACACTGTTAAATTTAGTACTACTTAGTGACACAGATATCTCTAACTCTGTCCCTTTTCGAATTTTTACAAAAATTTTCTGAAACAGCTAACTTCATTCTTGCCCTATTTCTAAAAATTTATATGTTACGATTTTATAAGTCAATGACCTATACGCGTATTAATCCTTTTTAATAAATGGCTTTACTACAAATTATCTCCCGCTCCGATACATACTAAAGATTGCCTAAATTAACAAAGAATTTATATTTATTATCTTTGTAAACATTAAAAATCATAAATATACATCATTACTTTGTTAAGTTTACATAATAATTTAATGTTTTAAATTACTTTTTAATGTTTAACATAAAATAAAATTTATATCCCTTTTTTTGCTGCTGTTGTTAATTTTAATGTTGTAGACAAAATCATTTTTATCTCACATTAAAATTTTGTATTATTAGTAACATAATAATGACATAAGTATGACACCTTAAAACAATTTTTTTTATGTATGTATATCAAATCAGCAATTAAAAACATGAAAAAGCTTTTCAATATGATATTCATCATAAATAAGATTGGAATGGAGCATAATATGTATGTACTCGTATGTAGATTTCATAACATTTAAATCAAATTAATTATTAAGCTTTAATTAATAAAAATGACATAGTAAATTTAAATAATCACAAATATTCATTTGAAATTATTTAAAATGGATGCTTTTTTAAACAATGATAAATATTTAATAATTTTCGAAAGGTGAAAACTTTACTGTTCGTACAGCTATTCATAAAATTAACAATTATAATTTTCCGCATATTTTATTTATTTAGGCACCGAAAAGCTGAAAATTGTTGCTTGCGCTATTAAGCAAATTGCTTTTAATGAAAAGTTAACTATATGATGTACGACTATTATAGGCGAGAGTAAGACCTGTTCACCCTAAAATAAATACCCGCATAAAACGGTGTAGAAAAAATGTTTTCTAATTATAATAATTTTGCTGGTGTGTAAAAATATGGAAACAGGCAGAAAAATATGTAATAGCTCCTATTAGGATAATTTACCGGAAATATTTTAATAAAATTTCATGGTGTGCACCCTTAGACCACCAGCGGTGTCTTTTTTCGGTCTCCACTACAGATTGTACTTTTTTCGTTATTATTGCTGCATTTCTTAGTACGAGACTACGAGTTAAAATCAGCAATCTAAAAAATTCCTGCATTTACTACAACAGACCACCCCCCCCCCACAAAAATTGATCATAATGCATCGAACTTCCTTTGTATGCAAGAACTAGGTATCCTTGAATATCTAGTTCTTACCTAGTTCTTGCATAGGAAGGAAGGATAACTAGTTCTTACATAAAAAGGAAGTTTGATGGTTTTTTACGATTTTTGTGGGTGTGGGCTGCTATAATAAATTCGTGGGTACTTATTTCTAACATAGGAAGAAAGCTCGATGTAATATGATTGATTTTTGTGGATGTGGGCTTTTATATTAAATTCAGGGGTATCTAGTTGAGGGGTATGACCTATACAGAGAAATATCGTTGTATAGAATTTCACTTTTCAGGAGCAGATTTTGGTAATTGAATTATTCCAATATATTGTAATTTATTTTGTAAACATTTCATACGGATGATCCCATTTGGGGTTGTTTTCCATGGGTTTAAATATGCCATTTTATTGTAATTAATTTGTAAAAGTTACAGTACCACCCCCCAGTACGATACAACAAAAATTTACAGAAATGCAAAAGGCGTGATGTGACGGAAAATATGGTTTTAAAAAATTGAACCACTTAGGGGTAGTTTTTTGGGGGTTGAGCTATATCAATACGTTTTTATTAATTTGTAAAAAGTTACAGTACCACCCCCCAGCACGATACAATAAATGTTAAGAAAAATACGAAAAGTTTGGTGTAGCTTTGTCCATAGCTTTGTCTTATGCCGCAGCCCACACATGAATTGCAGAATAACGAAACCTGTAAAAAAATTTCTAACTGTGTAACAAATTTTTAAATAATTTGTAAAATATTCCAGTACCATTTTCATTGGATTGTGCTACAAGTGCTGGTGCAGTATTAGGGTCATGTTAATTTGATTTCAATTCGAATAGTAATTTTCAATTAAAGTAAATTAAAGATTCCATTTCACTTTACAATGAAGGTGAGAGATTGAGAAAGATGATTTCTTAATATTTTAGTATGTTAGAGGTGAGTGGGTGATGGTGTTAACTTATCTAATCCGATCCATTTGATAAAAAAAAATTGTATAAAACTCTTTTGGCATTATTCTGAAAAAATGCAAGAATGATTATGACAGCAAATGCGAGTGAGAGAATTGAGTAATAAACGGTTGCCATAATGAAAATAAAACATTTCTGGGATGAACTGGAGAAAAGAGTGTTGCACGAGTATTAATGTAATGTGAGATACAGGTTTTTAGGTTATGTTATAAATAAATGTAAAAAATTAATTAAAAAAAATGAAAATAGGGCTGATCCCGAAATCTAAAATTTTCAGTTAAGTTTCGTCATTTTTGTTTTCAATAGAAATTCAATTTTGCGGGAAAGTAAAATAACGACAAGGACGGGACATGGAAATACGATATTGATAAGCATGTGGTATACTTTTATTTTTTGTTGGTATTTTCATAATATAATCATATTATTTAATTAACATATTATTGTTCAATGTACGATTATTATGCATATATTGGAGCTAATTCTCACCCTCATAAAAATAATGTTGTTATTTTATTTTACCGCTTCCTATTGGACATTGTATTGGAAAACACAGAAACAACCATAACAAACCATTAAAATTTAAATCTCGAAAGCGGCCCCAATTAGTAGTTGGAACACAGTTCCTGGATATTTCGTACTGGTACGTTGTCTTCCTGTTCGCTAACTTTATGTCCCTAACTTTGGTATCATCGTTTGGATTTTATCATTTCGGGCTCTGGTACAGTTGTTTAAGTACTCTCTATTTCAGCCAAAATGATTAAATTTATTCTTGAAATCTCTGCCATCTGGATGAAAGTGAATTCGCTGATTTATAAATTTTCAGAGCGAGTTCCGTTGAAATTCAAAGTATGAAAATGCCCGGCGGTGAGTTTAATATATTTTGAAACTGACATAGAAAGTTAGCGTCTCTTCGAAAGTCAAATTGACAATTCCCATACACCACGAAAATGTGGAAATGTGGATGGGATAAATTTATTTTTAGTAAACCTCTTCTAGCTGCAAGTCGGTTAAGAGCAGCTAAGAAGGCCTCACTGGTCAAACCGTTAGTCAGCTTCAATATGCGCAGCCCTTACCGAAAAACAGACAAATAGGCATACATATCCTTTTGTAGGACTTGTTCCACCTCTTCCATTCTTCACAACAAAATAAAGTGGTCCAGCAAAGTCCATGCAACCATTATTAAACAGTTTAGCGGGTGTCACACTTATAAGTTCCCATTTTTTTTGTAAGTGTTCTCATTTTGGTACTGCGTTTATTATCAAATATTTTTCACTTAACAGATTCATTGTAAGAGTAGGTTCAGCATGCAAGTTTTTGAAATGACCAAACCGATTTTTAGCTGCTACCTGGTTGTGTAATGTACCAAAAGGACTCAGGCTGTTTCAGCCATTCAGGAGCTTGCCACCATTGGTTTCGCTAGATTGAATCTTTTGGATATACCCTTCTGGTCCCGTGATCAGCGAGATTATCGGCAGATTTGAGATGACCCCAACAATACCTCGGAAAATTTTCAAATATCTGTGGGTCGATTTTGGTGTCTTTAGGAAATAGGATTGTTTTCCTATTTAGGAAAAAAATTTGATAGCAGGTTTTTCCTAAAAAATTTTTCCTATCATTTATTTTGGTAGACATAGGAATAAATTTTTTCCAAATTCTTGATTAAGTTGAGTATTGAAAACCTGTTCGCGGTTAAAAAAAGTCAAACTTATATTAATTGTATGGAATTATAATTTATTTGTCCGATCAAAAATTAAAAGAATTAAATTAAAAGAATATTGCATGTATTGTAACAGAATATTTTTCCGTATTAAAAGTAGGTGCGGTAAGATAAACGTCAAAACTGCGATAAACAGAAATCGAAAGAAAGAAAAAATTCTCATAAGTCGCACCAGAATAAGCTTATAGGGAAAAAATACAAAAAATCTATAAAAATTTATTTCCTATTCCTATAGGAAAACCAGAATCGACCCACTGGATTGTTTTTTAGCACAGAAAGACAAATGTCTACCATTTTGCAGGGTACGCTAATAACCATGGAGATTAACTTGAACTGCAATTGTGCAGCATATAGATCCATCCTTGGAGATGATACTCTTTATACCGAGGGAACCTGGGATCTGGAAGTAACGAAGTTTATTATCATGTTTCAACCTTCATCTATTACTCCATTGTAAACTACTGCACTGTAAGCCACTTCAGTTACATCCGTTACTTTTATATTCGTCTTCAAAGTACGTAGGCAATTAAGTATCCGAATCAAATTTTAAAAACCGTAATTTACAAAATACTGTTTTCAATGACATCAAATCAGTTTTTAATTTGATCACATTTTCTATTTCTCGAGAGCCAGACTAAAGATCATCATTATAAAAATCAGTTAGCATATGTTCGGTGATCGTATCATCTGTATTGTTGCGAGTCAATTGTTGTATAGTGAATCTCGCCAAAGGTCGGTATGATAGTGACAATCATCTGGAGAGACAATCAACTATCGGCGTGACGTTGGTGCACTTCTAAAACGTACTAAAAGTACGCGGGCTGATTCATCGGCTCTATATCATTTGTTTTTTTTTTTTTTTTTTTTTTTTTTATCAAAAATATATCTAAGATACAATTAACTTTTATAATAATAATAACAAAAGTTTTAATTTTATTTTTTATACTTATCAATTAAAGACACTCTTGCAAAACTACTTGCTGGAACCGTCGAATACTATTTGCAATTTGGTAGTGCCACCTTCCACCGGTGAAGTAAATGGAACATGTTTTGCGCGCTTGGTTCACCGATTCACTACTTCCGCAGTTTTTTGTAGGCTGACCCGGCTGACAGTCCAACCAAACAAAGTTTCATGCAATATAATTGAGTTGAATCGTCTCTGTGTCCCTCTCAAAATTGAGAAAAATATGTTTGCTCTAACCAATACGTTTCTAGGAGCAGGTTTGTCGTAGTCTGGATAAACGAGTTTCACGATTTGGAACCACTTGTATTTGTGCCTCAGTACGATAAAACGATTATAGCATTACCATAACCTTCCCTAGATAGAGGTTACAGCCACAGATGTGACATTAGCTGTTTTCCGTTGTAATTTTAAATTTCGTACAACGTTTTCACAAAACGAAAACACTGCGATCCCTTAGTCTATATATAAATATATTTGACATTTATGAAGTTTTCCAAATTTGTTTTTGATCAGAACACTGGCCAAAATCAAAATCACTTGCGACTGCTACCATTTAGGTGAAGATTTTATTTCTAGCACAGCATTACAACCAGTTGACCTGGCCTGGTTCATTGAATTAGATGGGCCACTCGAATTATTTTCCAGCAATAACTCGTTGCTGTCATTAACAGCCGGTTCGGGATACAACGTCAAGCGATGTTTGAGTCTATATATTCTGCAGTTGCATTTTGATCGGTAAACCATGGATTAGTGTGTAGAATTAGATGATAAGCAATTGAAACACAGTTTTTTCCCTGCAACTAATCCCTGGCATTTTGTTACTGTCAGGCTTAAATGTGTATCGCGTTTCCCTAAATAATTCTGGACAAACAATGCTCACTGACTGCGATACCAAAGAGCTTATTCGTTTGAAAGGATTTGACATTGATTTCTGAAACAATTTTAAGCTTTCTAATGTGCTGCTTTGCTTTAGTTCAGAAAACTGAATAATTAATTCAGTATTGAGAAATGACTTTCCGTAGTTTCGTGAGCCCAGACCTCTTTTCTTTCGTAATCGTATTTGTTAATTAAAATATAAACTAATCAGAGGTCGCGACATTCTTCTGGTTCTCTAGCACTTTAAGACCACGCGGTACTTCATACGATACGACGGATATAGATTGCGAAGGGTTTTTGAGCAACTCTACTGTATAGGTTTTGCTGAGCCATACATTTTTCAACAAAAAATGAACCACATATTTTTGCTTATCGTACCATGAGTAGTTAACGCGTAGCAAACCGTTAGAAAAGCTTTAAATACTGCAGTTTGTGCATATTTGAAATATTAGAATATTTATGTATAGAAGCCTCAAAAAGATCGTGAAATGAAGGAAATTCGGAATAGTTTGCACTAAAATCGGTGATACGTGGTAGACGCACTTCAATTTATCAAAATAATAATTATTACAGACAAATAAACAAAGTTCACATTTACAAGATATAAAGCTTTCGACCCCAACAGCCATTGTAAAACTTTGTAACATATTTTCAAGTTCGCATTTTCTAGCCAATTCGTAGCCTGGTTCAAATCTTATTTGAGTAATCGAATCCAATATATTGAAATAAGAGATAAAACGTCAAATAGAATACAAGCTACCTCTGGTGTACCACAAGGCCCTCACGTTGGTCCATGGATTTTCACAATCTTCATAAATGGTGTTACTGAAGTGATAAAGCATTCCAATATTCTGATGTTCGCAGATGACCTCAAAATCTGCAAAGCTATCGAGTCAGTTGACGATGCCAGTAAATTAAAAGAAGATTTTGACAACCTAGCGTTATGGTGCGAGTTTCTCTATCATTAGATTAGCGAAATCTCTATCATTTCACCGAAAAACCAACCCTAATACACAAGGCTACAAGATAAATGGTGTACTCCTTCAGGTAGTACTTGAGACTAAAAACCTAGGGGTTATTTTCGTTGAAAACATGAGCTTTACTAAGCACATTGAGCTGTGCACCGCTCGCGTGAACTCTATGCTCGGTTTTGTCAAACGTTGGACACAAACGCACGTTCGATCCCAGCTGGAATATGCTGTAAATATGTGGTGTCCGGTCTATGAAGGTCATATCCAGAGTATTGAGAAAATTCAAAAGAAGTTTATACGCTACTTGACATGAAAAGGAGGATGCGTCTATGACCATGACCTACCATACCACTTAAACATACAGCGGCAACCACCATATTTAACTGGGTGCAAATCATACAACTTGACAACTCTTGAAAATACACGCGAATTGCTAAAAAGTACATTTATTGGTAATCTTCTACTAGGTCTGATCGATGAACTGGATGTGCTAAAGTAAATTAAAATAAAGGTTACTGGTAGACAACTAAGAGATCCTGGCTTCCTCTACTTAGATAGACACAGAGCCAACTATGGCGATAATGAACCAGTGAACATGATGTGTAAAAGTTTCAATAGAAGTAATTATTTATTTGATTTTTGTTTAACTAAAGATAATTTAAAAAGTAGATTAAGGCAATTTTATGCCTCTCAGTGATTTTTTACTTGTTACTTTACTTTTATATTTCAAATTTTCAAATCCAATGCGGATTAATTTTATTTTATATTCTTAAATTAATATGTTTCAAGTGAAATTTGACCTACCAAATGGCACAGAGGTTAAAGCTTTCTCGTTTGGATCGGGAGGTAGCGGGTTCGAATCCCGATAGGGGCAGGATGCAAAGTGAAATTTTGTCAACAGATTTCCATCTGTGGGGAAATGTAATACATGTATGACCGACCCAGTATAGGCTGGCTTACCGATCGAATCAATCTCAATCCCGCAATCCAATTATAGATAACCGCACTTGTCACACACCAATAAATTTATGGAAACAATTATTATGATCGTAAAAGTCACACTGAACTTTATATTATTGTAATAATGGTAATGTTTGAGCCAACAGTTTGCGGGTTCCACGATAAAAATCAAACTTGGCACAAAATGAAAGTACAATAAATATAATGATTTTATTATTAGTAATTTTTAATGTTGCTTCTTTGATGGTTGACGCAAGAAGAATTTATATTTTATTTTTTTACAATTATTTGACACATATATGCAATAATGTAGACAATTATGATTTTAATTTTGTACATAGATTGCCAAAATTCTACACAACTTATATTTATAGTAGTCCGCCACCAACTCCATCTATTGAAAATAATTCGAAGTGGCTATAAAAACGGATGATCATTGTCGAAATACAATTTTCATTCGTGTTGTTAAGTGTATTTCCATACAAAATTCCTATACAAAAAGCAATTTTCGATTTGCCGATTTTTTTTGATTTTTCAGAATTTTCTTCGATTTTCCGTTTTTTTTTTGAGTTTCCGGATATACCTTTGGGGTATTCCGAATTTTCTTTTAACCAAAGCCGCCACTGTATTGAGACGAACAAAGCAAAAAAAGAATCGCATCCAAATCGGTCGTGTCGTTCTAGAATTTTGCGAAAGTAACTCACGGCAATTGATTTTTATATAATATTTAGAAGATAAACAAATAGATAAAATAAAAAGATTGGATAAAAAACTAAATGCTAATTGGCATGTAGCCAGCGGTGTGATTTGAATCTCATACCTCCCAGTCCAAACGACGAAGCTTTAACCGCTGCACCACCCTGTCTCATAAAATACGTACATACAAAATTCATATAAAAAAGGTTTGTAATCGATTTTTCGGGTTTTTTGATTTTCTCGGTGGATTTTTTCAAAATTTTCAAGATTGTCAAAAACCATATCCTGGCAATTGCGAATACAATAAAAAAAGATTGAGTCTAATCGGTTCAGCCGTTCTCAACTGATGCGCGCACATATGTACATTTTTACACCAATTTTATAATTATAGATGATACAATAGAAAAGTTCAAAGTTCATACTTGCAGTTATATAAAAATCAAATTTAATAACTTTCTAGAATTATGTGGGTCTCCAAAAAATTATTTTAATAATAAAAATGTATCTTTTGTCAAATATTTTGTCCTTACAATATTCTAAAATTGTCACGAATTTCAATTAAATCGGATAGATAAAAGCTGTAACGAAAAGCACATTACAAACGGTTCGTTGACCTAATTTCTGATTTAAATATTAAATCCGTTCGGTGTCTAATGAAAATTATACAAAAACACAAACGAATTTACGGATTTACCGAGAAACCAATTTTTAATTAATTTTAATGTTAAATCTAAATTATTTAAGCCTTTCTATATTAAAAACAACAAAAAAAATAATAAAAAGCCGCACCCAAACTTTTACAAATCATGTAATCCTTTTATAATCACCCAAACAAATAATCAACATGACAGTGTTTTTTTATCATACTGATCACCCATCCTTCGTCCTTATTCACAGCCACTGTGTGATGATATCTTTGTTAAATCTATCAAGTAAATATTATAATAAATAAATAATTTAAAGCTTTTTTTATGCTTTCCTCGAAAATATGTACAACTTGTTTAACACAACAAAAACTAGATAAGAGATTAGAGAATGTGATGGTATGAGGACTTTGCTATATAAAAAACAAAGCAAAATAATTTAATTCTATTATTTTATACATTTCGTAGAAGATTTACTTACACAAAAAAATGGCACCACCAACAACAACAATGTTTAATAAAATTTGACATTTTTTGATAACACCTTCCATGAATAAAAATTTAATCTAACACCATGTCATTCTTATGAAGTTATTATATTAAAATAAAGCACAGCACAATGAGAAGAATAAAAATAAAAACACAAAATAAATCGGGAAGATAAAAAAAAAATCTAATAAATTCTGTCATTTTCCTTCCACATCACCTCTGTCACCACGGCAAGTCGTTTGTTACACAAAAACCCTTATTTTATTACACCGCATAACACCTTATGTGTGAATGTATATTTATCATGTGTATATCGCTTCAAGACGTTTCATTTTTAATTAATCACAAGATTAAAGTGTTCCAGAAACGATTTTATGAAGAAAATTTAATTTCCTGCGCTGAAAATTTAATGAAAATATGCTCGCGCGTAGTTACGATATTATATATATAGTGTTGATAGTTAAGTGTAAAAGCTCGAATCAAATTTAACCTAATTTCGTTGGCATAACAACCTAATTTTGATACACGTTCTCGTATACATATATAAAATCTCTTTAAAAATAATAAAGTTAAATAAATAATTTTTGGGAGCTTTTTTATTCGATTGAATTGTAAAACAAAAAAAAACTTTTATTCGGCACAAAAAAACTTTTCCTATTGAATATCGTTTCCGAACGATATAAATAGACCTAAAGCCCTACACACACATAAAGTTTCGGAATAGTAATATACCGGATTTTGTGTTTGTTAGTTAGTTTTCAATTTTGAGCTTTTCATAAAAAAAAAAATATATAAATTTATGAAACTTTCAAATTGTTCACATAAAAATTTTTCCTCATAATTTTACATATTATAAGCTTATATGATATAAAAGCTTTGAGCATATCTGTATATGGGTAGCATGAGTTTGTAGCGTACAGAATATTGTGGTTTGGAAAATATTTATTATGAAAAGTGTGGTGAAGCATGGAAATCATAAAATATGTAATTTTATATCATAGAGCTGCTGTACGATTTTTTTTTTAAGTATTTTTTTATAACTTTTGAGCTTTTTGGTGTCTAATATATTACATGATGTTATCAAAACTATTTTTGAGGTTGTTGCCGTTAGATAAAAATATTATTGGATTAAAGAGAAATGTGGCATGACAGAGACATTTAAATTTTGATATTGGGCCCGAAGTTGACTTGACTCAACCGAATGTTTCTATCTAAACATTAAATATTTATAGAGCCTAATCCGAAACCATGTAAATAGCAACTTGGAAAAATATATTCTCAATTTACGATTATTAATGATTTTGAAAAAATTTGATTATTGTCATCGAAACTGTTTTTAACTTACGTTCAGTTTGGCGTTCAAATTTGGCATTCATAAACACCCTAAACCCCAAATTTGAACATAACACAAGTGTTTTTCTATTAGATCGGACCAAGTAGCATTTCACTATATACGCCGTAAATATGTCGTTGCTATACTTAGTTTTTTTTTGGGATAATATATCCTCAGATACGATTTGTGGGCTGTGATCGGTAAAAGAACTTTCACTATAGGGATAGCCAAGCTAAATTTGTTTTTTGGGATGACGAAATTCTGTCTTTGTAGTTTTTCTTGGGATGAAATATTCTTGGATGGTACAATTTCTAGGCTGACAGTAATATCCTATGATGAAAAACTGTCATGATAGTTTAGTGTTACCATCACCGTTTTGTGAATATACATTTTTATGATATTGATGGTTGCAATTCGATAGAATACCGCATGATTCGAAGATAATTTAATGTTTATCATCTTTCCAATTCTTATCACTGTTAATAGAGATCATTACGATTAAGTTTAAAGCTTCCTTAAAATTTATTATAAAATTGCTCAAAATCTTCCTTGTTACGTTTGCCTCGTTTTGCCTCTTCCTTGTAAAAATTCGTACATTTATATGATCTCAAACATTTCGTTTTACTTTCAGCTATACTTTCAATATATTGAAGCCAAGCTTAGGATAATATAGCGAACATACTATAAAAAATAAGCCTCTCCTCAAATCATTATTTAGTTTCGCGATGAAAAGAACAATTTTTATTTTATTTTCTTTAGACAACCATTTCCGTTGTATTGTACGGCAAATAGCAACCAAATATTTTTAATTAGATAAATCCAATTTCAAAAACCAATTCCGTCCTAATTTATTTATTTATTTAATTTTCAATAAATAAGAAAATTATTTCCAAAAATAGACAACAAATAAATACCCCACACAAAAAACTTTCCAATAATTTTATTATTACAAACAAAAAATAAGAAATCATCGATAATTTTTATTTTATTTCTTATTTTTATTTTATAGGTTATTAAGATATATATAGAGAGAGGGATTAAAAATAAATAAAAAATTCGGTAAACTTGAGATAAAAATATATAAGCTATAGGACAGATCCGAAATAAAAATAAACTTGAAGCTTTAATTTTCATTTCCTTTTATTTTTTTCAATTTTCCACTTCAACAAATATTGAAAAATAATTATTAAATATTTGTTGTCTGCCCGTTTATTTGTTGGTGTTTTCAAGATAAAATATTACATATAAAAAATTTTAAAATTAAAGTTTGTTTTTACAGATTTTGGTGTTTGTGTATAGTTATTAGTGGTATTATCTTATTTAGGCGATTTAAGATGCTTTGAGCAAATGAATCTCTGAGAGAGTCTTATTTAATAACACGCGGGCTGTTATTTTTATTTACAGTTTATGTTATTTGATTGCAAATCCGAGTTCTCAAGAGCTAAAGTTGCACGCTATTAAGACCATTTAAAGTTTTTGTTAAAAATCGTCATTTCCGTTTAAAATTTGGAAAGTTGGCTTAGGCCGCTATTATTACAAAATTAATTTAGAATCTTTTAGTTTTAAATAGTTTTTCTTGAAAATGATATACTTTTCAAAATATTTGCAGGAAATGAAAAAGCTCCCATGAAAGTGACGCTTCCAGTGTACCGATAACATCCGAAAACTATTGGAATCTCTCAATTTGTGGGGAAAAATTAAATATTAAGGAGGGTTTTCCGATCAGTCAATCCGTAGCTGCTTCCATAGGAGCTTGTTATTTTGATTTACGAGTACGTAGTAAAATAATATATTGAAATCTTCAAAGAGAATTTAAAATTCCTTCTATTTGACGATAATCGGCCGCAGCTCTTCATACGAAAATTGAAAATTGGAAGCAACCTTCTTTAAATACGATATTATTGACTCTATATCCTCGATTGACATAAACCTCCATAGTTCAGATAAGGACTGGGATAAATTTCCATTGAATTTATTTAACAATGTAAAATTAACTAATAGGTTACTAATTATTTCTAAAATATTGTGACACTATAAAGTTGATATAATCTGTTAAACTCATTTTTTGCATTATCAAACTGTATTACTTGGCACTGGCCGCGCCGAACTATGAATATTTTAAGGCAATCTAAAACGTCTAACTGACTCCACTTTATATGGACTAGTTCCTCAAAGGTCGGCACTGAATTCCTCTTTCACGAGGTAGATTTTCTATTATCTGTGATGTAATCACCGGTTTGTATTTGAAACACGTTATGCGGCCAATATTTTCTCCTGATGGGAGCTAGACAGAGTGTACTTACTGTAAAAGACAAGCTAGCATTAGCTAAGTTTCCACAGACTCGAATTTAACCGTCTTTATCCAGAAACGGATTTAGATGTCGAATTTTCCGCGGTAGTGCCAGCTGTTTATCAGAACAGCTTGAACTTCAACTCTAATTGAAAAACGTTTAACTGAATGACTTTATTTAGGGTAATTTATGTCTTATTAATGATAACCGACATTGATCAAGCGGTAGCTTTACAAAAATTATAAACGAAACTTCAAAAAACAAAGATTGCGATAGATGTCATTTCTGTGCTTTCAACCATAGAAAAACGAATTTTAATTAAAAAACTTAATTGTCACTTAACAAAAATTATTGAAGCGAAATTCTGCGTCCAAACTTAAAAAAAAATAAAGATCATGATAAGGTGTTAAATAGTATAACGAAAATTGTTTGACTTGATTCTACTAATCACTACAAATTTTACGACAAGAATGGCTGGCTGGAACTTGAAAAAAATTAGTTTTGTAAAATTTTTTAAATTTTTGACTTTTGTAATTTTTGTATGGTTGGCCTAATCAATTGCTGACTTACTCTTAGGTCGTGGTTCTTCATTTATAAAAACTAAAATCCTTTCAATATTTTCCAGAACCTCAAGCCTCGTAGTTATTTCTTGTCTCTCAACTGTTATTATTTGTCAAAAATTGAGATGATATTTCTTGAAACTGTTGAATCAGATTCGCGACGAACGTTTTGCCTCTAACTTTAGCCAACCTAGGGACTACATTAAATTTAATGGGAGCTGCCCTTAAGTCACTACACAATAACGTTGTATACATTTCGCCCTGGTCATTGTTTGATTTACAATAGACTCTTCATTATACGTCTTTTGTGATGCATCTGCAAAACGATGCAACAAGAATGTCGCAACAAACTGATTTAACTTAAAACGGATTCAGTGTTGCGTTTTATTGTTCCTTCCTTCCTTCTGAATTTTTTGGTTGAAAATGACGTTTTTTTTCTTGTGAATTTTTTCCAGTACCTTGGATTGATTTAAAAAAAAATTTCCAAAGATTAAAGGCTGCTTATGCTTTTGCAGCTCTTGCAATAGTCCCACCACATTAAATTTTAATTTTTTGACAACGGAGTGTCCCAATCTAAATTATTTCGTAAAAATTTTTGCACTAGCAATCTTGCGAGCATGATGACAGGCGAAATGAATCCAATTGTACCGTACTGCGTGCTCATGGTTGATAATATATTTTTATGGAACCAACTTCATCGAATACGTTGATTGTTTTCCTCGAGCCCTTTTTTAACATTTCAATCATTTGTTTTTGAATATGCAACAGGGCTTAAGTGTATATGTCCTAAATTATATTGCTTATTAAAAAAATCCTTGTATTGAGGTTTTAGAGCTAAGTTTTGTTTATGCTTTCTTTTGTTCTAAAAATCGGAATCTTTTTAGAGCATAACCTTTAGAAAATTTCAATGTTATCGTCCTTAAATGGTAGAAGCACTGAGTATTAATTTTTGTGAAACAGCTAACTTAAGAAAGTAATTTTTTAAACCACAGATATTTCAAATTATTGTTGTTAAACGGACTTTCCAAAATGTTTATAAAGCATAGTTGAGCGTTATTAGAGTACGTAAAATAATTATGGTTACAAAACTAATATAATTTTTATTAAAATTATTGCCATGATTTCATATTTTGCGAGAATTAGTGGTTTGGGCTTTATGATTCATCGTAAAATGGTTTATTAAGATTTTTTGCGAGATTAGTGACATCTAGGTTTAAGTAGTAGTATTAGCAGTAGTTTTATAGCTTTTTAGTGGTATTGCAGATTGCAGTAGATTGGTTGCTAATAGACCAAGTGAATAAAAATAAGTAAATGCTTTAATTTTAATTTTATTTACTCAAACGACTTTAACAGCAGGGGAGATTAAACAAAACAGACAATGAAAATTGATGGCGTAATAGTTAAGTAGTACTCTGCTCATAAACCGTTTTGTACTAGTTGTACTAGAAATGTTCTTTTAAATTGATAATAAATTCTCAAATTAAAGTAAAAGCATTTGCTTATTTTTATTCACTTGGTCCATTGTATAGATACGAGTACGATGAACACTGGAGTGAGTCTGGAACTAGTTTTTGGTGAATCCCTTACTCGGAAAGTAGCGGAAAAAGTAGCGTAAAAAATATAAGTGGTGGAAAAGTGAAATTAGTGGTGTGATTAAAATAATTGTAAATGGTACATTAGTAAGTAATTGTGGAAATTGTTTGTTTTGGTACTTTAGTGTGGGGTGGGTACAAGTGGGAAAATTATAAAAAGAGTGCGTTAAGTATTACAGTAGTGGTGTAAGTGTGTGAAAGATTATTTACACTGTTTTCTGAAATATTCCATAATTTGTGTAAATTACGAGAATTGTTGTTGTAACCGTTAAATTCTTTAGCGGTTTTCACCAACCATTGATTCTAACCAGACTGACAGTGCGAATTCACAATGTTATTTTAGCTTTCGGAACCTTCTCTGCTCCAATATCGAAAGTCTAATAAATGAGTTTTAGATTTTTTTTTTATATAAATTGGTATTTATATAAATTGGATAGAACTTTGGCGTTTATTTTTTTTAACAGCATATTAAAAATGACGATAAAAAATAAGTATTCAAAATTAATTTATAAGCACCCAGTTTTTATCCAAGGCCTAGAGTTTATTTAATTTAAAATCGAAATTCAGTTTTAAATTTGTTTAATTTTGTTAAATTTACAAACATTTATTATCACCCACACTTAAAAACTCTAAATACGATTTAACAATCCTTATTGTACTATATTGTGCGTGTATATATTGAATTACTTCCAAACAAACAAAAAAAACTTCATTATCATTTTTCAACTTTTGTGCTTTTTCATCGCAATGATGAGCCCTTTTTTGCCAGGCGCTTTCTACCAGCCCTACAGTACATATTATACTATAACCAACTAGTACATTTTTCAATCATCACCAAGCCTCCTTTCCCATAAATTTAAAAAAAAAAAAATTATGTAAAAAATTTCGATCATTTTTCATAAAACCGAACAAAAAAAAATCATAATAAATTAAAAATTATGATTTTTTATTTTGTATATCATATACACATTTTTTGAATATTTATTCCGCCTTATATTCTGTTGTGCTGTTCATCGGGTACATACATCACCAAAATACCATCGCTCCAGAATGAATGTTCAATTTATTTTTTGTTTGTTTTCTAATTTTTATTATTTTTTTTTTTTGGAATAAAATAAACGAATGAATAAATACAAATATAATTTTGTTTGATAAAAGCTCTAACATTTCTATTGTTTGTGCAGAAATTGATGAGAAATTCTGTTTTTTGCCTCTGTTGGCAAGATATAAAAAATAAATTTAATGTACGGGTTGTTTGATTTAATAATAAATAATCGTAGAATAATTCGTAATTCGCATATGTTTATTCTTGTCACACACATACGCACGTACGTTTATATTTCGTATATTTAAAACTGGAAACACTTTTGTTGCGCAGAAAGCATTTACAATAAAAAAAACTTTTCAAAATAAATTGAATACTTGAAAATGGAGGCGTTTGAATTGTTTGTATTTCTAAAGAAAATATTATTCCAGCCAAGTCACTCTTCATGAATAAGCACTTATGCTAAAAGTTTGATACACCTCAAATTTATTTCAAGTCATTACTAGACTCGTAAAGAAGGATAGAAAGCAAAAGCACACTTCATCTTTTTCCTTCACCTAACTAAACTAATTTCGTCGCGAGATAAAGAGTCACGCATAACTTCGTAAAACGGATGGTTACCCGTTATCGAAGTGTCAATAAGAAAAAAATATTTGTACAAAAATACAGTATAAAGTGAATTAAATCCCAATAAAACTCAATTTGCTATTAATTTTTATTAGAAAATAAAAATTCACGTAAATAATAATAAAATAAAATTATATAATAATTAAAAGCTTTGTCAACATAAACATCAATTGACAACCAGAAATGTATTCGTCTTACATAGATAATGAACCCACAATGACATGACACAATAAAAATAAAAATCTAGTAGCCGTTTGTCAGATTTATCGCTCTGAAGTCAAACTAGATATCAACTAACGAACTGCTGCTGTATGCGCGTTTCGTAGATAATGAAACCACATTTAAAATGGCAAAGTAAAAACAAAACACACTTGAATCTGGATTATCCGGGATCCGATTATCCGTGAACCTCGATTATCCGGGATTTTTTATTCTCTTGGTTAATTGAATTTCATCTGATTAACCGGGATTTTTTTTTTAGTTCTAATAAAAATCATTTGATTAACCGGGATTTTTGATTATTCGGGAAGTCCCAATCATCCTGGAAAATCGAGTTTCAAGTATATTATCCGTTTGTTGTGATAGCGCGCTGAAGCCGCTCTAGATATCAACTAACGACACGGTTTTATGCGTTTTTCATATAAAATGAATCCAACTATGAAACGATAATGTAAGAAAATAATTCTATTAGCAGTTTGTCTGTTAGACAAACCGCTAAAGTTTTATTATCTTACTGTGCCATTTCATATAGTTGAATTCATTGTCCACGAAATACTAAAAATTAAAATGTAATTCTACTATCACAGTAACTGCTTATAATTAGGTGATGTCACATTTATGAATCTTTCCCTCCACCCATCGTCATAGGTCCTCACGACAGTCGGTACTCGTTCCACCCCACAAATGACGTGACAAATTAATTATAAAATTTTGGTATGAGTAATTTATTTTGTTTGGTCCAACCCTATTTTCTGTACCAAAACATAATTTTTTGGGACGCTCTATTAAAAATTTACCTGATTATTGTTAAAATTAATATTTATTAAATTTATTAATAATCAAAGACATTCCTTAACTGTTTTTAACATTTCGATGCAATAAATGGCTTACAACACTTCTTGAACCCCACATTATTAGACCTATTAGACACAGCATTGCATTCAGTGTTTTTATTTTAATGACAATAATGTAAATTCAATAGTTAATAAAAAATCAAAAAAAATCGTATTTTTTTTTGTTTTTTTTTTTTGCAATATCCATTAGTCAAATTCGATTCAGAGTCGTCGGATCCCGAAGATATTAAAAGGGCATCGACATTTATATTTGGATAATCGTTTCGTACAATTTGTTCAAAAACTTGTTACTTTTTTTTTATCATAACAATCATTTCCTTGCCCAAAAACATTCTTGGTATTTTATTTCTCGTTATGTCTGATAGCAATGCCACCTGTGTACGAATACGTATCATTTGTTCTAATAAAATAGTTAGTTTTTTTAATTCTCGTATTTCTCCCTACCATAAGGCCGCGCGATCGTGGATTAAATGAGAGAGCGAGACCAATGTGCATCGGGTGTGTGCCAAGCAATGCGTTCTAGAGGAATATTTTATGTTATATTATGCTTCTCGTTTGCATCAATGTAAATTGATACAAACGAAAGACAGAGAAGAAAAAAGATTATTCTAGAACGTTTTGGCGCTCATTGTGTGGTGTGCGAATTTTTTTCAATTCGAGTATCGAAGTTTGTTTAAACGAGTCGAGCTTTTTTTTTACTTTCAGTCGAGTTTGGAGTTAAGTGTTATAATGTTATATAGTAGAATTCCATTTAATTTGAAACATTTTTTTCTAAAAATTATATCATGACAATAAACAAAAAATATTTATAATACCGAGACATTGTTTGTGTGAAAATAAATTCTCGCAATTTTGTATATATTTGGTGTAAAAAAAAATATATATATATATAATATATTAAATTATATTTTTTTTTTCAATTGGTGTGGTGGGTTGTGTGACGGAAATAAATATTGTTCCAAGTGGGAAAAAATTCATTACTAATTGGAAGTGATAGTAAGCAACCGAAACATAAAAACGAGCCCAGCAATTAATCTACGGGTTCTGTGTTAAATACCACCTTGACCAAAAAGTTCCCAGAATTAATTCAGAAAATTAAAAATACAAGTTTATTAATCTAAATCTATATTGTCCCCTTCAAAGTAATCCCCATCGACTGCAACACACTTACGCCAGCGCTTGATCCAATCCTCGAAACATTTTTTATATTCGGTTTTCGGTATGTCCAACAGTGCTTTCTGCGATTTTTCCATTATTTCCTCTCGGCTGCTGAAACGCGTTCCCCGTAATGGTTTTAAAACGATTGAACAAGAAGAAGTCACAGGGGGCCAAATCAGGTGAATTCGGTGGCTGTTGGATGGTATTTGTTGCATTTTTCGTAAACAAATTATGAATAATAATGGCACTGTGCGACGGTGCGTTATCATCGTGCAAAATCCACGTGTTTTCTGCCCACAATTCTAGTCTCTTTCGGCGAATTGCTTCACGTAAACGTCTCATAATGCCCAAATAATACTCTTTGTTGGCAAAAATGCATGCTGCTCTACACCGTTGTAATCCATGAAAACCGTGAGCATTGCCTTCTTTTTTGTCTGAAAACGACGTGGTTTTTTTTGGTCTCGGCTCATTTGGTGAACGCCATTCACTTGCCTGATGTCTGTATTGCGTGTCGTACTCATAAACGCACGTCTCGTCTTCAGTAATGATCCTTTTGATGAATGTGGGATCAGATTCAGCCTCGCAAATCATGTCTTTTGCGACGTCAACACAATCTCTTTTCTGCATGAAATTGAGTTATTTTGGCATCAATTTTGCTGCAACACGACGGAGACCCAAATCATTAACCGAAATGTCTTGGACGGATCCATAGGCAATGTTCAAGTATTCCGCTATCTCTCTGATGGTTAATTTGCGGTTATTGACCAACATTTCTTTTACTTTATCAATGTTTTCGTCGGTTTTCGATGTAGATGGTCTGCCACTGCGTTCATAATCTTCGATTTTAAATCCGTTTTTTACGCAAAATTTAATACAAGTTTGTTGTTGCAAATTTAAATCCATTTCTAAAATTGTAAATAATCGCCAACACACACAGAGATAGATGTACTCTTGGCTACGTAACTTTTGCAAATGTCAAGCTATGGCGCTAAGATTTAGAGGGAATATCAACAACAGATGTACCAAGTTAACAAAAAAAACAGAACTCAAATCGGAACGATGGAAGCGCCACACGGTGGTTATTCCGGGAACTTTTTGATCAAGGTGGTATATAGTGGCTAGTGGGTAGTTGTTAATATCGGCAATCGCAAGAAAACAAGGGGTATCGATTTTTCAAATACATTACGACCGGCGCAAAATTTCAGTTACATTGTAAACGCCTAACGAGTTTACAAGAGTTTTTGTTTTTCGGATGGCCAGTTGAGGCCAAAAAAAATTAATTTCGGTTTCGGCGAGCCAACGCCCAAACAGTTATTTACTGGTGGCCAGGTGAGGCCACTACTGTTCTAACGAACAGCGGCATGAGAACGCCCAACAATTTAACAATTTTTTGTTGCTCAACCAGGCAAAATTTTGGTATAAGGCGAAGAACGCCCATAATTCGCAGGTAGCCAACCGGCCATTTGTAAAAATTTTATCGGAATTCGGTGTGATGAAACACCGCAATGGTCCGGGGAGGTGACCCTGAGGCATGACGTTAACAAAGCCGCAACGGGTTTTTGTTTTTAAGTAGGGTACAGTTCTTTTTATTTTATTTTTATATTTTTTAAATTTTATTTTTCTTTGGTTTTTTTTTAAATTTCGATTTTTTATATAAAAATATTTTAATCAAGTGCTGCATAGCAGCTGTAAGTCGCGCGCTCGGTGTTCACATTGGTCTCGTTCTCTCATTATCCTTGTGGGAAGTTATATTTTCTTTTTTCGTTCTTTCTATCGTTTCTATATTTTTTCGTTCTTTCTATTCTAGTTATTATTCCCTCTTCGGTGATAAATAAAATAAACAAATGAATTGCTAACTTCTTCTCGGTTTGGTATGGTGGGACCAGAGATCCCGTTCCGTGTCGGTGTAGTGTCTGCGGCCCCTTGGTACCCGCATCCGATTTCGAAACCAGTGTTTTGCACCGTTTAAATTCGGACGGTTACGTGCACCAAGGCACCTCTCTCAGTTATAGTTATTCTGTATTTACTATCTATAATCACGGCATGGCCAGGAGCCACGCAAGCCTCAAACCCCATGACCTATAGAACCTCTCGCTGAGTTGAAGCCAGCAAAACATCACCATGTGAGGCCTCTGCGTATGCTTAGATAAAATCTGCAGAATTATGTTGAACCATTCTGTAACAAACTCCTAAAATGGATTAATTTTCATTTCCAATCTTCGCTCTCTTCGTTCTCGCCGTCTTGTATTTATGTCTACAAGACTGCGTCTGCCGAATTGAGAGCGAGACGTAGAGGGCACATATAAATTAATAAAACTCTAAAACAACGCTAAAATATTAGGTTATTTTTTTTAACATCATTTGTCAAATTTATAGACGGTCTCCACCGCGATAAATTTTTTATTTTTTCTTATGGTGAATAAATCAAAAAAATTTAATTTGGTTGTCAAAATTTTTAACTAGTTTTTAACTTATTCACACACGGCCTGAGTGGTATATCACTGCGACCTTTGGGGATTTTTTTAATTAGTGTAAGTCGAAATAATAATGTGAGAATGTAAACCGCGTTTAGTGGATGTTTAATACCTGATTTACATTTTTCACATTATTATTTCCATTTACACTAATTAAAAAAAAATCCAAGAAGGTGTGCTGTGATATGCCGCATATCACTTAAAATTGTAGAAATTGTCCCCGAAATACCAGTACACCCCGCTTTGTGCGTATGTGAAGCTGGTCCGAAAATCATCCTGAAACATTTTTTCAGCCCGAAAAATTAAAAAAATATGGAGTTAATAAAATCCCATCCCGAGAAAATTAAAAAAATATGGGTTTACACAAAACAAATTTTAAGTTGAAAATCTATTACAAGATGAGATTTACCACACATTAAATTAAGGAATTTCCCTCAAATAAAATTGATTGCAAATGTCTCAACGACCTTAATATTTCGGTTCACAGAGGTTGGCAGATATAATGGTAAATGGCTAATTAACGCATTGACCATCAGCAAATTCTCATTACGTTACAGTGGGGCTAAGAGTTCTCCACAACTGATTTGTATGGTTATATATGAGCATAATTCCGATATCTAAGAGAAGCAAATATTAAATCAGCTGGAGGGGGGGGGGGACTTTTATCCCCATTGTAACGTAATACATTTTCTACTTAATTAATTGTGTATACGTGAGATTGTTACTATTTTCTCGGGATGGAATTTGATTTTCTCTATATTTTTTTCACTTTACGGGCTGAAGAGTCTTTTAATGGATTTAGCGGAGAGACACACCTAAAGCCGTTTTTCAGAATGGCTTTCGGGCCAGCTTCACATACGTCAGTTTTGTGGAGCCATCTCTCGAAATATGTGTTATTGTTATTATTATGTGTAAATATCCAAAAACAAAACCGGTTTACTCTATTCGCATTATTATTTCCATTTACACAAAATAAAATAAAAAAATCCCCGAAGGTCGGAGTGATATGCGGCTTATCACTAAAAGTTCTCGAAAGTATCCCCGACATGCCGCAAATGCCGTCATTTTTCTCAAAATTTGACACCATTTATCTTTAACGACAACAAGAACATTATAAAAAAGCACATGTCACAATTTTTTTTTAACCACTACTACCCAACATAAAAAATATAAAAATGAAACGCGACTTCCGGTCCCATTTATCAAATTTGTTATATGACGTATGTATTTTTCACCGTGTTTATTGCTTTTAAAATAGTTCGAAATTTTTTAATTTTTCTTTATGATATTTTTTTATGATGGGAACTAATGTGACATATTTTTTCAGGATAACTTTTATTTCGGGTATAAAATGTATTGTAGTTTTAAAGTAAACTACTAGACTGACGGAGCAAAGCTGAGTGGCACTATTCTGGTTTTCTCCAGGAAAAGGAAATAAGGAAAAATATTTAATGGTATTTTTGTCAAAAATTATTATTTTCTGGCCAACTGAGAAATCATGTTTGATCTAAATTTTTATAATTTATTAAATAGATTTTTCGTATTGAAATTGTTAAGGAAATATTTCTGATTTTGACAGAAATTTTTTTCAAAAAAAAAGTTATTTTGACTAAAATGCTGTGTAAATATTTTTCATATTACTTTTTTCTAGAGAAAGCTAGAATAGTGCCACCAGAAAGAAATTTAGTTTTACATCATAAATTTCTAAAATTTTATATTCGAGACAGACGATACGAGTATGTTGATTTTTTTGGCACCAAAATCATTTCACTATATGATGCTTTTATTCGTTGCTTATAAAATATTATTATTTACTTATTATTGATTTTTGATATAATAAAAGCTTTTATTTCATATTTACTTTTCATCCTCCGCTTTATGAACATGATTTATTGCAACATTGTAAACCCATATTTTTGCATAAAATAATCTTACAAAATCCATCCTATCACCATGACGTAAATAAATCACATAAATCTGTATATTATCATAATTAACAATATAAAATATTAATATATTTAAATTAATACAATTTTATTAAACTTTACATCTACACATTTTGTAACCATGTAAATTGTGATTTGTCTCCAGAGTTTAATTAATACGAAATTGAAATAGTGATTATGTGGTAAAATTTATTGGTGTGTGTGTGTGTGTGTGTGTGTGTAGTGTTGTTGTATTTTAAAATTTTGAATAAAATGTAATAATTTTAATTAATAAATATTAAAAATAGCACAATTAAATATTATGACATTTTAATTTTTACATACTAATTAAAATTATTACTAGTATTTTTAAAATAATCAAAATTGAGTTTTATTGTAAATTTTCTTTTTTATTTTTATGTTGGGAATACACAAAAAATTCTTGTATACATTTTGTGTTATTTATGTTTTCGGTTGACCTATGGGTATTGGGTATTTATGTTCATTATGGTTTTTGGCTATGTTGATATACAGACGTATGTATGTACTATAGACTTAGTTACTGTAGAATTTTTTTTTCTAAGTTTGATTTTTTTTTGTATTTATTTTAGGTGAAAAGCGATAATGGACAACATGAACAAAGCTTGTAACAAAAGGGAAACACAAAAAGAACAAAAAGTTTGTTTTACTTCGGAAAATTGTTTAAAAGTTTACCAAAGTGGATTAAAATTTGTATAGGTCAGAGATTTTGCTGCTCTTGTATAACAGAACAACGCTGTATGTAGGCGACAATTGCCATTTGATGTTGTCAGGTATGTTGCAACTCGGTTTCATTTCGTAGTTTATAAATAAACAGATTTTAAATGACACAAAAGATAGAATATGGCAAGTATGATGTAGGCTAAAGTCACTAAACGGCTTCAATTAATTTTCAATGTAAACAAATAATTGTGAATCTCGATTTAACCGATTTTACCCATTGCTCTCGGAAATTTAAGAGTTATAAGTTCAACCGGATACAAAATGTTGTTTCTTGTTTTTTTTTTGTAACAGTTGTTAAATTAATTAAACTAATTAGGATTGTGGTCAACATCCGACTTTCTATTACCACCGATCTCGAATATAACGCTCCTCATTTAGCGAAAAATTAAACTTCCGGAATTTTGGTAAAACTATCTTGAACAATCAAACTCATTATTCCTTCTTTAATTTCATTTTTTGTTAAATGCTTTACTTTCAACATAATTGGAAAAATTAAAACTGCTCCTATAGAAGCTACCATATCCGGTGCCCAGATTTCCACCTCATTTCGCAAGGATCTCTCTATATGAACTAATTTGGTATGAAATTTAATTTACAATCCTTTTGATTTGTATCGCGCGTTTCGTAAACGTTATAAACCGCTCAATTGTAAAAACGAAAAACTTAAGAAGCTTAAGTATAAAGTTTTACCCTGAAAACTGGCGTAGGCAGATTTTGCTGCAAATTCAATTTAATACTTTAATTTTAAATTCAATTTTTTCAAAGATGATACACTTCTCAAAATATTTGCAAAAAACGAATAACTTTCTTTGGAAGATGTCACTTAAGGCGGCCCAATTTCATTTTACAAAATAACAATAAATTCAATTGGAATATATCAGTTAGATACAAATATATACTTTACAGAGAATTGCAACTAAAGACGTAAAGATGAATATAATTATTCCGCTTCCCCAATTTACATGGTACTTTTTTACACGATTTCGCTTTTACACGGTCCAGCAAAACAAAAAACAAAATATTATAATTTAAGTTTTTATTGGATATTTCTAATTTAATTTATTCTCCCTAATTCTAATTATATTAACACGGTATTCAAATCTACCACGTAAATCGGGGGATGAATGTAATTTTTTCGTTGTTCATAACATGGCAAAAAATCAAATGCAAACCGTAATTTTGAATAATATACGAGAAAGCACTACAGGAAATGTTTAACTCGGGATAATCATAATATTTTTACAAATCCAACGATCAGAGTCGTTTGGCCGACGATCAGAGTCGTTTGGTAATAATAAATATTATTACGATTTCTTCCAATCGGAAGTCTGTTTTTTTTCAATACTAACAATTTTATAAATCCACCGACCGGAATGGTTTGGCCATCTGTCATTGAGGATTGGTCACTAGTTGTTTTCGTTTGGTCATCACTAACTAACGATTTGTTGCAAAAATTCTTTAAAAACTTTTAGAAAAATGAACAATACTAATATTTTCGGAAATCGAACTGAAATCATTTGGCCATTGGTCTAACGAGTTTCCGCAATAAATCGTTAAATAAAATCCCCACTGACCAATGGCCAAATGATTACAGTTGTTGGTCTTCTAAAATTATTAGTATTGTTCAACTTTTCATACCCAAATAGTTAGAATCATGGGAAAATTATAAGCTTAACGTAAATGTTTTAAATTATGTAGCTTGGTCCTTAAGGATCGCACAGAGTAGCTCGAAATTATTTTAAATTAGTATTTGATGTGAAAAGTCAATCTTATTTAACCTCGCTCGGAAATTCTCGGAAATCTCTGAGACTTTTGTTATTCGAGAGAGAATATTATTGAGTGTAATACAAATTTCTTCAAACCGTAGAGGTCTCGAGTTAAATAATTTCAAATGTTAAGGAATTTTTGTATTACACTCAATACTTTTTTGTCTCCAACAAAAATTATAGATGTTTTTCGAGCATGAGGTTAGGTAGGATTTGTTTCTTACATCATATACTAATTTTAAACCACTTCGAGCATCTCTGTGCAATTCGTAATGTGTTTTGTTTTAAAAAATTTCAATTTATAAAATTCACTCAAAACGTTTTCTACTTAATACTCGTAGATCTTTTTTTGAATGTTTTTTTTCAATTCTAAGTAATGGTTGATGTTTGATCCAAATAATTGTTTCAATATTTGCCTAAGTTCTTTAAAAATTCTAGTACAATACAAATTTTAATTCTTTTTCGACAAGTGATTGTTAGAGGCTGCCGCTTGAACCATTAGTACTCCGGTCTAGCTCAATCACACATTGCCAACTGTCACAGAATTATGACTTATTTGGTGGCAATACAAACACCAGTTCTTAAAATCATAATTCGATTTTCACAATTTTTTCTGACGAAGGATTCCATGCTCAAATAACTGAACATCTGGTACTTGGTAGTCACTTGTCTGAGTTTTCTCCGTAAGTGGTTTAGTCATTTTAGGTTAGTTTGTGGACAATCCGAATCAAATTGTTTATGGCATTACCCTGAAGAATTTTAATTATTATTTCTAAGTAATCGTGAACTTGGAACAAGCAACAATTTAGGACATTTATTTCATTTGATTATTTAGTCTTAATGCTTGCGTGTGCCAATATAAACGTATCGCATATTATTTTAAGGGTTCCCAGAAAATTTTGCAACAAACAATTCATCGGACAACGATTCATTGAGAAACAAATATGAAAACTACAATTTTGCAAAACAAAAATTTTCATCAGAAATTTTATTTTCAACATCAGTAGGGAATCCAAGTCGGTTCTACCCGACTTCTTGTAGTTGGGCAATTACTCACCCCCAGAGACACCCGAAACTGTTGAGCATCGCCGCAAACAACCGAAACCGACAACCCTCCTATGCATCTGAACGAAAATGGAAAAAACATAAACGTATGTACTAGAGAATCCAATTACCCGACTAGGGAATCTAATTACCCAAATTTTGGCTACCCGACTTTCGGTTCGGTTGTTTGCAGCATTTCCCGAAGGTTAACGGTGTCTCTAGGGGTAAGTAATTGCCCAACTACACGAAGTCGGGTAGAACCGACTTGGATTCCCTAAACATCAGTACTTGCAGGTAAAGATTTCCTATGCAGACTTTACAATTCATAAAGATAAAATTCAACCAACATGGAGCAGATATTATTGAAAATGAGATGATTAAGGGATTATCTATTATCGCTCCTTCGGAAAATTAAAAAAAATGTATTCCCGTGATTACGTGAGTTTTGCTGTCAAATCCCACTAGGATCATGATGCCAAAAAAATGCTTGCAAAAAATTACCTGATTATGGGACAATATACCATTTCTTCACAAGCAAATTTTTCTAAATATTTTAATAGAATGGATTCGAGCTTAGTTTGGACTATATGTCCCAAAAAATGGTAAACCTGTGTTAAATTTCTATAAATTCAACATTTCGGTCACGTGTTGGTTCGAGATCGCCCATTTTTAGAAAAAGCAGTTTAAATTTTAGGCAATTCACGTAATCACATACCGAGATATGCTGTAGTTCTTCCTCTATCAAGAACAGTAAGTCGCTTGAAGATTTCTTGAGTAGGAGTGGAAATATGAATATTCGTCGTTTATATCCATAACAATTCCTTAGCTTCTTCCGTCTTTCACAGATCTATGTAACTGAAGAGGAAATGATCAATTTATATATTTGGCGCAGCACAATTGTTATATATTATTTCGAAAACAATCTACTCTTCTCATCATCCGTTTCAAAATCTACTCAATATCGATATAATTTTATTTCGATGAATTGTAAAATCCTCCTAGTAGATTCCTTTGGCAAGCGACAAATGTGCGAAAACGAATTGTGTGAAAATATAATTCATCGAAAAATTCATAATAACTAAAATATGCCCTAACTGTTGGCTCAGGTTTGGGCAGTTTCCCTTGATTTTAGGCAAAAATAAAGTTCAGTGTTATTGCTCAGCATAGCTTAAAAATTTCGCTTGTGAATTTTCATGATCATATAGAAACATTTTTTAACACGGGAAATATTTTATTCAAGAGCAGTCGTCGCTTTTGGAACATCACTTATGACGAGAATACTCATATATCAACTCCAACTCAAGCAATCATAATCTCCAACTCAATCTAAAATTTTAAATAGAGGAAGAATCATAGCTTATCTAAAGAGTGGGCGACTGAACCAACGAGTGACAGAGAAGTTGAATTTATAGAAATTAAACATAGGTTAATAATTTTTTGAGACATTTAGTATGTCATAATTTTAGATTCCGATTTTTAAACTAAGCTCGGATCCATCACCCTAGTTTTCCGAAATGTTCAAATTATTATAACAATATTATAACAATTCAGTTTGATTTAAATAAAACCACCTCATCACAATAATCCGCATCAAATTCTTCTTAATATCAACACAATTTTATTTTTCAACCGAAGATGTCCTTGGCTTTCCGCATCACAAATTTAAACCATTAAGAGAAAATTGATCAATATTTTTTTTTTAATATGCATTACAGTTCTCTTCGATGAATTGCTTTTTCTTTCGCATATTTGATTTTTCGATGAATTGTTCCGTGTAGAATTGTTTACGAGTAAAATTGTTCGTATTACAATTATTCATCTCTGAATTCATTTTTAACAAATTTTTGTCGCACTTTTGTGATATTGTTAAATTGTGTTGCGTATATCGGGTTGCTTAAACAATGCCGCATAGTTATCCCTTGTACTTCCTTTATCCTTAAATTGCCGTTACTTACGAAAGCCACGTATTATTTTCCAAATAACATTTTACAAAATCATAAGTAGGAATATTTAAAAAAACTACTTAAAAAATGTACAATTAATATTATGGACGATTTTAAAAATTTCTTAATTATATTGTGTTGGCTTAGTACACATACATACTGAGATTTTCCAGAAATTTCTGATTTGGTGACATAATTCGCTAAATCGATAAGTCCTTGTTATGTACTATCGAAATTTTTGCAGGTTGGTCGTTGCAATATGATAAATAGACCAACTTTTTATCGGTACGAAACCAAGCTGCCCCAAGAGACCTAAGGAAGTTCTAATTTTTGTAAAGGTTGGTGTATTTTTGAACGCGCCCTTGGGGTTAAAAATGGAGAGGGGAGTGCATTTTTCTACTTTTTGTGGAGGAGAGAGAAAAAATAGGCAATAAAAATTAATCTATTGATCGTCCGTACCATCTGTTGCTTATACGGAAAAATTAATAACAAAAAAGGGGAGAAAAATAGCAGGTAAGCGATTAGTCATCGGTTGAGTAACAAACTTTAAAGTACATTGAAGGACAATATGTATTTTCGAATTTCGTAAAATTCTAAAGTATCTAAACGTCTGCTTTGGTTTTTTTTTAAATAATTTAAAAAAAGTATTAATTGTCCAGTGGATTTAATGTCCCTTGGAGATCATATAATACTTCCCTTTTCACTCACGCACACACCACCTATTCACACTTTTAGAGTATACTACTTGCACATTGCAAGCTCAATGTCAACCTGTACATTGACATGAACGGTGGGTCGGTGCTGAACTTTGCACTCCCACAGAGGGTCGTAGTTGCATTTATTAACATCACCGATCGTAATCGATGACAAAAATTCGCATTTTGCATCCTGTGGTGTAATTCGAACCCAGTACCTCCCGGTCCAAGTGAGGGAGCTTTAACCACACCACTAATTGTCCAGTAACATTGTATATGTAATATGTCTAAATTGTTTAAGCCAGCTGTATGATTTTCTAAAGATAAATGATTTTGAAAGTTCATTGATTGCAACCTGATAAAATATTCTGTAGCTCTTACTCCAAAATTGCGCCCAGTATGTTTGCTATACTCCTTTGTCCTTTTTAATTATTATTTTTTCCGTATAAAAAACAGTTGGCTGGGACGATCAGTAGATTAAATTTTCTATTTTTTGTCTCTCCTTCTTTTTTGCCAATTTTCTACTATATATAAATAATTTTTTAATTTTACAAATCAGTAGATACTCCTGATGATGACCTAATAAGTCGTAATCGATCGAGTGATTTTTTAAACTTTTTGAACAAAATTTTTTAAATAAAATATTCAAAAATCTAATTTTTGCGAAATAAAAATAATTGTTTAATAAAATGTGTTTATTAAGTGTCCAATGAGCACCTTAAGTGACATAGCCAAACCGACCATTTTAAAAGAAATGTGAAAATTTTACAGGACGTATAACCTTGTTAATTACGAAATAATCATATGGCTCAACTAAGTATATTGCTTTTAATTTTTAACAAAATTTAATTAAGTTTTGATAAATTTATCAATAAAGTATTTATTAAATCAAGAGTTAGTAGAATTTTAAAATATAAAGCATAATGTCAAAAATAATTAGCATAATAAAAAATTAAATAACAAAACCTCCATCAATAACACATATGCATTACATATTGTTACCTAACGAATACATGATAAATTATACATCATTCGAATAGCTTCACTGGTTTTTAAAATAGCAAAATCAAATTATGTCCTGTATAACATGTAGATTTGTATACAGGTAACATAACCTGCCTACATATTTGAATATTAATGTGATAGTTTATTCCGTAAAACATTTGATTGATTACTAAAATGGTAATTGAATCAAAAGGTAAATACGGAATATCGTTCGAACGGTAAACGAGTAAAATCACTATATGTCATTACGACCCGCATCAATCAATACTACGTGTGGTAGTGTATATTCAATCATATATAGTATAAACTGTCAATATTCGACATAGGGGATGGAGGCTTTATCGAACACCAAACGGATATTTCCACATACATGTAACTCAAATTCCAAAATATAATAAGGCACAGCTGTTTTCCAAATACATACATATAAATACCTAAAAATGTTCATCAGTCATCATAAATTTAAATCCCGAGTTATCGGTGCAAACTAAAAACATACCAACACACAGGGACGTTATAGAACAGTTCTCATGTATCACAAAATATTTCGATAATTAAAAAATTATGAATTTACGAGAAAAATTAATTTTCCAAAAACAAATTCTAAATTATGAATATTTAATATTCACTTGGGAAATTAAATTGATTAGACGTTTGTCGAAATCAATTAAATTTTATTACTTTGAATATAAAATTAGCTACATACAGCATCACATCATAATAGATCATGATAAAATTTGCGAACAAACGAAAAATCGTTAAGCGCGCTCATCTCTGGTAATATATGCGAGTATCCAGTTTTTGTAATTCGTGTATTTTTCGAGATAAACAAAAATTAATTTTATCATGAATAATAAATAATTATATGACAGCAACAACAACAAATATGTGAAAAATAATGTAATGCTTTTCGCACACGGGGATATAATCTATGTATATTATTATGTATATGGATATTGGAAAATTTATTATTTCGTTATGTAAGTACGAACACATACGTGCATGCTACATAAAAACCACGCCAGGATATTTTGATTAGCATAAAATCGCGATAGCTTTTATTTATTTATTAAAAACAATATTAATTTAATATAAATAAAATTATTTCACATACAAATTTCATATATGGATATCGCATGATATTTATACCGACAATTATTATTAATTAATTACAAATAAACGGTTTCGTGTAATAAAAAATCTGTGACCGCGACAAAATACCACAACTATGTCAGATAATAATAAAATCACAGGAATTTAATTTGTCACGCGTCGTTTATATATAATTCCCCCAAAATTATTGGTGAGATACGTATGTTAAATTTATCAGTATGCGGACATAAATGCAGCTCCAGTTTATAACTGCTGAAAGGTTTATCAGTCCTTTTATATACAGGGTGTCCCTAAAGTAGTTAACACTAACGAATGTGAAGTTGTTACCAAAACAACAAAATTAACAAAAACGGAAAACTGACAACAGACGAATTTACTTTAACTAAAATCTTTTATCAAAACTTAAATTAGAATGAAGCAAATCAAAAAAATACAATTATAAATATTTACATAAGGTTAAAAAGAAATTACTAATATTAAGAAAATATAATATACAATATTTAAAGTTCTGTTAAATATTGGCACAGTGATGAAATCGAATTGCATAGACGGATTTTTGGGTTTCAAGCCATTAATATTACTAGCCAGAACAAAGAAATACTACCAAGTAGTGATAGTAATCAAATGATAGCATAAGATATGCACTTTGAAATAAAAATGGGCTCATGGTCTCAGCAACACCAATTACTCGATTTATTCGACTGGTATTCGAAATTCACCTTTCGGCAATTTCATTAAAATATCAGAGTTTGTTCGGAGAAAAAAATTGCACAACGTGCTCGGACCCACTAGGCAACCCATTACGCCGATTTTACCGAAATAAGGATCTATCGCAATCGATTCCTGGTACTCAAAAGCCTTCTTCCAGCTATTTCCATTAAAATTGTTTGAGCTGAGAAAAAAAAATCCGGGGCCCACCAGATAGCCCCCTTACACGATTTTTTCGTAAATGAGGATCCATCGAAATCGGTTTCTGGTACTAGAAAACCTCATTCCAGCAATTTTTATTAAAATCGTCTGAGAAGAGAAAAAAAGAAAAATGGAACCTGTAGACTCAACAGACGACTTGTTACACGGGTTTTATCGAAATGAGGATATACACTTCCTAGAAAAAGTCCACGTTCACCTGCCTATCAACTTATATCATTAAAAATCAAGCACCAACAAATATTTTCAAAATTTTATTTCATCTATTTATTACATCTTTCTTAATTACTTAACACATAGAAATTCATTTAATTCGCTTTTGAGGTTTTAGAGATAACCGTAAAGTTTTCAGAAAATACACAAAAGCGAGGCAGAAAAAGTCTGCGTTCGCTTCTAATAAAAATTATAAAACATAGACAATAAACAAGCTGAACAAATAATTAGTAATTTGTGGGGTAACCTCGATTCTATATGACTTCTCGGAGTCTTTTTGGCATCGAATTGACGAACTTTGCTGTGTCCTCTACGGTTTTTTTTTCTCCCATTACGCTTTAAAAACAGTTTTCAACATTTCTTTGTTTGTTATTCGGTGTTCTCGAATTTTCCTATCAAGTGAATCCCATCAGTGCTCGATATGGTTTAGGTCTGGAGATTGTGGGGGGGGGGGGGGGGGGGAATGTAGCTGTTTTGGAGCATGATAACGTAACTAGAGCCTAACATCCTCGGCTGTATGCTTCCGATCATTTTCATATTGAAAGCAAAAATCTGGACCTAAACGAAATTTTATAGAACTTTTCATCAAATTATTTTTTAAAATGTCGAAATAATCATATTTATTCATCATCGATTCAATATACTTCGTATTCCGAACGCCATTATTCGCCATACACCCCCACATCATTATTCTACCACCATCTTTTACAGTGGGCACCAAGTTTTCTTTTTGGAGTGATCTTCCTGACTTTCGCCGTACCATCTTGCGTCTTTTTATGCCAACATTTCAGAATTTACTTTCGTCAGAAAACAGAGCATTCTTTCAAAACTCTATTGGCGGTTGACTTGTGATATGAATCTTTTCTTCCGAACTACCTGTCCATGGTATCCAGCTTTTTTGAGGATTTTTCTTGCAGTATCAAGACAAATAATTTTTTTAAATTTTTGTTTTATTTCATTTGCTAATTGAGATGCAGTCTATCGAGGATTTTTTCTTACTTATCTCTCGCAGAGATAGCCCACCAAGATCGTGCGATTTAACCCTATAGACTTTTTATTGTGACGTCGCACGTCTATGCCAATTAGCCGCAATATGCCCTTAAAGCCAACATAACCTATATAATCGCTCAAATTCAGCTGAATTTATGTGGCAGAGTAATTGATAGTTGAACTAATAAGATCCGTACTACCGTGAGATGCCGCGGCGGTCATTTGAACAGCTCATTTTAATTCCATTCCAATTTATTCCAGCGAACCACCCAAACAGAAAACCCCTCAAATGGGGTACATGGCCTCAAAGCACAAATAATTGATCGGTTAACCCGTTCCAAAGCGTTGGCTTATGGCTAAATACGTGGAATTGAAGAATGTTTTACATTGAATTTTGACATGAAATTTTGAAATAATTTAGAGGTAAACTGCACGACATTATCGGATACAACTTATTCAGGAACTGAAAAGGCCATAAGAACTTCGATCTCTAGAAATTTGACTACATCAATGGCAAGTGCTTTGCGAAATGGTTTAAGAAAAATTAATTTTGAATAGTGATCTAATACAATAATGATCAATAAACGTTGCACGAGCCGCACAACCAACCTCCTCTGTTCACCCATTTCGGTTCTGGTTATTTAATTGACCGGTTTGGTTTCTTTACATATTTTATGGTAATTTTAGACCAACAAAAATACTGGTTTTACTAGTTCCAAAATATGTAGACGTTGAAGGATTAAGGACTTGATTTAGGATATGTAAAACCAAAGGTTGGGGCATGTATAATTTGAATTTAGAAAGTACAGTTGCAAATTTTGCATCAAATTTTGATTTGTCGTATTCACAAGAATTTTGCCACCATAAACACAAAAATTTGATAATAAGGCCATGTTTTGTGAAATCGAAAGCCCGCAGCTTCAAACTCCTCCGTCATATTTTAAGAATAATGAGAAAAATAATGTTTAAGATTATGTTAAAAATTTTCATTTATTTTAATATGTATATACATTTTTTGAATAAAAATCATGTCTTAGGAAACCGAATTATTTAAAATACGTATATTGTTTTTTTTTTTTTATTAATTTGAATATAGCCTTAATCCCGTGATCGCGAGATCCCGGTATTTAAAATAACTCAATCCAGTAATCCCGGGATTAGTAAAACGGTCCGGGATTGCAATCACTAGTTACAATTACAAAAGGTTATTCCTCAGTATATACCCGCAATCTGCCTCCATCACCTCCTTTTTTAAGCAATATAATTCAGACTCCAATAATACTGGCGTCACACTGGATCACAAAAGATTTACCAAAATTTAGATGAGCAAGTACAGGAGTATTTGTCAAAGCGATTTTCCCGTTTTCAAATGCTTCCTGAGCCTTATTGGTCCAAAAAAATTTGTTCTGTTACCTAGTCAAATCTGTAAGAAGCAATACTAAAGATGCAAATGAAGATAAACACCTTGACTACCACTCGGTCATTCTCAAAAACTGACGTATTTGTTTGAGATTGGATGGCACAGGGTACTCTTGAATTGCCTTAACCTTTTCTGAATTTGTTGCCAATATTCCATTTTCTATTACATATCCCAGTTAATTACACTTTATAGAGATGGAGCGGTGAGATGAAATTGACGGTCTGCTGAGAGGTACAAAGATATGATAGTACGTGAAGCTCGAGGTTATCTTAAGTAATTTGTGATCTATTGCCAGATGACAAAACCCTTGACCAACTTCACCTCAATCACTATGCTAGCGGCAAATTATGGCGTACTCATGTACTCTGGTATCACAAGTGTCTATTCAAATATTTATTATTATTTCTTTTTGTTAACGTTAGTGGACGTCAAAAGCTAGCGTTCCAAGCGTTTTTCATAATTCAAAAGATACTTGTGAATTTTGGCCGAAATCGTTCAACCGGAATCAGCAACTTCCGTAGGGGTTTTTTCGTTTTATTTTGTCAATATTTTGACAAGTATTATAGCGTTTACAAAAAAAAACGAATAAGATTAAAAGATTACAAATGAAATTTCATTACAATTTTTAAATTTTGTGCTATAATGGTTGAAATCCATTTTTTAGCCTTACAGTTAACTTTTGTCACTTATAAAATTGAATTAAATTACATACTTTAATGAAAAACGTTTGTAAAAATGTTTTTATAGTGATAATATTTATTTATCTGTTTTCAGGAATATCGATTTCGAAAATTAAATTTCTTCCTCAGTTCTTTTTTTAACAATTAATCGATAATTCAATAATTAGTTGTAAAAAAGGAACTGAAGAAGAAATTTAATTTTCGAAATCGATATTCCTGAAAACAAATAAATAAATATTGTCACTATAAGGACATTTTTACAAGTGTTTTTCATTAAAACAATTTAATTCAATTTTAAATTTTACCGGAAATGACGAGTTTTGATAAAAAGAAAACTATATTTCATCAAAATTGGGCGTCTTTATAGACCAGGCAGATTTACTATTTGGACATATACTTTTAAAATAAAGCTGAATTATGCGAAATATTGTGTACATCTGCGTACCAGAAGTGGCAGCTTCTGCGTACCAGAAGTAGCAGTTGGACCATTTTCTGTTTTTGCAATGAAGAGTAAATTTTTTAATAACTATTACTATTAATTTTTGAAAACAATTTTTATCACAATTAACACAATTGACAGTTTTTATCACATTTAATTTCTAAAGCGCAAAATTAAAGTTTCCGGATTTGTGATAAAAATTGTCTTCAAAAATCAAAAACACCTCACCGATAAATATTAATTAGCTTAAAAATTTCATAAATTTTCGGCTGGTTATTATTTTTTTAAGGTTGAATTATTTTTTTTCAAGTGCTATTTTAGCGATTTGAAAAATTTGCCAACGGTATCAGGGTGCATATTTTTGAAATTCAATTGAATAAAATCTTCGACGACTTTCTGCCAAAATATGTCATCCGACGAAAATTTTCGTTTGCGCATACTTTTTTCTGTAAAGTCATATTTTCTACTTCTAAAATAGAAAAACCAAAATAAAGATTAGGGCATATCTCTTAACAACAAAAAGAAGCCCCAAGTCTTTATCGAGGTAAATAATCTAACACCAAAAAACCCTCCAATTTTCTTACATAACTATAACTACCAAACGACGAGAAGTTGACCACGAGTAGAGTGGTGTACAAAAATGGCATTAGTTTCAAAAACACAAAACGGTACCGTTAATTCTTAATTTTTTTTCTCCGTATTTTGATATAATAATCTAGCTTTTGTTCAATGATATGATCGCAATAATACCAAAACTATGGCGATATTTTGGAATACTTAAGATAAATTGTAAGGTACTACAAAAAAGTTTTTTTTTTACTATAAATGTGAATCAGAACATTAACCACGACGGTGAAAGATCACAATATGTTTGACAGAAATGAAATCTGCTACCAGTAGTAATAGGGAGACCTGGAGTGACCTAGATTCATAACCTAGTTTCGTGACCTAGGTCCGTGACCTTGACCTAAATTCGTAACCTTTGTGACCGTGACCTTTGACCCTTTCTCATCTCAGACCTTGACCTTTGACCTTGCTTATCATTGATCTTTAACCTTTCTTATCTCTGACTGTGATTTTTGACCTTTCTCTATCAACATAGACCTCTGACCTTTCTTATTCTCACCTTGACCTTTGACCTTTCTTATATCTCTAGAGTCTCTGAACTTTACCTTTGACCTATCTTATCACTGACTTTGATCTTTGACCTTTCTTATCTCTGACCTGGACTTTTGATATTTCTTATCTCTAGCTTTTGATATTTTCACCCTCTGATCTTTGTTAGTTTATCTTTTAACCTGTGTTATCTTACCTGTTAACCTTTGATATCTTACCTTTTGACCTTTGACCTTTCTTATCTTATCTTTTGACCTATTACATTTGACCTTTAACTGTGACGTGGTGGGAGTGGGTTGCGTGCGATACGTGTGACGTATGCAATTTAATATTTTTTTTTATGGAAATAATGAACTTCGAACTGAAGACCGCAGATTCAAAGGAAATGATCTTAACCAATATGCTATGATCGATGATGTATAATTAGATCTTATAGTTGTTCTTTAATTTAAGATTTGGAATTTATTACCACAAATATTAAGTTCCATTTTGTTGGAATTTGTTGGCGCTTGTATATTAAAATTTAAACGTCATCTAGCGGTGAATAGTAGAAGTAAAATGTAATCGCTTTTTCGGAAGATGGCGTGTTAATTTGGTTGAGGCATCTAGTGGTAAATAGTGGAAATGAAAATAATTGTGTTTTTCTGAATAATATGTCGTTGCGTTAAATTGTGTAATAAAATTTCTTATCAGTAAATTTGTTTTAGCATGTGTATTCAGAAACAACGGGTTGTATTTATACGTCAATTTGTTGTACAATTTGTACATTGTACATTATTGTTAAAAATATTATTTTGAAATGGTCCCGAAAGTGAGGAATCCGTCTTTTAAATGAACACGAATTCGATTACCAAATGGGGTGTTTGCCATTTTAATTATTCTCACGGAGTAAAGTTGATCTATTACCATTTACAAAAGGTTCTCACCACAATAACCTATCTGTGGTGTTAGTGACTCAAAATGTGTTTCATCAGGCTAAATATTGTCGAGATATTTCGCTAAATTGTAAATATCTGGTAGTTTTTAAAAATCCGCCCGATAAGTCCCACATTTGTCTCTTGCCCGACAAATATACCCGGAAAATTCTGTAGATCTTATGAGGGTATATAATGATGCAACATCAAAACCACACGGTTATTTACTTTTCGATCTGGGTCAATCAACCAACGATTTGATCCGTTTCCGATCAGATATTTTTAATCAAAATTTTCTTACTTGCTACTGTACTGCTCACCGGCGGTGCAAAGTTGTGTACGGAAAATGAACCGTTTGAGTGCAAACAGACATATTCTAGATGTTTTAAAGTTGGGTTCCGAAGGTATAAAAACATTATGTGAAAAATCGCTTAACACAAGTTTGCCCAAAACTGAGTATTCAGGAGTCATCGGACAGTTAATTCAGAAATCATTATAAATGGTTTACAAAGAATGATTGTTATACAAATTTTAATTTAAAACACAAATTTCGAAGAAAACGAGGCTAAACACAAATTTATAAAATTGTTCTGTAAATTAAAAGCAAAAAGTCGAACTAACCTGTCGTTAAGGGACTCATAAAACACCATAACATTATGATACGTATTAGTCTGACATACCTGTAAATAAATAAAAAATATAACATTGTTAATAAAAATAATGAAAATCAAATATTGTAATTTAAGTAAATCTCAACAAGCATTCAACTATAATAATTGCCTTGAGCTTTAAATTAACAAGAAAAATAAAGTTTTCCATAAAACTTATATGTGAATGATATGATGACGTATGTATTATGTAACAAGTAACATATATGTTATACACGTATAGAACCGAAAAACTGGTATACTAAAATGTTATTTTGAAAAGGTATAAAAGTTTATTGTTTATACGTAATGAAAAGCTTTTTTCAAAGTTTTATTTATTTGTGTAATTTATTTATATCCAAAATTTATTTGTATATTTTGTTTTTTGGAAGATAATTTTTTACAGAAATTACATTTATGCAAAGTACTTTTGTGTTTACGGTATAACTACCCTTATAATATTGCTCGATGTGCTGGTATAATGTCTAAAAATATATAATTGTATTTTACATTTTCTTTATAAATATCAAGTAAGTATACATATTCTTCGGTTGCTGCTGGTCTTGGAATATTTCCTTCTTGCGTTCAAAATAAAATAAAAAAGTTAATTAAATTTGAAATTAAAATTGGATTAAATTTAAAGTAAAATATAACTTTTTATTCTTCTTCGTCTACTTGTGTTGTACCGCCGCCGCCCTGCTACATACTTCTAATTTATTTATGCCATTTCGTTTGCAGACTTTTAACGTTTGTTTTGTTCAAAACAAGTTCAATATTACAAAGCACAACAATTTCTGGGGCGCATTCGCCTTCGGTTTACATATAAATTCATCGTCCTCATCATCTTTTAATTATTGTTATTATTGTTGTGATAATTTATAACAAGAACAGTAAAACTCAAAATAAAGTTGAGTTAATGTCTTGTATAATTATTTTGTATGTATTTAAAAATACACAAGAAAGTAAAACAAGACAAATACTATTTTAAAGTAAAAAAATGTTAATGGGTAAAAAACTTTATGGGATGGACTTAAATAAAAATTTGTTGCTATATAAAAAATCAGATTAAAGTTTTTGGTTAAATAATTTTCTTTATTATGGGTACTTAAGAAAACCGCACTAATATAGTTTGCATATGAAAAAAATTATGGTTTGAAAATAATAAAAGTTGAATGCAGAACTAATTCGTCCTTAATTGCGGAAGATATAAATCTTTTAAGTTGTTTATACACTAAGGGGCTAGAAAATTTCTTTCACAATGGAGTGCATCTAAAGCGTAAACTTTATACAAAATCTGGCTGCTATATGCCTGCTTACTTTGAAAAGTTGAAAGAGCTTCAAAACGCTTAAATATATACTGGACTTCCATCGTAACTAAACCTGTTGCCTTCCTTAATATCAAATACGAATTATTTGATTGTTACATGTAAATCATTTTAAATACAGCCGAAAGCTGAAAATGATACTGCATATATAATCTTATGTTATCCCAGACGAAAGAACCCATCAATTGCCGATAACGTCGCTTGGCCATAATTCAATTTACCATTAACCAATGTAAAATTTTATTATGAGTTTGAGTGGGTTTCACTAGGTTGAGGAGATCAATCTTTGATTTGTATGATGTTTTGATGATCAATGGTTTTTCGGTGGTGTTTAATGGTTTTTAATATTTGTTTTATGAATTACTAGCTTATTTTAGTTCTTCTATATCCCTATATTTGTAAAATCTTAACTAAACTTTTTTCTGTATAACTAAAATGTCATATTACATATTATGTAATTGTATGCAAACCTAAATGTTAAAAATTTAGGTGAATAAAAATGTCAAACTTTGTATCTGCTTTAAGAGCTGATAAAATTCTTTCTGTATTTTGAAAAAGTGAAAAACATAGCTAATATTTTCGTCAAGAAAGTGCCACAAAAGAGAAAACGCGTCGTTAATACTGTGTATACAAAATTTATATAAATAAAAATGTTCGTTTGTTCAAAATCTTAAATCTCCGAAAGTTCATCAATGATTGCTTTGAAATGACACCACGTTGCATTCGAATACGCGCGTGTTTTTAAATACCTATTTTACACCTGTGACTTAGGTAAAAACATATTTATTTTCTATTTGATTTTATTATTACATGTGACATTGCTTTGGAATTAAAAATTTATAGAGTTAACTCGATCCTCTAAATTATTTTATCATAGCAACCTATTTCAATTTAAATTTCGCACAGTAACACCATAGAAAAATCAGTTTACCATAGATTTCTCATTTTTATAAATCGAGAAAAAAAAATGAATGAGTACAGTGGAATTATCAGAACTTTTTTACTCACTCATTTTTATCTTTCGATTTATCAAAATGAGAAATCTATGGTAAACTTATTTTTCTATGGTAACACGTATCAAGCAGATGATTTTTGTTCGCGATACTAAGACACAATTTTTTTTTTTTTTATGCCATCTGATACACACAATAAGATTGTTGTCAAACAACGCTGACAAAACGCCTGTGGCCCTATTCTGGCTTTCCCTGGGAATAGGGAATTGGGAAAAATATTTTCATAGCATTTTTGTCTAAATTGTATTTTTCTGGCCTACTGGGGGAACATGATTGGTGTTAATATTTTCGAAACAAAGTTAAATGGGCAAATATTTTTCCCTACAAAAATTTTGTCAAACAAAAGTTTCTCAAATCACTTTGTTTTGAAATTTTTTGCACTAAACTTATTCTTTCAGTAGGCCAGAAAAGTATAATTTTAACAAAAATGCTATGAAAATATTTTTCCCAATTCCCTATTCCTAGGGAAAGCCAGAATAGGGCCACTGGTCGAGAACATGTACGGAGATTCCATGCTCCAACTATGGCAATGGTTATAGTCGGAGATCAAGTCCAACCTAGAGCGTTCTTAGTCGGAGAAACGATCAATAGACAAAAGTCGCAGAATAGGACTTTTTGGGATGGTGCGGATGGATATCACTTAAACGCTAAGATGATAAATCCACAAAGAAATAGGAAATCTAACGATTTTGTTATCTTCATATACAAGAGTGGACTCAAGATGCAATTGCGTATGTTCGTGAATACGAGCTTCCTACCTATTCATTATATTCACCTCCAATCCAGCTTGGGATGATATACAATAACTCTTTTTTCCTGGGCATAATCGCCAGTGCATATAGCCATGACATCACAGTACGTGTTTTCAGGCAGAAGCTGAAATCACTGATGGATTTCATGGCTAACATGAAGTGTTTAGGTCTGAAAAAAAAAACCAATAATGCAGATAGTGTCTTTGCCATCACAGCCGAAAATATAATATGAAATATTAAATATTAATATGCATCAGCCAAAAGTTATCAGCCGACATTTTTCAGCCGACATATCTCAGTTGACATTTCTCAGCCAATATTTTTCAGCCGAAAGTATTTTTTATACCAAAAATATTTGTTTTCAACAAGAAAAAAAAATTCATCTGAAACTGTTAAAAATAAAACACTGAACTATATTTTTAATAGCATTATAGATTGTTTAGAAAATTCATTTTCCAATAGGGAAACTTGTATACAAACATATCGCACACACAAAGTTTGAAAATTTCTAAAATTTGACCTTTATAAGTATCATGGTTGGAAATAGATACAAACCAAAGGTCTTAGTGATGTTCACATCTGAAAAAATGTTCAGGTCAATTTCCAAGTGGAGAGCTCGGGAAAACTCGATTGAATATATCGCACACACAAAATATATGCAATCGAGTTTTGCGGAGCTCCCCACAAAGAAATTGACCTGAAATTTTTTCAAGATGTGAACATCATTTAGACCTTTGATTTGAATCTAGTTCCAACCATGAGACTTTAAATGGTCAATATTTAGAAATTTTCAAAGTTTGTGTGTGCGATATATTCATTCGAGTTTGCACAATGGCACACAACTCTCGAGGCTCTTAATCGATCATTGCAAGATTTGCGTGGAATTTCTCGATCGATACCACCGGGCGAAAAAAATGCTGCAAAGCGATCGATCAGGTATATTTCCAGGTCAATTCCTGGAAATTGGGAACAGACAGGAGCCGGTTGACTTCAGGACGAATTTCATTGCCTCATAACTTCTGCAATTTAGTGGCGTCAAAAGAAGAATTAGTTGAAAAAGTATTTCCCAATAGTCAGACAAATTATAAGAATCACGATTGGCTAACTGAAGCTATTCCTGCCGCCAAGAACAAAGACGTCTACAAACTTAATAATATTATTCAGTCCTTTATTCAAAGCGAGGCAGTCACATACAAGTTCGTCGATACTATTGTGGAAGCAGATGAAGCGGTTAATTATCCAATAGAATTTTTAAATTCACTCTATCTGCCAGGGATGTCGTCGCAAGTACTGTACAATTATCAAGTTGCAAAATATAAACCAACCAAAACGTTGCAAGGGCTCGAGGCTTGCCGTAATAAAATCAATGAGCAAAATCGTAGAAGCCACCATCTTGACAGGACCATTCAAAGTGAAGATGTCCCGATTCCTCGCTTCCGTATGGATTAGATATGACATTTCAATTTAAGAGATTGCAATCCCCATTTCGATTGGCGTTTGCAATCATCATCAACAAAGCTCAGGGTCAATCTTAAGAATCTTTCGCGGTTTTAATCTAGACAAGGATTGCTTCTCACATGGACAATCATATGTTGCGAGTCAGCAAACGAAACAATTTCTATATCAGCAGGTACTGGAACAACAAAAAATAGTAGTAAAATAAACAAGCTTGTGAAATTAAACTTATCTTATTAACACTGTTTCTAACCGGACAAGTGGTGCAGTGGTTAAAGCTTCGGCACTTGGACCGGGAGGTACTGGGTTCGAATCCCATCAGAGGCTAGATGCAAAATCGAATTTTCATCATAGATTATAATCGGTGATGTTAATAAACACAACTAAGACCCTCTGATGGAGTGCAAAATTCAAACGCCGACCCACCGTCCATGTCAATGTACAGGTTGATATGGAGCTTGCAATGTGCAGGTGGTATACTGTAGTTGTGTGAGTAGGTGAATAGGTGAATGGGTTAATGATGTAGCATGAATGCGTGGTATCACAATGGGCCAAAAATGGCCTAAGTGTCAACCACTGAAAAAAAAAACACTGTTTCTACGTGTACTTTCTCTTTTCTTTATTTTTTATTTAACCGTCGTTAACAAATTTTTGTGGCCAAAATTAGATGAACTTGATTTAGATGATCTTTGTTTTCAACAAGACGGTACCACTTGTCACACAAATCGTGAAGCGATTCAAATTCAACTTCGTTGAAACTGTTAATGTTTGATTAATCACAATTCTGTTTATAATGCATCCCTGCCGAACTGCTTTTTAGTAGGCATTTAAAATTTGTGATCTTATTTCACTAATTGTATGAAGTATAGCATGTTTAATGCAGTCCAAAATTAATTTTTTTTTTCAAACGCCGGTAACGTTTCTGAGTCTTTTTCAAGTTAATCTTAAATAAATTTACAGATCATTTTTTAAAAGAATAATGCTCCTTGTATTAGGTCACACAAACAGTATCTACACATTTGAAGGTTAGCATTATCTATACAATTAATAAAACTTTAAAATCGAGAAATTTTCCTTCAGATAAACTTCTACTACTGGTACAAAACAATGATTAAACCAATCGTTGAAAACACCAGAAGTAACCAAATATTTTTTAACGGCCATCCAATGCAAAGGCAATTTTTTAAATTTTTCCCTCTTAATGCACGTGATCTTAGATCGATTAATGAGCAAGTGTTTAAGCATCCGATCTCCTAATGTTGAAAGGTTACTCTACCTTTGGCTGCCTTAAAACTATCTGGTTCTTCAGCTTTCGGGATTTACGTTCGAGTGGACATTTTTTTTCAGAATAATCCCGTTTCATCCGCACTAAATACTTGATCGGGGCATAATAACCACCAACTTCAATAATTTTTATAAACTGATCGGGATATTTTTCAGTAGCCTCATTATCGTATTCTCTACATTATGAAATCACACCTTTTTATTAACACACTAAGCCACGCTTACTCGCTGAAAATTCTGCAAGAGACCGAGCGGTAGAAGTAGATGGTTTTAATTGCTCTAGCTGCCCGTATAAGCGAGGAGCTTTTTGTTAATTAATTGACTATTTAAAGAAATCAGTTTTTTGTTAGATCGTCAATCTACACTAACAATGTTTTTTCGACTTTTTATATTAAAACACGTATTGATATTTCATTCTTTTTAATGGCTCTTATGATAAATTAACCGAAGCCTAAATGCTTTCCAACATTTATAGATCTTTCTTCTTTCGCTAAGCAATCTAAAATTGCAATTTTAATTTCCAAAGAAATTCTTTTTCCAAGCTGCTTCTTTTTTTCATCGGATAAAATCAAATTTTTATTTTTAAACTATTGTAGAAAAAAAAAAAAATCTGAAAAAATTTTAACCTTCAGTAATAGACAAGCGAACATCTATTCACATTACTTACTTAGCAAATTTTTGATTAAACTTCACAAATATCGACTTAAAGCACAGCAGACAAAATATTAATCAGTACTGCTGGTATATTTTACAAGAAACAAATAAAAACTATATAGGTAAAACGGGGATTTCCACCGAAAAAATTAATAAAAAACAATATTCAACGGGCATTGCCACACAAAATATCATATAAGTGGGGGAAATAGTCGCGGAAGGCGTGGAAGTAGAAACTCTGCTTTTTTTGGCAAAAATATAATTGTTACATATATTTTATTTTTATTTTTTTATTATCCCTTCAACCTGTTCTCCAAGGCTCTCCCAACTCTTTCGCGGTTCGCTTGTCCCTTTTCTTACTTTACGACGTTGCCAGCTAATTTGAGGACTTACGACTTTGCATCCTGCTCTTATCGGAATTCCCGATCCAAACGTCAAAGCTTTAACCACTGTGCCGTTTGGCTGGTATAACATCCAATAAGTGAAACTTCACTTTGTTTATACCAGCGAATGTTTTTTTTTTGGTGATGAGTATTATGATACAATCTGATCACTTCTATCCATTCCTGGCGTGTATTTGATGTAGCTGTAGGTGGCTATTTCTGCAGGTTTTATAAATGATGCTTTGTCTTCTCTATTTTGAACTTCAATCAATTTATGGTGAATGGCTGTAGTGATACAAAGAAGGTCGTTTTTATCCTTCCAATTCGAAGTATATACGTTTCCCTTCCGTTTCCAAATAAATCTTCCTCTTGTGAGCGTTTTGCTTACTATTTCCACAGGGTTTTCCAACCTGTTCGATCGAACAGTTCCTGTACAGGGAGTTTTCGTGGTTCCTGTTTCAGTGTGTTGAAAAGTTTCACGCTGTTATATTAGTCATCCATAAAAGCATGATGTCCTTTTTGTAAAAATATGCCCATTAGTCAATTATAATGGAATTCACCTTGGAACAATTAGAAATATCATTTTTGACAGGATAAATTTCAATATTTAATACGTAACTATTACTAGTGAATAGTGATTAGTTCGTAAACCTTGTATTGTTTGAAACTCAGTCTACCTCGAAACATTAAAAGCGATTCGACTGGCAGTTCTTTTTCTGCTCTATATGTCTTTTGAAAACTTTGAATAAAATGTATTAACAGCAGACTGTTCCATTTTTCTATTATCATGGCTATCCACATTACAACTAAAGCTAGAGGACACGAAATAATGGGTGCGATAATACAGAAGACCATAAGAAACAAGTAATTGCAACATACAAAGCCCCAAAAACTTATACATTTCCTCGGAATCAGTATAGGTCTAAAATTAACGCGTTTTTGGTAGTGGTATTGCGTCAGGTAATGTAACTGGTGGATTGCGTCAGGCTGAATTTCTATTTGTGCACCACTACTGCTCGCATCAAAAGAAAAATGCGGCATTCCTTCAACTGCATCTATCCATTTTTCACTCGATTCAATGACAAAAGACTCGAATGAACTTCATTCATATGTCGGATCATCTCGAAATTCACCATCACACCATTATTAAATTCATTTTTAAAATTTATTTCAAAACTGTTAACCTAATTTTATTACTTACTGCGAAGGTTTTATCTATAACCTAATATTTCACGTTTTTCGATAAAACAAAGTAGATGATCGTACAACAATATTTTTACTACTGAAAACTAATTGAACTATTGACGGCACATGCCGTCTTATCTTTTCCCGAGGCCCAAAAAACATTAATAAAACTATGCGATTTTTTATCTGTACTGAAATGCATTTGTTGTCAGTGATTCCAATCTTGTCCTACGATCCATTTTGTAAATGACGGCATATACCGTCTTGTCCTGCGCAATTGATCTATTGCTGTCGGTATGTGACGTCTTGTCTGCAAATGCGTTAACCAGCAGATTCAAACCATGTGCATAATATGGTATAAATAGGATGCTCAAAGATTTAAATTTAAAATTTGCTTTTGCAAACCATTGTGCTTTCTTCACATGTTCACACCATTATCATACCGGTGGCCACGCGTGTTCAAAACATTAATATTTAGGTCTGAAAGTTTTTAAATAATAAATTGACTTAAGCCTTCACCAGTCGTATTTATTGTAGGGCTGAACCCAAGTCTCCATTAAGAGAAGGGCATCGAAAATTCTTATGTTCGGATGCAATGATGTTTTCGTTGAAATTGGCGCACCGGAAGTAACAGCTTTCAAAATAGCTTTTTCGTGTTTGGCAATTATTTTGAATATCATTTCATTTATGAGAAAAACGTTTATGCCCTAAAAGATTGAAAGTTAAATTTGCAACAATACTGGTGGTTGTTTTTTCAAAATTTAATCAGAAATGACGTTTTCTGAAAAAAAGAAAATTTTTTCGCGTCTGTGTGTGGTGCTATGCAAACTAAATTTTGTTGGTTTCCAACAGCCCGGACAGATTGACTAATCGGAGTAAAACTTTAAACTAAAGCATTTTACATAATTTAGAGATTCCAGTGATTATCGGCCGAAATCGGTTCATCGGAAGTGGCAGATTTTGTAGGAACTTTTCAATTTTTGTGCAAATATTTTGAAAATTTTACCATTTACAAGAAAAACTATTAAGAACTAAATGATTATAAATAGAATTTGCAACAATACTTACATGGTGTTACAAATACCAGTGTGAAGTTTCTAACGTTAATTAAACGTGTAGCATACGCAACAAATATTCTGCAGCGCATGCAACTTATCTATGCAGTGTATGCAACTTATTTAACATGTATGTAAATAATTTATAAGAAAAACCACAAAAACTAAAATTAAATTAATTATTTCGAATTAAAAACAAACGAAAAATATATGTACAAATATGTATTAAAGTTTTCAAAGTTTTATCATACACTAATATTTACCAATTGAGGTTAAACACATAATTAACACTCCATCCTAGAATTTTCGCAATATAGCCACTAGTATTATCGAACAGAAGACATACGAGCCTACTTAAATTTGTATAGCCCGTATATATAAAAAGGGTTGGGCTCCTCTGACAAAATTTCATATTTTGATAAAAAAATTATATGGAAGCTGTACCTACACTCCCAATTAACACTCCATCCTAGAGTTTTCGCAATATAGCTACTAGTATTATCGAATAGTAGACATACGAGCCTATTTAAATTTGTATAGCCCGTACATATAAAAAGGGTTGGGCTCCTCTGACAAAATTTCATATTTTGATAAAAAAATTATATGGAAGCTGTACCTACACTCCCAATTAACACTACATCCAAGAGTTTTCGCAATATAGCCACTAGTATTATCGAGTGTAGGTACAGCTTCCATATAATTTTTTTATCAAAATATGAAATTTGGTCAGAGGAGCCCAACCCTTTGTATTTGTACGGGCTATACAAATTTAAATAGGCTCGTATGTCTACTATTCGATAATACTAGTGGCTATATTGCGAAAACTCTAGGATGAAGTGTTAATTGGGAGTGTAGGTACAGCTTCCATATAATTTTTTTATCAAAATATGAAATTTTGTCAGAGGAGCCCAACCGTTTTTATATGTACGGGCTATACAAATTTAAATAGGCTCGAATGTCTACTATTCGATAATACTAGTGGCTATATTGCGAAAACTCTAGGATGGAGTGTTAATTATGTGTTTAACCTCAATTGGTAAATATTAGTGTATGATAAACCTTTGAAAACTTTAATAAATATTTGTACATATATTTTTCGTTTGTTTTTAATTCGAAATAATTAATTTAATTTTAGTTTTTGTGGTTTTTCTTATAAATTATTTAGATACATGTTAAATAAGTTGCATACACTGCATAGATAAGTTGCATGCGCTGCAGAATATTTGTTGCGTATGCTACACTTTTAATTAACGTTAGAAACTTCACACCGGTGTTACAAATACTGTTGGTTTAACAGCCTAGTCGGATAAAACAAAACTGAGAGAACAGAGAAACAAAGTGAATCTCTCTTTCAAACAAAATTTGTTCAGATTATTGTTTCAAATTTTACTAGAAATGACGAGTTTTGATAAAAAAATTTGCATCTGTACAGTCCAGGCGGATTGAATATTCAGAATCAAATTTCATATTAAAGTTTTTTCCATAAATTTGGAGGTCCAAGCGAGAAAAGGACAAAATCTGTGGATCAGAAGTGAGAGCTTCCGCAAGAGCTTTTTCAATTTTTGCAATGAAAAAGAAATTTTTAACATTGTTGGTTTTTTGAAATTTAAGTTCAACAAATGATTTTTGTTTATACAAGACAATTGTTGTAGAAATTGCGTTCTGTATTCAAGATCTATTTATTTATTTGCCGTAAAAGAATGACGGGTATTACATACAGAATACACCCCAATATAGTTTTATATTTTCAAAGTGTCATATGCATCATTTTGAAGTAATTTTTTAACGTAAAAGTGGTTCTCGGTAAGTCGTTACCCATAGCGACCCTATATTTTGTATTGTGCCGCCATTCACTTCGAAACTCAAATATTTTCACAAACGAAATAACACAATCAGCTGAAAATATAAGTATACGGTACAGAATATTATTGCTCTAGGTAATTTATCAAAATTAAAAAAAATCCGAGTACTCGTACTAGAACGTAAAGCATCTTGTTGCTTTTGTGCAATTAATTGAATCAAAATGGGAATATTTGATGTAAAAATATAATTATTTCGATGACGTTTAAAGGCACGTCGCTTTTCCCTTTTGAATCTACAACAAATTTCATCTATATGTACAATACGTATGAAAATTTTTTCAGGACAACAAATTTTTTATGAAAATGGAATAAAATATACAGTACATGAGTAATGGAAATGTACAGGTAACATCGAGTGTATAATAATATAAGATGCGAAGGTACCGCGAAATGATAAATTATATGAATAAAGGTGGAATGACTTCTCATCTCAACGATAAATGGCAACGCCAACCGTAGCAAAAAAAAAGAATATTCTCGAATTGCGTCTTCTTCTACATAAATTTTCGTTATGTGTGTAGTTGAGCTTCATTTAAATTTCAAAAGGGAAGAGGAAAAGACAAAACAACAAAAGATTTCCCGACAGCAAAAACAACAACCAAACGAGGGAAAATAAAAAAAATTGTGGAAATGAGTGGAGTCACACGACTTGTGTGGCATATATCTAGCTACGCCATATACATTCAAGGAACTCATACAGGAAGTGAAGAAAATCATAATAATTTGATGTTGATACCACCACGTCGGTTGTTGCTGGTGACGCCTGATATCATCGTATACTCGGTATTATATTCTCAACATATAAATTCTTATTAACGTTGATTTTAAGTTTTGGTTGGATGTCATTCATATATACACACGCACACGAGAAAAATGTATTAATTATTCATGTATAGGATAGCAATATAAGAAAAATGGCAATGAAGTCCTTGAAATATTTGAACGACAAACACAAATTGCGTACGACGACTTACTGCAATGACACTTAAATAAAGAGGATCCCAAAAATCATTTAAGATTTGAATTTTGAGGAATTGAGCACAGTTTGCAATTTTCGTAAAAAACATCACTGGATCAATTAGTGATCCTAGGCACTTTGGTCGTCCTTCAGCAAGTCGTCTACAAAAAACATCGAAGAAAAACATCGACAACCATCGTTTGTCGACACAAAACATCGAAACAGTTCGTGAGAGTGTTGCTGAGAGTCCAGGAATTTTGAGAAGCTCTCTACAGTGTATTTGCATCTTATTGCTTACAAAGTTCAATTAACTCAAGAACTTATGCCTATATATATTAACCTCGTACCGCGAAACGTGTTCGTTGAATGGATTATAAAATAACAACAAGTGGATGCTGGTTTTTGCTGATGAGGCTCTTTTTCAATATTCATTGAAAATGTGGCTGCGATTATCCAGTTTTTTGGCCTAAATTGCCCTACTAAGGAGATTTAACGATGTCAGGTTTTTTTAAATTCTAAGTCTTTTGCCAACAAGGCAACCTTCACCCACGCCTTCAAGGAGGAACTTGAACGCTCTATCAACGAAATTCAGCCACATTTTTGCAAAATGGATACTGGTTTCAGGATAATCCGTTTAATAAAGATCCTCCAGTGCGATCGCAGCTTCGGCTACAACATTCGGAGCTTTTTGAACGCAAATAATTCAAATATGTCCCAAAAAAAAATCCCAAATTTGTTGCATGCAATAAACGTTGCACAATCAATAGATTTGTGCCCGTGATACATTCTATTAACGTTAAAAACAAATCGAAAGATTCCTGGAGTCAGCAATAGTATCAACGTTCGTAAAGTGCGATGGAATTAACATTAGAGATCGTTCGATTCGTTTGTCCTGTTAAGACAACATATCACGAGCATTGCAGGAAACCAACCCACATGTCAATCTTTTGAAATTTGCTAAACAAATCTTTTAATTAAGACACGTTATTTATATCGCCGACCCCAGGAACTGTTCGATTATTTTGTCCCAATAAGAGAACGTATCACGAGCGTTCCAGAAAACCTACCCACATGTCAATCTTTTGTTAAAATTATAGATTTCTAATTTGAATGATCGGTGATGGATCGGTGATGGAACGGTCGGTGATTACGATCGGTGATGGAAATGAACATAACTATGACCCCCTGTCGGAGTGCACAACTCATGGACCGACCCATCTTCCATGCCATTACTATATAGGCTGACATGGAGCTATGCAATGTGCAGATGGTTCTACGTAGATCGGATCTATAGCCGTACGTCCTCGATTTGGCAAGTAATGCGTTGCGTAAGGTTGGACGTGGAAGTTGAACCGCGAAAGAATTGGGAATGCTTAGGCCACATAACTGATTGCATATAGAATAAAAACATAACATAACATAACATAATTTTATTTAAAATTAATCCTTATATTTTTTGAAATTTCTGTGCAAAATTTTTTGCATGCGACAAATTGGCGATTTTTTGAGACGTATTCACACGTGCAACATTTATTGAAACATTTGTACAACATTTGTTGCATGTAACAAATATGGGATTTTTTTTTGATTTTTTTGGGACGTATTTCACATGCATAAATATTTAATGTTTTCAATTTCTTTACTAGATAGTTCAAATGAAATGTCTTAGAGATGGTTACTTCTGAAATGTTTATTTTTCAATTTTGTATATGATATGTTCCAAAGTTTTTACCACGCTTTCCACATTCGCAAGTCAAATATATACTTTTTTAAAAAAAATCTGAAATTTAACGTATTTTGACAAAAATATTGAAATTTATTGAAATAGCAGAATTTTAAATTTCAATACATTTGTTCATAATGCAAATTTTTAATGCTACGATTATACGATCACATTTCAAATCATTTATTATAATTTTGTTGTGCTGGCTTATTCTATACGGCTCAATTAATTTTCGATTCTATTATAAAATATTTTGGTATACATATTATTATGTGAAACCTAATACATATCATGTTACATGTATTTATGTAAATTACCAATAAAACAAAACCAAATATTCAATATACCGCACCGCAATCACCCATGCCACATAGGCTGAAATAAATTCGAATACACAACTCGTAAATATTTTGGCAAAATATCGATATAAAGCATCAAAAAAAAATTATTAAATTCTACATTAGCATAAAAATCATATTTATTGATTGGGTATTAATTTATGATATTTCCAAAAAAAAGTTCCGTCTACCCATGTATCGGGAGTTGTACATGTATGCTAATATTTTTTGTAATTTTTATTCTGATTGCATATACTGGGAATTTTGCCAAAATGCTAATAAATATATTTTTTCGAATATTTTCTCGTCCTTCTAAATTAAATTCATTATTTACCGGAGTATGCATACAAGGGCCAACACTACAAAATAGTATACGGTCAACTGTTGGTGAACAAACATGAATTTAAATTTAACTGAGCAATTTTAAAATAATTGAAAACTGTTTAAACTTTTACCCAGAACAATTTAAACTTGCGTTTAAACTTTCGTGGTCGCATACATGTTTATCTGAATAAACACAAAACTCTCAGATTTAAATCTTCTCCTTAGGGATTTGTTAACGTTAAATTTTTTGTTATAAAATTCTAATCGTTTATTCATTTGTTTGGTTGGCATGTCATTTCCAAGAAATGGATTTTCATCCTCCCTTTATACATATACAACTTGTACATTAAGTAATTCAAAATTCAGGAGAGAATTTAACACAATTTCCCGATTTTTTATGTTGGACTATTTATGTAAAAAATTCATACTTATAAAAAAGTTCCCTTTTTCTTGCCTTCATCGCCCTATTGCCACAACTTTGTGTGTTATGATGCTTTAAATATGCAAATTCAGTGTGTCCCATTAAGGATATAATATTGTGTGTATAGTAGCATTAAGTACTTTTGGTTTTGTTTCATGGTTATGCTAAATATTTTTTTTTTTTTAAATACGAGGACCTAGAATGGTTATTGGTAATCCATTTCTTGCGTGTTTTAATACACGAAAATTGTCAAAGTTGAAAAGCTATAAGAAGTCTTCTACATCGATATATGTATTTTAAGGATGAGTTTATGTTTTTACGGAACCTAAAATTTAATTAAACACCACACAAATTGGTTTTAACGACAAGGTCTTTTGCGGTGTGTTTGCCAGTACACATATTTAGTTCGTATTACGCAAAACATAAAATTCGTTTAACCTTTTTGTTGCCCGTCGGTGATGTTGGTATTTATGTTGGTTTTCTGTTTCAAAATATAAAATGGATTAAAATATTTGTAATGTGGTTTTATACAAACAACGGAATTTGGTTAGTGGATTCTAAATAAAATTAATAAATAAAATACAAAGTGCATTGTAAAGCGAGATTTACATTATGAAAAAAATACTGACAGTATTTTTTTTACTAAGAAAACGAATGAACACAAAATATTTCAAATAACGAGAGAGACAAAGACAGAAATTTTTTGTTTATTTTTTTTATGGCAAATTTTATGGATACATTTTGACAGATTTTCAAATTTAAAACAGCTTCAAAAATAACGGCGTGTCATTAATTTAGTGATTAATTTTTGTTTCATACTCTGTTTAAATATTTGTTGAGTGAGGAGGTTTTTACAGTTGGACTGATTAAATTAACTTTTTTTGATATTTTTGTGCTTCTACAAGACATGTATTAAAATATCCGGCGAATAACAAGCCAATAGAAAAAACGCTTTTATTTTATTTTTTGTGGTGATTGTAGTGTAAATTGTAAAAATGGACGACTTTTTAGAGTATTGTGATCCATTAAATATAATGAAACTTGTTCCAGTGAATAATAATAAATAATAACAAAAAAAAACAAGAGTTTGGGTGCGCCCATATTATTTAGAACGCGATCAATCTGGCGGGTTTAATTGCATATTTCAAGAGCTGCGGCAAGATTCAGAGCTATTTCATACTTACACACGTATGGATATTGCAGAATTTGAGGAATTATTGACGATGGTCGGCCAATGATTCAAAAACAGACTCTAATGAGGGAGCCTTTGAGTCCTAATTTAAGATTGGTCGTTACATTAAGGTACTTCAGGTCTACATAGAATATGTAAATATTATGTTTAACACAATATAAAAAATTTATGCAATTACAGATATCTTGCAACGGGAGAATCACAGGTGAGCTTGGCCATTGCTTTTAAGTGTTCGCCAGCAAGTATTCACAGGATATTAAGCGAAACCACTAAGGCCATAGTGGTGGCTTTGAAATCACGGGTGTTTCCGAAGCTAACTACAGAATATTTTAAGACGGTTGCATCAGGGTTCCAGGATCGATTGGATTTCCCAAATTGTATAGGAGCAATCGATGGCAAACACGTCACAATTCAAGTAAGATAAATTAATTTTTATATTATTTACCCTATTTTATAATGTTATGTTTTTATAGGCACCAAGTAATTCCGGCTCCGAATTCTTCAATTACAAAAGAACTTCCTCCATTGTGTTAATGGCCATCAGTGATCACGACTACAATTTTATTATGTGTGACATTGGTGCGGCTGGTCGTCAGAGCGATGGAGGAGTTTTTCGTGAAAGTAGTTTTGGAAAACGGTTTTATCAAAATACACTTCCGTAAGTAAGCGTTAGTATTAGTAATTTTTTTAGATTTATTTTTAAAAAATTTCTCCAGAATCCCTGATACAAGAGACGTCACGGACACGTTTACGGAGGTACCATATGTTTTCGTAGCCGACGATGCATTTTCATTAAACGAGCATATGTTAAAGCCCTATACTTGTATGCCAGCATCGAAGGAAAAAAAAATTTAATTATCGTTTGAGCCGGCCGCGCCGTATGATAGAAAATACTTTTGGCATACTTTGCAGTAAATGGCTTATATTTAGAGCACCAATAATTGCCGATTTGATTTTAGTGGAAAATATTGTGCAGTGTTGCGTCTGCCTACACAATTGGCTACGGCAAAAGAACAGTAGTTATATTACGCCAGGCCTAATAAATCGTGAAGTAAAAGGAGTTGTGGTGCCAGGTAAATCATTTAAACTTTTTAGATACTACAGTTAAATATAATACATAATTATTATTATTGATTAATACATGATTATTTAAGGTTCTTGGAATAATGTGACAAGGAATTTACTACCCCTTCAAGGAATGCATAGGAATTCGACCACAGTTGCAAAACGAACGCGCGATAAATTTGCAGAATATTTTATGGGAGAGGGAGCAATTGAATGGCAGCTTAGTCAAATATAGAATCGGCGGTTGCAGAGAACATTATCATTATAAAGATAAGCATTGTTCCATATTTTTAATTTAATATTGTAGATTTTATTTGGTATTTTTATGTCTTTAATTTCAGGGTTTTATTCTCACCAGCAAACTGAGAGAGGAGGGATAGTAATACTAAGTACTAGCTGTAACTTCGAAAAACACATAATGTTAAATGTATCTATTATAATTACTACTAGAAGTGAATTTATTTCGATTTTTTATTATAGTTATCATTTACATTTTAATATAACAATTGTTATATTTTTTTTAATATTATTTAACTGAATTAATTAATTTTTAAATTTATGCATATGTACCTATAATTTATTTTTTGTTGATTTAAGGTTTTTATGCCTAATGGAGGTTTTTTTTTTTTTTATTCTAAAAATTCGACTTAGACTGTGTGCCTGAGAGCGATTTTTTCGCCTAAATTGTCGACTAAACTAAATTATAATGACTGATTCATATCATTCTTTCGAAGGTGACACTAGTATAATTTAAATATGCTGTGCCTCCGGTTGTAAACTAAATTGTAAACTAAACTAAATTATGACTTTTCATTTGTCATATTGTTTTCAAGAACACCGGCCGATTTGTTTTTTTTTTAAATCAAGGAAATAGAAAAAAAAACAAATATGGATATGGAAATTGCATTATTCATTAATGTGATTATAATGGAATTTAAGAATGAGATATTTCCTTTTCGACATTTTTACTCGTATGCACACGATATAAAAATAATAGAAACAGAAAATGAAAATGACAACTAAATAGTCAAGCAACCTCAGCAGGAATCTAAAGGGCCAACCATAAAAAAATTATAAAATTAAAAAAAATTAAAAATTTTGACGACACTAATTTTTAATGACATTCCAGCCATACTAGACGTAACGAGTATGCCGTAAATATTGTAGAATATTGAATGACAACTATTTATTTATTTATAAACTATTTGTTATAGTGACAGCTGTTTATTGTTTGTTGTTTTTTTAGGTAGCACGATACAAATTTTAATTTTTTTTACGTTTGAACGCAAAATTTCGCTCCAATAATTTTTATTAAGTGACAATTCATATTTAACGAAGCTTCGTTAAATTTTTTAATTTAAATTAATTTTTCCATGGGCGAAAGCACAGAAACGGCATTTAACGCAAACATAATTTTTTTAAAGTTACGTTTATAATTTTTTTTAATTTTTCTATGGTTACCCCTTTAAATTTTTTAATTTAAATTAATTTTTCCATGGGCGAAAGCACAGAAACGGCATTTAACGCAAACATAATTTTTTTAAAGTTACGTTTATAATTTTTTTTAATTTTTCTATGGTTGCCCCTTTAAGGGCCAACCATAAAAAAATTATAAAATTAAAAAAAATTAAAAATTTTGACGACACTAATTTTTAATGACATTCCAGCCATACTAGACGTAACGAATATGCCGTAAATATTGTAGAATATTGAATGACAACTATTTATTTATTTATAAACTATTTGTTATAGTGACAGCTGTTTATTTTTTGTTATTTTTTTTAGGTAGCACGATACAAATTCTAATTTTTTTTACGTTTGAACGCAAAATTTCGCTCCAATAATTTTTATTAAGTGACAATTCATATTTAACGAAGCTTCGTTAAATTTTTTAATTTAAATTAATTTTTCCATGGGCGAAAGCACAGAAACGGCATTTAACGCAAACATAATTTTTTTAAAGTTACGTTTATAATTTTTTTTAATTTTTCTATGGTTGCCCCTTTAGGCACACAGTCTTAATTTTTAAATTTGCCACGAATCTCCATATGTGCTTTTCCTTAAAAATAAAACATAATTTAAAAGTAATCTGGTTTAATTGTTTTCTTTTTGTGGATTATTACTGCTACCAGTTGGACCATTAGTTCGCTTAATTATTAATGAAAGCGCTGCCGATATGATTTTTCTAGGAATTTTTTTTTTTCAATTACGTGGAAGTGTTTTTACCAAATTTGCAGTATTTCCACATATTTCTAAGCCCACAACATTTCAATAACCATGTTCCCAACGGTTGGCGGATTTATATGTGCTAAAAAAATTTGGTTCAAATATTTGCTTTTATCATCAGGGTCGATCCATTTCCTGTTTTCTATTTAAAAATAGCTTCATATTGAGCGCAATTTTTTGAAACAATAAGTACTTTACGATAACTAGAGAAATTTTTAGAATTTGTATATTCTTCTTCTTGGAGCATCTATTAAGATATCGTAAGATCAAGCACACCCTACGTGACGTAAGTGCATTACAAATTTGAACAAACTATTTTGATATAAGTATATTTTTATCTAATTAATTAATAAGCACTTTGTTAATTATGATGAAACACTTGTTTATTGAAATTCAGTAGTCGGCGAAACATTCAAACGTTTCCGTCAAAAAGATAAAAAATTGTTTTTATTTTTGTGTTTATTTATTTTAAGGAAAAGCACATATGGAGACTTGTAAAAAATTAAAATTAATTGGAATTATCGAAATAAAATTAAGTCCCCATTAGGCATAAAAACCTTAAATGAATCAAATTTAAAATAACAATAATATACATAATATAAATAAAATTAAACGCAATTAATATAATAATTCAAAAAAATAACCGAATTATGAAAATAAAATGTACCTAAATAATAAATAATAATACGTAAACTAAATATAAAAAACAAGGTACGGAGGTATGAAATAACACATGAAGGTATGAAATAACACATCTGGAATCACATCACACAACCTGAAATATAAAAAAAAGAAAATTGTAGTTTCAAATCTTATTCCCTAATATGAGGAACGACACGTATCTTTTTAATGAAGAGAGTTGAATTAGAGCCGGTGATCTTCATCTTGTTTCTTCAAAGCATCGGAAAGAACTTTCATCATTTCCTGCTGCGCTAATAGTCGTGGTAAAATATTTAGCCTGTCCAGATATGGTTTCAAAGAATTTAAGAAATCGTCGGATGTAGATGAAGACGTGGTTGCAGTTGAGGTCACCGTTCTGTTTTCCAACGCTTTTACAAAGCGCCGTTGTAAATCGAAGGACTCTTCCTGAAAATTTCGCTCTGAAAAAAAAATGAATGAATGATTATATACATATGTACATATATGCATAATTACGTACTGGCTCGATTGCTATGTGCCACGATTCCATTTTGCTCATGCCGGCTTTCCGAATTATCTTGATGTCCAGAATCGGAACTATTTTAAATGTCCCCATATAACAGATCTAAACAAAACAAAATGATGGTTAATATAAAACAAACACGGATAAAACATGTGATCTCCAAAATGGAATATCTACCTTCTGGGCTCTGTCGTATCATCTAAAAACGACACAAGTCTGCTGTATTTATATGGTTTATACCGACCTCCTGCAGCACCACTAGGAACCCTCTTTTTCGATCGGGTCTATGTTGCCTTTATCGAATCCCAATATTTTCTCACTTTCAAAACATTCATTGGGTTTCATTCCAAATCTATAAGAATATAATAATATATATGAAGGTTATAAGTGAAGTACAAATCTTGGTTTTCAAAACTAATCACTAACTACATTCCCGCGTAACTTCTTCCCATAACCGCTGGCGAATTATTTTGTTTTTAAAGTTTATATCTTTAATATACCACAATGCGGGTCTCAATCGCACAGCTTCACAAATTAACTCTACAATTTTTAGTTAAAAGTGTTTTAACTTCGAAAGAAGATAATGTAATGTAAATTTAAATTACCAGTGCGCTCCTCCATATCATTCCCTGTTGCTCCATATCATTCCCATAGGTGCTCTCACCACAATTGCAATATTTGAATCTGAAAATTTAGGAAAATATTACTACGAACCCCAAAGCATATACAAAATTAAATTTACCGGTATGCTCTTCCATTTCTTCAATGCTGATTGCGGGTGGTGTGGTTGTCTCCATTAAAATATCAGTTTCTGAGACGGTGATTATCAATAAGTATATATTCCTCTCCTGTGTAGCTGGAATAAAAGTTCCGAACCGTTTCCGTTTGCGGATAATTTGTGGGTATCATGTTGTCTAAAAAAAAGAAAAACATAACCTCAAATTTAGTTTGACTTTACTCTGTACATTTTTTTCCGAATGATTTGATGAATGATGAAATACAAAAACTGAAACTTACCGTAGTTTTCCATTTTTATTTTTAATAAAAATAAGAAATTATATTAAAAATTATTTTGAATATAGTTTTTCGAGTTTTTCTCGTTTCGCGACCGTGTCAATTAAATTTTACCACCAAAAAAATTCAAATAGCGAACGTTTGACCATAATTTTTTTTTTAAATAAAATTGTGAGTGTGTTCAACAAAAAATTTCTCATCCGTACACAAGTTTTTATGTAGTTGTATAAAATGTTGCCATAAAAAATACTCAACTTGATATTTTTTTGTAGTGCATTATGGCAACACACTAACACACGCTCAATTATTTTATCAGTAAAATTGTACTGATTATTTTTTTTTCTCGCTCTCATATTAACAAAATTTATATTTTTATCACTTTTTGTTTTTACTGTCAGTATTTTTTTTCATAATGTGAATCCCGTTTAAGTAAAGTGTTCAAACAGTATATGAGTTTACCAAAGAATTTTTCATGCGGGGCAATTTCATCAGTTATCAATGTGTTCCGGCAACAAATTAAAGAAATTTTGGGTAGGTCTTTATCTATACCTTACCATACCACCATATATAATTGGAGAAGTATACAGAACCATGTGTATAAATTTGACGAAAATTTCATACTAAAGCAGTACGCAACAGTCCCATTTAACTGATAAAATGTTTGTATATCTAGATTTTGGCAGATGAACGCCTATCTAACTTTACCAATTCCATGAGTTACACGAACCATGTCTCTAAGTTGAATTTATGATTAGACTGGTTGCACCCTGTCCGCTTTTCCGGTCGTATGATTTTAAATGGAAGATTATTTTTTGTATTTTATTAAAATAAAATTAAAATGAGAAATTAAATAAAAAACTGGGTGTCTGTACCACGTGTTCGAACATATAACGTGACTACGTACAATGTTTTGGGAATGAAATGGCACACGCGATACAACGAGATTTCTGGCGAACGTTAGAAGTAAGATTGAACTCACTTAGCATGAAATATATAAATCTTCGTCGGGTTCAGGAAAGATATCAAATCAATAAAACAAATAATTACTGTATTATGACTGTATTAATGATAGGTCTGTGATACGAAAAGTATCTAAAAACATTCTTCAAATCTATTTCGTTGGAAATTCCGAATTTGAATTAAGATGCCTTGCACTTTTCAATGAACACAATGCGATTGTTCGTTTGTTTGAAACTGCTTTGGAGACAAAGACTTCCAATGATCACAAAATAATCATCAGAGCAGACAAAATACCAACACAAGGCGAGAAATTTTCAGTTGTCTTTGTAGCCGAAAATGTGGAATCGGGTGATATCGAGTGCAGCACGTGTACGAAACACATCGATTTTATGATGCACTACCATATCCATTGATGTTTTGTCATGGAGAGAATGCCTACCACTTCCAGATAAAGATGATCAATCCGCTAACCGGTTAGTTATTGAGCTGTTAATTGTACTTGCATTGCTATACTGTTAGGAAAGCACCTTATTCACTTGATATATTTTTATAGTATTTATGGCAAATCGAGTTAGTAGGAATAATTTGATTTCCTTTGGAAAAAGAAATTGTTTTTTTTTTTTGGGGAGGGTTGAAAATTTTTGTTGGAAGTCGAGACATCGCTAAAATTTGATACAAACGGAATTAATTTACAGTTTGAAAATAAAACTTATTAAAAAAATAAACGTTAATTAGTGCGATAATACAACGTTTAAAATAATTATTTATGTGAGTGTACAAGCAACTAAAAATAAGATTTATAAAAAAAATTCTTGATCGAAAAAGTTGTCGGCCTATCGATAATTGGTATACCCCAATCAATTTCGTTGGGTATATATATTTTTTTGTTGTTTTATTTATAAAAGTAAAATATTGTGATAAAAAACAATTAAACCGTGAAAACTCATTATAACTGTATGAAGAAGTTTAATCATGCTGACACTGGCAGATTAGTTAAACGGTACATAAGTAATCCTTGTAAAAATAAATATTTGGATAAAAATTTGAAATTTCTTACACCTATAACAGTGATTTTTAACAGGGGGGCCGCGGCCCCCTAGGGGTCCATAAAAAGTTTGCCGGGGGCCGCCAAAGTTTGCAAAATTTCCTTCAGAATATATTGGAGGAGTGATTCTGTATTTTTGGAAGAAAACGGTCCACCGGAAGTAGCAGCTTGGAAACGACAATTTTTGACAAGAAAATGTTTTTTAACAAAAATTCGGCCCGTGATTAAGGTTTCCTCCAATTATGTCTTTTTCGTGGTTTTCGGGAATGCTAATTAGGAATATGGCACCCGTTTTAAGATTCGAGATGAAGAAATTTTGTTTGTGCGAGTTGTCATTTTTAGTACCTCCTACTAATATCTACGCCTATAATGCTGACATGGGTCTCATTTTCGTGGTTTCCGGGGTACTGCTTACATTACTGACTTGTTTTTTGCAAGTCGTGACGAAGGGAGGAGGCGACCCTGTTGTTTTGGTACCTAACTACTATTTACGCCGCTTATGTCGATATGAGTGTCATTTCCGGGGTTTTTTCAGGGTTTCGAGATGGGAAGCGGTGTCCTTTTTGGTGCACACCTATAATATCAACGCCAATGTGGGTGTCAATTTCGGAGGTACTGATTCTATTATTCATCTTTGGTTTTTCGCAAAATGTGGTGGAGGGGGTGGTGTCAATTTTGGTACCTACCTGAGCTATGTTATTTGTACCCTGAAAATGACATATCATTAATTACATAGCTGACTTTTTTTTCGCAAGTCAAAATGGTGGATTTTGATGCCTAATTATACTAATTGCGCCTATAACGTGGATATGGATGTCATTTTCGGCATACAAATCAGTTGATTGTGTTATAGATCACTTTTGTGTTATAAGTTTTTCCACAGGAGTAAGTTAAGAAAAGGGTTTATATAAAATTAATGGCATGCTTGAATTTAATAGGTCCATCCCATGGATCAAGCGGTCCCTTCTTATAAGTCTCTACGCCATTCATCCAATCGAATTGTAATATAGCATAGGTATTTTGTATCAAAATGAGCACGTTTTCGTAATATTTTTAAAGGGGTTGGCCTTATATTTTTTAAGGGTGTTTGAGCCGCTCACCATATCGTCATTAAATTTTTACCATGTAAAAGTTGCATGTACAGGATGGGGAAAGAGATTATATGAAATAAGTGACCGGCTTGAATCCGAGGGGTCTGTCCCCTGGGTCGAAGAACCCTCCTAAGTGTCCACACCATTTATCTAACCTGATCCAAACGTTTCACAGGGAATTTATATTAAAATGAGCAGGTTTTCGTAATTTTTATGAACGGGTAGGCCCCCTGAATCCAGGTATACCTGAATCGCCTGAAATATGTTTTTCGATTTATAATCATACCGACTATCATTATTAAAATTAAATCGTTAAGTACAATCCAATTGAATATGATGGAAGGCGATACGATACATTTGAATGCGATATTCGAACCCGATCAGACAGAGCCTACCGTCATTTAAAAGAGTAGTATTGTAATAACCAAGACACAATCGATGGTGTGTGTAATCGTTGTAATTGTATTCAGTACAGTACTTTTACGTTTAAAACAATTTTTGGTACCCAAGTTAAAACAGATTTTAATTTAATTTTAAAAATTTATTATTCTGTTTACTAAAACAGAACGTTGATTAAATCTGGATTTTGTTATGCAAATAATTACAGCTTTTGTTTATCACAAACAACAATTGTGTTTACCAGCAATACAAAAAATCAAAAAATTATCCTGTTCTATTTTGGAAATATGGAAAGCGACAGCTCAATCACCAACCGCAGACATCCGAAAAACGAAAATCTTATTTTACTGAAAAAGTAATTTTTTACTAATGTTTAAATAAAATTAAAGTATTGATGGGCTCCAAGTCGCCCAAAGCATTGCTGTCGCTGTCAAATCAATTATTTTAGCCAAACGAGAAGCAATTGGTCGTTATACACCTCAAGTGCGAAATAAAAGTGCATCACGAACTTTACAAGATTGCGCCAATCCTAACATACGGCTGGCACTGGGGAGTTCATTATAAGTTACCCTTAATATTTTAATTTTATAATATGGCATATTACTATTTCGAACTTAAAATATACAGAATTACTATTGCCAAAACACAATACATTTTTTCCAAGTATTTGTTTTACATGAACAACAAATAAACGAGAAAACTGGGATGGGATATTTTGTTGTTGTGTTTATAATTTAAATCGTCTTATAGAGGTATACAATGAAAAAACTGGGATGGAATATAATACATAGTTGCGTGTAAGTAATAATAAAAAAAAATCCTGGGATGAAAACCTGGGATAACTTCACATGCTTCGCAACTGATGTGCAAAAAAATTGGTCAAGCAATTATTTTATTTTACGCCGATCGTTCTTGGCCGACATTAGCGTGCAGATGTTTTATTGCCTGTAATTTATTTTTTGAGCATAAATAGTGCATATTTTGTAAGATTAAGTTATTCTGTAAGTGATCCTAGTCAAATAAAGAATAAAGTGCAATTTTAGTTAAAAAAAATGGGAAAAGTTAGTTAGCAGTGCAAAAGCAGTATGTTGGTTTGAGCGCGTGAAAATTTAACCACGCGTGAAATAGCAAAAAGATTAAATATTCCTAAAAATACTGTCGCGTGGAATATTAAAAAATTGCGAGAGATGGGCAGTACACAAAGAAAGAAAGGCTCTGGAAGGCCCAGAAAGACAACGCCAGTGGAAGATCCTTTCATAATGTTACAATGTCGTCGGAACCGTTTTAAAACTTCATCGGACATACGACGGGATATTGAGCGAGCAACAGGAAAAGAATTTCCAGCCAGCTTAGTGAGAAAAAGACTTGTTAAATGAGAGCACTTGGTTCGAGAGCACTCAAACCAGTCCAGAAGTCTGAGTTCACATTACTAGTGAAAAAACAACATTTGCTATGGGTCCAGGAGCATGTTTCTTGTGCTTCAGAGATGTAGAATGATGTAATTTTCCCCGATAAATCAAAATTCAAGCTGTATGTTGGAAATTGAAAAATTCTATTCAAGCGAGAGGCTTGGCAACGAATGCCTTTTAAGAGTTTCACCAAAAAATGAAGGAGTTATGGTCTGGAGATGCTTTTGTGGAAATGAAACCGGTCGATTGTACTTCCTTAGTTCCAACATTACAGCAGCTGTTCATCTGCAGGTCCTACACAACGAATTTGAGCCTTCTATGTTAAAGCTTTTTGGCGAGACTTGCAAATTTATTTTTCAACAGGACAAATTTACGTGCCATTTCGCCAACGTTTTGCGTTATTAAATTTGAACTGTAGATTGAAAAATTGGCTTTCAGATAAACATAAATAATTTGTTGAAAACTTGTTTTTTTTCTTATCTTTTCATTTAAAGGTAAAAAAGTACTTCGAAGAAGGAAGTATCGATGTGTTGAGCTGGCCCCCGTATAGTCCAGACTTAAATCCCATTGAAAATATTTGGTCTATAATGAAGCTAGAAGTAGCAAAAATGCGCCCAGAATCGATTCAATCTTTAACAAGTTTGTTGATGACAATTTGGGAATCCATACCTCCCACGACTTTGAAAAATTTATCAAATTCAATGAATCGGAGGTGTATCGCTGTAATAAGATCAAGTGACGGTGCACCAAAATATTAATATTAAAGATAGAACTTCTATAAATCAATAAAAAACAAAAAAAAAATTAAAAAGTAAGTGTTTAATTTATTAAATTACTTTAACTCCAATCACCGTATTTTGAATATTTTGGCATTTTTCAGGGTTTTTCCCCTAAATTGCAGGTACATTTTTTTTCAACAAATTACGTCATACATGTATTTAAAATGAAATAATAAGCCAATTGCGTTCAAAAGTTTTGTAATTTTAGCAAAAAAGACTCCAATTTGCAATAAAATACGTTTGCCCAATTTTTTTTCCCCAGTACTGTAAATATACGAGTTCGACTTCCAGCACAGTAGGTGCTTACGTCACTCGTTTGGACTGCCGCCCAAAGTGATAATTTACGTGATATAATTTATTAATAGGATGGGATGGAAAAATCCAGGATTTTTATCCACTATCGCAACGGCACGCCATTGTTTTGTCAAAGAGAAGAAAAATGTTAATTTTTTATGAAAAACCACCATAAAATCAATTGAATTGATTTAACTTTCTTTTAAATAGTTTCTATTGTATCTATATTTGTCGATGCGATGTTTATTCGATCGATTCTACTCGATTTAAATGCAACAAAGCTGTTGGTCTTGACCTGCGCAACAACTTTGCTGAAGAAAGTATAACAAAAATCTTAATGGTTCAAGAGCTATCAACGTGAAAATGAGGGTATATTTTGACTCAGAGCCAAAACATGTCGAATGCGATATCTCAAAAATGGGGACTAACTTTAAAATGGGACTAGCACCGTTGAATTCAGCATACTCGAATTAGGTTTACCCCCCGGGTGCCCCGCTTGTCACGAAAAAAAAGTTTTCAATTCAAGCACAGTGAATTATCAGCGTATAACACGTTCAACACCCGCTGATAAACTTAATGCATGTGTCAAATCATCGGTTTAATGACGATATGTATACAACTACAATATAGTGCATCCACAACGTTTCACAAAACAATTATTGGATATTGAAAATGGTAAAATAGCAATTTACGAATCCATACAATGTATCACATTGCTAACAAACTTCTATAAACTCTCAGAAATCACAGACGAATTGATTCACAAAATTTTCCTAAATATCGCACTAAGTTAGCAGCCTGAAAGTTGGCGTGCCTATCATTCTTCTCTTATCTATCTACCACGACTGCTCCACGGCTGCTACCGTACCAGGTTTTTAGTTAAAAAGATGATGAACAATATCGTCAAAGCTCCAATCCTAAGTGGAAGATTTAAGCCAGAAGAAATACTGTTGCCACGAATCCCAATGATTCAGACAGGTATGCCGTAAGAATTAAAACGTTTGCAGTTTCCGGTACGACTCGGATTTGCAACCATCAATAAAGCACAATCACTACAAATGTGTCAACTAAATTTGGTATATCTATTCTTCTCATACGGACAGCTGTTAGTGGCATGCTCACCGGTCGGAAAACCGTCTGATTTATTTGTGTACATACCTGACGGAAAAACAAAAAATATTTTGTATCTAAAAGGACTTCAATAAACAGAATTATAAATAAATACTTTTTTTCATTGTGCATATCCATACTACGGTAACTTGAATCCGGTAACTACTTCAATTCTTTCCCTGTTACCTATAAAATTTAAAACATTTATTGATAAAGGGGAAAGAAACGAAGTAGTTACCGGATTCAAGTTACCGTAGTATGAATATGCACATTGTGTGGCATTGAAATGCATGCCGGGATTTGTATTAAATATATTATCGCTTTCAATTGATAACCACACAAACGATGTCGCGAACAACAGCTAGTATTATATAACAAAAAAATAAAGGAATAATAAAAAAAATAAATTTATTATAGATAATTTAAAATATAAATTATTATTAAAAAAAAACGGGGGCCACAAAAAAAATATGAATTATTTGTTGCGCCGTGAGTAAAAAAAGGTTAAGCACCACTGACCTATAAGACACATGCAAGATTTTGTCTACGGAATATTGGATTGTGGAAGTTATAATTTTTGGAATTTGATCACACCTATCAACATTTTTGGGATTTTCGTACATTATATTTATGAATCAATTTTTGGATTTTGGTGTTGTATATTGGAATTTAATTTTGTTTATATAAATTTTATTAATTTATCCAGTTCTCGCAAAGCTTTGGGAGTAGTACTGCGATTATACTCTGTAAGTTCTTTTAATTTTATTTATTTGTTTTTTTTTTGTTTCAATTACTATCTCTCTCTCTCTCTCTAGCATTTACATCCCATGAAGGGATTTTGCCGCCCGAGTTTCAATTACTATAACAACAAAATATTAAAATCCATTTAATAAATTTTAACATTTATATGTACATAAATTTTATAATTTCATTAATTCTAATAATTTTCATAATTTTTTTTGTTTAAATGTTTAATGATTTCATTTTTTTTCTACCATTAATAATTTTGTTGAAAAGTTAAATATAAAATAAAATATTATAAATACTGTCATTGATAAAATGAATTAATTTTTTTATTGACTAACTCATGGGATGAATATCGATTAAGGATATATTAATTCAACTTTAGTTCTAAATTTTTTTTTATGTAAACATTGATGCAGCAAACTAGTTTGGAATTACTTCACTGTAAAATAATACCCACCCAAGACTGAGCTTAATGTCGGGAAAATGCTGTATACAAAAATTGTCGGTTGACAAAAAAACAATTTCTTTATTTCGGATAATAATAGAAACGGTGTTTTTGTTACAGATAACGCCCCACGCACGTTGGGCGCCATTAAAATTTATTAAATGGATTTTAATATTTTGTTGTTATAGTAATTTTTTTTTTTATAAATCTATTTTTAGTTGCTTGTACACTCACATAAATAATTATTTTAAACGTTGTATTATCGCATTAATTAACGTTTATTTTTTTAATAATTTTTATTTTCAAACATGTACATTAATTCCGTTGGTATCAAATTTTAGTGATCTTTTTTCAAAGGAAATCAAATTATTCCTACTAACTTGATTTTCCATAAATACTATAAAATATATATCGAGTGAATAAGGTGCTTTCCTAACATTCGTGGGGACGACCCACCTGAGATGTCTGATAAGCCGGGCATAAAACATAATCAGTTTTTCAAATCTTTGATGTGAAAAACTCCCATTTTCCGTCCATCGATATGAACCAATTCAAATGCTATATTTCCAATTTTACATACAATTTTAGCCTGAATAAATTGTAGTAAAAACTATAAAATGAAAATTGTTTTGGCGAATAAGGGGACACCCAAAATAATTTTTAATGGTTATGCGTACCATTTGGAGAGAAAAAGAAGCGTTTTAGTGGGCGAGTGCCGAGAGAAAAACTCGTTTGTGCAAAGGAAGAGTTGTTATGAAAGAGGTTGATTGGAGCATGTGATTAAAAAAGGACCTTCAAGCCATAGTAATGACCCCACGACATATGAACAGTCAATTTCCCAAGAAAACACAAATTGAAAGCGGCAGCAATTGTTCTACGACCGACACAAATTATTCGGAATAGCGTTATTGAGTGTAGTGCAGAAACACGCGTTTATTTGCCAACAAACCAGGCGAACCAACACAAAATAACGCGTATAAGACGTGCTGTTTTAAAGGAACCGTATAGTATTAAGAATATAAACGTTCCAGTAGAGCTCCAATATATCGAAGGAGAACCTTTTATTTTGTCTATAAAGGATTTTGGAGACCAAGCGATTATAGTATTAGCAACACTTTCGAGTTTGAAATTGTTGGCAGAGGCAGAATGTTGGGTCATAGACGGTACTTTTGATGTAATTTCTGCGTTTATGCGTCAATTGTTCATCTTTCATGGCAAAATTGGCAAGGAGACTGTACCTCTGGGGTTCGGAATAATGAGCTGCAAAAGTGAAGCGGCATGCTTCGAATTCTTCTAGGAAGTATGCAGATGGGCATGTAATTGGGGAATAAGATTGAATTCAAAATTCTTAATAAGTATCGGATTTTGAAAAGGCGAGCGTTAAAGCTTTAAAACATTTTTTCCCCGAAACTAATTTTAAAGACTGCTTGTTTCACTTCCGGCAGTTCATCGGGAGAGAGGTACAGAAATAAGGCTATGTTGTGAAATACGATATCATAAAGAACTTAAAAGAAAACTCAACCCTGATGCTCGACGCATTGGCAAATGGTTCAAGATAAACTATTTAACTGGAAATCCTTAAAATAGATTAAATATATCTTCGAAACTGCAGTACTCTCAAAATTTCTGGTCTGTTTGGAATAATTTTCAAGCAAACTTACCTAGGACACAAAATTCTGTGGAAGTATGGCACCGAAGGCTACAGGTGGCAGTAGGTAAATCTTATATCGACGTTTATAAACTTATATTGGAATTGGGGAAAGAGTTTATAATGGATCAAACAAAAATTACGCAAATGAGAGCGGGAGTATCAAAGCAAAATAAAAGAAAATTGCAAATTAAAAATAAGAAAACTATAGCGAGATAATTTAAGCAAATTGAATTGTCTTCAAATTATTGCCTTTAATCTTAACCTGTATAAGTAATTATGAAGTTTTATACAAAATATTTGATTTTATAATTTCTAGTGGGATACGTGAACTATTATTTAAATTTTTATGTTTGGTAAAACATTTAGGGGACTAGTTTTGGGTTCATGTTACATGCTGCATTAAATACTATGTTATGTCAAATGATGCGTTAAATTATTGCGTTGATTATGTGACATTTTAACGTAAAATATATATAAAGAAAAACCTCGATTTAACGAACTAATTGGGAAGTCCGTTACATCCGATTGTCCGTTAAATCAGAATGTTTTTAAATTTAAACTATTCGATCGAATTTAATCTGGGACGGAACTCAGGCATTTCCTAATCGATTATGTTGGAATCGGGTTCGTTGGATGGAAATGGGATTCTTAAATGATTTTTGAAACAAGTTCTGGGATATGGCCACCTGGGACGGAACTCGATAAATTCCTTACCGATTATGATGAGATATGGTTTGCTGGATGGAAATTGGATTCTTAAATGATTTTGGGAAGTAATTCTGGAATATGACCACCTGGGACGGAACTCAATCAGTTCTTAACCAATTATGATGATATTGGGTATGCTGGATGGAAATGGGATTCTTAAATGATTTTTTGAGGGATTTCCAAGGAAGGAATATGACCACTTGAGACGGAACTCGATCAATTCTTAGCTGATTATAATGAGATTTGGTATGTTGGATGGAAATGGGATTCCTAAAAGAATTGCTTATGAGAAAGATCTTATATTTTACCAAACATTTGCGGTTCAGGTGGAGCATGAACCCCGTTCGTTTTTTAAACATGAATTATTAAATATTCTTTTCCGAACAACCATAACATTAAAAATTAAAAAAAGAAAAATTCTATGAGCAAAAAACACTAATCTTAGAAAACCAGGCTTTTTTAAAACCAGGGGTGACATGTTATAACATCACATTTTCGATACTTTATCGAAGTTTATTTCTCATTTTCCAACTGTTTCATTTATGAAATATTTCGTCTCTATTGCTATCACAACCTACTAGTACAATTGCGAAAAACTGTCTTTCTCTAATTTCGTTCAAGTATCGAAAACAAATTATTTGATGATAGAAACGGAGTAGAATATCACAATTTTTCAATCTAGCAACCTGGTAAAAGATATAAAATGTGAAATAGTGCACATTTTGTTCTAAAGAAACGAGACATAAATTTCGATAAAGTATCGAAAATGTGATGTTATAACATGCCAGCCCAGGCATTTTTTTGTTGAAAAACCAGTGCTGACCTGTTCTACTATCACATTTTCGATACTTTATCGAAGATTATGTCTCGCTTCTTTAGAATAAAATGTGACACTATTTCACATTTTAAATCATTTACCAGGTTGTTAGATTGAAAAATTGTGATATTCTACTCCATTTCTATCACGAAATAATTTGTTTTCGATACTTGAACGAAATTAGAGAAAGACAGTTTTTCGCAATTGTACTAGTAGGTTGTGACAGCAATAGAAACTAAATAATTCATAAATGAAACAGTTGTCCATATTAGTTTAGGAAAGCGGGATAAAATCTTCGATAAAGTATCGAAAATGTGATGGTAGAACACAGGCTTTTTGCAAACCAGGCTTTTAGAAACCAGGCTTTTGGAAAACCAGGCCTTTAGAAAATCCAGGCTTTTATACAACCAGGCTTTCGAAAACCAAGATTTAGAGGGGAACCCCACACGGGCACTTAGCCCTCCATCCAAATTCCATCTTTTTTTGCCATTTTCTAGAACTTTACCGCAAATTCATATTTGAGTTTTGTCAAAAAATCATTTAAGAGTCCCATTTTCCCACATGCCAAATTTTAAAAATTCAAACCAGGATTTCCTAAAAATCGGGTTTATTTTTATACAAAACCAGGATTTTAAAAACCGAGATTTTGAAAACTGAGATGTCATTACACACCCATGCCCAATACCAAAGGAGGAACTGTAAAAGTTCAATAAATTGCAGCAAAGACAAAATTACAACCCATAAAAACCGTCGCAATTCCTCGTCTAGAACTATGTGCTGCTGTTATTCGTAAAACTGTTAAAAAGAATCACGCAAATGCTAAATATGAGCAATTGACAAATTTTCATCTGGGCTGATTATGAAATAGCGCTGCACTGGTTTGCTCAGCATCCTTTAAAATGTAAGGTGTTTGTAGAGAATTGCTGTACTATCATAAACGAGTTGCTCCCCTCAATGAGTATTGGCAACATGTTAGATCAGATTGTGCATCTAAGTGTTTAATCACAAAATAAGTGTTAGTTCATATGAGTTGTAGAAGAGTGGTCCGAAGTGGTTGCTAGTCTCATTTGTCAACATATATAAAAACAGCTACTTTTGACGTTATTGAAGCAGAATCGGAGCCCATCGAATCTTCGTTGGTTTTATCAAAAATCCGGTAGGATCAATTTTTCGATTTAATTAAGGGTGGAATCATGGTTTCCATACCATTTTCGCACACGCGGTGTCTCACTTTCTTTGTTAAATGTATTCGATTTCCATTCAAAGCATGGTGATATGCTAGATGCTGTAGCAAAACTTGCATCTTCGCTATTTCATAGAAATAAGCATATACATATTTGATATCCCAGCCCTAGGATATTTTTATGATCAGTGACTTAATGAAAGTTTGAATGCGAGTGGTTAATGTACATACTTTATAGACATGTAATCAACATCCTCGCATAAAACACATCGTATAAACATAAAACAAAAGCAAAAATCAAAGTGTTATCAAAGGAAACATAAAAGCCTTAATAACTTTGGTTTTCTTCGCATTTCGTAATGCTCTGTATAGTTTTCAATTATGCTTTATCAACAGAAAAGAGCTTTATTATATACTCATGCAAATGAAAAATGCATATAGAATACACGAACATTAGTGCATCATCATCAACATCATCATCATCGTCATCATCATCGTCATCATCATCATATAATAGAAGTGCATAATTTTTATGTTTTATGTAAACTAAAGAAATCTTTAGACATGAACTTTTTTGTTGCATGCTTGCTGTACATGAAACAGTGTTGTTATAGTTTCTTTTTATATAAAAAGTAGTGTAACCGATAACAAGATAAAATGCGAGATAAGTACAAAATTGTTGGAAAAGGCTCTATACACATTTTATGTATACGTAGTGGTGATAATCATGATACCGAGTTGATGATAAAACACATACAATGTACATAGTTGTGCAAGAAGCTTTTTTGTTATGTTAGTGTGTGTGTGGTATTTGTGGTATGTTTTTGTTTTATATTTAACTTTAAATTTTTGAAAGTTTTGTGTTAGCAAGATATTGTTAAAGTTTATTTATTGTTCCAGAATTTAGCGTATTTTGTAAAAGTTTTTTTGTTATTAAACATAAATACAGAAAAGAGAACATTGAATGGAAGTAGGAAGATTAATTCAACTGTGTAATAAATTTTTTGTCTTCATCCCATCCGCTACCAGTAACCTCAAAGTTTCTCTTATTCAATTATTCAAGTATAAAATTGTATATATGCAGAAAGCTTTAAAGTTGTAATTTAAGTGTATCCAGTTTACTCATCAAAAATGAAAAAAAAAATAATTTAAACAAATTGTTGAAAGCTTTTTGTCATTTCCGTTAAAGCTTCTTATCTAATGTATGAATCAAAAACCATGAGATGGAAGGAGATGTATATATGAACATTGTTAGTTATTTATAAATTTAAAGCGCACACAGCCATCATAATATACGTCTAAAGTAAACTTTTAAACTTTAATGGTGTAAAAAATCCCATCCAAAAAATCCAATTTCAAATATCTCACGGGTGCGTCGTGTATAATATAGAACAGTAAGGTTAGGTCTATGCACACTGTACTGAATAACTATGGTAAAATATAATTTTGTTTTGTTTTGAGAAATCCTATCCCGCATAAAAATTGAATGAATTAACCTTTGGCTTCTTTGGAAATTGGGTGGAGGTGCGGGGATAATGTTATGAAACAACATCTCGTTTTTATTTTTAGTTAATAAAATGTTAATCAATATTAGAATGTTTCGAGCTCTTTTTTAGAAGTTTTCAGATTTGTATAATAGGATTTTAAGTTTAGTTCTTGGATGAAAGATGTAATTTATATCCGTATTTGCATTAATGTTAAATGAGGAGGTTGTTGTAGGTTGTAGTGTGCAATTTTTGTGTTGAAATGTATTAATGGCAAAATAGCTTTAATATAGTTTGGTTTGAATATAATCTGTTGGTGTCAGTATTTTTGTCTGTTTGTAATCTGTTTGTAGTGTCAGGTACAATAGTAATATCGATTACCCAAACGATGGCTCCTAGGACTACGCCAACATTAAACATATTGGCCACTATAACAACCGACCCCGGTTTGCGTTTGTGTTTTTGTTATGTTCCAACATTTAGGTCAGGTAACATAAGCAAAGTGAAACGTGTAATTTTTTATCAAATTTTAAATTAAATTTAATCCTGGCGAACTTAGTAATATAAACAAAGTTGTAAAGTTCTAAAAATTCTATCGAAGTTAGAAAATTTTGACAATTTTTTTTTTTAAATTTGTTCCCATGAGAAAAGAGAGTTGAACAATCTAAAACGATTAAGTGGGTCAAATCTTCCTGTAAAATGACTGTTATCGTTTGTTACGACTTCACGGTCATAACAATACTTCGCACACTTTACTTCAAATTTTAATTCCATTGTAAACGGTTGATTAATGTGTCTAAAATCACTTGTGCTGTTGTACTTCGTAACATTGTTGTGACACATCTTTTTGTATTTTCTTTTAGTCCGATTTTCATAAAATTTACGCTACCCGTACAGATTTTCGACGCAGATTCCGAATATGTACTCGTATTTGCGCTAAGTCCATTTTTGTGGATTTTCGCTGTGCAGCCATTTCGACCATTTGGACAGTTTCTGATTCAACAACCCATAAGTCCGCTCAAAGTCGTTTACAACAAAAACCAATTGCACCATTGTAAAGATAAGATTTCAATCTATACCTCACATAAATTACAAGTTCCTACCCTACGTAAGGCTCAAGGATTTTTTGAAAATGACCAATGTCCCTCATTAACCTTTTGGGCAGTTTCTGCTTCAACAACCCATAAGTCCACTCACAGTCGTACCCGACAAAAACCAATCACACCGTTGTAAATATGAGATTCTAATCTATGGCTCTTGTAAATTACAAGTACCTATCATATCTACGTAAGGCACAAGGATTTTTTGAAAATGACCAACGTTCCTCATTAACCTTTTGGGCAGTTTCTGCTTCAACAACCCATAAGTCCGCTCAAAGTCGTACCCAACAAAAACCAATCACACCGTTGTAAATATGAGATTCCAATCTATGGCTCTTGTAAATTACAAGTACCTATCATATCTACGTAAGGCACAAGGATTTTTTAAAAAATGACCAATGTTCCTCATTAACCTTTTGGACAGTTTCTGCTTCAACAACCCATAAGTCCACTCAATGTCGTACCCGACAAAAACCAATCACACCGTTGTAAATATGAGATTCCAATCTATGGCTTTTGTAAATTACAAGTACCTATCATATCTACGTAAGGCACAAGGATTTTTTGAAAATGACCGATGCTCCTCATTAACCTTTTGGACAGTTTCTGCTTCAACAACCCATAAGTCCACTCAATGTCGTACCCGACAAAAACCAATCACACCGTTGTAAATATGAGATTCCAATCTATGGCTCTTGTAAATTACAAGTACCTATCATATCTACGTAAGGCACAAGGATTTTTTGAAAATGACCAATGTTCCTCATTAACCTTTTGGGCAGTTTCTGCTTCAACAACCCATAAGTCCGCTCAAAGTCGTACCCAACAAAAACCAATCACACCGTTGTAAATATGAGATTCCAATCTATGGCTCTTGTAAATTACAAGTACCTATCATATCTACGTAAGGCACAAGGATTTTTTGAAAATGACCAACGTTCCTCATTAACCTTTTGGGCAGTTTCTGCTTCAACAACCCATAAGTCCGCTCAAAGTCGTACCCAACAAAAACCAATCACACCGTTGTAAATATGAGATTCCAATCTATGGCTCTTGTAAATTACAAGTACCTATCATATCTACGTAAGGCACAAGGATTTTTTAAAAAATGACCAATGTTCCTCATTAACCTTTTGGACAGTTTCTGCTTCAACAACCCATAAGTCCACTCAATGTCGTACCCGACAAAAACCAATCACACCGTTGTAAATATGAGATTCCAATCTATGGCTCTTGTAAATTACAAGTACCTATCATATCTACGTAAGGCACAAGGATTTTTTGAAAATGACCGATGCTCCTCATTAACCTTTTGGACAGTTTCTGCTTCAACAACCCATAAGTCCACTCAATGTCGTACCCGACAAAAACCAATCACACCGTTGTAAATATGAGATTCCAATCTATGGCTCTTGTAAATTACAAGTACCTATCATATCTACGTAAGGCACAAGGATTTTTTGAAAATGACCAATGTTCCTCATTAACCTTTTGGACAGTTTCTGCTTCAACAACCCATAAGTCCACTCAATGTCGTACCCGACAAAAACCAATCACACCGTTGTAAATATGAGATTCCAATCTATGGCTCTTGTAAATTACAAGTACCTATCATATCTACGTAAGGCACAAGGATTTTTTGAAAATGACCGATGTTCCTCATTAACCTTTTGGACAGTTTCTGCTTCAACAACCCATAAGTCCACTCAATGTCGTACCCGACAAAAACCAATCACACCGTTGTAAATATGAGATTCTAATCTATGGCTCTTGTAAATTACAAGTACCTATCATATCTACGTAAGGCACAAGGATTTTTTGAAAATGACCAACGTTCCTCATTAACCTTTTGGGCAGTTTCTGCTTCAACAACCCATAAGTCCGCTCAAAGTCGTACCCAACAAAAACCAATCACACCGTTGTAAATATGAGATTCCAATCTATGGCTCTTGTAAATTACAAGTACCTATCATATCTACGTAAGGCACAAGGATTTTTTAAAAAATGACCAATGTTCCTCATTAACCTTTTGGACAGTTTCTGCTTCAACAACCCATAAGTCCACTCAATGTCGTACCCGACAAAAACCAATCACACCGTTGTAAATATGAGATTCCAATCTATGGCTCTTGTAAATTACAAGTACCTATCATATCTACGTAAGGCACAAGGATTTTTTGAAAATGACCGATGCTCCTCATTAACCTTTTGGACAGTTTCTGCTTCAACAACCCATAAGTCCACTCAATGTCGTACCCGACAAAAACCAATCACACCGTTGTAAATATGAGATTCCAATCTATGGCTCTTGTAAATTACAAGTACCTATCATATCTACGTAAGGCACAAGGATTTTTTGAAAATGACCAATGTTCCTCATTAACCTTTTGGGCAGTTTCTGCTTCAACAACCCATAAGTCCGCTCAAAGTCGTACCCAACAAAAACCAATCACACCGTTGTAAATATGAGATTCCAATCTATGGCTCTTGTAAATTACAAGTACCTATCATATCTACGTAAGGCACAAGGATTTTTTGAAAATGACCAATGTTCCTCATTAACCTTTTGGACAGTTTCTGCTTCAACAACCCATAAGTCCACTCAATGTCGTACCCGACAAAAACCAATCACACCGTTGTAAATATGAGATTCCAATCTATGGCTCTTGTAAATTACAAGTACCTATCATATCTACGTAAGGCACAAGGATTTTTTGAAAATGACCGATGTTCCTCATTAACCTTTTGGACAGTTTCTGCTTCAACAACCCATAAGTCCACTCAATGTCGTACCCGACAAAAACCAATCACACCGTTGTAAATATGAGATTCCAATCTATGGCTCTTGTAAATTACAAGTACCTATCATATCTACGTAAGGCACAAGGATTTTTTGAAAATGACCAATGTTCCTCATTAACCTTTTGGGCAGTTTCTGCTTCAACAACCCATAAGTCCGCTCAAAGTCGTACCCAACAAAAACCAATCACACCGTTGTAAATATGAGATTCCAATCTATGGCTCTTGTAAATTACAAGTACCTATCATATCTACGTAAGGCACAAGGATTTTTTGAAAATGACCAATGTTCCTCATTAACCTTGTGGGCAGATTCTGCTTCAACAACCCATAAGTCCACTCAATGTCGTACCCGACAAAAACCAATCACACCGTTGTAAATATGAGATTCCAATCTATGGCTCTTGTAAATTACAAGTACCTATCATATCTACGTAAGGCACAAGGATTTTTTGAAAATGACCAATGTTCCTCATTAACCTTTTGGGCAGATTCTGCTTCAACAACCCATAAGTCCACTCAATGTCGTACCCGACAAAAACCAATCACACCGTTGTAAATATGAGATTCCAATCTATGGCTCTTGTAAATTACAAGTACCTATCATATCTACGTAAGGCACAAGGATTTTTTGAAAATGACCGATGTTCCTCATTAACCTTTTGGACAATTTCTGCTTCAACAACCCATAAGTCCACTCAATGTCGTACCCGACAAAAACCAATCACACCGTTGTAAATATGAGATTCCAATCTATGGCTCTTGTAAATTACAAGTACCTATCATATCTACGTAAGGCACAAGGATTTTTTGAAAATGACCCGACAAAAACCAATCACACCGTTGTAAATATGAGATTCCAATCTATGGCTCTTGTAAATTACAAGGACCTATCATATCTACGTAAGGCACAAGGATTTTTTGAAAATGACCAATGTTCCTCATTAACCTTTTGGGCAGTTTCTGCTTCAACAACCCATAAGTCCACTCAAAGTAGTACCCAACAAAAACCAATCACACCGTTGTAAATATAAGATTCCAATCTATGGCTCTTGTAAATTACAAGTACCTATCATATCTACGTAAGGCACAAGGATTTTTTGAAAATGACCGATGCTCCTCATTAACCTTTTGGACAGTTTCTGCTTCAACAACCCATAAGTCCACTCAATGTCGTACCCGACAAAAACCAATCACACCGTTGTAAATATGAGATTCCAATCTATGGCTCTTGTAAATTACAAGTACCTATCATATCTACGTAAGGCACAAGGATTTTTTGAAAATGACCAATGTTCCTCATTAACCTTTTGGGCAGTTTCTGCTTCAACAACCCATAAGTCCGCTCAAAGTCGTACCCAACAAAAACCAATCACACCGTTGTAAATATGAGATTCCAATCTATGGCTCTTGTAAATTACAAGTACCTATCATATCTACGTAAGGCACAAGGATTTTTTGAAAATGACCAATGTTCCTCATTAACCTTTTGGACAGTTTCTGCTTCAACAACCCATAAGTCCACTCAATGTCGTACCCGACAAAAACCAATCACACCGTTGTAAATATGAGATTCCAATCTATGGCTCTTGTAAATTACAAGTACCTATCATATCTACGTAAGGCACAAGGATTTTTTGAAAATGACCAATGTTCCTCATTAACCTTTTGGGCAGTTTCTGCTTCAACAACCCATAAGTCCGCTCAAAGTCGTACCCAACAAAAACCAATCACACCGTTGTAAATATGAGATTCCAATCTATGGCTCTTGTAAATTACAAGTACCTATCATATCTACGTAAGGCACAAGGATTTTTTGAAAATGACCAATGTTCCTCATTAACCTTGTGGGCAGATTCTGCTTCAACAACCCATAAGTCCACTCAATGTCGTACCCGACAAAAACCAATCACACCGTTGTAAATATGAGATTCCAATCTATGGCTCTTGTAAATTACAAGTACCTATCATATCTACGTAAGGCACAAGGATTTTTTGAAAATGACCAATGTTCCTCATTAACCTTTTGGGCAGATTCTGCTTCAACAACCCATAAGTCCACTCAATGTCGTACCCGACAAAAACCAATCACACCGTTGTAAATATGAGATTCCAATCTATGGCTCTTGTAAATTACAAGTACCTATCATATCTACGTAAGGCACAAGGATTTTTTGAAAATGACCCGACAAAAACCAATCACACCGTTGTAAATATGAGATTCCAATCTATGGCTCTTGTAAATTACAAGTACCTATCATATCTACGTAAGGCACAAGGATTTTTTGAAAATGACCAATGTTCCTCATTAACCTTTTGGACAGTTTCTGCTTCAACAACCCATAAGTCCACTCAATGTCGTACCCGACAAAAACCAATCACACCGTTGTAAATATGAGATTCCAATCTATGGCTCTTGTAAATTACAAGTACCTATCATATCTACGTAAGGCACAAGGATTTTTTGAAAATGACCAATGTTCCTCATTAACCTTGTGGGCAGATTCTGCTTCAACAACCCATAAGTCCACTCAATGTCGTACCCGACAAAAACCAATCACACCGTTGTAAATATGAGATTCCAATCTATGGCTCTTGTAAATTACAAGTACCTATCATATCTACGTAAGGCACAAGGATTTTTTGAAAATGACCAATGTTCCTCATTAACCTTGTGGGCAGATTCTGCTTCAACAACCCATAAGTCCACTCAATGTCGTACCCGACAAAAACCAATCACACCGTTGTAAATATGAGATTCCAATCTATGGCTCTTGTAAATTACAAGTACCTATCATATCTACGTAAGGCACAAGGATTTTTTGAAAATGACCAATGTTCCTCATTAACCTTGTGGGCAGATTCTGCTTCAACAACCCATAAGTCCACTCAATGTCGTACCCGACAAAAACCAATCACACCGTTGTAAATATGAGATTCCAATCTATGGCTCTTGTAAATTACAAGTACCTATCATATCTACGTAAGGCACAAGGATTTTTTGAAAATGACCGATGTTCCTCATTAACCTTTTGGACAATTTCTGCTTCAACAACCCATAAGTCCACTCAATGTCGTACCCGACAAAAACCAATCACACCGTTGTAAATATGAGATTCCAATCTATGGCTCTTGTAAATTACAAGTACCTATCATATCTACGTAAGGCACAAGGATTTTTTGAAAATGACCCGACAAAAACCAATCACACCGTTGTAAATATGAGATTCCAATCTATGGCTCTTGTAAATTACAAGGACCTATCATATCTACGTAAGGCACAAGGATTTTTTGAAAATGACCAATGTTCCTCATTAACCTTTTGGGCAGTTTCTGCTTCAACAACCCATAAGTCCACTCAAAGTAGTACCCAACAAAAACCAATCACACCGTTGTAAATATAAGATTCCAATCTATGGCTCTTGTAAATTACAAGTACCTATCATATCTACGTAAGGCACAAGGATTTTTTGAAAATGACCAATGTTCCTCATTAACCTTTTGGGCAGTTTCTGCTTCAACAACCCATAAGTCCGCTCAAAGTAGTACCCAACAAAAACCAATCACACCGTTGTAAATATAAGATTCCAATCTATGGCTCTTGTAAATTACAAGTACCTATCATATCTACGTAAGGCACAAGGATTTTTTGAAAATGACCAATGTTCCTCATTAACCTTTTGGGCAGTTTCTGCTTCAACAACTCATAAGTCCGCTCAAAGTCGTACCCGACAAAAACCAATCACACCGTTGTAAATATGAGATTCCAATCTATGGCTCTTGTAAATTACAAGTACCTATCATATCTACGTAAGGCACAAGGATTTTTTGAAAATGACCGATGTTCCTCATTAACCTTTTGGACAATTTCTGCTTCAACAACCCATAAGTCCACTCAATGTCGTACCCGACAAAAACCAATCACACCGTTGTAAATATGAGATTCCAATCTATGGCTCTTGTAAATTACAAGTACCTATCATATCTACGTAAGGCACAAGGATTTTTTGAAAATGACCAATGTTCCTCATTAACCTTTTGGACAGTTTCTGCTTCAACAACCCATAAGTCCGCTCAAAGTCGTACCCAACAAAAACCAATCACACCGTTGTAAATATGAGATTCCAATCTATGGCTCTTGTAAATTACAAGTACCTATCATATCTACGTAAGGCACAAGGATTTTTTGAAAATGACCAATGTTCCTCATTAACCTTGTGGGCAGATTCTGCTTCAACAACCCATAAGTCCACTCAATGTCGTACCCGACAAAAACCAATCACACCGTTGTAAATATGAGATTCCAATCTATGGCTCTTGTAAATTACAAGTACCTATCATATCTACGTAAGGCACAAGGATTTTTTGAAAATGACCGATGTTCCTCATTAACCTTTTGGACAATTTCTGCTTCAACAACCCATAAGTCCACTCAATGTCGTACCCGACAAAAACCAATCACACCGTTGTAAATATGAGATTCCAATCTATGGCTCTTGTAAATTACAAGTACCTATCATATCTACGTAAGGCACAAGGATTTTTTGAAAATGACCCGACAAAAACCAATCACACCGTTGTAAATATGAGATTCCAATCTATGGCTCTTGTAAATTACAAGGACCTATCATATCTACGTAAGGCACAAGGATTTTTTGAAAATGACCAATGTTCCTCATTAACCTTTTGGGCAGTTTCTGCTTCAACAACCCATAAGTCCACTCAAAGTAGTACCCAACAAAAACCAATCACACCGTTGTAAATATAAGATTCCAATCTATGGCTCTTGTAAATTACAAGTACCTATCATATCTACGTAAGGCACAAGGATTTTTTGAAAATGACCAATGTTCCTCATTAACCTTTTGGGCAGTTTCTGCTTCAACAACCCATAAGTCCGCTCAAAGTAGTACCCAACAAAAACCAATCACACCGTTGTAAATATAAGATTCCAATCTATGGCTCTTGTAAATTACAAGTACCTATCATATCTACGTAAGGCACAAGGATTTTTTGAAAATGACCAATGTTCCTCATTAACCTTTTGGGCAGTTTCTGCTTCAACAACTCATAAGTCCGCTCAAAGTCGTACCCGACAAAAACCAATCACACCGTTGTAAATATGAGATTCCAATCTATGGCTCTTGTAAATTACAAGTACCTATCATATCTACGTAAGGCACAAGGATTTTTTGAAAATGACCGATGTTCCTCATTAACCTTTTGGACAATTTCTGCTTCAACAACCCATAAGTCCACTCAATGTCGTACCCGACAAAAACCAATCACACCGTTGTAAATATGAGATTCCAATCTATGGCTCTTGTAAATTACAAGTACCTATCATATCTACGTAAGGCACAAGGATTTTTTGAAAATGACCAATGTTCCTCATTAACCTTTTGGACAGTTTCTGCTTCAACAACCCATAAGTCCGCTCAAAGTCGTACCCAACAAAAACCAATCACACCGTTGTAAATATGAGATTCCAATCTATGGCTCTTGTAAATTACAAGTACCTATCATATCTACGTAAGGCACAAGGATTTTTTGAAAATGACTAATGTTCCTCATTAACCTTTTGGGCAGTTTCTGCTTCAACAACCCATAAGTCTGCTCAAAGTCGTACCCGACAAAAACCAATCATACCGTTGTAAATATGAGATTCCAATCTATGGCTCTTGTAAATTACAAGTACCTATCATATCTACGTAAGGCACAAGGATTTTTTGAAAATGACCAATGTTCCTCATTAACCTTGTGGGCAGTTTCTGCTTCAACAACCCATAAGTCCGCGCAAAGTCGTACCCAACAAAAACCAATCACACCGTATTAAATATGAGATTCCAATCTATGGCTCTTGTAAATTACAAGTACCTATCATATCTACGTAAGGCACAAGGATTTTTTGAAAATGACCAATGTTCCTCATTAACCTTTTGGGCAGTTTCTGCTTCAACAACCCATAAGTCCACTCAATGTCGTACCCGACAAAAACCAATCACACCGTTGTAAATATGAGATTCCAATCTATGGCTCTTGTAAATTACAAGTACCTATCATATCTACGTAAGGCACAAGGATTTTTTGAAAATGACCAATGTTCCTCATTAACCTTGTGGGCAGATTCTGCTTCAACAACCCATAAGTCCACTCAATGTCGTACCCGACAAAAACCAATCACACCGTTGTAAATATGAGATTCCAATCTATGGCTCTTGTAAATTACAAGTACCTATCATATCTACGTAAGGCACAAGGATTTTTTGAAAATGACCAATGTTCCTCATTAACCTTGTGGGCAGATTCTGCTTCAACAACCCATAAGTCCACTCAATGTCGTACCCGACAAAAACCAATCACACCGTTGTAAATATGAGATTCCAATCTATGGCTCTTGTAAATTACAAGTACCTATCATATCTACGTAAGGCACAAGGATTTTTTGAAAATGACCAATGTTCCTCATTAACCTTGTGGGCAGATTCTGCTTCAACAACCCATAAGTCCACTCAATGTCGTACCCGACAAAAACCAATCACACCGTTGTAAATATGAGATTCCAATCTATGGCTCTTGTAAATTACAAGTACCTATCATATCTACGTAAGGCACAAGGATTTTTTGAAAATGACCGATGTTCCTCATTAACGTTTTGGACAATTTCTGCTTCAACAACCCATAAGTCCACTCAATGTCGTACCCGACAAAAACCAATCACACCGTTGTAAATATGAGATTCCAATCTATGGCTCTTGTAAATTACAAGTACCTATCATATCTACGTAAGGCACAAGGATTTTTTGAAAATGACCCGACAAAAACCAATCACACCGTTGTAAATATGAGATTCCAATCTATGGCTCTTGTAAATTACAAGGACCTATCATATCTACGTAAGGCACAAGGATTTTTTGAAAATGACCAATGTTCCTCATTAACCTTTTGGGCAGTTTCTGCTTCAACAACCCATAAGTCCACTCAAAGTAGTACCCAACAAAAACCAATCACACCGTTGTAAATATAAGATTCCAATCTATGGCTCTTGTAAATTACAAGTACCTATCATATCTACGTAAGGCACAAGGATTTTTTGAAAATGACCAATGTTCCTCATTAACCTTTTGGGCAGTTTCTGCTTCAACAACCCATAAGTCCGCTCAAAGTAGTACCCAACAAAAACCAATCACACCGTTGTAAATATAAGATTCCAATCTATGGCTCTTGTAAATTACAAGTACCTATCATATCTACGTAAGGCACAAGGATTTTTTGAAAATGACCAATGTTCCTCATTAACCTTTTGGGCAGTTTCTGCTTCAACAACTCATAAGTCCGCTCAAAGTCGTACCCGACAAAAACCAATCACACCGTTGTAAATATGAGATTCCAATCTATGGCTCTTGTAAATTACAAGTACCTATCATATCTACGTAAGGCACAAGGATTTTTTGAAAATGACCGATGTTCCTCATTAACCTTTTGGACAATTTCTGCTTCAACAACCCATAAGTCCACTCAATGTCGTACCCGACAAAAACCAATCACACCGTTGTAAATATGAGATTCCAATCTATGGCTCTTGTAAATTACAAGTACCTATCATATCTACGTAAGGCACAAGGATTTTTTGAAAATGACCAATGTTCCTCATTAACCTTTTGGACAGTTTCTGCTTCAACAACCCATAAGTCCGCTCAAAGTCGTACCCAACAAAAACCAATCACACCGTTGTAAATATGAGATTCCAATCTATGGCTCTTGTAAATTACAAGTACCTATCATATCTACGTAAGGCACAAGGATTTTTTGAAAATGACTAATGTTCCTCATTAACCTTTTGGGCAGTTTCTGCTTCAACAACCCATAAGTCTGCTCAAAGTCGTACCCGACAAAAACCAATCATACCGTTGTAAATATGAGATTCCAATCTATGGCTCTTGTAAATTACAAGTACCTATCATATCTACGTAAGGCACAAGGATTTTTTGAAAATGACCAATGTTCCTCATTAACCTTGTGGGCAGTTTCTGCTTCAACAACCCATAAGTCCGCGCAAAGTCGTACCCAACAAAAACCAATCACACCGTATTAAATATGAGATTCCAATCTATGGCTCTTGTAAATTACAAGTACCTATCATATCTACGTAAGGCACAAGGATTTTTTGAAAATGACCAATGTTCCTCATTAACCTTTTGGGCAGTTTCTGCTTCAACAACCCATAAGTCCACTCAAAGTCGTACCCAACAAAAACCAATCACACCGTTGTAAATATGAGATTCCAATCTATGGCTCTTGTAAATTACAAGTACCTATCTTATCTACGTAAGGCACAAGGATTTCTTGAAAATGACCAATGTTCCTCATTAACCTTTTGGGCAGTTTCTGCTTCAACAACTCATAAGTCCGCTCAAAGTCGTACCCGACAAAAACCAATCACACCGTTGTAAATATGAGATTCCAATCTATGGCTCTTGTAAATTACAAGTACCTATCATATCTACGTAAGGCACAAGGATTTTTTGAAAATGACCAATGTTCCTCATTAACCTTTTGGACAGTTTCTGCTTCAACAACCCATAAGTCCGCTCAAAGTCGTACCCAACAAAAACCAATCACACCGTTGTAAATATGAGATTCCAATCTATGGCTCTTGTAAATTACAAGTACCTATCATATCTACGTAAGGCACAAGGATTTTTTGAAAATGACCAATGTTCCTCATTAACCTTTTGGACAGTTTCTGCTTCAACAACCCATAAGTCCGCTCAAAGTCGTACCCAACAAAAACCAATCACACCGTTGTAAATATGAGATTCCAATCTATGGCTCTTGTAAATTACAAGTACCTATCATATCTACGTAAGGCACAAGGATTTTTTGAAAATGACTAATGTTCCTCATTAACCTTTTGGGCAGTTTCTGCTTCAACAACCCATAAGTCCGCTCAAAGTCGTACCCGACAAAAACCAATCACACCGTTGTAAATATGAGATTCCAATCTATGGCTCTTGTAAATTACAAGTACCTATCATATCTACGTAAGGCACAAGGATTTTTTGAAAATGACCAATGTTCCTCATTAACCTTTTGGACAGTTTCTGCTTCAACAACCCATAAGTCCGCTCAAAGTCGTACCCAACAAAAACCAATCACACCGTTGTAAATATGAGATTCCAATCTATGGCTCTTGTAAATTACAAGTACCTATCATATCTACGTAAGGCACAAGGATTTTTTGAAAATGACTAATGTTCCTCATTAACCTTTTGGGCAGTTTCTGCTTCAACAACCCATAAGTCCGCTCAAAGTCGTACCCGACAAAAACCAATCATACCGTTGTAAATATGAGATTCCAATCTATGGCTCTTGTAAATTACAAGTACCTATCATATCTACGTAAGGCACAAGGATTTTTTGAAAATGACTAATGTTCCTCATTAACCTTTTGGGCAGTTTCTGCTTCAACAACCCATAAGTCTGCTCAAAGTCGTACCCGACAAAAACCAATCATACCGTTGTAAATATGAGATTCCAATCTATGGCTCTTGTAAATTACAAGTACCTATCATATCTACGTAAGGCACAAGGATTTTTTGAAAATGACCAATGTTCCTCATTAACCTTGTGGGCAGTTTCTGCTTCAACAACCCATAAGTCCGCGCAAAGTCGTACCCAACAAAAACCAATCACACCGTATTAAATATGAGATTCCAATCTATGGCTCTTGTAAATTACAAGTACCTATCATATCTACGTAAGGCACAAGGATTTTTTGAAAATGACCAATGTTCCTCATTAACCTTTTGGGCAGTTTCTGCTTCAACAACCCATAAGTCCACTCAAAGTCGTACCCAACAAAAACCAATCACACCGTTGTAAATATGAGATTCCAATCTATGGCTCTTGTAAATTACAAGTACCTATCTTATCTACGTAAGGCACAAGGATTTCTTGAAAATGACCAATGTTCCTCATTAACCTTTTGGGCAGTTTCTGCTTCAACAACTCATAAGTCCGCTCAAAGTCGTACCCGACAAAAACCAATCACACCGTTGTAAATATGAGATTCCAATCTATGGCTCTTGTAAATTACAAGTACCTATCATATCTACGTAAGGCACAAGGATTTTTTGAAAATGACCAATGTTCCTCATTAACCTTGTGGGCAGTTTCTGCTTCAACAACCCATAAGTCCGCTCAAAGTCGTACCCAACAAAAACCAATCACACCGTTGTAAATATGATATGAGATTCCAATCTATGGCTCTTGTAAATTACAAGTACCTATCATATCTACGTAAGGCACAAGGATTTTTTGAAAATGACCAATGTTCCTCATTAACCTTGTGGGCAGTTTCTGCTTCAACAACCCATAAGTCCGCGCAAAGTCGTATGAGATTCCAATCTATGGCTCTTGTAAATTACAAGTACCTATCATATCTACGTAAGGCACAAGGATTTTTTGAAAATGACCGATGTTCCTCATTAACGTTTTGGACAATTTCTGCTTCAACAACCCATAAGTCCACTCAATGTCGTACCCGACAAAAACCAATCACACCGTTGTAAATATGAGATTCCAATCTATGGCTCTTGTAAATTACAAGTACCTATCATATCTACGTAAGGCACAAGGATTTTTTGAAAATGACCCGACAAAAACCAATCACACCGTTGTAAATATGAGATTCCAATCTATGGCTCTTGTAAATTACAAGGACCTATCATATCTACGTAAGGCACAAGGATTTTTTGAAAATGACCAATGTTCCTCATTAACCTTTTGGGCAGTTTCTGCTTCAACAACCCATAAGTCCACTCAAAGTAGTACCCAACAAAAACCAATCACACCGTTGTAAATATAAGATTCCAATCTATGGCTCTTGTAAATTACAAGTACCTATCATATCTACGTAAGGCACAAGGATTTTTTGAAAATGACCAATGTTCCTCATTAACCTTTTGGGCAGTTTCTGCTTCAACAACCCATAAGTCCGCTCAAAGTAGTACCCAACAAAAACCAATCACACCGTTGTAAATATAAGATTCCAATCTATGGCTCTTGTAAATTACAAGTACCTATCATATCTACGTAAGGCACAAGGATTTTTTGAAAATGACCAATGTTCCTCATTAACCTTTTGGGCAGTTTCTGCTTCAACAACTCATAAGTCCGCTCAAAGTCGTACCCGACAAAAACCAATCACACCGTTGTAAATATGAGATTCCAATCTATGGCTCTTGTAAATTACAAGTACCTATCATATCTACGTAAGGCACAAGGATTTTTTGAAAATGACCGATGTTCCTCATTAACCTTTTGGACAATTTCTGCTTCAACAACCCATAAGTCCACTCAATGTCGTACCCGACAAAAACCAATCACACCGTTGTAAATATGAGATTCCAATCTATGGCTCTTGTAAATTACAAGTACCTATCATATCTACGTAAGGCACAAGGATTTTTTGAAAATGACCAATGTTCCTCATTAACCTTTTGGACAGTTTCTGCTTCAACAACCCATAAGTCCGCTCAAAGTCGTACCCAACAAAAACCAATCACACCGTTGTAAATATGAGATTCCAATCTATGGCTCTTGTAAATTACAAGTACCTATCATATCTACGTAAGGCACAAGGATTTTTTGAAAATGACTAATGTTCCTCATTAACCTTTTGGGCAGTTTCTGCTTCAACAACCCATAAGTCTGCTCAAAGTCGTACCCGACAAAAACCAATCATACCGTTGTAAATATGAGATTCCAATCTATGGCTCTTGTAAATTACAAGTACCTATCATATCTACGTAAGGCACAAGGATTTTTTGAAAATGACCAATGTTCCTCATTAACCTTGTGGGCAGTTTCTGCTTCAACAACCCATAAGTCCGCGCAAAGTCGTACCCAACAAAAACCAATCACACCGTATTAAATATGAGATTCCAATCTATGGCTCTTGTAAATTACAAGTACCTATCATATCTACGTAAGGCACAAGGATTTTTTGAAAATGACCAATGTTCCTCATTAACCTTTTGGGCAGTTTCTGCTTCAACAACCCATAAGTCCACTCAAAGTCGTACCCAACAAAAACCAATCACACCGTTGTAAATATGAGATTCCAATCTATGGCTCTTGTAAATTACAAGTACCTATCTTATCTACGTAAGGCACAAGGATTTCTTGAAAATGACCAATGTTCCTCATTAACCTTTTGGGCAGTTTCTGCTTCAACAACTCATAAGTCCGCTCAAAGTCGTACCCGACAAAAACCAATCACACCGTTGTAAATATGAGATTCCAATCTATGGCTCTTGTAAATTACAAGTACCTATCATATCTACGTAAGGCACAAGGATTTTTTGAAAATGACTAATGTTCCTCATTAACCTTTTGGGCAGTTTCTGCTTCAACAACCCATAAGTCCGCTCAAAGTCGTACCCGACAAAAACCAATCACACCGTTGTAAATATGAGATTCCAATCTATGGCTCTTGTAAATTACAAGTACCTATCATATCTACGTAAGGCACAAGGATTTTTTGAAAATGACCAATGTTCCTCATTAACCTTTTGGACAGTTTCTGCTTCAACAACCCATAAGTCCGCTCAAAGTCGTACCCAACAAAAACCAATCACACCGTTGTAAATATGAGATTCCAATCTATGGCTCTTGTAAATTACAAGTACCTATCATATCTACGTAAGGCACAAGGATTTTTTGAAAATGACTAATGTTCCTCATTAACCTTTTGGGCAGTTTCTGCTTCAACAACCCATAAGTCCGCTCAAAGTCGTACCCAACAAAAACCAATCACACCGTTGTAAATATGAGATTCCAATCTATGGCTCTTGTAAATTACAAGTACCTATCATATCTACGTAAGGCACAAGGATTTTTTGAAAATGACCAATGTTCCTCATTAACCTTTTGGACAGTTTCTGCTTCAACAACCCATAAGTCCGCTCAAAGTCGTACCCAACAAAAACCAATCACACCGTTGTAAATATGAGATTCCAATCTATGGCTCTTGTAAATTACAAGTACCTATCATATCTACGTAAGGCACAAGGATTTTTTGAAAATGACTAATGTTCCTCATTAACCTTTTGGGCAGTTTCTGCTTCAACAACCCATAAGTCCGCTCAAAGTCGTACCCGACAAAAACCAATCACACCGTTGTAAATATGAGATTCCAATCTATGGCTCTTGTAAATTACAAGTACCTATCATATCTACGTAAGGCACAAGGATTTTTTGAAAATGACCAATGTTCCTCATTAACCTTTTGGACAGTTTCTGCTTCAACAACCCATAAGTCCGCTCAAAGTCGTACCCAACAAAAACCAATCACACCGTTGTAAATATGAGATTCCAATCTATGGCTCTTGTAAATTACAAGTACCTATCATATCTACGTAAGGCACAAGGATTTTTTGAAAATGACTAATGTTCCTCATTAACCTTTTGGGCAGTTTCTGCTTCAACAACCCATAAGTCCGCTCAAAGTCGTACCCGACAAAAACCAATCATACCGTTGTAAATATGAGATTCCAATCTATGGCTCTTGTAAATTACAAGTACCTATCATATCTACGTAAGGCACAAGGATTTTTTGAAAATGACTAATGTTCCTCATTAACCTTTTGGGCAGTTTCTGCTTCAACAACCCATAAGTCCGCTCAAAGTCGTACCCGACAAAAACCAATCATACCGTTGTAAATATGAGATTCCAATCTATGGCTCTTGTAAATTACAAGTACCTATCATATCTACGTAAGGCACAAGGATTTTTTGAAAATGACTAATGTTCCTCATTAACCTTTTGGGCAGTTTCTGCTTCAACAACCCATAAGTCTGCTCAAAGTCGTACCCGACAAAAACCAATCATACCGTTGTAAATATGAGATTCCAATCTATGGCTCTTGTAAATTACAAGTACCTATCATATCTACGTAAGGCACAAGGATTTTTTGAAAATGACCAATGTTCCTCATTAACCTTGTGGGCAGTTTCTGCTTCAACAACCCATAAGTCCGCGCAAAGTCGTACCCAACAAAAACCAATCACACCGTATTAAATATGAGATTCCAATCTATGGCTCTTGTAAATTACAAGTACCTATCATATCTACGTAAGGCACAAGGATTTTTTGAAAATGACCAATGTTCCTCATTAACCTTTTGGGCAGTTTCTGCTTCAACAACCCATAAGTCCACTCAAAGTCGTACCCAACAAAAACCAATCACACCGTTGTAAATATGAGATTCCAATCTATGGCTCTTGTAAATTACAAGTACCTATCTTATCTACGTAAGGCACAAGGATTTCTTGAAAATGACCAATGTTCCTCATTAACCTTTTGGGCAGTTTCTGCTTCAACAACTCATAAGTCCGCTCAAAGTCGTACCCGACAAAAACCAATCACACCGTTGTAAATATGAGATTCCAATCTATGGCTCTTGTAAATTACAAGTACCTATCATATCTACGTAAGGCACAAGGATTTTTTGAAAATGACCAATGTTCCTCATTAACCTTGTGGGCAGTTTCTGCTTCAACAACCCATAAGTCCGCTCAAAGTCGTACCCAACAAAAACCAATCACACCGTTGTAAATATGAGATTCCAATCTATGGCTCTTGTAAATTACAAGTACCTATCATATCTACGTAAGGCACAAGGATTTTTTGAAAATGACCAATGTTCCTCATTAACCTTGTGGGCAGTTTCTGCTTCAACAACCCATAAGTCCGCGCAAAGTCGTACCCAACAAAAACCAATCACACCGTATTAAATATGAGATTCCAATCTATGGCTCTTGTAAATTACAAGTACCTATCATATCTACGTAAGGCACAAGGATTTTTTGAAAATGACCAATGTTCCTCATTAACCTTTTGGGCAGTTTCTGCTTCAACAACCCATAAGTCCACTCAAAGTCGTACCCAACAAAAACCAATCACACCGTTGTAAATATGAGATTCCAATCTATGGCTCTTGTAAATTACAAGTACCTATCTTATCTACGTAAGGCACAAGGATTTCTTGAAAATGACCAATGTTCCTCATTAACCTTTTGGGCAGTTTCTGCTTCAACAACTCATAAGTCCGCTCAAAGTCGTACCCGACAAAAACCAATCACACCGTTGTAAATATGAGATTCCAATCTATGGCTCTTGTAAATTACAAGTACCTATCATATCTACGTAAGGCACAAGGATTTTTTGAAAATGACCAATGTTCCTCATTAACCTTTTGGACAGTTTCTGCTTCAACAACCCATAAGTCCGCTCAAAGTCGTACCCAACAAAAACCAATCACACCGTTGTAAATATGAGATTCCAATCTATGGCTCTTGTAAATTACAAGTACCTATCATATCTACGTAAGGCACAAGGATTTTTTGAAAATGACCAATGTTCCTCATTAACCTTTTGGACAGTTTCTGCTTCAACAACCCATAAGTCCGCTCAAAGTCGTACCCAACAAAAACCAATCACACCGTTGTAAATATGAGATTCCAATCTATGGCTCTTGTAAATTACAAGTACCTATCATATCTACGTAAGGCACAAGGATTTTTTGAAAATGACTAATGTTCCTCATTAACCTTTTGGGCAGTTTCTGCTTCAACAACCCATAAGTCCGCTCAAAGTCGTACCCGACAAAAACCAATCACACCGTTGTAAATATGAGATTCCAATCTATGGCTCTTGTAAATTACAAGTACCTATCATATCTACGTAAGGCACAAGGATTTTTTGAAAATGACCAATGTTCCTCATTAACCTTTTGGACAGTTTCTGCTTCAACAACCCATAAGTCCGCTCAAAGTCGTACCCAACAAAAACCAATCACACCGTTGTAAATATGAGATTCCAATCTATGGCTCTTGTAAATTACAAGTACCTATCATATCTACGTAAGGCACAAGGATTTTTTGAAAATGACTAATGTTCCTCATTAACCTTTTGGGCAGTTTCTGCTTCAACAACCCATAAGTCCGCTCAAAGTCGTACCCGACAAAAACCAATCATACCGTTGTAAATATGAGATTCCAATCTATGGCTCTTGTAAATTACAAGTACCTATCATATCTACGTAAGGCACAAGGATTTTTTGAAAATGACTAATGTTCCTCATTAACCTTTTGGGCAGTTTCTGCTTCAACAACCCATAAGTCTGCTCAAAGTCGTACCCGACAAAAACCAATCATACCGTTGTAAATATGAGATTCCAATCTATGGCTCTTGTAAATTACAAGTACCTATCATATCTACGTAAGGCACAAGGATTTTTTGAAAATGACCAATGTTCCTCATTAACCTTGTGGGCAGTTTCTGCTTCAACAACCCATAAGTCCGCGCAAAGTCGTACCCAACAAAAACCAATCACACCGTATTAAATATGAGATTCCAATCTATGGCTCTTGTAAATTACAAGTACCTATCATATCTACGTAAGGCACAAGGATTTTTTGAAAATGACCAATGTTCCTCATTAACCTTTTGGGCAGTTTCTGCTTCAACAACCCATAAGTCCACTCAAAGTCGTACCCAACAAAAACCAATCACACCGTTGTAAATATGAGATTCCAATCTATGGCTCTTGTAAATTACAAGTACCTATCTTATCTACGTAAGGCACAAGGATTTCTTGAAAATGACCAATGTTCCTCATTAACCTTTTGGGCAGTTTCTGCTTCAACAACTCATAAGTCCGCTCAAAGTCGTACCCGACAAAAACCAATCACACCGTTGTAAATATGAGATTCCAATCTATGGCTCTTGTAAATTACAAGTACCTATCATATCTACGTAAGGCACAAGGATTTTTTGAAAATGACCAATGTTCCTCATTAACCTTGTGGGCAGTTTCTGCTTCAACAACCCATAAGTCCGCTCAAAGTCGTACCCAACAAAAACCAATCACACCGTTGTAAATATGAGATTCCAATCTATGGCTCTTGTAAATTACAAGTACCTATCATATCTACGTAAGGCACAAGGATTTCTTGAAAATGACCAATGTTCCTCATTAACCTTTTGGGCAGTTTCTGCTTCAACAACTCATAAGTCCGCTCAAAGTCGTACCCGACAAAAACCAATCACACCGTTGTAAATATGAGATTCCAATCTATGGCTCTTGTAAATTACAAGTACCTATCATATCTACGTAAGGCACAAGGATTTTTTGAAAATGACCAATGTTCCTCATTAACCTTTTGGACAGTTTCTGCTTCAACAACCCATAAGTCCGCTCAAAGTCGTACCCAACAAAAACCAATCACACCGTTGTAAATATGAGATTCCAATCTATGGCTCTTGTAAATTACAAGTACCTATCATATCTACGTAAGGCACAAGGATTTTTTGAAAATGACCAATGTTCCTCATTAACCTTTTGGACAGTTTCTGCTTCAACAACCCATAAGTCCGCTCAAAGTCGTACCCAACAAAAACCAATCACACCGTTGTAAATATGAGATTCCAATCTATGGCTCTTGTAAATTACAAGTACCTATCATATCTACGTAAGGCACAAGGATTTTTTGAAAATGACTAATGTTCCTCATTAACCTTTTGGGCAGTTTCTGCTTCAACAACCCATAAGTCCGCTCAAAGTCGTACCCGACAAAAACCAATCACACCGTTGTAAATATGAGATTCCAATCTATGGCTCTTGTAAATTACAAGTACCTATCATATCTACGTAAGGCACAAGGATTTTTTGAAAATGACCAATGTTCCTCATTAACCTTTTGGACAGTTTCTGCTTCAACAACCCATAAGTCCGCTCAAAGTCGTACCCAACAAAAACCAATCACACCGTTGTAAATATGAGATTCCAATCTATGGCTCTTGTAAATTACAAGTACCTATCATATCTACGTAAGGCACAAGGATTTTTTGAAAATGACTAATGTTCCTCATTAACCTTTTGGGCAGTTTCTGCTTCAACAACCCATAAGTCCGCTCAAAGTCGTACCCGACAAAAACCAATCATACCGTTGTAAATATGAGATTCCAATCTATGGCTCTTGTAAATTACAAGTACCTATCATATCTACGTAAGGCACAAGGATTTTTTGAAAATGACTAATGTTCCTCATTAACCTTTTGGGCAGTTTCTGCTTCAACAACCCATAAGTCTGCTCAAAGTCGTACCCGACAAAAACCAATCATACCGTTGTAAATATGAGATTCCAATCTATGGCTCTTGTAAATTACAAGTACCTATCATATCTACGTAAGGCACAAGGATTTTTTGAAAATGACCAATGTTCCTCATTAACCTTGTGGGCAGTTTCTGCTTCAACAACCCATAAGTCCGCGCAAAGTCGTACCCAACAAAAACCAATCACACCGTATTAAATATGAGATTCCAATCTATGGCTCTTGTAAATTACAAGTACCTATCATATCTACGTAAGGCACAAGGATTTTTTGAAAATGACCAATGTTCCTCATTAACCTTTTGGGCAGTTTCTGCTTCAACAACCCATAAGTCCACTCAAAGTCGTACCCAACAAAAACCAATCACACCGTTGTAAATATGAGATTCCAATCTATGGCTCTTGTAAATTACAAGTACCTATCTTATCTACGTAAGGCACAAGGATTTCTTGAAAATGACCAATGTTCCTCATTAACCTTTTGGGCAGTTTCTGCTTCAACAACTCATAAGTCCGCTCAAAGTCGTACCCGACAAAAACCAATCACACCGTTGTAAATATGAGATTCCAATCTATGGCTCTTGTAAATTACAAGTACCTATCATATCTACGTAAGGCACAAGGATTTTTTGAAAATGACCAATGTTCCTCATTAACCTTGTGGGCAGTTTCTGCTTCAACAACCCATAAGTCCGCTCAAAGTCGTACCCAACAAAAACCAATCACACCGTTGTAAATATGAGATTCCAATCTATGGCTCTTGTAAATTACAAGTACCTATCATATCTACGTAAGGCACAAGGATTTCTTGAAAATGACCAATGTTCCTCATTAACCTTTTGGGCAGTTTCTGCTTCAACAACTCATAAGTCCGCTCAAAGTCGTACCCGACAAAAACCAATCACACCGTTGTAAATATGAGATTCCAATCTATGGCTCTTGTAAATTACAAGTACCTATCATATCTACGTAAGGCACAAGGATTTTTTGAAAATGACCAATGTTCCTCATTAACCTTTTGGACAGTTTCTGCTTCAACAACCCATAAGTCCGCTCAAAGTCGTACCCAACAAAAACCAATCACACCGTTGTAAATATGAGATTCCAATCTATGGCTCTTGTAAATTACAAGTACCTATCATATCTACGTAAGGCACAAGGATTTTTTGAAAATGACCGATGTTCCTCATTAACCTTTTGGACAGTTTCTGCTTCAACAACCCATAAGTCCGCTCAAAGTCGTACCCAACAAAAACCAATCACACCGTTGTAAATATGAGATTCCAATCTATGGCTCTTGTAAATTACAAGTACCTATCATATCTACGTAAGGCACAAGGATTTTTTGAAAATGACTAATGTTCCTCATTAACCTTTTGGGCAGTTTCTGCTTCAACAACCCATAAGTCCGCTCAAAGTCGTACCCGACAAAAACCAATCACACCGTTGTAAATATGAGATTCCAATCTATGGCTCTTGTAAATTACAAGTACCTATCATATCTACGTAAGGCACAAGGATTTTTTGAAAATGACCAATGTTCCTCATTAACCTTTTGGACAGTTTCTGCTTCAACAACCCATAAGTCCGCTCAAAGTCGTACCCAACAAAAACCAATCACACCGTTGTAAATATGAGATTCCAATCTATGGCTCTTGTAAATTACAAGTACCTATCATATCTACGTAAGGCACAAGGATTTTTTGAAAATGACTAATGTTCCTCATTAACCTTTTGGGCAGTTTCTGCTTCAACAACCCATAAGTCCGCTCAAAGTCGTACCCGACAAAAACCAATCATACCGTTGTAAATATGAGATTCCAATCTATGGCTCTTGTAAATTACAAGTACCTATCATATCTACGTAAGGCACAAGGATTTTTTGAAAATGACTAATGTTCCTCATTAACCTTTTGGGCAGTTTCTGCTTCAACAACCCATAAGTCCGCTCAAAGTCGTACCCAACAAAAACCAATCACACCGTTGTAAATATGAGATTCCAATCTATGGCTCTTGTAAATTACAAGTACCTATCATATCTACGTAAGGCACAAGGATTTTTTGAAAATGACTAATGTTCCTCATTAACCTTTTGGGCAGTTTCTGCTTCAACAACCCATAAGTCTGCTCAAAGTCGTACCCGACAAAAACCAATCATACCGTTGTAAATATGAGATTCCAATCTATGGCTCTTGTAAATTACAAGTACCTATCATATCTACGTAAGGCACAAGGATTTTTTGAAAATGACCAATGTTCCTCATTAACCTTGTGGGCAGTTTCTGCTTCAACAACCCATAAGTCCGCGCAAAGTCGTACCCAACAAAAACCAATCACACCGTATTAAATATGAGATTCCAATCTATGGCTCTTGTAAATTACAAGTACCTATCATATCTACGTAAGGCACAAGGATTTTTTGAAAATGACCAATGTTCCTCATTAACCTTTTGGGCAGTTTCTGCTTCAACAACCCATAAGTCCACTCAAAGTCGTACCCAACAAAAACCAATCACACCGTTGTAAATATGAGATTCCAATCTATGGCTCTTGTAAATTACAAGTACCTATCTTATCTACGTAAGGCACAAGGATTTCTTGAAAATGACCAATGTTCCTCATTAACCTTTTGGGCAGTTTCTGCTTCAACAACTCATAAGTCCGCTCAAAGTCGTACCCGACAAAAACCAATCACACCGTTGTAAATATGAGATTCCAATCTATGGCTCTTGTAAATTACAAGTACCTATCATATCTACGTAAGGCACAAGGATTTTTTGAAAATGACCAATGTTCCTCATTAACCTTGTGGGCAGTTTCTGCTTCAACAACCCATAAGTCCGCTCAAAGTCGTACCCAACAAAAACCAATCACACCGTTGTAAATATGAGATTCCAATCTATGGCTCTTGTAAATTACAAGTACCTATCATATCTACGTAAGGCACAAGGATTTTTTGAAAATGACCAATGTTCCTCATTAACCTTTTGGACAGTTTCTGCTTCAACAACCCATAAGTCCGCTCAAAGTCGTACCCAACAAAAACCAATCACACCGTTGTAAATATGAGATTCCAATCTATGGCTCTTGTAAATTACAAGTACCTATCATATCTACGTAAGGCACAAGGATTTTTTGAAAATGACTAATGTTCCTCATTAACCTTTTGGGCAGTTTCTGCTTCAACAACCCATAAGTCCGCTCAAAGTCGTACCCGACAAAAACCAATCACACCGTTGTAAATATGAGATTCCAATCTATGGCTCTTGTAAATTACAAGTACCTATCATATCTACGTAAGGCACAAGGATTTTTTGAAAATGACCAATGTTCCTCATTAACCTTTTGGACAGTTTCTGCTTCAACAACCCATAAGTCCGCTCAAAGTCGTACCCAACAAAAACCAATCACACCGTTGTAAATATGAGATTCCAATCTATGGCTCTTGTAAATTACAAGTACCTATCATATCTACGTAAGGCACAAGGATTTTTTGAAAATGACTAATGTTCCTCATTAACCTTTTGGGCAGTTTCTGCTTCAACAACCCATAAGTCCGCTCAAAGTCGTACCCGACAAAAACCAATCATACCGTTGTAAATATGAGATTCCAATCTATGGCTCTTGTAAATTACAAGTACCTATCATATCTACGTAAGGCACAAGGATTTTTTGAAAATGACTAATGTTCCTCATTAACCTTTTGGGCAGTTTCTGCTTCAACAACCCATAAGTCCGCTCAAAGTCGTACCCGACAAAAACCAATCATACCGTTGTAAATATGAGATTCCAATCTATGGCTCTTGTAAATTACAAGTACCTATCATATCTACGTAAGGCACAAGGATTTTTTGAAAATGACCAATGTTCCTCATTAACCTTTTGGGCAGATTCTGCTTCAACAACCCATAAGTCCGCTCAAAGTCGTACCCGACAAAAACCAATCACACCGTTGTAAATATGAGATTCCAATCTATGGCTCTTGTAAATTACAAGTACCTATCATATCTACGTAAGGCACAAGGATTTTTTGAAAATGACCAATGTTCCTCATTAACCTTTTGGACAGTTTCTGCTTCAACAACCCATAAGTCCGCTCAAAGTCGTACCCAACAAAAACCAATCACACCGTTGTAAATATGAGATTCCAATCTATGGCTCTTGTAAATTACAAGTACCTATCATATCTACGTAAGGCACAAGGATTTTTTGAAAATGACCAATGTTCCTCATTAACCTTGTGGGCAGTTTCTGCTTCAACAACCCATAAGTCCGCGCAAAGTCGTACCCAACAAAAACCAATCACACCGTATTAAATATGAGATTCCAATCTATGGCTCTTGTAAATTACAAGTACCTATCATATCTACGTAAGGCACAAGGATTTTTTGAAAATGACCAATGTTCCTCATTAACCTTTTGGGCAGTTTCTGCTTCAACAACCCATAAGTCCACTCAAAGTCGTACCCAACAAAAACCAATCACACCGTTGTAAATATGAGATTCCAATCTATGGCTCTTGTAAATTACAAGTACCTATCTTATCTACGTAAGGCACAAGGATTTCTTGAAAATGACCAATGTTCCTCATTAACCTTTTGGGCAGTTTCTGCTTCAACAACCCATAAGTCCGCTCAAAGTCGTACCCGACAAAAACCAATCACACCGTTGTAAATATGAGATTCCAATCTATGGCTCTTGTAAATTACAAGTACCTATCATATCTACGTAAGGCACAAGGATTTTTTGAAAATGACTAATGTTCCTCATTAACCTTTTGGGCAGTTTCTGCTTCAACAACCCATAAGTCCGCTCAAAGTCGTACCCGACAAAAACCAATCATACCGTTGTAAATATGAGATTCCAATCTATGGCTCTTGTAAATTACAAGTACCTATCATATCTACGTAAGGCACAAGGATTTTTTGAAAATGACTAATGTTCCTCATTAACCTTTTGGGCAGTTTCTGCTTCAACAACCCATAAGTCCGCTCAAAGTCGTACCCGACAAAAACCAATCATACCGTTGTAAATATGAGATTCCAATCTATGGCTCTTGTAAATTACAAGTACCTATCATATCTACGTAAGGCACAAGGATTTTTTGAAAATGACTAATGTTCCTCATTAACCTTTTGGGCAGTTTCTGCTTCAACAACCCATAAGTCTGCTCAAAGTCGTACCCGACAAAAACCAATCATACCGTTGTAAATATGAGATTCCAATCTATGGCTCTTGTAAATTACAAGTACCTATCATATCTACGTAAGGCACAAGGATTTTTTGAAAATGACCAATGTTCCTCATTAACCTTGTGGGCAGTTTCTGCTTCAACAACCCATAAGTCCGCGCAAAGTCGTACCCAACAAAAACCAATCACACCGTATTAAATATGAGATTCCAATCTATGGCTCTTGTAAATTACAAGTACCTATCATATCTACGTAAGGCACAAGGATTTTTTGAAAATGACCAATGTTCCTCATTAACCTTTTGGGCAGTTTCTGCTTCAACAACCCATAAGTCCACTCAAAGTCGTACCCAACAAAAACCAATCACACCGTTGTAAATATGAGATTCCAATCTATGGCTCTTGTAAATTACAAGTACCTATCTTATCTACGTAAGGCACAAGGATTTCTTGAAAATGACCAATGTTCCTCATTAACCTTTTGGGCAGTTTCTGCTTCAACAACTCATAAGTCCGCTCAAAGTCGTACCCGACAAAAACCAATCACACCGTTGTAAATATGAGATTCCAATCTATGGCTCTTGTAAATTACAAGTACCTATCATATCTACGTAAGGCACAAGGATTTTTTGAAAATGACCAATGTTCCTCATTAACCTTGTGGGCAGTTTCTGCTTCAACAACCCATAAGTCCGCTCAAAGTCGTACCCAACAAAAACCAATCACACCGTTGTAAATATGAGATTCCAATCTATGGCTCTTGTAAATTACAAGTACCTATCATATCTACGTAAGGCACAAGGATTTCTTGAAAATGACCAATGTTCCTCATTAACCTTTTGGGCAGTTTCTGCTTCAACAACTCATAAGTCCGCTCAAAGTCGTACCCGACAAAAACCAATCACACCGTTGTAAATATGAGATTCCAATCTATGGCTCTTGTAAATTACAAGTACCTATCATATCTACGTAAGGCACAAGGATTTTTTGAAAATGACCAATGTTCCTCATTAACCTTTTGGACAGTTTCTGCTTCAACAACCCATAAGTCCGCTCAAAGTCGTACCCAACAAAAACCAATCACACCGTTGTAAATATGAGATTCCAATCTATGGCTCTTGTAAATTACAAGTACCTATCATATCTACGTAAGGCACAAGGATTTTTTGAAAATGACCGATGTTCCTCATTAACCTTTTGGACAGTTTCTGCTTCAACAACCCATAAGTCCGCTCAAAGTCGTACCCAACAAAAACCAATCACACCGTTGTAAATATGAGATTCCAATCTATGGCTCTTGTAAATTACAAGTACCTATCATATCTACGTAAGGCACAAGGATTTTTTGAAAATGACTAATGTTCCTCATTAACCTTTTGGGCAGTTTCTGCTTCAACAACCCATAAGTCCGCTCAAAGTCGTACCCGACAAAAACCAATCACACCGTTGTAAATATGAGATTCCAATCTATGGCTCTTGTAAATTACAAGTACCTATCATATCTACGTAAGGCACAAGGATTTTTTGAAAATGACCAATGTTCCTCATTAACCTTTTGGACAGTTTCTGCTTCAACAACCCATAAGTCCGCTCAAAGTCGTACCCAACAAAAACCAATCACACCGTTGTAAATATGAGATTCCAATCTATGGCTCTTGTAAATTACAAGTACCTATCATATCTACGTAAGGCACAAGGATTTTTTGAAAATGACTAATGTTCCTCATTAACCTTTTGGGCAGTTTCTGCTTCAACAACCCATAAGTCCGCTCAAAGTCGTACCCGACAAAAACCAATCATACCGTTGTAAATATGAGATTCCAATCTATGGCTCTTGTAAATTACAAGTACCTATCATATCTACGTAAGGCACAAGGATTTTTTGAAAATGACTAATGTTCCTCATTAACCTTTTGGGCAGTTTCTGCTTCAACAACCCATAAGTCCGCTCAAAGTCGTACCCAACAAAAACCAATCACACCGTTGTAAATATGAGATTCCAATCTATGGCTCTTGTAAATTACAAGTACCTATCATATCTACGTAAGGCACAAGGATTTTTTGAAAATGACTAATGTTCCTCATTAACCTTTTGGGCAGTTTCTGCTTCAACAACCCATAAGTCTGCTCAAAGTCGTACCCGACAAAAACCAATCATACCGTTGTAAATATGAGATTCCAATCTATGGCTCTTGTAAATTACAAGTACCTATCATATCTACGTAAGGCACAAGGATTTTTTGAAAATGACCAATGTTCCTCATTAACCTTGTGGGCAGTTTCTGCTTCAACAACCCATAAGTCCGCGCAAAGTCGTACCCAACAAAAACCAATCACACCGTATTAAATATGAGATTCCAATCTATGGCTCTTGTAAATTACAAGTACCTATCATATCTACGTAAGGCACAAGGATTTTTTGAAAATGACCAATGTTCCTCATTAACCTTTTGGGCAGTTTCTGCTTCAACAACCCATAAGTCCACTCAAAGTCGTACCCAACAAAAACCAATCACACCGTTGTAAATATGAGATTCCAATCTATGGCTCTTGTAAATTACAAGTACCTATCTTATCTACGTAAGGCACAAGGATTTCTTGAAAATGACCAATGTTCCTCATTAACCTTTTGGGCAGTTTCTGCTTCAACAACTCATAAGTCCGCTCAAAGTCGTACCCGACAAAAACCAATCACACCGTTGTAAATATGAGATTCCAATCTATGGCTCTTGTAAATTACAAGTACCTATCATATCTACGTAAGGCACAAGGATTTTTTGAAAATGACCAATGTTCCTCATTAACCTTGTGGGCAGTTTCTGCTTCAACAACCCATAAGTCCGCTCAAAGTCGTACCCAACAAAAACCAATCACACCGTTGTAAATATGAGATTCCAATCTATGGCTCTTGTAAATTACAAGTACCTATCATATCTACGTAAGGCACAAGGATTTTTTGAAAATGACCAATGTTCCTCATTAACCTTTTGGACAGTTTCTGCTTCAACAACCCATAAGTCCGCTCAAAGTCGTACCCAACAAAAACCAATCACACCGTTGTAAATATGAGATTCCAATCTATGGCTCTTGTAAATTACAAGTACCTATCATATCTACGTAAGGCACAAGGATTTTTTGAAAATGACTAATGTTCCTCATTAACCTTTTGGGCAGTTTCTGCTTCAACAACCCATAAGTCCGCTCAAAGTCGTACCCGACAAAAACCAATCACACCGTTGTAAATATGAGATTCCAATCTATGGCTCTTGTAAATTACAAGTACCTATCATATCTACGTAAGGCACAAGGATTTTTTGAAAATGACCAATGTTCCTCATTAACCTTTTGGACAGTTTCTGCTTCAACAACCCATAAGTCCGCTCAAAGTCGTACCCAACAAAAACCAATCACACCGTTGTAAATATGAGATTCCAATCTATGGCTCTTGTAAATTACAAGTACCTATCATATCTACGTAAGGCACAAGGATTTTTTGAAAATGACTAATGTTCCTCATTAACCTTTTGGGCAGTTTCTGCTTCAACAACCCATAAGTCCGCTCAAAGTCGTACCCGACAAAAACCAATCATACCGTTGTAAATATGAGATTCCAATCTATGGCTCTTGTAAATTACAAGTACCTATCATATCTACGTAAGGCACAAGGATTTTTTGAAAATGACTAATGTTCCTCATTAACCTTTTGGGCAGTTTCTGCTTCAACAACCCATAAGTCCGCTCAAAGTCGTACCCGACAAAAACCAATCATACCGTTGTAAATATGAGATTCCAATCTATGGCTCTTGTAAATTACAAGTACCTATCATATCTACGTAAGGCACAAGGATTTTTTGAAAATGACCAATGTTCCTCATTAACCTTTTGGGCAGATTCTGCTTCAACAACCCATAAGTCCGCTCAAAGTCGTACCCGACAAAAACCAATCACACCGTTGTAAATATGAGATTCCAATCTATGGCTCTTGTAAATTACAAGTACCTATCATATCTACGTAAGGCACAAGGATTTTTTGAAAATGACCAATGTTCCTCATTAACCTTTTGGACAGTTTCTGCTTCAACAACCCATAAGTCCGCTCAAAGTCGTACCCAACAAAAACCAATCACACCGTTGTAAATATGAGATTCCAATCTATGGCTCTTGTAAATTACAAGTACCTATCATATCTACGTAAGGCACAAGGATTTTTTGAAAATGACCAATGTTCCTCATTAACCTTGTGGGCAGTTTCTGCTTCAACAACCCATAAGTCCGCGCAAAGTCGTACCCAACAAAAACCAATCACACCGTATTAAATATGAGATTCCAATCTATGGCTCTTGTAAATTACAAGTACCTATCATATCTACGTAAGGCACAAGGATTTTTTGAAAATGACCAATGTTCCTCATTAACCTTTTGGGCAGTTTCTGCTTCAACAACCCATAAGTCCACTCAAAGTCGTACCCAACAAAAACCAATCACACCGTTGTAAATATGAGATTCCAATCTATGGCTCTTGTAAATTACAAGTACCTATCTTATCTACGTAAGGCACAAGGATTTCTTGAAAATGACCAATGTTCCTCATTAACCTTTTGGGCAGTTTCTGCTTCAACAACTCATAAGTCCGCTCAAAGTCGTACCCGACAAAAACCAATCACACCGTTGTAAATATGAGATTCCAATCTATGGCTCTTGTAAATTACAAGTACCTATCATATCTACGTAAGGCACAAGGATTTTTTGAAAATGACCAATGTTCCTCATTAACCTTGTGGGCAGTTTCTGCTTCAACAACCCATAAGTCCGCTCAAAGTCGTACCCAACAAAAACCAATCACACCGTTGTAAATATGAGATTCCAATCTATGGCTCTTGTAAATTACAAGTACCTATCATATCTACGTAAGGCACAAGGATTTTTTGAAAATGACCAATGTTCCTCATTAACCTTTTGGACAGTTTCTGCTTCAACAACCCATAAGTCCGCTCAAAGTCGTACCCAACAAAAACCAATCACACCGTTGTAAATATGAGATTCCAATCTATGGCTCTTGTAAATTACAAGTACCTATCATATCTACGTAAGGCACAAGGATTTTTTGAAAATGACTAATGTTCCTCATTAACCTTTTGGGCAGTTTCTGCTTCAACAACCCATAAGTCCGCTCAAAGTCGTACCCGACAAAAACCAATCACACCGTTGTAAATATGAGATTCCAATCTATGGCTCTTGTAAATTACAAGTACCTATCATATCTACGTAAGGCACAAGGATTTTTTGAAAATGACCAATGTTCCTCATTAACCTTTTGGACAGTTTCTGCTTCAACAACCCATAAGTCCGCTCAAAGTCGTACCCAACAAAAACCAATCACACCGTTGTAAATATGAGATTCCAATCTATGGCTCTTGTAAATTACAAGTACCTATCATATCTACGTAAGGCACAAGGATTTTTTGAAAATGACTAATGTTCCTCATTAACCTTTTGGGCAGTTTCTGCTTCAACAACCCATAAGTCCGCTCAAAGTCGTACCCGACAAAAACCAATCATACCGTTGTAAATATGAGATTCCAATCTATGGCTCTTGTAAATTACAAGTACCTATCATATCTACGTAAGGCACAAGGATTTTTTGAAAATGACTAATGTTCCTCATTAACCTTTTGGGCAGTTTCTGCTTCAACAACCCATAAGTCCGCTCAAAGTCGTACCCGACAAAAACCAATCATACCGTTGTAAATATGAGATTCCAATCTATGGCTCTTGTAAATTACAAGTACCTATCTTATCTACGTAAGGCACAAGGATTTTTTGAAAATGACCAATGTTCCTCATTAACCTTTTGGGCAGATTCTGCTTCAACAACCCATAAGTCCGCTCAAAGTCGTACCCGACAAAAACCAATCACACCGTTGTAAATATGAGATTCCAATCTATGGCTCTTGTAAATTACAAGTACCTATCATATCTACGTAAGGCACAAGGATTTTTTGATAATGACCAATGTTCCTCATTAACCTTTTGGGCAGTTTCTGCTTCAACAACCCATAAGTCCACTCAAAGTAGTACCCAACAAAAACCAATCACACCGTTGTAAATATGAGATTCCAATCTATGGCTCTTGTAAATTACAAGTACCTATCATATCTACGTAAGGCACAAGGATTTTTTGAAAATGACCAATGTTCCTCATTAACCTTTTGGGCAGATTCTGCTTCAACAACCCATAAGTCCGCTCAAAGTCGTACCCGACAAAAACCAATCACACCGTTGTAAATATGAGATTCCAATCTATGGCTCTTGTAAATTACAAGTACCTATCATATCTACGTAAGGCACAAGGATTTTTTGATAATGACCAATGTTCCTCATTAACCTTTTGGGCAGTTTCTGCTTCAACAACCCATAAGTCCACTCAAAGTAGTACCCAACAAAAACCAATCACACCGTTGTAAATATGAGATTCCAATCTATGGCTCTTGTAAATTACAAGTACCTATCATATCTACGTAAGGCACAAGGATTTCTTGAAAATGACCAATGTTCCTCATTAACCTTTTGGGCAGTTTCTGCTTCAACAACTCATAAGTCCGCTCAAAGTCGTACCCGACAAAAACCAATCACACCGTTGTAAATATGAGATTCCAATCTATGGCTCTTGTAAATTACAAGTACCTATCATATCTACGTAAGGCACAAGGATTTTTTGAAAATGACCAATGTTCCTCATTAACCTTTTGGACAGTTTCTGCTTCAACAACCCATAAGTCCGCTCAAAGTCGTACCCAACAAAAACCAATCACACCGTTGTAAATATGAGATTCCAATCTATGGCTCTTGTAAATTACAAGTACCTATCATATCTACGTAAGGCACAAGGATTTAATATTCCTCATTATAGATTACACCAAAAGCGTGAGCCAAACTGCAAAAATCTTAAGTAGTAGTCCGATTTTCATAAAATTTACGCTATCCGTACAGATTTTCGACGCAGATTCCGAATCCAGATAAAATTAGTTTGTATGGTTTGATTAAATCAAAGAAGATTTAAAAAAGCCCTTAAAAAAAGGTCAATTTCTCGTGTCCATAGTTTGGACCAGCTAGTTTCAGCGGTTCCAAATTTCTTTATAATTGACTTACTGTGTCAGTAATCGCGGAAGGATATTCATTGAGGCATTAATTAATTAATTCAGGCATTTCTATGAGAATTAATTCTTTAGTCGTATTTTTGTCAGCTAGGCCTGTCATTGTCTCATGGGTAATTGGCGCTGATTTTAATTTGTCTGTATAAGACGGAGAATAACTTGCCGTTTGATTTGGTTGTGCATTACTAATTTGATCTGGTGACTGAATTGAGTCAGAACCATAAATCAACTTTAAAACAACTTTGTTTTAAAGTATTGTTTTTCTTTTAACAAAAATAGATTTTATTATATATGAGGGAATTCGATTCCTTTATTCATGACCGTGAGCTATTCCATTATTTGCTCCGTCCGTTATTCAAGAAACCGCAAAATTCTGCAAGAGGTGGGAAAACCTTGTTGGTTGTTTTCTTTTATCACAATTGTTTGGTTTCAGCATACCGCTTACTCATTATTATTTGTACCAAGCAGAATTCTTGATTACTTCTTTGATTATTGTTTGGATTCTAATAACAAATTCATCACATTCGTCACATAGCAAGCGAATATCGACAGCGCTATCTGTCATTGCCGGTGGTAAACGTAGCAATGTATGAGACAAAGATTCCTCGTTTCTCCTCGTAGCGAGGTTTCTGTTTCTTTGAGGGTTCATTGTACATAATTTGCTTCCGTTTTGGTAAGTTTTTTGATTAATAATTCTGGACCCTAAACCACAGCAGTTTTAAGCTTTTAAGTTTAATAATATCAGTTTTCCAACGTTTTAAAATCATTGGACACTAGTCTAGCTTTAACAAACATAAATCTATTGCTTCAACTGTTGCTGCATTGGTAATTATGTTAACCCACTTCTCCATTTTTGTAGTGAATGCAAGAATAAATTTCCCGTTGCTAATGCGATTAAGCCACCCATCCTTGCACAAAGAGGACACATACGAGTATAGAAAATTGGTGTATTAGTCTGTTTGGTGTTTAAGCCATAATTTATGGTACAAATTTTGAATATTATTTTTACCTCTAATAATTACTAGTAAACTATAGTTTGATTTGAGAAGCTTTTACATTTTTTAAAGAATTTTCTATAAACTCTATGAAACTTGACTATGAATATATCATCTTTAAATTAGACTATAGTTACCTGGTAACTAGTATGTAGAATGATTTCCAAATCGGTTTTGCAATTTTTAACACGGTTTAAATTTTTCCGGTGAAAAACTGTATTTTGCATTCGAAAACAAATACAAAATTGAAAAATAAAATGTATCCCTCTGTGTGCACATAAAAAAGCTCACACACGAACCAGGTTCGATATATTAAAAAATATTTAAAAATGTTTGCAAAAAAAAAAATAATTCTCGATACATATAACTATTAAAATAATAAATGTATGTAGATATTGTAAAGCTTTTATAAAATGTCGAAGCTCTTTTTTACCGAATTTATTTTATTTTTGTAAAAAATTTAAATATTTTTTCGATGAATACAGTACAAAGCATATTTATAATTCACGAGTATTTATGTTGTGCATTATATTTTGTGCTATTTTCTATTACACAAATATTGGAAAATATTCAATAATGTTTTCGTTAAAATGAAAATATTTTCCGTAAATAAATAAATAAATTTACGAATATTTTTGTAAAAGGCGCCTTTTTGGCAGCAGAAACATTATTTTAACTTTGGTGTAAGGGATGTGTCCATAATTTCGCTAATTAATTGATTAATTACACGAATATGAATTAACGTTAAAATTTATGAAGTTTTAAGTAGTGAATATGGTATAGGTCTCGACTTGATTTCTGAAGCAAAAAAGTTACAGTTACTGGACTTTTGAAACGGACCACCACGGTAAATTTATTTGAATCTTTTAAAACAATGTCAGTTATGTAAATGATAAACTTTTCCACATCATCACAAACATCGAAATGCTTTCATGGAAGCTTCCACCTCCGGTGTATACAGTATCAAAGCTTCATTACGATCAACCAATCCGTCTAGGTATAGATAGTCAAATTATAGTTAAAAAGGTTTTTTTTGTCACAAATCTTTATTTTCGCTTAAGTTTTGGAAAATTGGTCTGACCCGATATTGTTCAAAGTATCTTTTAGTGCGTAATCGTTCGCCATATCACGAAAGTCAAAGAAATTGGTCTTTAAAAAAATCGAAGGGTGTGTGTGTGGAGGTTCTCTACAGCCTAGACGGATTGATTAATCGGGATAAAACTGTTAAGTATACAGCTCTTCTCATGATTTGGGAGATCACAATAATTTATGACTGAAATCGGGGCACCGGCATCCGGAGCCTCTATAAGCTTTTTATTTTTTTGCAAATATTTCGAAAGCCCATACTGATTCATTGATCAGGATGAAGGTTAAGTTTTTTTATAAATTGGAATATCCTGGTGATTTTTTCAATAAGGAAGTAGCAACTTCCAAATGAGGTTTTCCATTTATGTAAATTTAAACGACCTATCATTCCTCCCTGTCCACACGTGGGGTCTCCATTAACATTATTATTATTATTTTTTTTTTTATATATACGCAATTGGGGAAAAGGATTTATCTACAATTTTCACATTTACGTATCTGAAAGTAAAATCGATGTTTCGGTTGAATATTTAGTTAGGATCAGCTCGTTTATATAAACGTTTGTTTTAACAAAAAATGACCACACACATAGCTTTAAAAGATTTTGCTTAGATATAGCGAGCTGAGACAGTTAAGTTTAGTTAATTATTTGAATGGGACACGAAGTAAGGCACCAAATATTGATGTACGCATATCCCTTTTAATGATTTGTTTGGCCAAATCTATCCGTGCCCATATTATATTCCGTGTTCTGTGTCTACAAATCATTAATTCTCGTCCGGGAAAAATTCGTTTTCAATGAATCATTAATTTTTTTGTGCTCGCATGTTATCATTTATTATTTGTAAGTGTTCAATAATAATCACATAAATCGACTATATAGGCAATCTCCTGAGATATATATATGTACATTGATATACATAACATGTGTATGTAGTAGAGTATAAGGAAGGTATACATAATGGTATGCTGGAGTAACAAAACATGAAAATTTGCTCGTTCAACAGATAAAATGTAAAACACCGAGACTAAAAATCGATTTGAATCACGAACTAATAATTCATTTTCGATGTTATTTTCTTCTCGAAGGCGCTGCCTTCTTGTTATTACACTTCTACTCTATACACTATTATTCTTATTGTTATTATTATTTTCTGTATGTTGGTATAATGGAAGAATATTGCCCCTTGGGATTGTAATACGTATACAGCAGTCGAATTTCGATTGTATTTTATTCGATATCGATTAGAAAATATTGGCTATTAAATGAGAACAAAAAAATTGACAGCACAGTTTCTGTAACTCTAGAACCGTACAAAAACATTTTAGGTGAATATGTGCAGAATTTTATATCCCATACCCGTAAGCCAATATCGAAGAAATAATAGTGCTGATTGTTACGGGATAGTTTAAAATTTATTTTTACTTGAATTATTATTTACACAATTTACTGCACAAATAAATATGTCATTTTGTAAATTGGATGGTGGTATTCGCAAATTGTAAAATATTAAACAATTCCACAGTGTGATCCGCTTTATCCTGTATAAGATAGCGGAAACTTGACAGCTTAAAATAAGAGATTACGCTACTCACCGCAAGTGGCAGTACCATCACAAAAGAGTTTTGTTTTTGTTAACATAAATACCACCGGAAATTTCATATTCATTTTGTAGCTCGTTTTTCACTAAATAAAACATCCCAGCGGAATAAAATATTAAAATTGATCCTTAAAATGAAAAATTGATTGATTTCCGAAGTAAATGAACTCTGTAAATGAAATCTTGAAATTTAACAATATGCAGTCTTTTTGTTATTTCTTAAATAATTACGATGAAATATGGATAGTAGTATTGATCAGGGATTTTAAAGTAATTTTTTCACAAAATTCTAGGATCTGATGATGTTGGACTAAACAAATTATTTTTTAGAATGATTTTTATTGAAATATAAATTTTACATGAAAAATGGTATCACACAGCGACAATTCAAACAAAATTAATTGTTTAGAATTTTCACTGTAATTTTTTGATTTTGTGCGGTCATATAAGATATTTTCAGTTTTTGGGCAATATCGCAAAAACTTTCACTATAGTAACTAATACTTTCCGTTATTTTTTTACATTATAATCCATAAATTTTCCCCAAATTGTCCATGTATTGAGAGTACAGATGACCTAATCTATTAGAAAAACAACCGAAAGTCTTGGTAGCTAGAGCAAATTTTTGAAAAATTGGCCAAAAACTGAAAATAACTTATATGGCCGCAGAAATTCAAAAAATACGAGTGAAAATTCTAATCAAGAAGTTTTGTCCGAAATAATTGAAAAAAATCCGAATTTTCACCAGGTTAAAATCCATTTAAATCGTGACGAGTATAGAGATGCCATTTTTTTATCTAAAATTTATATTTCAATCAAAAATCAATTTAGAAACATATTTTGTATGGTTATGAAATGGCCAAGTTTAGTCGAGCAAGAACAGATCCTAGAATTTTGTCCAAAAATTACTTTAAAATCCCTATTCATTACTATTCAAATTTCACCATATTTCCTTAAGAAATGGCGGAAAGACCGAATACTGTTAAATTTCAAAATTTTTGTCATGTTATTGATCATTTTTAAATTTTTAGGGATGTTTTATTTAGTGAAAAAAGAGATACAAACTGAAAAAAGTTTCCGGTGGTAATTATATAACATAAAAATAATAATATTTGGCGATAGTACTGCCACTTGCGGTGAGTAGCGTAATCCCTTATTTTCTACTGTCAAATTTCCGCTATCTTATACAGCATAGTTTTGACTAAAAATAACAACATTTAGTTTTTACATGTGGTTTTAATAGAGATAGCGCCACATTTATATATTTATTGTTCTTGTCATGTAAATAATAGAGCAAAGTACTAAACGTAACAGAAAGTTTGATTTTAACAAGGTGGAACAATTACAAGTTGTAAACTAAACTACTAAGATCGCTTACGTTAGCAAAAAAAAAATAATGAAGCATTTTTTTGTTAAAGGAGACATGTGTGACTGCAGTGTACTGCCTATACTTGTAAGAAAAACTATATCAGCACCATTTTTAAAATCGCCAAACATACAGTTTAGCATCGATCATGAAGGCGGCAGAAACACAACAAAAATGTAACCGATGTCCCAGGATGTGAGGACATACCCATATCGACCATAAGCCGCTTCTAAACGCGCCAGCACGTTTCATTGCGCCAGAGAAAGGCGGTCAGATTTTCTTAGAGAATGGTCCTCCTTAATAAAGGAGCGTAATGCGCAAATGGATCTGTCGACGCCTTCAGATAGATTACAACGCGATGAATATTTTCGGTCAACTAAACTCATGTTTCGGCTGGTTTTTTATGATTTTTTCTATTACATAGAGCTCGTTGTGCAAAGGTCTCGATTGTAAGTACTTCCTTCATACGGTTCCGTCCGAACCATACGAAGAACCGCGATTTGTGCGTTAGTAGTTTTTTTGTTCGGGATAAAATCGGAATGGTTGGCCGCGGTCACTTAAGCAGATAATGGTGGCTAGATTTACAAAATGTATCACTCGACGAGAAGACATACGTTCTTTTCAACCTGCACCAAGGCCACCTACCCAACCTGCACCATGGCCCCAAATGCGCATCAAATGAGAAAACCCCAACCATCCACGGTCAAGATGCATATCAATGTTGAAGCACCAATAAATTGTTTAAGGTGTACCTGGTGATCATTGCCTCGTTTAGCAAATGGCCGCAAGCTTTTAAAATGCAATCAACAATGGTGGAAAGGACGATCAACGGCTTAGAAAACGTTCTTCCCCGTTCAGGAATCTGCGGCGTTATTATTTTAGTGCCCAATTTATGACAGATGGATTTAAATCGTTTGCAGTGCATTGTGGGACATCCGCTGAAAACAAAATTGGATTTATGTAAACCATTTAACCGAACATCCTATATAGAACAAAGATACGAAAATAGAGCAACAATTCAATCACATGCTGCAAAGTGAAAAGAGTTCGAGGTTGGTGAGGCCGTGTTGGCCAAAACTCCGAGGAATAGTAAGTGGAAATGGTCACCCGGAGCTAATATGAAGGGTGGTGAAAAGTTTTTAACTTTACTTGATGATGGTGAAAACATTTTGATTTACCAAGGTCAATGCACCAAGCACTAGAACTAAGAGGTTTTGCCAGAACCCAAGATCAAATCTCAGAACGGGTTTTTTGCGGAGGTCAGAAGACATTTCAAAGAATTGATGTGACAACCACGTCACACGGCTCGAGCTAACGTCGGAAGAGCCCCGCAGCACTAAGATGATTTCGACTTACGCAGGATTACAACAATAGTGGTCTAAAACGAATCGTCAGTTGTTTGAATTGTTTACAATAACTTCATATGGTTCATGCTGTCTTTTGATGATTACGGGTGATAGATAATGTTATGGTCTGACTAGCATGGTACTGCTGCTGAGTTTTTCTTGTGAATGATTTACTTTTCAAAATATATGCAAAATACGAAAAAGCTCCTAATTGAATCTGCCTCTTCCGCTGGAAAACGTTCTTATATCTGTCAGTTCTAGTGGACCAAATTCACTGGGTTCTCTGAATTAGAGGAAAAATATTAGGGTGAAAATAAAATTTTTATTCGACATATTTAAAAACACTTGAATGATTAAATTAGCTGGCGAAAAATTCGGATAATATAAAGAATTTTCAAGCAAATTTTATTCCGAAGGCTGAAATTTCCAACGATTTCATGAATAGGGCCCCCTGGGCCGATATTGCTCCATTTTTATTAAGAATCTTTTATTTTATAAACATTTCAGGGTGAACAAATTTAACCGGAAATGACGATTTATTTCCAAAAAACAGTTGTTCGACAAAAAAAATCGACCGGATTGTTAGATGGATTAATTGATCGAGACGAAACTTCATACTTAAACTTTTTTCTTAAACTAGCAAACCTCAGTGATTTTTGGCCGAAACAAGTCCATCGGAAGTGACAGCTTCCAAGGGAGTTTTTCAGATGAATTTTCTAAAATTTAAGCGTAAATGACGATTATAGACAAACATCTGTTTTTTACTTTCTGTTACGTAGCACTAAAATAGAGTATGGTATTCATGACAATTTTGGCCCGTGACATTTTGGCTGATTTAGCTTTCGTTACATCGCGGAACACAAAAAACTTGTTATAAAACGATCTTAATGTGTATGTGAGTGCGCGTTTTCTTGCAGTATCACTGTCTGTACAGCCCAGACGGTTTGCCTGATCCAGGTAAAACTTCATAATTAAGGTTTTTTATTAATTCGGAGATCCCACTGTTTTTTGTCTAACAGCGGTCCTCCGGAAGTGGCGGCTTCAATAATAGCGTTTTTGTATTTTGTAAATATTTTGAAAAGGATTTTCAAAATATTTACAAAAAGCGATATTTAAAAAAAAAATTGTTTTTAAATTTAAATTTGGCCCAGTTCAGCCAAGACGGGTTGATATATCGGGATGAAAGTTAATACTTCAGGGAAATTTGGCTGGATTAAGTTCATGGAAGGTGACAGCTTCCTTGGAAGCTTTTTAATTTGTTGAAAAGCTTATGGCATTTACGAGAAGACGATTAAAACAAAAAGATTGTAAATTAAATTTCAAATAAAATTAGTTTAACCAAGTTTTAAATTTTACTGGAAATTCCGAGTTTTGACGAAAAAAAACTTCAGTTTACCAAACCACATTTCTTCACACCAGTGGCACTATTCTGGTAATTCCCCGGGAATAGGGAACTGAGGAAAGATTTTACATAGCTTTTATCTATAAATCAGTTTTTTCTGGCCTATACTGAGAAAAAAAGTTTGATGTAAATATTTGTAAATTGGGAATAATTTTTCCATAGCGAAATTATCAGTGAAAGTTATTCCCAATTTTATTTTGTTTTTTACCTTAGTATGCCAGAAAAAAATTATTTAAATAGAATTTATATGTAAATTCTTTCCCCAGTTCACGGGGAATTACCAGAATAGTGCCACAGATGGAATAACTTTTCTGATTAAAACTTCATACTAAAGAATTAGCGGCTTCCATTGGAGCTTTTCAATTGTTTGCAATGCAGAATAAATTTTTAACAAGGGGGTTTACCTCACACAAACGTTAATCTAAACCAAAAAATTATTTACGTGATTAACAGCGATATTCTTCGATTGAATCCATTTGTGTGTGGAAACGGTGTATTGGAAGTTGGTGGCAGGTTGGAGCATTCCCGGAAAGGATTGCCAAAAGAAATCCATTGATAATGATTGACATTTTTTGTACCCATGTATAAGTGATAGCGTATACTTAATAAAATGAAAGTGGATAAACTTGTTTGGCTAGGTAAGGGTCATCATAATTCAAAATTCCCCAAAGTCTTTGAAGAAGCGTCTTGTGTCAAAACTCGTAAAGATTTGAATTAGGGGTCAAGTCCACGAAGGAACGAGAGATTAGAAGTGTAACTCAGACTACGAGCTACATATTTTGAAATACCTTTGAAAATACAACTGTATTGACGACCGGATCTCCCCAAACGACCAGTACCCAGTCTGCTGAAGAGAGCTCCCGAATGGCCCATCGACCCCGGAAGGCCGATGCCCAGCTGCAACGAAGAAGCATTAGAAGGGAGGGACGTCTCTCCATAAGACCAAGCCTCTTTTCACCAGGAGAGACCTCCAACGAATCTTCCACATTTCATACTTCGACAGCATGAAACCGCTGAAGTGTTACGAGGAGACCGCTGGATTTTACGGTCGTCCCGAATGGACGACACATTTGCTGGACCCGCCACTCCAACCCTGTGGATGCCCTGCCAAAGGGATGGATGGGAGTGACAAGCTCAGGAGAGTTATTTGCCAGTTGATGGATTCCAGGTAACTTTGTAGCCCCACACGGTTAGTTTTTTTAAAGATGTATTTCATTGGTTGTAGGTGTTCTGATCTCGCCATTTTAGTTAAGTCAAATACAATATCAACAGCATTTATGACAAAAGGTAATAGGGATTCAGAAATTTTAAATGTGTCAATGTCGTTGCTGAAGACAAGATCCAATAATCTATCACGATTATTAGCAATTGTGTTTATTTGGTTCAAATTATAACCAAGCATGGCGTCCACAAATAAAGATTCCGCATCTGTTGTTATATTGCAAGGTAAAATACAGTTTAGTTCTGGGTCCAAATTCCAAGTTATATTTGGAAGATTAAAATCTCACCGACCAAATGGCACAGTGGTTAAAGCTTTGGCGTTTGGATCGGGAGGTACCGGGTTCGAATCCCGATAGGGGCAGGATGCAAAGTGAAATTTGATTAACAGATTTCGATCTGTGGTGAAATGTAACACATCTATGACCCCCTGTCGGTGTGCAAAACCCATGGGCCGACCCATCTTCCATGCCGGTATAGGCTGGCATGGAGCTTGCAATGTGCAGATGGTCTTAAATCGGTCCTATAGCCGTACGTCCTCGAGTTGGCCGGTAGGCGTAAAGTAAGGACGTAAAAAGCATAACCGCGGAAGAGCAGGGTGAGCCTTGAGCCCCAAAACAGATCGCATAGTTACTAATAAAAAATAAAATAAAAAAAAAATAAAAAAATAAAAAAAAAAAAAAAGATTAAAATCTCCAAGCACAAGAACTAAATCTGACGAGTTTGTTGTATTAATAACTTCATCAATCGCATCAATGCAAGTTGCATAATGATCACTATTTGATTGAGGTGGTATATATGCTGCGTAGATGATTAGATTGGTTTGGTTGATTCTGATTTTTACACCGATCTGTTCGACTCTCGATGGGGCTAAAGTTACTGGAGCATTCCACAGTTTAGAATGTACTGCTATCAGTACGCCACCACCCGATTTCTTCGAACTAGTTTCAGGAGACCGATCGCATCTATAAACAACGTAGTCCTGGCCAAAAAATTCGCTGCTCCTTATGTCGGGTTTTAATGAAGTTTCCACAATTACATATATAGGGTAGTTTGTTTGATGAACAAATTGATAGAATTTGGATGCTTTTGATGCCATTTTATTTACATTCTGATAATAAATTGTAATGACATCTTTGCCTGAATTTTTACACGGTTTTGAAGATGGTTTGGTAGTATTTGGTGATTTGTAAAGTCAAGTGGTTTGTCTGGTTGGCCCCGAAAAGCGAAAATAATTACTTTTTCGAGCAAATTCAAACTCTTTAATAAATATGCTAGACGGCCAAAGTTTAGAGTTTAATATGGTGGTAAATATTTCGTCTTCAACACTGAAACGATAGGATACATATTCATACTGGCCTCCGTTTTTAGCCTTTGGAACCATTCTGATTGCATTAACCGTTTTAAGCTGGAAATTATCATTTAAAAAGCCTTTGAATAGTTCATCAGTAACAGATGAGTGTATCCTACTAATAAAAATCCATCGTCTTGGTTTAACTACGCTGATTGAGTTAATGTGGTTTGTACCAATCGGCAAGGACGAACAATCCGAATTTGATGTTGATGCAGTCGAAGATGACGTCGAAATTTGTGGTGGTGGAACAACAATGATGGCGTTATTCGCCACGGTATCATCTTGGGGTAATCCCATATTTATAACTCCTGCTTGTTTATTATTAACCTCCGGTGTAGATAATTTTCCGCGCGATCGCGTTACTGGTCGTTCATTAATATTGCTGACATGGTTATCAGTGGTCACTATATCACGATTTAGTTGAATACTATTTAATTGGGGGTTCAACACAGAATCTAACTTATCAATCTTATTCGAAAGTTCCTCGATTTTATGAAATAGAACTTGCACATTTCGATCACACATTTTGATGGTATATACTGGGTAAATTTTGTATGCCCTCTGTATGGCAACAATTGCTCGTCCACAGTGATGCATTCATAAGGTTTGTAACCTTTCTGTAAAGTATTATTGAGCATAAGCCATAGGCCATATATTGGAGCAACCTTATCACATTTTACACGATTAGCACGAGTATTTTCATTGTCGAAACGTTGCAACATCTTAAAGCGATCACGAGGCATTGATGCTCGAATAAGATGCGAAAAATGTAACCTCCATAATTTTTCATATACGCTCATTATTCGATTTGTAGACCTCTGCTTCAATTAAGCTTCCTAAAAATGAGTCAAATTCTTCTGACATGAACAGATTGGATTTTCTTTTTATTTGGTCTTTTAGTCGGATCAGAAAACTTTACCAAAAACTCATTGTTTAATCTGTCAGCAATTCTGTGACCTTTCCGATTGCTTTCTCGTAGAATTATGTCAATCATTTCACTTGATATAAATGACCGAAAGGTTTCTTTCGCTGTGAAATTTCTGCTGAAGTTCGCTGCTACTCCCCTTATGCACATGATATTGCGACACAACGTTTGTGTTTGTGGAAGTGGGGAGTTAACCCATTGTGTGCCATCTTTACCCGTTAAACCATCTGACAACTGTCCTTCTTCATCATAGCTCTCACATAGAGACAACTTCTTCGTCCTCAATAATAAGCAGCATCCGATTATTCGGAAGCAACAACCACTAGATCCGGAATATATTCTTCATCAAATTCTTTGTTAATTTATATTTGGGTACTATTTTATACCCATTCCAGTCTGCTATGGGTGTTTTTATTCAATCACATAAAGATTAATATTTTTTGTATTAATTAACTTTTTAAAATTTGCTCTAATATTATGAATTTATTTAACATAATTATAATTTTTAATAAAATTTTCACTAATTTGCGTTTATAAAATATTAACAGTGTAAATCATCAAGCTTAGAACAATTCAATATGGCGACGTAAAACGTCCTGTTAAAAAATAAAAGTTTTAAATTTAATTTGGCACTTCAAAGTAAAATTAATTTCTTAGGTCGTGTTTCAATTGGTTTAAATGCCGCATAAAAATTTAAAAAGTTAAAAATTTATTCGTGGTAAATATTTTTTAACTTTTTAACTTTTTATGTGTTTCAATTGGGTAAAATTTTGACAACAACATGGTTGCTTATTTTACGTTTAATTGTGAACATATATAGACAATTTAAATATGAAAACATGTAAAATAAATACTTTTTAAATATATATTAGTCAATTATGGTCAGTTTACATATATATCATTGCTATTTTCACAAAATTTTTACATGGAAATTTTTTATTTACAAACAAATATTTTTGCCAGCCAAATGTTTTCTGTATAAAAATTTTATCAGCTCTTGAAGCGGATAAAAAGTTTGACATTTTTATTCACCACATTTTTTAACCTTTTAACTTTTTATGCGGTATTTAAACCAATTGAAACACGCTCTTAGTTGAAAATCAATTATCAATTTTATGGCCTACTAATAGAATAAGTTTAGTGTAAAAATTTTCATTTGTTTCGGAAATATTTACATCAAACTAATACTATATCAGTAGGTCAGAAAAATACAATTTAGTTAAAAATGCTATGAAAATATGTTTCCCTATTCTCAGGGAAAGCGAGAACAGTACCACTGGGAGAATAAAAATAAGGATCCGTCCTACCCATTTTATGTGAGTAAAAGATTGAGTCACTCAGTATTTTTTTATAAATACTATATAGTATAGTTACTAGTAGTTACTCTATCCCATATTGTAAATGCGAATATTTCAGACTATTTGTTAACACTAAGTGTTGCAATGCGACATTTAAATATTTAATGAGTTTAATTTTAAGTTTTTTGATTGCGAAATTTAAATTAATTTTTATTTTTATAAAAGGAAATATAATTTTTTATGCTCAATGTTTGTTTTTCATTTTATTGGGTTAAGAAGTATACAAAAGTAGAAGGAAATTAATTTTTTTTTATCGTTCTTCTGCTTTACTGTTTTGAATGGTTTGTTTGAGTTTCCTGTCAAGTTTGTTTATTATGTCTAAGCTTTTCTTGTAAAAGCTATTGAAAAGTTTATTAAAGTGCTAGTACTAGTGATTATCAAAGTGGTCAAAAACTTTTCCAATTTATTGTGAAAATGGTTTATTTCTGAAAACATTAAGAAGGTAAATGAGGAAAAGTGTCTGGGGCATTTTTTTGTGTTTTTCCATAGTATTGGAAACAAAAATTTAAAAGAACTAAATACGGTCGTCAATTTTTGGAAGATTCCGAGTCTGGCTAGGCTAATTTATATCACCACAGCACTAAATCTCTGAATTTTCTCACTTGGCAACGAGATTGAGTTTTTGATTAAAATTATTTAGAAGGATATTAGGACATCATCTGATGCTTCATTTATAGATTGAATCCACCTCCTATCGTAATATAGGTATACCTACTAGTCTGTTTAGGCGAGGTAATTTAAGACGTTTCTGTTCCAGGTTACCCACCAAATATCGCGGTATTTAACAAATCAATACTTATCCTCGGAATAAAACATGGTTCGTTTGTAACATGGGCGAATCATTACTTCGATTTGTATCCGATAATCGCCTCCCCATAAACATAGCGACTCTAAATGTTTCATTTAAATTACTGATACGCCTTGAAGTTCACATACTTCCGGTGTATCTAGATCACAATTCTGTAATAGGTTTGGTCTATTTTACACATGTATGATGCGCGATTAGTAAGTTGTTGACTCTTCGTGAGTTATTTACCCTACTACTGTTGATATTCTGCTTAGTTTCAATGTGCAAAGCTTAATTCCATGAGAAGGGTCACAAATTACACTACTATACGATTTGTCAAGGAATAATGATCGGAAATTTGTTTTCGGCCTCAAATCTATTTTTCAAAAGTTATAACGACTGCGGTGTGTATACCTCTGTGGGTGTATACTCTCTATTGAAGTAGTTCTGAATTATTATTTTATGTAAAAAACTAATCTTTTTAAGGAACATACTCGGAACTCCTTGAGATTTTTGTTATGCTAGAGAAAATGTAATTGAGTGTAATACAAAAATTGATCGTTTAAATTATTTTACTCGGCCTTTACGAATCGAACAGGGATGATCGAAGTGGGTATGAATTAGTACATCGAAGTGAGGTTACCAAGACGTTGGAAGTTTGGTTTCGAGCTCAATAGCTTTGAATTCTTCAAATCAAAAAATTCGGTTGTCTCATCAGACTGAGTTTCAACGACATAAAATTAGCGATAAAAATTGAAATAGACTCTAGATTTATTTCAACGAAAAAATCGACGTCGCCAGCTTCGATGGTATGTCTGTGAAGTTAGCCCGAAAAATATCCCGAAGAAATGCGATGGCAACACTATAAAACGAATATCACGACATTTTTCAGTGTCATCCCGAAAAATTTTCTATATCATGCTAGTTTTGAATGTCATCCCGAATTTTTTTTACTATTTTGACATTTCTACTATCATAATATTTTTTTTTTTTTTTGTTATCCCGAAAAAGAATTCCAATACAGAAAATTTCAGTAAACAAATAGCGACAGGTGTTCGAACCATCCCGAAACCAAAAAAAATATTGAAGCGCAGAAATTTATATCACGAGAAATTAATTTAATAACAAACAATTTACTGGCGTGGTTAATCCAAAAACGCAAAATCAAGCACTCTGGTTATTAGTAAGAAAACAATTATTGTGGATCGAGTCTATTAGTCAAATTTTAGATATAGTCGTGTGAAGTCGTAGTAGATATTAATTAACAGAGCAAGGTTGGTATGGAATTTGTAGAGGAGGGATCCACCTTTCAAACGCCAAAATTGTTTGTAGTTGTGCTTCTGATGTAAAAATTGCATATTATAATAAATTAATAACCATTTATCTTGGACACAATTTTTATTTTATGATTTGCTATCTAGTATATATCTTGTATATTTACAAAAAATAATTTTCATTGCAGCGTAAAATCAAATAAACATCGTTAAGGTAATTTTCAATTAATTTTTAAAGTTTTATGGCCCGATTCTGAAATTGTAAAAATTCTATAGCTGCAAATTTATAGAAATTGCTTACAGAGAAAAAGGTGCAGGATTCTAAAAAATTAAGTTCACAAAATGTAGACTTTTCGCCGCTGTAAATCAATACGAAATAAATTCGCAGCTCTAATCGAATTATATTTTATTTTAAAATATTCTATCAATTTTGATGGTGGTACTCGAATATTCACATAAACGTTTTTCTGTGTATATTGTCTGTGTTATTATTTTATATACACTTATATATTTTAAGTACAATAATCTTTTTTTTATAACTCCGTGTTAACTACTAACGAGAGAGACCGCCTTTTTTTATTTGTTTGTTAAGCTTATATAGGGGTTTAAATCGATTACAGCTCCTCACTGTATAATTACTAGTACTAATCTAAATATTAATCTAGTACAATATATTAAATTATTTTAGGGCTTTTTCGCTTAAAATATTCTTACATAACAAACCTTTGGCCTGTGTTGCGACGAGTTGGCATTACAGTTCTTCGGTCGCTTTGAAGTTTTGTTTGAAAAAGTATATTTAAATAATTTATCAAAGGCTTTAATGAAGCTTAATTTATATTATATTGATGTGTCCAGGATTTCAAAAATTCATTCAGCGGTAATTTTCTTCAGTACTGACGAATGAATTAGAGAAGATGTTATTGGCATCGGTATTTTCAAGTCCATCGGCCAGAGTCATTAGTTAAATGTATTGCTGTTGCGTGATCGGACATTTTACTTAACCCCGATGTTGTACGACGATGGTTTGATGAGATTTCACTTTCCAAATTGCATTGCTTTTGACTCTGATTTTGATTAACATTAGATTCAAATCTTTTGTTGAATATTTTCAATTTTTTCGCAGATAATTTTCTGAAGCGTCTTCGATAGGTATGTTTTAATTGGTTTGTTTTAATTGTTTCCAATTAAATAAATATTTTTGAGATTTATCCATTTGATCAAGTGTGAAATGTTACAAATATAGTGAACAATCAAATTTAACATTCTATTACATTAAACTACAATAAACCATATTTTGATCAATATTAGACACCGTAGATAAAACAAATGAATAAATCAAATTAATTGTTTATAATTTAAAAAGTTGATATATGGTTCACTATGACTATGTATCTAGAACAAAACCAATATACGTCTTTTAAAATTATACCAACCAGTATAATGACCACTTTGTGACTTTCGAAACATTTTTTGAATAATCTTATTCGAAACTAAAAAATCTAATTTTTATATAGACATAAAAAAAATCCTGAGTAAAATGTATGAGTCCTTATGACTTCGTGTCACCCGAAAATCTAATTTATGATGTTTTGCTAGGTAGTGGTCAACCTGGTGATCGAATTGTGATGTCAAACCTCCAAACAAACTAACTAAGGACCGATATATGATGAAACAAAAAATAATATATGACTTATGGTTTACTGGCATCTATCGAAAATGGAGTTGTGGTTTGGATTTTTTCTCTCAGTGTTAAAATGAATTGGAGTCAGTTGGAATTCAAAAGAATTCAATGTATTTTTTTCTAGTGGAATTAAATGGAATACAGACACAAATCAATACAATGCATTGTGGTATACAATATTTTCCAGATTTTTATTCGGCGCGTAACTGAACAACGATGATGGCTTGCCACCTGTCGAACATGCGAGGTGCAACTGACCATGAGAAAAGCACGGAAGTTCCAGATTTATTACGCACACTTCCAACGATTGAATTTGTGATTTCTTAATTCGTGATTGTGAACGTCAAACGAACGAATTCGCTTGAAATCAAACGGAATGTCAGTTGGAGTTAGAGGAATTCTCGGAATTAGAACATCCTCTCCTTTGAATTTGCACTTAATGATAGTCGCTTGAATCACGTTGTTCATCAGTTTCTTTTTCTTCGCAACCAGATTTGCGGTGTTATTCCCGGCAAATCACGCGCATTCAAAAACTCAGTCGGATAGTTGGTTGCCTCGTCTTGATTGGTCACACAGTCAACGAATTTGTAACAATGAATTTCCCCAGCAATGTTGTTTTGAATCAAGTAACTCAGACTGTGATTCATATAATTTCGGCGGATGTCCGGAAACATTTTCGTGATAAGCTCTTTCTTCGACGTCGTGAACCAAGCGCCAAGCGACAACAGTTGTTTGGAAAAATTAACAGTTGATGAGTCGTTCTATAACAATACTATCATGTTCGTGGTCAACTGCAACTTCTTTACATAGCGCCACCTACAGCTATTGAACTCGGAATGGCAGGTAGCGTTTGACGAAAATCGCAGACCAGTATAATCATGGCTGCACCAAAACGCCTCGAGTCACTTCGTAAATCCTTCATCGTTCCATTAAACATTTCCAATGATTGTTTTCCTTGTGCACTGATGATTTTGGCTTCTTGTAATACCTTGGCCATCGTCGAGATCTTGGCAACTGAGCACACTAGCTTGTCATTCGTGTGGATTTTCATCGACAACTTGTTCGACATTTCGATCGTATACTTGTTTTCGTTGCAATTCGAATTTTATTGGCCGGCGCAGAAGCAGTGGCTTGGGCAAGTGATGAGTCCAGATGTGAGTTGTTTTCCAGCAGATCCAGGCGTCGGTAAACTTCTCAATAAGTGGCGCTAAACACACCATTTATACTAAGAAGCGATTCGAACGAAGTAGGACCACGAACATGGAACAAAAGCAAAGGGAGACAGAAGCATTCTTCTTGCTGTGGACACACGGTCAAGCGCATCAGTCGAATTCACATCGACGTATCCTTCAACAGGTTGATTTTTTCGTCGTTGAAACTTTAACGGGGACTGACCACTTTGACAAATTTCGAAGAAATTCGTGAGTGTTGTAGCTGGTGATCGTGGTGCTCGTTGTGCTGCATTAGCTTCCTAGAAATAGACACGTTGTTCATTCTCCAAGTGCACCCACAAATGTTGAACAGTGGGTTGACGTTCATGTAATGCAAATGAGAAAATACGCCAAATCGCCTCATTGCAACTGACATAACGGCCCAATTGATAACTTGATACTTCGTCATTTGCATTCGGAGCAACAATTCCCAACACTGCCAGGTTGCTACCTTTGTTCACGTATTTGCAAACATATGTAATGGACTTAATGGAGCTACAGTACTCAACATTGCAGTGTGTTGCGAATGTTTTCGATAAAAGCTTGCAGTACGGAACGATCCAGCGATTATCGACCATGATACCTTTTTCCTTTCACCGTCATCGTGGCTGTTTTGTCACCATCTTTGTTGGGAACATGTTGAGTAAAATCGTGATCAATGTTATAAAAAAAATTAACACTATGAAATTTTCAAGAAGAATACAGCAGTTCGGAGTAGAAGTGGTCAGATTAGCAAGTTGCCTCCGTAAGTTGGCCAAAAATTATTTTGTTTTTGTGGTCAACTTAGACAAAGGGTTTTCTGTATATTTTATGGTAATATTATTTTATATTAACTAAAATCTCCGGCGACAGAAGATCAAAGTAAACGGATCACTCAATCACTACAGACGAGAATTGTAAGTAGCTGTCGACTTGTTTACGATTAGTCAACTTTGTCTAGCAGTAGTCGATATGTCAAAGTTGTGGACGAGTTGTCGATGAGTTGTTGACGCGATCACGTAAAAATTAGTAAATAGCGCGTAAACTCCCATCTCTGTGTACCACCGCGGTTTATTTGAGAGTAGTACTAATATGAAGAAGATTAAATTTTCCCTGATAAATGCATAATGCTGACATTTTCAGGGAGCAATCACTACGATGACCTGTTATTGGTCTCCGAACAGGGCAGCATACTCAGAAACAAGGAGCAATCTCTAAACCAGATATCCCCAATACAAATTTTAGTGTATGTCCTTTTCTTATAAAATCGACCATAGTTTGGAATAAAAAAACTTCTTTAAAATTTCCTCTTAATATTTTATTTTGCCCATGGTAATCAGAAGAGTAAACTACTAATCATATTCAAATTCCTATACTAACTTCGACGAGAATGACCGGAATTCTAACAGACAAAATTATTTATTTTATAGAATTAACTAAATTACAATAACGTTACATATTTTAGACAATGACCGATTAAAGCTGATAAATATATAATAAATATAAACAGTAAATGCAAACGATTATATTATAAAAGCATTATTTAGTAAAACTTTGTCATATCCTTAAAGCTCTGAATTTTATATAAACTAGAAACAAAAACTTTTTTTATATATACTCGTATACCCAGACACAAAATCACAACTTTATTTTTTTCCAATTTTTTATTTAAATATTAATTTAATTTAATCTTTTACTGAAGAGTCAGCACAAAACAGGAACTACTGGCTGAGCAAAGCGTATATACAGACAAAAAATTAAAATATCCCCAAGAAATCTTGAAGTGAACACAAGTTTTTTTTTCGTAACAGTATAAATAAAAAATGTTTTGGGAGCTTTCAAATAAAAGTTTTATCCTATTGCCAGTAACAAAATAATGATAATAAAAAATTAACAGAAGTAAACTTTTATTTCAGAATTCCCTTGGAACACGAACCAAAAAAGGATTTTCTTACGAATACACCGATACAGTTATGTCTCGCAGGTAACGAAAGGATTTGAATAACATAAAAACAACTTTTTATTGATTTCGCTTAGAATGTTATATTGTGTGTGTAAGTCTTTTTAGCAATCGGTATAACACAACAAAATTTTAGTGAAAAATTTGTAATACAAAATTGTCTTCAATTACACTAAAAATAAAAAAAATCAGAAAATACCTGAATTTTAAAAACTTTAATTTGTTTTGCATACCTGAGATATCATGTCGTGTACATATCCATATAGATACATATACAAATCGGCGACGATGAGGAAAAGGAAGTACCTCCATAGTTTTTGCCTCAAAATTATGTGAGAAAAATCAAAAAGTTTTTTTTTTTACATTTTTTGTATTCCTGACGGATCGTGACTTTTAAGTAGAGCTTAACAAATTTTTCATTGATGTTTGCAATTTTTTACGCTATCACAAAGTTTGGAGCAAAGAGCAACGTGCAAGGAAACAGAAAAAGTATTTGAAGAATTTTTTTTTAATTATTTGAAAAGTTTGTAATACAGAGGGAACTTACTTATGGCGTGTGCAGACAGATGACGCATATTCAAATAAGGTAAACATTATTAGTATAATTCGATGGTATGATGTATCCATGTGCCTCTTACCTGAAACGATAAAAAATTAAAAAATTATTAATTTATTAAAAGCTTTTACAGTTAAATAGTTAATAAGTAATTAGAAATTATTTTAATCGTTTTTCATTTAATTTCGTTTCATTAGAATTTAAATAAAATTACTGTGTTTTATCCTATTCAACGGTTTCTAAATTTTTGCTTTGTAGATAATGCGTAACTAAGATAATTTAATGCTGTTGATTAACGGTTCTCATTATTTTACGGATTCTGAGAAGTTTTTGTATCTAATAAAGGTAACCCACGTTTAACATGAACTGTTATTTTTTATATTGCAGACGACGTTTTTCTAAGTATTCGTGTTAATTAATATACGGTTTTGCTAAATTATGGCTTTCAATATTAATCCGTGTTAACTAAACAACGTGTGTTAACCAATGTTAACGAACTTTAAAAATCTTTTAATGCTAGAAAATTATCCACACCCACCGAGAGTGAAAAAAATATCATTCACCAACACAAAATATTCGTGGCATAAATTACTAAATTAAATACTAAATTACGTTGGAATAAATCAATAAATTATTTTACGCAGGTAGAACTATTGTTCATCGGTGTAAATGGTATGACGTCTTCTGCTTTATGAAAATGACATATGTTTGCCTTGTACATTTTAAACCCTGAAATTAATAGATAAAATGTGGTTAATTTTAAAAGAAATTTGTTTAATGGACATCATGTGGAACACCCTTCCCTTACGTGTGAACGTAACTCTCAGCTGTGAAGTATCGGAGCGGGTAAGGAAGCTTGTTAAGTAGTCGATGGTGGCAAATCCTAAAACTATTTGAACCGGCAGCTGTTTCACTTGAAATTGACATTTTGTCAATCGGAGGATGCGTGTTACTTAAATATGTAAATGAAACGGAATAATAATTTACCGTTATGTGGCAGACAGAGACAATGCAACGACAATTTCACCTTCAATGTCGTGGCTAAGGACGAATGTAAAGAAAATGCTAATATTTTTCTAGTTTCATTTAAAACCTGGATAATATAAAACCGTTTTGAATATATATTTAAATTTCACAAAGTAACGTACATAATTAGTTATCAAATTTACTGTACAAATTTAGACAGGGAATGTTTTGCGAAAAATCAGGATAATCATATTCAAAAAGCAAAAGTCAATCTTGTTCGAATTTCCAAGCACCAAACAATTTAGCATTCCAAACACCAAACATAAATCAACACAAGCTAAGCTAGAAAAAATAATCAAGAGCTCTCCATCCAGGGGTGCGCACAATTTAGAAAATTTTGTACTTGACCAAATTTGATAAATTTTTTTAGGCCAACTGGGATATCCCTAGAGATCTAAACACAATCTCAAGAACATGGTGTGTTTGATGGGGACCATGTCAGTTAGAAAAAATAACCAATAGCACCCCATCGAGGGATGGGAACAATTAAGTGTGTTTTGTATTTTGAAGATGAGAATTTTTAATCGGAGACGATGGAGAGTACTTGATTATCAATGAGGGGCGAGCTGTTTATAAAATTCCCTTGTGCTTTATTTTTATACAGTTTTTAATTTTTTTTAAAGTAGTTCTTATATACTCAGGTAAGTTAGCTTTTGAAATGTATCTAAAAAACTCCACCGCTTGACAAATATCGGGTTTTCAAATAGGGACATAGCAATTTTGTATTTTAATATGAACCCTTGGACGTTTTCATGATCTGTCAACATCCAAACGTCAATCAAAGTGAAGTTCACAAACAAGCAACGCTTGGAGATTATTAAAAATTACTACCGCAATTCTGAGTGGGTGGTCGCTTCTTTAAGAGCACTTACTCCAATTTATGGTCATAATAATCCTCCCGTAAGTCTGTGCGTGCTTTAGCGAGTAATTTTGATTCAAAATATTCACTATTGGATGTTGCTGTGCAAACATACCCCCTTACGATCAAATTAACTCGAAAACTGAAGTCGGAAGTGTGATTGGACCGTATTTTTTCGTCGACGAAAATGACTGCCATGTTATGGCCAATGGAGTTCACTATCATGCCACGTTGGAAGACTATTTTTGGCCAGATATTGGATAGATTTATGAAGGTTTCAAAATATGAGACTTTTAACAACGGTGGGTTTGGCATTTCATCGCCTATGAAGCTAAAACACCACTTGAAAAAAAAATACTATTTGAATTAACTGAAACCTAAAATGAATTTAATATCTCAGATATTAGGTAAACAGGTGGCCTCGAAATTGAATGCACTCCTAATCTTTGATTTTTCTTAGCCATGGTTTTCATTATATTTTAGCTTTCATTTAAAACCGACAGCTTCACAAAATTTAGTCGAGAAGCGTTCGCCACAGCCCTTTAAATTTAGAATTATTTTGGAGTTTGGAGTTTTTTAGTTAGTTTTACTTGTAATCTTATGTCAATCCGTCAGGTCTCAGGAAGGCCGGAAAATAAAAAAATCTATTATCTGCTAAATTCGAAATAAATCCGAAAATAAGTTTTGTAAGGTTTCATAACATAGAGCGTTTGCCTGAATCTATATTTGCTAATTGCTTTCTTCATTACACAAATTTTGATTCCAGCTACATTTTATCCCAGTTACGGTGATCTCCGCCCATGTAACTCCGTATGGTCTGCAGAACGAATAGTTGCTGAGTGTGAGAAACTAATCTCAACTCCAATTCATAGAAAAATTATAAAAATTCACAAAAATTACTCTTAATCTTCCCCTATCTAAAGGGATAAACCGATAGTCCGGCCAACAAATAGTTACAGAGTTTGAGGAACTTTATCTTAACTACACCCCACCTCGCGATTTAACGACGTTAACTTTCTTTTTATGGGGTTACATTAAGTCGTAGGTTTATGCAAACAAGCCAACAGCGTTAGAGAAGCTCAGACATAATATCGAACGCAAAATCGTCTACATTCCGGCCAATATGTGAGTAAAAATGGTGAAAAATTAGCTCCAAAGAATCGATTACTGTAGTTAAATAAAACATGTGTACTGTACCTGGAATAAATTTCCGCCCAATGTGTCAGAAAACTGTGAATTGAAAATATTCAAATTAAATTTCATAATGCATAAAAAACACTCAGCGATTTATTTTCAAATTTCATTTTACAGCACCTTTAATTCGGAAGCAGTTCACAAATTCCACTCGTTCACTACTCACCAAATTCAATTTTATTGTTCACTTTAATATGTCACTATACTTTTCTACTTTTATTCACTGTTTATTGGTTAAATTACAGTTTACATATATTAAGATCGCTGTTTGAGATTGTTCTATTTAATGCATCTGGCGATGTATGTGTATTGCAGTTGTAAATCACGTTCATGGAGATGTGTTCACGAATATTGCATGTCATCATTTCCCCTGTGACTTGGTGATTATTGCCGCCGATTCTTCAACTGGGTTCGAACTCCCGAACTTTGGGTTGATAACAGTGATGGTGTATACCTTTACCACTCGTCCAAAAAGTGATATGCTTGTGTAGAGTAGAATCCGTAACAATATTCAGAGGCGCTGACACAATCTAAAGAAATTTGTATTATGACCAAATATAATAAAAATTCTTCGGCCAACTGAAATATCCTTAGAGGTTTCAGCACAACCTTAGCTTCGAGATTTTTCAAGGTTCAAAAAAAGTATCTTTAAAAAGTTTTTGTGCCTGATTTATCGGGATGAAACTTCAAACCTAAGCTTTTTCCATAAATTAGAAGATCACAGTAAATTTATCGGCTCATCGGAAGTAAAAGCTTCTATAGGAGCTTTCTCGTATTAAACTAGATGTGGGAGCTTCCACAGAAGCCTTTTTGTTTATTTATTTAAATGTTTTGAAAGTAGAGATGATATCACATACCTTAGGATAATCCACTTCGACTAATCATAATAAAGCACCATTTATATGATGTAACGGACAGACACGAATTAGTAAAGCATACAGTGCTTTATGATGATGTCCAGTGATTTATGATGACAGAACTAATTTATCATCATAAAGTAAGGGACTTTTATTGTGTTATAAATTGAATTACTGATATAGTCAATAACTCAAACGTGTTCATATTTGTGGATGTCGTGAAAATTTTTCGCGCGGTCAATGGAATGCTAGATGGCGAAACTTCAAGAAAACATAGATAGATTTAGTGGTGCGATCGAATCTAACTCTTTGTTAATACAGATGTGGAGAATCAGCCGCTTGAAGGGTAGATGAAGATATTCCGATTAACTCGTACGATGAAATTACAGTTGAAATCTGGAAAACTATGTTGAATAACTGGATTGTACAGCTGTTAAATAGCATACACATTATCATTTTTAATGACATCATTTTAAATTATGTATTTCTTCATTTACTCGTTCACATACTCATTTAAAAATATCATTTTTTGGAAAATTTGTAAATCACACTTTAGTTTGTTTTTGACAGATTAAGAAGTTTTATCTTAAACATAAATTTAAAATAATATTTAACGGAAAAAGGACATGAATAATAAAAAAAGGCTTGTGTTTGCATAATCTTAGCACTTGGAATCGACAAAAAAGAACGAAAAAAACGTCGATGGATTAAAAAGTGGATTACTAAAAGAAATAAATTTTCGCACATGAATGTGATAAATGAATTAAAGATAAGTGAACCACTTGATTTTAAAAACTATTTTCGAATGAGTCGTGAGAATTTTGAATTTTTATTAAGGAAGATAACACCAATAACAAAAAAACAAGATACACAGTTCAGAAATGCTATTCCTCCTAATGAAAAGTTAGCAATAACGCTCCGATATTTAGCAACTGGAAGAACGTTTGCGGATTTGAAGTATTCTGCAGTTCTGGGTGAATCTACAATTGGGAAATTGGTAATAGAAACATGTCAAGCTATAAACACTGTTTTGAAAGATTACATTAAGGTATGTTTTACTTGAGTAAATGTTCTTAATGGCTGTCGTTAATGCTAATTATGAGTTCATTATGGTTGATGTCGGTGCAAATGACTGTGTATCGGACGGAGAAGTCATCTTCTATACAACTTTTTGGCAAAAATTAGCAAACAATTCGTTTTGTATACCGCAGGATGATGCGGTACCAAATACAGATTCTAAGTTTCCCTTTGTTTTTGTGGGAGATGATGCTTTCAGCATGTCCGAACACTTATTGAAACCTTATAGTGATCAAAACCTTACTAACGAAAAACAAATTTTCCACTATCGTTTGAGTCGCGCCCGACGTGTCGTTGAAAATGCGTTCGGTATATTAACTTCGCGGTTTCAAATTTTTGATAAACCAATACGTCTAAATCCTCAAAAAGCAGCATTGATTACAATGACATGCTGTTTTCTACACAATTTTTTAATTAAACATAATAATACAAATTATGCTTCCAGATCCATATTGATATCTGAAAACATAAAAGCTGGAGAGGCCAAAATTTTAACAATAATTAACAATAATGTGTTAATTTTCCTTTTCACATCTTCGATACTTGCATTAACTTTCATTTTCTTTAAAATATTTAAAAGTTCAGCATAACCTGTTGCTTTTTTATTTTTATTCAAATAATTTTTATTGGTGGTGTCCCACAAAATCCGGTTTGCTTTGTAGCATTCAATAAATTCCGCAAGAATTTCTATAAAACAGTTAAATTAAATTAACAACGATGTTGTTTTTGTATAAATATAATAATCAATTATGTATTACCTTTAGATTCGGCCATTTTGTGCTTTGAAACTTTTCTGCATAACAAATATTCCTCAATATATCTCAAAAGTTTAAATGATAAATGACAATTCGTCTATACGTTATCCTTTTAAATGACATTAAAACAAAAAACCACAAATTTTTTTGATATTTTTCATTTAGAGCATCATTTAAATGATCATTTATCATTTAAACCGATATACTATCATTTAAAATGTCATGTACCAAAAAATGATCATTTAAAATGATATTGTGTATGCTACTTTAGGTTATATGCACACAAAAACCCGACGAATGTGAACCAGAGCCAACTTGTTTTATGAATTGCATTTGACTTTAATTTATGTATGCCAGATAAAATGACATACACTTTTATCACAGATTTTACAATAATTTTATTATTTATTAAAATATACACTTTCAAAGAAAACTTCGATTTAGTAATCTTTTCTGTTCGCCAGTTTCAAGAGAATTGATTTTATTTTTACAATTGCAATTGGTCGTTAATTTGTCAATTTTAAATGCTTAATTAATGTAGATGATACTAAAAATTGCCAGATTAAAGGTATACTATTCAAATTTACGCTAAGTTAAGTACTAATATATAATTACATTGAAATAACTGCTTTAATCTAGTACATCTTAAAATTATGATAATGCACATAAGTGGGAACTATAGATAGAATAAAAAAAATAACGTAAGAGAGCGAGAGATAGGATTCATATGGATTCGACGATACTCAGAACAAGAAAAATAAAAACTATAAGAGAAATTGCGTTTTATTTTGCTGTCACTTAAAAAGAATAGCAGAGCGAAAATTTTCGTCCAAGAATAAAAAACTTAACAAATACAACAACAAAACTCAAACAAATTTTAGTGCGTTGAATGTAATATGCATGTTTATTATTTTATATATGGGAATTTGGAATTGTTCGTGTATATTATCTTTTATATTTATAAAATATTCATGTATCCATATGCAAATATGAATATAAAATCACAAATAATTTTCACTACACTGTAGAATTGTATTTTTCTAAATCTAACCTTAAAAAATAATTTATCGAATTGCGATAATTTAAACCGCATATAAATATATTTTATAATTTTAAACACATATATTTGTTGATATGTAATACGTTTATACTCAAAACTATTGTAATTTCACTCAAGATTTTAGGAAATACATCAAAAAAATATTGCATGAAAATTATGAATGAACTTAATATTTTAAGTAATCTATCGCCGAAAAGTCAAATTGGAAAAATAATTTTTTGTCTTCGTTTCTTATGTTATTTCTGTTATTTTTTTTATTCCACCTATAGTTGGCCCATAAGTGTGGTCTATTCGAGATCCACGTACATTTGTACAGAAAGTCAGATGTTGGGCCCAACAATAATAGTTTCCAATTTTACTTGTTTGTTATAAAAAGAAAAGAAAACCTGTAAAACTGTTGCAAATGAAAATGTTATCTAATGGTGGTTGGTTGAAATGGAAGCGTGTCTCATCCACATAAATTCAACAATTTGCAAATATCAAAAATTTCAGGATAGATCAAAATAATTTTTAAGATGAACAATGATGAAACAACAATTTGACGGATGGGGGGGTCAAGTACCCAGTCAATTTTCCGATAACTATTAGATTTGGTAATGGCGCAATTGTGACAAAAAAGTATATTTTTACTTATTATTTACTTTAAAGTATGTGAAAATTAAATGTATACATTTTATACACATTTTACATGTAAAAACCATGTAAATTACCGTTTGTAACGCGCCAAACTGTGGAGTTTTGCTGTTAATGTACTATTTTCATTTTCATATCTAGTTTTGGAAAGCCTTAAAATACAATATTTATAACCTTTATAATTTGTCCTTATGTACTACAGTTATATTTATATACTTTGGTTTCTATTTTGTTATATACTTCTGTACATACTCGTATAGAATTGTTAAATAAAAATTACATTGTTTTTGAGTCTGCTCATCAATCGGACGTTTTTATGTATTGTGCTCCGTAAATATTGGCCGGATGTTATAAAATATTGGCTAGATTATAAAATCCGGTCCCGTATGTTATATAAGTATTACAAATAACAATTAACCTTCTTAATTTAATGTTGTGTAATGCTGGTCACGTTAATGTTTAAAATTTTGTTGTTTCTTGTAATAAAACACTACATCCAGCTTCTGTTTTAAAACAGAAGCTGGATGTAGTGTTTTATTACAAGAAACAAAAAAAATTCAAACATAACAATTTACCTTTCGCTTTATCACTGAATTAAAAAAATACTATTTAAAATGATCTCTGTGTGTAAGTACGTACAGTATGTGTTTGTGTGGTTCCGTGCAGACTCAATATATGTCCACTTTACAGCCCAAGCGATTTGTCTGATCGGAAAGAAACATCATACTTAAGCCTTTTTCATTAATTCAGAGATCCCAGAGATTTTTAGTCAAAATTGGTCCACCTTCCACAGGAGCTTTTTCGTTTTTTGTAAACATTGTGAAAAGTTCGCCATTCACGATTTTATTTCAAATTTGCAACAATATTGGCTCAGAGCACTTTTCCAAAATTTAACCGAAAATTACGATTTTTGACTAAAGAAAACAGTTTTTTTATGAAAAATTCGGCTCTGAACGGATTGACTGATCGGGAATAAAACTTCATATCAAACATTTTTCCATAAATTGGTCCAGTGTATTTTGGCCGAAATAGTTTCACCGGATGTGACAGCTTCCATAGGACCTTTTTCGTTTTTTGCAAATATTTTGAAAACTATATCAATTGTGAGAAATTCGGCTGTGAACTAAATGATTCTAAATTAAATTTGCAACGATTAGTTTAGTTTCAATTTTCCAAAATATAACCGGAAATGATGATTTTTGAGACGAAACTGTATTTTCGTATAGTAATACATGAACATTATTGACATCTATGTGCTCTGTACCGCCCAGACGGATTGACTAAACGGAGTAAAAGTTTATTCTCAAGCTTTATCCATAAATTGGAAGATACCAGTGATTTTTAATAATAATAATAATAATAATAATAATTGCCAACGACCAATCTCCCCTCCCTGACCGCACGCGGGGAGTCACCATCAATATTATTATTATTTTTTGAATATAATTCCAGGGAAATTATAAACAAGGATATCATTCTACTAAATTAAAAATTAAAAAAAAAGAAAGAAAACGAGAAAAATAAAATTATTAACAATTAATCGAAATAAAAAATGTGTTTAAAGAGCAATGGTTAGGAAATTGAAATGGATGAATCTATGTATACTGAATTTAGAAGAATGATACCCCGCCGCAAAAAAGGAGAGACCAACCGCTGATTTGCTTAGAGCAAGCAAATTTAAAACTGGGGAAAAAAGCGGAAAATAGAGAAAATAAAAAAATAAAAACAAAGTTAAGCAAAAATAAAATTAAAAGAGACCCAAATAAAAAAAAAAGCAAATGTTAGAAATTATAAATACTCGATAGAGTATTTAAGTCAAATAGACAAAAGAAATAAAATTAATCTAAAAATAAAATAAAATAAAATAAAAATTGCCTTATCGATCGGTGGAAAAGAGTAATCTCTTAATACCGACTTTGCTAATGTGGTAGTCGAAAAGTTCGAAATATTTATTAGTCTCACGCAGCATTCTTGTCATAGGCTCATTCTGGCCGTAGGTCGTTCTGTGAAGAGTTTTTTTAGTTAAAAACGGTGCAACTGAAGTTGTGGCTTCCATATAAGCTTCTTCGTTTTTATCAAATATTTTGAAAAGTATCTCAATTATGAGAAAACCCACTTGAGACTAAAAGCTTCTAAGGCTGCGTACCAATCCAAGGGTAAAAGTCAATTTTAATTAAATTTTTCGGTTAATTCATTTATTTTTGAAAAACTCTATGGTAAATTGATACAAAAATCTGTACTAAAATCGATTTTTACCGTAGTAAACGATTTACCCTTGGATTGGTTCGCAGCCTAAGTCAAATTTGCAACAATGGCTGCGGGCCAATAGTCGGGTAAATCGTTTATTATTTACTATGGTAAAAGTCGGATTTACCGAAAAATTTACTTAAAATTGACTTTTACCCGACTATTGGCCCGCATCCAATGTTAGTTTCGAAAAACTCTTCCGAACTTAAGCGGAAAGGTTGACAAAAACTATTATTTTTGTATAGTAATCATGAAAAATTTTAACCATAAAATGTCGTGCTCTCTATCCAGGCCAGACACATGGGCTTTTCGAGGTGAAACTTCACACTTAAGATTTTATCATTAATCGGAAGATTCCAGTAATGTTGGTCAAAACCGGTCCACTGGACGTGGTAGTTTTAATAGTAGCATTTCCGTTTCTTGCAGAAAAGCATCTGCATTTACGAAAAAATAGTTAAAACAAAAAAATTTAAATTAATTTTGAAACAAAATTAGTTCAAGTTTTGTGGAAGAAATATTGTTAATAAATGGCCTCTTTGTTTTTATGCGACAAAAATTGTCGTAAAACATTGTATGGGTGTCCATTAAAATGATATTTTGTCCGAAAAAGCCGAAAAAAACTTAAAACAAATTAAATTCACGGACGTCTTTAATTCTTCAAAATTAGTTCAGATCATATTTAAATTTTATGTAAAGCCGAGTTCATTGTTGTGTTCATTCCGTTCGTTCCGTTCTTTGTGTTTTTTTTTTTTTTGTTAACCAATAGGATTTGTCGCAAATGACGTTTTATTTCTTTGGTATTTTTTCATCAAGTTTATCTATCTTCAACTTTTTTACCGAAGGAACATGGCAAGAAAGAGACGACATGATATAATATCTAATAGTAAAAGCAGACAGACACGTTTTCGCAATGTATATTTTGTAGCCAAGTACGTTGTTCATTTTGTGTTTTGATGTTTTGTTTATGAATTTTTCATTATTTTTATTTATGAAAAACTCCAAAACTACAAAATGTAATACTACAAAAGTTAAACTCTTCGATTTTTCGACGAAAGGTGAAATAAAATAGTTCGGCATTTTTTCTATCAACAATGAACCCATAAAATAATATTGCAGAAAAAACTCCGAACGAAAGGAACGGAACGAACACAACGACCTACACAACAATGAATCCGCCTTAAATGACGTCAAACCTCGGTTTAATAAAAAAAAAATTATTTCACCAAAATTTAGCATCTCTGTAGATTGAGATATGATGGACATTTGTTTACCAGCGCGGAGATGGCAGTTTCCGTAAAAGCTTTTGCAATGAAGATATAATTTTTAACAAAGGTTGACATTGTCGGTTTTCTGAAATTTAAGCGGGAATAATGGTTTTACATGACATTTTTTTTATCACAAATCCGGTTAAGAAATTAAGCGTAGTGTGTTCGGGATCTTTGTAAATTTGTCGTAAAACAAAATTTGATGTTTTCCACAACAATTAGAGAGATAGATATGGAGATCCATAGAGTTTTCTTCGACATCGGTCTTTTGCAAGTGGCTGCATTAATCGGAGCTTTTCTGTTTTGCAAATATTTTGGAAAATATACACCCAAACCTGTTTTGCACGGTGTTACGTTCCAACCGTGAAAAATCACGTAAAACCGTGTAAAATACTGCGCAAAAAAATATTGAGTACATAGAAAATTAGTCCTAATTTTTTTGGTTTTTCTAACCGTCTTATTTGAAAACCGTGTAAACAAGATCATGTAAAAGCAGGTTGGGTGTACAGCGTTTACGAAAAACGATTAAAAACAAAAATATTGTAAATTAAATTTGAAACAAAATTAATTCATTTCTTTTCTAAATTTTACCGGAAATGACGAGTTATGATAAAAAAAAATTATTGCACCAAAGCTCAGCATCTCTACGCTGAGCATCTCTACAGGCGGATTGATAGTAAAAAAACTTAATAGTTGATATTTTTTCATAAACTGGGAGATCCTTGCGAAATTTGGTGGAAGTCTGTGTACCCGAAGTGGAAGCTTCAATAAGAGCTTTTACAATTGTTGCAACGATGTTGAAAAGAATAGTATTCACAAACAACGACAAATAATTAAAAGTTTCATATAAATTTTCAACCAACAATAGCTGACCTTATTGATTTTCTGAAATTTAAGCAGAGATAGTTCTTCTTGATTATACAAGCCAGGTTTACCAAAAGGTCAATAAGAATAATTTTTCGCTTTAAAAATCGAGTGGGGCTTATCCTGAGTGGGGCTTACAATATATTCGCCCATTTTTTTTTGTGAATTAATGCTTTTATTGGAAAATTTCAATTGTTGCCTATTTCTCTGAATTGTGGCATCCATTATTATAATAAATAAATTTGTTACTTGTTATTTCTAATAAACTTTACTGTGCTAAAAATAGCCAAGCAGTATCAAAAAATGTTAATGGTATTCTTAGAATTTATCACATGTCTATACCGAAAATATTTTGCTTTGGACAAATTAAAATTGGGTTCAATTCATTTTGCCTGAACTTTTTTAAGATACACGTTTTAAATATATATCCACCTGGACCGTTCACATCAATTATAAATTTTAGTATTTCAATATATTATATCGATATTTTTATTTTCTAGTAGAAAACTTTGAAAAACATTTATTTGCGTAATTTGATTAAACCTCGTGCTGCAATATAAAAAAAAACAAATTTCATTGCATCCCCCGCACGAGAGAATTGAATTCGACGAGGTTATCGTACCCTCATTCCATTTGCATCGTATGCACAGTCATATTGAACTGAAGTAATGGAGTGGTGGTATCTTCACAAAGCTGCCCCATTCATTTTTCTCGCTTGTTATGTGGAACGCTTCATGAAATTCAAAATAAATTTTAATTCATTTTTTTACATTATAATTTATGCTATTTATAGATTTGTGAGTTGCTTTAAATATTTATTTATGTGATTGGAAAATATTTTTTCCCATTTTCATTTTTAAAATATCGTAAGTTTTTTTTAGGAAACTGTGAAATAAATAATATTATGGTAAATCATTTTCTATTTTTTTTTGTCTGCATTTTCCTAGAAAAACCAGAGCAACAACAACATTAATATCAAAAGCACAAACAAACATTTTTATATAGGAAAAAATTGATTACATTTTTTTTTAGTTTACAAAATTTATTTTATTTTTAAAATAAATTGATTTTATCAGAAAAATATTACAGAATTTTTTATATTCGATTTTTAACAAAGGCGATTATAATTTTTCGATTTTAATAAAAATAACAGTAACAGTAAATTTTTTAACATTTACAAGTAGAGCTCGTCCGACGGAAAATCGATACAAGAGGCTTGTAAGTGAGTGGCCATTACCGCTATACGGGAAATATAATAACATCGATTATTTGAACTTTTAATTATAAAGATGAAGAGCTCAAGAGACAAATTTTTATATAAAATGTACAAAATTGAAAATTACTATAAATTTTAATGAACTATTGTCAGACTATGTAAAGAATTATTAAACATTCCATTATGATTGCAAAACCGCAAAAAATTCATAATGAAAAGTTGGAAAACCGCACTTTTCACAATGTATGATAAAAAATAATTATAAATCTTGTTGAAGATGTCAATGTACGTGACATATTCAACTTATACGATGTATGTAGGTATGTATAGTACGTACTCGATATACTACATATGTTCTTAACCTTTAATTAACATTCTAAGTACTCTATACAAGAATGTGTATGTGTACGTACAACATCATATTTTTATGATATAGAATGTAATTATACAACATGTATAACATTATTTTATATTATATGGCTTCTATTGTAATTATTTTATAACGATTATTATTATTCCTGGCACATCAAAGTTTTAATGGTGTACGGCAACACACCTGTATGAGACAAAACAATGGAATTTTAATTCTACATATTAAGGTTTTGTACGCTAGGTGTATATGTACCACAATGTATGTACCATATATCGAATGGTTGAAAATTCTTTCCTGTTTTTCTCGATTTAAAAACCATTAAAATAATGAAGAGGACGGGAGATAATAATGAATCCAAATAGTTCATTATATGGTTATGATAAAATATGGTGCCGTTGCACTTACTCCTGGAGAAATTTCTAATGGAGATATTGTAAGTCACATTTCCACTACCTGATGGAAAATATTTTTTACAATAAATTAAAATGTTTTATTTATGTTTAAACACCTGTTTGTGTACAATGTAACGATCCCGCATTGGATCGTTACAAATTTTTTGAATTTACACTTTCGATATTTGTTTTTGATGTAAACACTAACCGCCTAATTTTTGTATGATGTGAGTCAATAATTTATACTTCGAATTGTATTTAATTGAGCGCCACCTAATCGTTGAATGTGTAATGTAAATTCGAAGGTGATAGAAATGGAAAATAATTGAAGCGTTTAATATGAAAGTGGTTTAAGTCAATGTTACAAACAAAACTAGTTAATGGTAACAATAATTACATTGCTTATAATTCAATTTATTTATAAACAATTTAAGTCAAGTATCATCAAAAACACAATAGATTTGTCAATTGAAAATTATCTAATTAACGAATTTTTACATCAATTCAAATATACAAATACTTAAAAATCTCAATGATTGTAAAAAACAGAGTAAGCCCAATTTGTGATAATTAGTGCTCACGAGGAAAAATTAGTGCTAGTCCAGAAGCGGAAAAAACGGGTGAAAACAAAATTTCAAATTGCGCCGTAAAGACGAACCAAATAAAACCTGATTTCTAGGGGGAAAAAACAGAAATAATTTAAGCCAAATTTTAAAACTTTCTAAAGGCGGCTACTCTGACAAAGTTTGTGCTTATCATAGAAATATAATTTTCATAAATTTTCATTCTTAAATTGTGGAAAACAAATTTGCCCCCAAAAGATACTATATTAAAAGATTAAAATACAGAGGTAGACCGTTCAATAATGTTTGTGTTGAAGAACAAATTAAACAATAGAAGTAAAATGTTCTAAAATCCAAGAATAAGCAATTCAGATTGCATATTTCTGTTTCATGTTCATTGCCATCCGAAAATATAGTGGCTGAAGTTGTGCTAATCTAGAATTGGCCCAATTCCATTGAACAACAAAGACCGTTGAATTAGCGATTTTCCAATATAAAGTGTTCTAGAAACCAATGAAGTTGATACTAGTCTTAGTTGGCATTGGTCTTAAAAAAAACTTCTTTTTCGTTCATGTAAATGAATGTGCAACAGCAAAGATATAGTAGAATATTTTTGTTGAGTTCTCTTGGTTTGGTACGTGCGACTGATGCGCGGTACGAAAGGGTAGGCAAGTGACGCGCACACCAAAAAACAAATTAAGAAGCATAAAAACGAAAACATTATTCAACAATGTTTTTTGTGGTTCGAGAATTTTTTTTGTTTACTTAGTCTAGTTTTGAATTTTGATAAGGCGAATGCTGCCTAAAGTAAATAAAATCAATTTATAATTTGTGAGTAGAGTAAATTTGGAAAAAGTCCATTTTGTTTTCAAATAACTAAATCATTATAAATTTTGAGTAGTCAAGTTTGGATTATAAAATAAAAGTTCAGGCTTGTTCGCTGTCGTTTACTTTTGTGCAGAGATGCAAATCAAAAAATTTCGACATGGTTCGGTTTTTGATTCAATTATAGTTTTTTTTCGAAAATGGTTTGGTTTAAGTTCCAGTTTCAAAATTTCTTATTTTTGGTTTTGGTTGGGTTTAAGAAATAAGAAGAGACTAAATTTTTGGTTTGGTTTTGGTTCGGTTGTATTTCAGATAAAAAAAAAATGTAACAAAAAACATATTTTTTTTAGTCCGTTCAGTGTCCTTTTTAATTTTTTGAAAGAACAAAATATAAAATAACTAAAACATAACAAAATTATAAATTAGAATAGCTATCCTATAGCCATACAATAAAAATAATAAATAAAGTTAGTTTTCAACGACTTTTAAATTAATTAATAAAATATCTTCTAGAAGAGTATCTTCTATATTAGCACGTTTGTCTGAGAGTATGAACTTCATAGTGGAAAACACCTTTTCCACTGTCGCTTGGGTTGCTGGTACAGCAAACACAATTTTTGCAATTTCACTTAATTGCTCATCTTTCTCATTACAGTTTTCCCAGAATTGTATTGAATCGAAATCGTGTCAGAAACAGAAACTCGTTTAACATTTTCAAAAGAGTTTATTTTACAAACCATATTCTGAGATTTAGTATTAGTATTAGCATTTCTATTTTCTTGATTTATTTCTGGAATATTTTTCTGTTTCTCTTTCTCAATATTTTTAATCATTTCTTCCAGCACATTGACCGTGATTTCAGAATTGGCAGTTATGTTAGAACTTACAGGTACAGCAACAATATCGCTAATTTTATTAGCTCCGTCTTCATCACCAAAATATTGCGCCGCGTATAAATAAATTTTAAGCAGATAGGATTTCGCTTTTGACCTTTGAAAATCATTAAGAAGAATTTGGTATCTCGGATCCAAATACATACACGCCAGCACTGGATCACTGTTCATAATTTTTTCACTTACCAGCGCAATTATAAAAATTTTCGATAATTCATTTTTGATTTTTTTGACTTACAAGTAGTCCAGGCACTGTAAAAATCACCCATTGTCAATTTTTTGTTTTGAAGAGCCTTAAAGGTTTCGTTTGCTGGCTTCAGGACATTCACTATTTTTTCTGTATTGCTCCAAATATCGGGACTCAAGTGTAACTCCTCGAAATCACTGGAAAATGACTGTAACTCAAGTAACCTAAAACAAATTGCGAACGAAGAGTTCCACCTGGTATCGCAATCCAAAATTGTTTTTTATATTTTTCTAGCTTCAGTAAATTCAGCAGTGTATTCGTTCGGAGTTTCTTCACAACTTGCCTTGCTTTCTTTGGCAATGTTGACACTCGAATGTTTGACTTGAACCATAGCTAAAGTGTTAACTTGAATTTTCCCATTTTCAATAAATTGGACGTTAACTCCCAAAATTGATCTATCGCACTATCGATTTTTATTGAAAATATCTTATTTTTCAATTTTTCTGAGACCTGTTGTCTTATAATTTTAGCGCTATTAACTACGTCATCTCGTATATTTTGTCTGTTAATGGTAATTTTTTCTGTAAAACCATTTAGTACTGGATTTAAAATAAGCCGAAACCACTATCTTCAATCATAGATAATGGCCGGCCATTCTTCGTAACCAATTCAACGCAAGCATCTTTCATTTCTTTTGGGGTCATTAGTACATACATTTTTCGTTGAGTTCTTGTGACAGGAAAAAAATTATCCAATGCAGATTTGTGTTAACAAATTTCTTGTGCTTTTTTAGATTTATTTTTTCGTTTCGCGTCAAGTTCTTCGTAGGATTCTGGATGTTTCCTTTAAAGAGGACGCATTAAATTTTCTGGATGGTTATTACTCATAACAAAACAGCATTCGTTGCACTTGTTGGTTTTTGTTGTTTTGTCAAAAATAAATTTGTCAAACACCGAATTTTTATTATTGTTGCTTCCCGCCATTTTCACTTGGGTTATATGAAAAGGATTAAAATAATTGATTAGTTCGAATACTACTCAACTAAAACGTAAAATACTTACATTCTATCCTTAGTTATAGCAAATGTATTACATTAGAAGATAAAATTATTGAAAGAGAATTTACCGTGAAAACTTATCGTGAAATAAAACTGACATGAGATGTTGACAACAACCAGTTGATATAAAATTAACAAACACATAAACGTCAGGTCGTACCCGACTAACCAGAAATGGTGATGACTTTTAAAACATAGCCGACGAACTAGAAATTGTTATGCCTTTTTGCGACCGAACTGTGAATAAGAAACTTTTTTATCGAAAATTTTAAATTAAATCAAAACATGAACCAAACCATAAACAACCATCTAATTTGTTGTTTGTGGTTCGATTTCAGAATTATTTTAAGAAATGGTTCGGTTTTTAGTTTCGTTCAACCTACACATTTTAAAAGTGGTTTGGTTTTGGTTCGCCAAAATTCGAGAGGAACAGTGGTTTTGTGGTTCGGTTTGTGAACCGGTTTGCATCTCTGCTTTTGTGTTCATCGAATTATCTTGAGCCAAGCAATAAAGAGATTTCCCGGAGACTAGTCAAAAAAGACCCCCAACATTCCAGGTGGAAAAACGGCCATTTGTGAATTTTTTAACCAAAAGCGAAAAACGCCCAACGTACGGTTTTCACGAGCCAGCGCCCAAAAAATTATTTACGGGTGGCCAGTTGAAGCCACTTGATATTTTGATACGGGTTTGGCGAAGGGCGCTCAACGTTACAGATGGCCAAAGTACTATTTATTCTTAAACATTTTGTTTTAAGTTACGCAAAAAAACTTTAGTTTCCTTATTTGATATTTCTTAATATTGTTTTTCTTTTAGATTTTGTAATTTCTTCTCCGATTTATTTGCGTTTGTGTAAGTTTTTACGTTGCGTGACAATGTAAATCATTTTTTTGTTTGGGAAAGTAATTTGTTTGATATATGAAAGTATTTACGGAACTGTTCTACAACACCTATGCAGCAGTATTCTGGTGATTCCCCAGGAATAGGGAGCAGGGGAAAGAAATTATATGTATTTTTTTTATAAATTTTTTTTTCCCGTTTTACTGAGGTAAAAACAAAGTGTATATTTTTTTAAAACAAAATTAAATTGGGAATAATATTCATTGAAAATTAAGATATGGAAAAATTATTCCCAATTTATAAATATTTACATTAAATTTTTTCCTCAGTAGGCCGGAAAAACAGAAATTACATATAAATCCTTTCCCCAGTTCCTTATCATCGGAGAACTACCGGAACAGTGCAACATGGTAGTTACGATTAAGGATATTTGAACACAACCGTGGTTATTAAATAAATTCGGTTTTTCCGAGTTTTCGGATATTATTAAACGGCGGGACCACTAGCGGAAAGTAGATTTGAGTTGGTCTAGGCATACTTAATTGCTTTAATTACTTGGTATTTATTCATTTTAATTCATTTTTGGAAGTTGTGTTAATTTCATGATTTTCAATAGTTCTAGTCAAATTAACTAGCTATTTAGGATAATGCTGATATTTATTTTACCCGTTCATAAGAATATATTTTATTTATTCGATATTACGAATTTTACACATACATACAGATATTTTTTTTTATTGTTGTTGGTTTTAGGAATAACTTTTTTTTTTAGGAAAAACTTCACAACAGTCCTTCTCCACAGAAGACAAAGAACAAAGAGTGGGTTAAGTAAAAGGGGAAGTAAAGGGCTAGAAAAAGGAGAAGGAAAATACCTTTTATTTATCTAGGAAAGGAGGAAGGAAAATCTCCTCCTATTCCTTCTCCTTGTACTTCACCCGGGTCCTACAATTTCCTTCTTCTTCATTATATCCTTATCCGCAGAAGACAAAGAACAAAGAGTGGGTTAAGTAAAAGGGGAAGTAAAGGGCTAGGAAAAGGAGAAGGAAATCCTTTTTCACTTATGTTGGAAAGGAGGAAGAAAAATCTCCTCCTAATCCTTCTCCTTGTACTTCACCAGGGTCCTACAATTTCCATCTTCTTCATTATATCCTTCTCCGCAGAAGACAAAGAACAAAGAGTGGGTTAAGTAAAAAGGGAAGTAAAGGCCTAAGAAAAGGAGAAGGAAAATCTCTTTCACTTATCTAAGAAAAAAAGAATCTCCTCCTTTTCTTTCATTTTACTTCACCCGGGTCCTACAATCTCCTCCTTTTTTAATATATCCTTATCCGCAGAAGACAAAGAACAAAGAGTAGGGTAAGTAAAAGAGGAAGTAAATGCCTAAGAAAAGGAGAAGGAAAATCTCTTTCACTTATCTAGGAAAGGAGGAAAGAAAATCTCCTATTATTCCTTCTCCTTTGGCTTGACCCGGGTCCTACAATCTCCTTCTTCTTCATTATATCCTTCTCCGCAGAAGACAAAGAACAAAAAGTGGGTTAAGTAAAAGTGGAAGTAAAGGCCTAGGAAAAGGAGAAGGAAATTCTCTTTCACTTATGTAGGAAAAGAGGAAGGAAAATCTCCTCCTATTCCTTCTCCTTATACTTCACCCGGGTCCTACAATCTCCTTCTTCTTCATTATATCCTTCTCCGTAGAAGACAAAGAACAAAAAGTGGGTTAAGTAACAGGGGAAGTAAAGGCCTAGGAAAAGGAGAAGGAAAATCTCTTTCACTTATCTAGGAAAAAAGGAAGAAAAATCTCCTCCTATTCATTCTCCTTCTGCTTCTCCCGGGTCCTACAACTTCCTTCTTCTTCATTTTCTCCTTCTCCGCAGAAGACAAAGAACAAGGAGTGGGTTAAGTAAAATGGGAAATTGAGGGCTAGGAAAAGGAGAAGGAAAACCTCTTTCACTTATTCTATAAAAGGAGGAAGGAAAATCTCCTCCTATTCCTTCTCCTTCTGCATCACCCGGGTCCTACAATCTCCTTCTTCTTCATTATCTCCTTCCCCGCACAAGACAAAAACAAGGAGTGGGTTAAGTAAAATAGAAAGTAGAGGGCTAGCAAAAGGACAAGGAAAATCTCTTTCACCTTCAGACAGGCGTGTAACATTATAAACCGTGACAACCTATTTGCCGCAATCATATGCCTGAGAATCGCAGAGAAACTCGTTTCTCTGTGTAAATTAACAACTTCCGGGTTTGTATGTAGAATTGTAATTGAAGGAACTGTGTCAGACTCCTTCGAAATAATATATGGTGTTCGACATGGTGATACACTCGCGCCTTTGCTGTTCAATCTGGCTCTTGAGTATACGTACTGAGGAAAAGTAAGATCGAAACTTCGCGCTGTAAATATAATAAGTCACGCCAAATTCTTGGATATGCAGATGATATCGTGCTTCTTGGCCGAAGACCTAGCGATATAAAAGACAGTTTAATGCCGCTCGATCGCTGCGCAAGAAGACTCGGTTTGGAGGTGAACAGCAGTAAAACTATGGCAAATCTCGAAATTGGCGACCACAATTTTTATGGCGTTAAATACCTCAGGTCAGTTATAACATCGTCGAATGATATGCAGGCAGAAATAAAAGTCCAAATCGCTGCCGTACAACGAGTTTTCTACGCCAAATCAAGATTATTGCGATCTAGACACATGTCGCAGTCGTGCAAGGTCACACTTTATAAAGTACTAATAAGAGCTGTGCTGAATTTCCGAAGCGAGAGCTGAACCATGACCTCTAACGATTGTTGATTATTATCTACCTTCAAAAGGAAGGTAATCCGTTCAATCTTTGGTCGTATTAAAGTTGCGAACAACGAATATTGGATTCGTATGAATCACGAAATAAAGCAACTCCACGGAGGCAGTGATATCATCGAATTCAGCAAATCCAATCGAGTGATATGGCTCGGCCACGTTTCACCCATAACCAGCCGGAGTGCGTTGTAGAGGAAGACCTCGACTACGCTGGCGTGACGACATCAAACAAGATCTACGAACATTAGGATGTCGAAACTGGAGGACGAGAGCGATGGATCGAAATGGATGGAGGGCCTTAGTTCAGGCCCATGGGATGTGAAAGCCAGAGAGAGAGAGAGAAAATTCCTTAACATCATGACCGCAACTCTTACTGTGACCTGTTACAAATAAATTTTAACTCCATTCACCCTCCATCCATTATCTCATAGCTAAATGAACACAAATTCAATTTCTAAATGCAGTTCTGAAATTTCTTAAGCATAAACCATTTTATTTATTTCATACAAAATTCAACCCATATTCCACTCAATCATCACAGTATGTGGATCGATCTACCCCATTATTTTATATTTTTCCTTCCGTTCAATCAGTACACGATTTTTTTCTATATTAAAACAAAAAGAATGATACCACATGTTCTAGCTGAATATCTCTATTGTAACGATCAGGTATAAAGGATCCACCATCAATAATTACTAATACTGTATCTAAACAAACACCGGTCCAAACCATAATTGAACCTCTACCAAATGCGACGGGTGTCGTAATGCTACATTGAGGATATCGCTCATCTATGGTCGTTTCCATACTCTTTGCCTTCCATCGATCGACCTCGCTAAGAAACGCCATTCATCTGTGAACAAAATATGCCCCACCGGTTAAAAGTCAAAATCGGTGTTCTTGAGCAAAGCTCAACCTTGCTACTCGGTGATTTATCTGCAGTAGGGGTCCTTTGGCTGGAACATCTTCTAAAGCATTACGCTTTTCAGTTTCACGCCTGTTTTTCGAAGGTTCATGGACAATGAAATGGTTATCTCTGAAGCCAGTACAACGTTTTAGGAATTGGCGTCGTCTTCTCTCACAAGAACCCGTTTGTTTGTATCGTTGAACAGACCGATAAATCGAAGACGTGGATATACCGAACCTTCTGGCCACTTGGCGATAAGTGTAGCCATTCTCGATCATTGTCACAGCCCTGGCGACATCAGTGGGTCCATGTCGCTCATTTTCAATAAATACCTAGACCCTTTATTTATTTTCAATAAATACCTAGGCCTAGACCAACTCAAATCTACTTTCTGCTAGTGGTCCCGCCGTTTAGTAATATTGGAAAACTTTAAAAACCCAATTTTATATTTCCTCCTTTATGTATGCACTCGTATTCATTCATCTTAATTCATTTTTGGAAATTGTGTTAATTTCATGATTTTCAATAGTCCTAGTCAAATTAACTAGCTATTTAGGATCATGCTGATATTTATTTTACCCGTTTATAAGAGTATATTTTATTTATTCGATATAACGAATTTTACACATACATACAGATATTTTTTTTTATTGTTGGTTTTGGAAATAACTTTTTTTTTAGGAAAAACTTCACAACCGTCAATAATAAACATTATTTACATGAGAAGAACAGATATAGAATGGATAAAATTATTAAATATTTTTTTTAATAATAATTTTTTATTTAACTAAAACAAATAATATTTATAAAATTATAATAATTTTATTATACATATTAATAAAATTATTTATAATAAAAAATCTAATTTATTTATAAAAATAAAACCTTCTAATAAGAATTTTTCGTATCGCCGCTATTTCACATTTTCTATTTGTTTAGTCGCAATTTTATCTTGCGCAATAATTTAATTATGTCCTTCTCAGCCACAACATCTCAACATTTACAAAAAAAGTTTGTTTTTTTAAGATACATTAAACGATAAACTATTCAAACACTAAATTGATCCACGATAAATTGTTTCTACTATAAATTGTTCTATAATAAGGTTCTAGGTAAATTGTTCACGTATGCACTGACAGTACATCGAGTTGAGCTAGTAGTATAGTTATCATCAATACTGCTCCAGGCAATATCCTAGAAGAATTATTTCTCTCCTTCAATCAATAATTCCTCACAATCGGCAATAACGACTATAAATTCGATTCGATTTTACTCGATTGATTTTTTAAATTGATGTTACATGATATGAACTAATCTATAACACTATACCCAATAAATATTTTCTTACTAACAATTACAACCCCAAATAAATAAATTTATAATAATCGTACAGCCACCCTTGTATAATACTTATGCTCATACGTTATTTCATCAAGACGATAAATCCACCTTGCATAACTCGGCGCACATACAAATTATAAATGTCAGTAATTAAATATTATTTCGTTTAGCTCTATATACACATATCGTAATAATTTATCCTTTTGATCCTATTCACTCATATAATATATTATTCCATATAAAATTACGGTAAGCTATATACCTTTTAAATTTATTTCCCGTACTCATCCATATATCAGCATCATCACATCTCTATTATATGTATCTATATACACAAATATTATTATTCGAGGAGGGTATGGGGGGTATGAGGCACATGGAATCCTTAACCCGCATATCTTTCTTATTGTTCCGGATATATAGACACGCATATCTGTGCGTTTTATCTAAAAGTTAACAATTGAAAATAACACATATCCTCTTCAAATTTTTGTAATGATGGTGAGCTATATAGGGGTAACGGGAGATGAGTGGAAAATATCTATAAAATAATAATTTTTCTAGGCAACAACAAAAAAATTAAATTATTCCCTCGCACATATATAGCGAAGTACCAAAAATATTTTTTTAGAACATGCACCTATGTATAATTTTATTAAAATAACAGAAAAGGGGTTGAAAATTTTTTATTGTGTTATATGAGTAGCCAGGAAAAAATGTAACCCCAAATCATCGGTTCGGGACTAATTTTATTTTCACTGTAAATCCTGAAACTAATGGGGATGAGCGCAAAGTAAAAATTGGTTTTGTAGTAATCGGTTGCAGAAACAAGGGAAACGGTGAAAACAACAACTACTGAAAAAAATAAAAGCGGAAAGGACTCACGTTTTTCCATTTCCTTTTTGCAATAACAATGAAAATATAATTATCATTAATTTTTTTGTTGGCTGTGCTTTATACGTATATATGTATGTGTGCTTGTTGAAATGGAAATTTAAATAATTTTTAATTAATACGAATGCGGGGGTTATACAAATTACGTATACGTGGATTCATTCAGGAAATTACCAGGATTAAAATTTTATACTGCCTGACCAATACTTGTAACTCAGTAGTAAAATGTAAAATTTGGCGAAATATTAACTCAAATTCGGTTTGGATTGAAATATTCGGGTTCACTTAATGAGGAAAATCATTCATTCATGACCTAAAATTCATATGAGTAAAATCTCTATATTTCGTAATGAAACATTTTCCTGGTATTCCCAAACGGCGGACATCCTTAGGAAATATTTTTTTGAGAAGGTTATAATCCTTAGATTATCATTTTCTCAATTCAGGAGGATGTACAAACCTAAGATAAACAATTTTTGGGGACCTTTTAACCAGAACCCTTTAACGAATCCCCTTAATACGATCTAAAAAAAATTGTTCACGAAACAACACACATAAACATAATAATACGAGTAGATCACGGATTTTACTTCGCAACAACTGATTTCGAAATAACAACAAAAATTATGTTAAGACTTGCTTTACTTTGGAAAATGAACACATGAATAGACTCCGATTATATAGTCGTAAAGAAAAATTTAATTAAGTAAATTTACATCTAGAAATCTTGTAAAAATATATAGTTTAATTTAATAAATAAATAATAATAAGTAAATTTATTTTCGGGATCTGGAATATCATGCCAATTTGGTGGTGGCACTGCCGCATTAAATTCAGGTGGTACATGTCCGTGTACCATCGATGTCATGGCAAAATCGAAAACAAATTAATGAGCTCGATTTACAATGCGATCACCATGTTTTAATGAATCAACACTTCGTTGTGTCTCCTGATTTATCGAATCAGACTGAAACAGTATGTGCCGCGAACTGGAGGAACCAAACGTTAACAAATAACAATCAAGCAAATGAACAAAATAAAAATATTTGTTGGAATTGCGAAAGTCCGTCGCATTTGTTTAACGACTGCAGCATACCAATTAATATTCGATTTTGTTTTGGATGTAATAACATTGTAGAGGAGGCAGCATCGAACACGGACCCCGAATTGTACAGGATGCTTCGCAGGATACCAGAATATTGAAATCATTTGTGAAATGTTAGGAGTCAACTGCTCTCCTTACAAAATCAACGCAATCTTTGGCAAAACAAACTAGCCCTTTCAATACAAGTCTTAAATATTTTAGGATGAAACGTGAAATTAAAAAAAATATCGCCGAATCAATCTCACTACAAATTATGATAATAGACCCTACGCGGAGGTGCTATAAAATGGAATTTCATATCGTGGGTTGCTGGATATTGGGGCCAGCATTTCAGTGTTGGGTTCAGGAGCGGACGAGTAATAACAGACCACTATATATATACTGTAATAACAGACCACTCAAGCTTAGGTTAATGGAACAAAGGGACTTGTCTGGGAGATTGGCCCGGCGGTCCATGAAATTGATATATTTGATATCCCGTTCGCTTATAGAGTAGCTAACAAACAACTCGTTTCAGCCGCTTCATGTAAACCTAGACTCAAAAGCATTCACCACACAGGAATATGTCGCAAGAATCAGATTGCTCGAAGAAAATGCATTATCGGGCTGTTAATTTCCGAGTTATTGATGGGCGAATATATTTTAAGGCCGGAAAATAATCAGAAAGGGACCTACCCAACTGGAAATTAGTCGTTCCTGGGGGGCTAACTACAAAACTAATGGACGCTGCTCATAACTCACCAACGGCTGCTCATCAGGGTATTACACGTACACTTGAGATTTTGCAAAGGTACTATCACTGGCCTACAATGATTTCGGATGTAAGAAGATTTATAAACGCCTGGGATATTTGTAAATGTACAAAAGCGGTAAATCATGTTACTAGACCAGAAATGGGAAAATCAGTTATATTAACCAGACCTTGGCAGCGAATCTATTTGGACGTTCTTGGTCCATACCCTCGTACAAAAAATGGATTCACACATATTTTCATTATTTTGGATCAATATAGCAAATTTCCGTTACTTTTCCCATTACGTGCAGCTTCAGCAGCAAAAATAGCTGATACTTTGGAACACAACATATTTCAGCAATTTAATGGAGTGCCAGAGGTGGTGCTCACTGACAATGGAGTGTAATTTGGTTCAAATATCTTTACGGAATATATGGAAACCAACGGAGTAAAACACGATTTTACCGCAAAATATTCACCACAGGCCAACGCGTATCAGATGTGCGACGTTCACTTGAACGAAATAGCTGGAGCTTTGCAAACAAAGGAGTTTGGCTTCAAAAAATATTGTTTTCTTGGATTGTTAATCAGTTCTAGAATTGCGAGACTTGATGCTCATCAGACATATACCAGTGTAACTGATAAAGTACAAGTCGGTTGGTTATCATACACATAAACAAGCACATATCAAGCACAATGCCCGGCTTTTGAGATGAGACAATCTTTTTGACAAGTGTGAGTCGTCCCCACGTTTGCAACAGTTGGTTACCTTGCTTTGGTTGTTACTATACGATCTAAAAAAAAATGCCATAGAAGACACACATAAATTATATATCAAAATACTTTATTAGCGTACTGTACGAAATACATCCAAACAGCGAACCGTTTCTAAATAACATTAAACGTTTGTATTAATCGATAATTGTCCGGCTATAAATTGGGAAACGTGTTTTATCAATTTCCCCTAAAACTACAAAGAATTTATAAAATAAATTTGGTTGACTCGAACATTATCTCGTTTACCATAGTTAAGATCACATTGATCATTATTCAAGTAGAGTAGTGCACCAAGTGTAAAAAAAAAAAAAAAAAAAAAAAGTCAAATAGAATTTTCTATTGGTGATAACGAAAGTGCTAATTTCTTGATACTACCCTAACAGTCGAGCATAAGCAAAAATTAGGAGAGTATTTGGCCAAGAAAGTGCGTTCCGATGGTGAACCATACTTAAGCTGCGAGATCAGCATATTTATTTAACTTACTGCTTATCAAGAAACGAGTTGGATTGGTCATTAAATACAGATAGCGGTACTGTGGCCCGACCGTTTACTTGGTAAGCGATTTTTCTTTACGACCATATAATCGAAATCTATTCATCTGCTCATTTCCCAAAGGGAAGCAAGTCTTAACATAATTTTTGTTGTTATTTCGAAATCAGTTGTTGGGAAGTAAAATCCGTGATCTTCTCGTATTATTATGTTTTTGTGTGTTATTTCGTGAACAATTTTTTTTAGTGACTTAAGTGAATTTAAAATTTCTAACTAATAAATTAAGTACCATATGATGAGGTAAGTTTAAAACACACATAAGGGGGTCCCGTAACAACGGGGTCTAACATTATGGAGGTGTGGGTTATGACAATGTAACAAAAAATAACAACGGTCATATTAGTTGTATTTTACATAAAACTACAGTGAATGCTGAAGTCGTACATTATCAGTAGAGATCCTTACGGAACGAGTGGTCATATTTGTATCAATTTTACGATTTAAAAGCAGCATTATCAAGCTCTTGATACAGGTGGAAAGATTTCATCCCCGACGACTGCTACCTAGCCAGCAACATGCTGCTGCCCACCAATAAGAATCAAGAGTCTGTTAATGGTTCAAACCTGATGAGTCTTTTAATTCTCGTTGTTAAATTCACAAACTTAAGCAAACCATTACACATTTCTGGGGGTAGACTCTGATCTAGTGATACTGTTAACGAAGAGGTTTTGCTGCTAGCAGTAAAAAATTGTGTAAGAAGAATTTTGTGAAAAATTGTGGCAAAAAGTGAAACAATTTACACACAATTTAGTTGAAACTGAACTTAGTGAAAGAGGAAATCATATAAAAGAAATAACAAAATTGATACTATTAAAGTGAGCCTATAGTTTCCAGTCGAAAGTAAAAAGAAAATCCGATAATACAAGTAGTGTATTTGCTATCTCAGCCGAAAATATAGTATGTTATGTCAGATACCAAAATGATACCAACAACCTTATCGGCGGAGATATGTTGGCTGAAAATGCCGGCTGATGACTTTCGGGTAAAACATATTAATATTTGACATAACACATAATATTTTCGGCTGAGATAGCGAAGGCTAATTTTAACAGTGTAAATTTCCTTTGAGTGACACTTGTATTTAATCGAATACCCAATTCTCATCTTTAATCGTTATCCGTCACTTTAAAAACCAAAGTATAATAATGAGAAATCAATAAATTCTTCATTTTAAATAATTTTGAAAAATCAAATATTTTAAAGTTTCCGCCTCTCATTATTCACGCCAGAAACACCACCCCCTATTTGTCATAAGACAATTTAATTTTCTTATCGTTGTCGCAAGGAAATAAATGAAAAAGAAACAGCAAAAAATAAGATTCTTCTTCAAATCTCACTGGAAAAACAGAATACGGTAAAAAAACTAAACTAAAAGTAAAATTTATTTTCTTTTAATAATCGGCATCATTAATCTTGGCATGAAGCAATTTTGTACCAAACATAAAATGCTGCAAGAAAAATTAAAGATTTCTATTTTTGTTGTAGTATATAGAGTATATTTATATAGAGTTGTTGTCGTCTTCTTAGACACAAGCAGCAGGTAGATCATTTTATTATTTTATTTTGGGTTGGTGTCCGGAAAATATTTCATTTTCAATTCAATGTCAATCTTATTTTGTGTTAATAATCAAAAAATGAAAATCTTACAGTTTTTTTTCCTAACACAAGACCATGACAAGATTAATCATCTTTTTTATGAGCAGTTCGTAATTTTTAATTCTCTTTTTATATTTAATTTTCAATGAAGACTGGAAATTTAAGAAGTTAAATTAATGTTTTTTTTTGTTGTCTATGTTAATAATTAATAATAGTAGCGGATGTCTTATTTATCGAGAGGAATAAAGGGTTTTCTCTTATCTCATATTTATGGTATTTTGTTGGTACAATTTGATTGATTTGATGGCAAATTACTAAAAATAATTGAAAATGAAATTTGGAGATGATTTTAATAAGGAATTTCAATTCAATATTTTCTTATTTCTATTACAGTATAATCTTTCCACGTTTTCCACCCGTAACTAGAAAACCAGAAAAAGTAACCATCGTTTAGACCGGTACTTTTAAGTATACTAATATAATTAAATTTTTTGAGCCATATTCAGTAATAAACTACTGCGACATCTGTGAAACATAAATTGATTCAAAATAAAGTTTTAGATTGATTGGTACGACATGATAAATGACATTAATTTAAATGACAAGTTTAAAAATTTTACAGCCAATTATAATAATTTAAATTTCGTTCTTTCTGGTGAGATTTATTTAAATAGTTATTAATCTAAAAAATATAAATAATTTCTCAGAAACATATTGGTTTATATACTTTCAAAACAAAAAGGCAAATAAAATATGTAAAAGAAAGATGAGATAAGTTAAATTCCTGTATGCTCCTTCCCTTTACCATCACCGTTACTGTTAATTACTGACACAACACATCGATAGAATTTTCCGTTCTAGTTCTCAAATTTCCAGTCTCCCGTGAACAGTACACAATATCAAAAATAAATAGAATTGGAAGGGGGAAACGAACCGTTCATAATAAAAGATGATTAATCTTGTCATGGTCGTGTGATAAAAAGAAATAACAAAAAACACTAAGATTTTAATTTTTTGATTACGAGTAGTAACACAAAATAAGATTGACGCATTAAATTGAAAATGATTTTTTTTTCGGCCTATAACTAAAAATACGACCTACCTGCTGCTTGCGTTTATGATGACGACGTCTTTATAAGCTCGAGATATAAACAACAAACTTTAATGTTTCTTAAATTTTTTTTTTTGTTTGGTTCCATTTTCTTCTTCAAAGATTAATGATGTCGATTATTTAAAATAAATAAATTTTACTTTAGTTTTTCCGTAGATTTTTATTTTATTTTCACATTTCTCATTTATTTTCATGCGACAATGATAAGAAAATTAAATTGTCTTGTGACAAGTGGAGATGAGTTGCTGGGTGCAAAAATAAAACGCTAAAACTTTAATGTCTTTGGAATGTTTTAAGGTGAAAATTATTTTATTTTAGCATTTAAGTCGAATTTGACTTAAACCTGATATGGAAAATCTAATTAAATTAAAAACGAATTCACTTCCTACCAAATTCAATTGTATTGTCGATATTATGCTTAAGTTAAATTTGATGAATTGATATGAATTAAAAATGAATTGATCGTGAATTAAATATATATTGAAAATGAATTGAATATGAATTGAATATGAATTGAATATGAATTGAATATGAATTGAATATGAATTGAATATGAATTGAATATGAATTGAATATGAATTGAATATGAATTGAATATGAATTGAATATGAATTGAATATGAATTGAATATGAATTGAATATGAATTGAATATGAATTGAATATGAATTGAATATGAATTGAATATGAATTGAATATGAATTGAATATGAATTGAATATGAATTGAATATGAATTGAATATGAATTGAATATGAATTGAATATGAATTGAATATGAATTGAATATGAATTGAATATGAATTGAATATGAATTGAATATGAATTGAATATGAATTGAATATGAATTGAATATGAATTGAATATGAGTTGAATATGAATTGAATATGAATTGAATATGAATTGAATATGAATTGAATATGAATTGAATGTGAATTAAAAATGAATTGATTGCGAATTGAATATGAATTGATCATGAATTGAATATGAATTGAATATGAATTGAATATGGATTGAATATGAATTGAAAATGAATTTCAATTTAAATTTTTTTTTACCTAGTTTTATTTCTGTTATTTATTTTACAATATTACTTTGTTACTTACTAATTTTCGAGAAAATACTCATTCAAACTAGTATTCTGTACTGTCTATAAAAATGAACAACTTACATAAAATTTAAATCATGAATGTAACTGTGTAATATCGACAAAATAAAGTACAACAATGTATTAGACTTTTTTTATAATTAACAAAGATGGATCATAACAAAATTTCAATTTCAATTTCAATTTCAATTTCAATTTCAATTTCAATTTCAATTTCAATTTCAATTTCAATTTCAATTTCAATTTCAATTTCAATTTCAATTTCAATTTCAATTTCAATTTCAATTTCAATTTCAATTTCAATTTCAATTTCAATTTCAATTTCAATTTCAATTTCAATTTCAATTTCAATTTCAATTTCAATTTCAATTTCAATTTCAATTTCAACTTCAATTTCAATTTCAATTTCAATTGCAATTTCAATTTCAATTTCAATTTCAATTTCAATTTCAATTTCAATTTCAATTTCAATTTCAATTTCAATTTCAATTTCAATTTCAATTTCAATTTCAATTTCAATTTCAATTTCAATTTCAATTTCAATTTCAATTTCTCAATTTCTCAATTTTTAAATTTCTCAATTTCTCAATTTCTCAATTTCTCAATTTCTCAATTTCTCAATTTCTCAATTTATCTTTTTCTCTTTTTCTCTTTTTCTCTTTTTCTCTTTTTCTCTTTTTCTCTTTTTCTCTTTTTCTCTATTTCTTTCTCTTTTTCTCTTTTTCTCTTTTTCTCTTTTTCTCTTTTTCTCAATTTCTCAATTTCTGAATTTTTCAATTTCTCAATTTCTCAATTTCTCAATTTCTCAATTTCTCAATATCTCAATATCTCAATATCTCAATATCTCAATATCTCAATATCTCAATATCTCAATATCTCAATATCTCAATATCTCAATATCTCAATATCTCAATTTCTCAATTTCTCAATTTCTCAATTTCTCAATTTCTCAATTTCTCAATTTGAATTTCAATTTCAATTTCAATTTTAATTTCAATTTTAATTTCAATTTCAATTTCAATTTTAATTTCAATTTTAATTTCAATTTCAATTTCACCGGACAAGTGGTGCAGTGGTTAATGCTTCAATACTTGAACCGGGAGGTACTGGGTTTGAATCCCACCAGTGGCTGGAATTTTCGTCATTGATTACGATCGGTGATGTTAATAAACACAACTTACACCCGTTCATGTCAAGGTATAGGTTGACATGGAGCTTGCAATTTGCTGCTGATATACTGTAAAAGATGGGAATAGGTGGTGTGTGCGTGAATGAAAAGGGTAGTATTAATTGACTTCAAGAAACATTAAATCCACTGGACAATTCAATTTTAATTCATATTCAATTCATATTCAATTCATATTCAATTCATATTCAATTCATATTCAATTCATATTCAATTCATATTCAATTCATATTCAATTCATATTCAATTCATATTCAATTCATATTCAATTCATATTCAATTCATATTCAATTCATATTCAATTCATATTCAATTCATATTCAATTCATATTCAATTCATATTCAATTCATATTCAATTCATATTCAATTCATATTCAATTCATATTCAATTCATATTCAATTCATATTCAATTCATATTCAATTCATATTCAATTCATATTCAATTCATATTCAATTCATATTCAATTCATATTCAATTCATATTCAATTCATATTCAATTCATATTCAATTCATATTCAATTCATATTCAATTCATATTCAATTCATATTCAATTCATATTCAATTCATATTCAATTCATATTCAATTCATATTCAATTCATATTCAATTCATATTCAATTCATATTCAATTCATATTAAATTCATATTAAATTCATATTCAATTCATATTCAATTCATATTCAATTCATATTCAATTCATATTCAATTCATATTCAATTCATATTCAATTCATATTCAATTCATATTCAATTCATATTCAATTCATATTCAATTCATATTCAATTCATATTCAATTCATATTCAATTCATATTCAATTCATATTCAATTCATATTCAATTCATATTCAATTCATATTCAATTCATATTCAATTCATATTCAATTCATATTCAATTCATATTCAATTCATATTCAATTCATATTCAATTCATATTCAATTCATATTCAATTCATATTCAATTCATATTCAATTCATATTCAATTCATATTCAATTCATATTCAATTCATATTCAATTCATATTCAATTCATATTCAATTCATATTCAATTCATATTCAATTCATATTCAATTCATATTCAATTCATATTCAATTCATATTCAATTCATATTCAATTCATATTCAATTCATATTCAATTCATATTCAATTCATATTCAATTCATATTCAATTCATATTCAATTCATATTCAATTCATATTCAATTCATATTCAATTCATATTCAATTCATATTCAATTCATATTCAATTTATATTCAATTCATATTCAATTCATAATCAATTCATATTCAATTCATGTACAATAAATTTTAAATAGTGCAATGCTTTAGAGTGGCATCTAGAAAACTAAAATAAAATAATTGTTTTTAAGTTTTTCGTGTTATTAAAGTTTAACATTTTCTAGAGTCTTTAACTTAAAGTTTTAAGCCCCCGAAAAGTATTGCTCCTTGGTTTCTTTGTAATATTTCAAGAAATTTGTATTAAATATATTTTACCGTAGCATAATAACCATGCATGAATATTTAAGAAAAATAATTTCATACGTGCATTTTTAAGTCCCGGCATGTAATTTCCGCCTTAATCCATACAGAAATAATTCGCATGGAATTTAATATTATTTTATGAACATCCTTTTAATCCACATGAATATTTAAAAACTTTTCTGTCGTATATTTTGTGTTTCCCTCCATTTTAAATAACAGAAAGGTATACGGACAAAAGCATAAAAATGTTTGCATGGAAGTCATTGGTCCAAAATACACATAAACTTTTCAATTTAGTATAAAAGCTATTTGAAATAGCCCATAGGCAAACAAATTAACGGTATCAGTATTATTAATTACAAAAATCCAATTTAGTTGATGTTGGGCAAAAACCAAAATGCGCTTAATCGTGATTTTTTACATGCAGGAGCTTAATGTAAAAAATATTACATGCATCGAGCCTTTTTTACCGTAATAATTAATTACGTTGTCCTAAATGGATTATTTTAATTTATTGAGGCGCGATATAATAGTTGCTTGTTAGGGTTTAATTTTCAATAAAATGGAATAATAATTATTTTATATTACCAAACCGCTGATTGTAATTAATTATACAAAATACTATATACTGTAATATTGCATGTTTGTGTGTATGATTGATAGCTGAGTGGTAATTTTTGTTATTTAGCGCACTGTCGTAATATATGCGATAATCATCAATAATATGTCATACTCAATTTCTAATCCCATACATCATATTATAATATAACAAAATTATAAAATGCATATTTAATGTCATTTTCATTTCACATATGCTTGTTGGGACATACTTATTTATATACCACCCACCGAAGGATGTGCTATAAACCAATTTTATAAAAAATTTATGAAATCTTTTTATGTTCAGTACATTGGCTTTTTGTTGCATTCATAGCACAGCAGTATCTTTAAATGGCATTAATTGATCCCGATGGGTAAATTTATTGCAGTATATCAGTATAAGTTGGTTTATTTGGCGGTATTTATAATATATGGTGGATAGAAAATGTAAATTCAATATGAAAATTGAAGAGGGTAGTACTCGATGCTATCGATTTAATGTCATGCTCCCCTTTTGCAACTGAATATACCCGTTCCGTGAATAATCCACTTTTGATTAGGAACCCTACATTTATATATAAATAAAACATAATTTCATTAGATCCTTATTATCATTCAAAATTATGTATAACAATAAACTGTATACACATACTAACTTGCACGTTTACAAAACAAATAAATAAATAAATAAATATATGCAAATAAGCTGAGCAAAAAATGAAAAAGCCCACCTTCCGCGACACATTTTTTTTATTACGAATTTATTAATATATCTGTTTTTGTTGTTGCTGTCGTCGTTCTATATAAACCGTCACAACCAATTCATACCATTAGCATATATGGATATACCGCACTTTACATATTTTCACAGTATGTCATTGCAGCATAAAAATATGAACGAAATGTAAATAATAATCATAAATTCCCTCATAATCATAATCATAAAAAATTGCTATAAATTCGCCCTTCACAACCACCTCAGTCTGTGTGTCGGTTGAAACGTACACAAACACATACAATATTGTGTTCTATCTCTATCAATATTTGGAAGCTTTAGTGTGCTTTTTTGTAATATACACCCAACACAAAAAAAAATGGAAATCATAAAAAGTAACTGGAAAATTGTGTGTACTGAAAAATGTACAACACTGAAAAAAAAATTTAATGGAATAATAATAAAAATGATGAGATGATTACGTCGATAAACAAATAAAAATAACAGTAACATTGTACAAGAAAAATTAAAGGAAAGGTGAAAATGAAAGTAAGTAGCAAAGTTGAAACAATGGATAGCGTCAAATCACACAAAGTGGTATTTATAAGTTGTATGCCGAGGTGAAACTTGTTATAATAATATTTTTTTTAATCTACTGAACTTGAACACACAGCCAGGTAGTTGTTTTGTTCCAAGTTAAATTTGTAATTTGACCGACCAAATGGCACAGTGGTTAAAGCTTTGGTGTTTGATAGGGGGGTCCGGGTTCGAATCCCGATAGAGGCAGAATGCAAAAAGAATTTTCATCAACAGAGCTATGCAATGTGCAGATGGTGATAAATTCGGAACTATAACCGTATACGTCTTCGAAATGGCTGGTAAAAGCGTAAAAGAAAGGACGGAAAAAGAAAACCGCGGAAGAGTTGGGAGAGCCTTGATCCCAGAACATTATAGCCTGTATATAGCCTGCAAAATTCTTTAGTGTTACTTCACTGAGAGAAAAAATTGATTGAATCTACAAAAAAACCGATAAATTCAACAATTTCCGGGGTTGATTTTGAGCCAACAAAAAAATTATAATATTTACTGTAATTATTGTTAAAATTAATATTTTTGTTTATTGTAATTTCAATATTTAAATAGTAATAATTGTTTATTTTACAAATAATTTATGTCTATTGTAAAATTAGCAAAGTGAACAAATAAATTGTCTATTGTAAAATTAGCAAAGTGAACAAATAAATTGTCACAATTGCATTTTTTTCCAGTTCTTGTAAAATCAACAAGTAAATGATAGTAATCGTAAAACATACAATGAAATTGTAATATTAACAAATACTACAAGTAAATTATCATGCTTGTAAAGTTAATAAATAAATGTTAGAAATGGTAGTATTTACAAATAATTTGTACTTTTAGTAAATTTTACAAGAAACTTGCCATTCTTGTATTCTCAACAAATAAATATTACAAATGATAATATTTACAAACAAATTATAATCATAGTAATTTCTACAAGAAATTTGTCGTTTTTGTGAAATCAACAAATTACTATAAGAAATATTAGTATTTACAAACTAATTGTATTATAAGTAAATTTGCAATTTATTAATGTAAGATAAATATTATTAAAAAATCTGGTATAATTACCCATTACTGGAAATAATCATTTATTGTTTGACCTCTGTTCAGAAGCAGTATAAAAGACGAGCTGTGTAAAGTGAAACCTTTGATACAAAATAAAATAAAATTCTTTTCACGATTTTTTTGATTGAGCTTTATTATAGTTTTAAAGTGATTATGTTAAGAAACAGTGTTATAATAGTTCATGTCATATTGCAATTAATATAAAAAAGAGACAAACAAATTTATGATTTTAACATATTTTTAAAAAAAGTTTTTATCATTTTAATATTTATGAACCATGAAGCTAACTACCTAACAATAAAATTATAGTGATAGTCTTCTATGTTATACTTTGAATTTAAGTTCCAACTTGATAACAACTAAAGTTAAATACTAATACGCTAAAATTTCAAAATTTGTACAAATTGAAAATATTACCTAAGACAACCTAAAAGAGATATTTCATCCTATGTAAACGTAAAAATTTAAACTGCGATTTCATTTTCTGTAAATAGCCGCATACAATCAAAAATATTTTTTTATTTTTTAATCTAATTTGATTGTCTGTTATATTACTATTAACTTTAAACATATTTTCTATCATTTGCAACATTTGATAAGCCCACGGAACTGCCAGACGAACTGATTGTTTGTGGAATTGGCTCTAACGTTATGTAATTCTTGAATTTTAATTATAGATTCGTTCGGTTGGTTTAATAAATATTGTGTCAGTGTGTCTAAAAGACACTTACTAAAACCACATTTATTTATAAAACAGATGTTTAATGACTAATATAATTAAAGAAACTAAATTAAATTAATATTTAAATAACAATATAATTTAAAATTAACTAATTAATGCAATTAAGTAAATTTGTACTTATGGTTTAAAATTGTGTTTTCCAATGTTGAACAAATCAGTTATTAAACTGACCGCTGCTGATATTGGTTTATCAAAACGCGTGTCTATCGCATAAAAATAAGTTTGAATACAATACCATACGTTATATGACTAATTTTTCTAGGCTAAATTAAAAACTTAAAATGTTTTAAAACATAAATCAGTTGCTCCCATCCAAAAGTGTATGTTGAATATACGTGGTTGCTATCTACTCTTGCAATAAATTTAATCGGCAACTATTATTGGTTGAAGGGTTAACTTATTCGCTAGATGTTCTTCCCTTATAGATCTGTTGGTTGATCTTGTTTGGTTGATTTCTTTTTCATCTTCCAATATCAGAAACTTACTATTTATTCAATTTTGACTTTAAAGCTTCCAATGAAATGTTTCCTCATCCACTTTTAAATTATGTTTAATTAACGGAGGCATCAAGTAATGTAACAATTTCAATACTTGTAAATGTTGCAATTCTGAAAGATAGAAAACAGATTTTCTTTCATTTATTTATTTTCATATATACGATACGGTTACAGTAAGAAATGAAACAAAACTTACCAGTATTATTAGTTTCAGCAAAGGATCTTTTTTTAAATTAATTATTCCATCAAGCTTCAATATTTTGTTCAAATTTTCCAACCTATGGCCATCACAATCCGTGCTCTCTTTTACTATATCTTTCTGCATTCTTTTAATACTGCTGATATGTTCTTTCTTTGGGAAAATTAATATTGGCTTAACTTTGTTCAGTTGTAACTCTCCGTCGTTCTTCAAAGGCTATCAGATGTATATTTATAAGATATCCAAAGTTTTTCATCACTGCAGGAAGTGGTTTTTATAAATCTATATAAATTGTAACATTTAACAATAGTTTAAACTATAAGAAAATCAAATCGAGAACTATTTTAAATGATGTTCGAGGTAAAATAATTACAAACTATAACTATCGATAAAACCATAAAGATGAACGTACATCATTTTCAATAATGAGGGAAATATTTTATAACCTTAAATTTGGTAATGGAAATGCACAAAACTAAATTTCACTTTCCGATTTTTTTTTTTTCAAACGAATTTATATCAAATAAATCTTTCTTACCAAGCAATGATCATATATTTCCAAATTCAAAAATATTGTATCCAAAATATATTAATAAATTTTCACTAAACAACGTATTGATTGGTTTAAGGTTCAACTGAAACTGATCACCACGTTGTTTTAGATAAATTGGTTTATTATAATAATATTTACAAATTAATATTAAATTATACAAATTGCTTGTAAAATTTAATATATTGTTTTAATTTTTTACAATTTAATAATAATTGCTATTATTGTTTATTTATTTGTTTTATTTACTATTTAAGAGTAAATAAAACAATTAATTGGAAGGAAGTTTACTATTTTATTGTTCATGATATGTAACACTCGTAGATTGCCATTATTGAATCAAAGCACATAATTCATAATTTTATTAGCATTAATATACCTGGAACTATAATTTTATTTACAAGTTAGTTACAAGTCATGCCAAATAAAATTATCTTCACGTTAAATACCATGCATTATTTACACTGAGTTCTGGAAGAACCACAAATCGCAACCTTATACTAACAACACACGTACGCCATTTTCGACAAAATGGAAAATATTTTTTAATTTCAAATTTTAAAGATAATAAACGCACAAAACTTATTTTCACTTTATAGTAAATAAATCTTTCTTAAACAATAATTTTAAATTATTTATAATAAACACTCGTAAAAAAAAATTACCAATTTTTCATTAGATAATGTATAAAACTATAAACTGATTCGTAGTTCAACTGAAACTGATGCACTGATAAAAATTTATGAACAAATTTTAGTTTAAACAAATTTCTAGTAATATGTAACAATAATTTTTTAATTTTACAATTTAATAATAATTGTTACTGATTATTTGTATTAATTACAATTTAACAATAAATATAACAATATATTTATTGTAATTACAATTTAAAAGCCAATTTAACATTTTATTTTATATAAATTTGCATCTATGGCAAAAGAGTGCCAAAACAAACTAAAACACTTTAAACTTGGCATTACTGGACTAAATATAGCTGAGATTATAACCGTGTTTCCTATTTTATATCGCAATAGTTGGCCTTACACTTACAATTTTCCGTTTTAAAATGTTTAGAATAAGTTGTAAAATTCGCTACCAATTCTACTCGTAGATTGATAGTTTGTTGATACTTACTCGTATAAGGGTTAATAAAATACACAAAAGGCATTGATAACTGAAGACTAATATTTTGTCTGTGGTATACTTTTATACGTATAAGCTGATTAACTTCCAGATCTCTATAGAAATTCGGTGTCACGATTTTGCATAGACGAGACAAATATCACTCGTATAATTTACATATGAGAGCAAAGATGTAAGAATGGTTTTCAATATTTACTGCGATTGCTGTAATTACTGCGTCAACAGCAGTGATCGGTGATTAATTTGCATTTGAGTTAACTTTTTTTTAGGGTATTTTTCCCAATAACATAAAATACATAGGTGTTTTAGTAAGAATTGCGAATAATAATTACTATATGAAAGCAGTATAATAGGAAGTGAAACCCGAAAATGTTTCTATAGCGGCTTAATGGATTGAATTACCTTTGAGAATTTAAGGTCGACGACAGTTGCGATAGGATCCAAGTGTAATACATTTGTATCGTGACATAGAACAAATGGCTGAACATTTATAACTAATTGATTACCACACAGAGCAGGTTGCTGATATCCAAACTAAGCAAGCAATTGAGCTGAAGAAAGAACTAAATTAATGAAACTCACTTGAATGAAAAAATAAAAAATAACGACATTGTTACCCGATTAATATAAAACTAGAAATTTACAATTAATTATACATACTTCTATTTCGTGGTACTATAAACAACCCACCAAATAAACAGTGCAGGGATAATTGGCACTCGGAGTACTTTTTGGTGGAAATGAGAAAACAATTAAACTACGGAATTAATAATTCTAAGAAACATTTTTATTTAAATATTATATTCTAAAAGTTTGTTATTTGAAATTACAAATTAAATGTAATAACATATTTTACTATATTTATTCTTTTTTACAATTATCCTAGTACATATAACTATTTCTTAGTAGGTTTTACGAAATCCTGTGTTGAACCTACAATTTAATAGTAAAAATAATGTTTGGTGCAATCAACAAATTATTTTGTAGAATCTACTTATATTTTTTCTCTCAGTGTTTATGATATAATTATGATTCATTCTCGCGAATGATACGATAGCGATAGCAGCCACTCTAACCTAACCTAACCTATGATTCATTATCGCTTTGAGTTTCATCTCAAATCATTCTGAAACTTTCCACTCCAAAACACTGACATGAACTACACGAAAGTGCATCTTTAGCTCCTTCCGTTAGCTTGTAGAGGACAGAGACGGAAATGCTAAGGTGATGAATTTTGATACGATTGTGCTTCGCGATATAAATTTCGTTAGTTTTAAGAACCGCTAAAATTCTCTTGTATATAGTTAGGTATGATTTATCAAGACTACCAAAAAATTGTATATGATTTGTTCATATTGGTCATCCAAAATTTAAACTTAAATTTCTAAGCATAACCACTGACACATAACATAGAAACTATATCGAGACCTTCTGAAAATTGACGAAAATTGTCTCAAGTACCTTCGTCACTCGAATTCACCACTCCTGGTTTCAGAAGCAACTAATAAAACTTAGTAGGATTTTGATAAAGATTGTCTTGTTTAATCAAAAATCGTTTTTTTAAATTCGGAACACCAACAAGAACAACCTTTGTTGAATATTTAATGTATAAATTTATTAAAATTTTATTTTATTTTTTTTTTGGTAGATTTTGTTAAATGTTATATCCTTTATACATAACTAGCTGAGCCTGGTCCGCCTTGCTGGCCCTAAGTAAACATTTTATTTTGTATTGTCTCTCGATTTAAATAGATGTAACAGCTTTTAGTTATTGAAAATTCATTTTTCGTATATCTGTACAATAAGTACATTGTATTAGAGAGTAAACATTATATCGGGAAATTGATTTGGCAATATTGTTAATGAACTATTGGAATGCAAACTGCTGTTAAATGATGACAATGGAAAGATTAATGTAGATAATTCGTATTAGGTATATGCCGCACAGTGATACCTGATGGAAGAATATTATTAAAAAATGTAATAAATATTTTATGTGAAATGAAATTCGTATAAATTTATAGTAACGTTCTTTATTTGAAAATTTGTTTGGTTTAAAATTTGGTAATTAAATTAGTAAAATGTTAATTGGTAAAAATTATATTAGATAGCAAACCCCGATGCACTTCCTTGCAACCAACCAAAAAATGAAATGAAATATTTTTATTTGTTTATTTGTTTATTTTATTTAATATAAATGTTTGAAGTTCTTATGAACTTATTACATTAGTGGCAACTACTTATTTTAATTTATTTCTAGTTTATTAATTGAATTAACCTATAGGTGTGCAGCAACATTTTAGCGATTCATCAACTTGAAATTGGCAAAAAATAGAATTTTGATATTATTAAGGTGAAGAAAAGTATTTTTTCCGAAACACGGCAGGGGATTTAGATTTTTTAACGCTATTACTTAACGAATTCCACATGCTAACTCCCCTCACAAAAAATGATGAATTCATCAGATTACTTTTGTTAATAGCCGGAGTCAAAAGATGAATGCGACGATTGGAAGACGAAACCAATTTCCCTACAATATAGGTGGGTTGTTTATACTTTAAGAACTTGAAAATGTATAAACAAACTCGAAACTCATAGAATTCAGCAAGAGAACAACCAAGTAATGAATTAGCAAAATTTGAGATGTGGTCGTACTTTCTTAGCCCATATACATATCTCACACAAGAATTAAATATCAATCGAAGTTCATTAAAGTACTTCTTCTTTAATTCAAAGAAGACAATATCGCCGTACAAAAAATGTGAAAGGATGTAAGATTTCACCAATTGGAGTCTAAGATTGGTATTAAAACACTTCGTGGTAGCCCATAACATTCTTAATAAAAAAATTACTCGATTACAAACTGTTTCGATGTGGTAACTCCAGCATAAGCACTTGTCAAAAGTTAAGCCTAAATTATTCACAGAATCAGAGAAATCAACCTCCTCTCCTAGTACGCTGATTTTAGGTAGGTTGTGCGTATCACGAATTGTAGAAGATATAATAATAGATTTGGTTTTCCCAGCATTAAGTTCCAGATTATTTTCTATAGACCATTTTGTAATCAATTGAATTTCGAAATTAACAGTTCCGATAGAAATTGTTATCTCGTTGGGCCTACAAAATCTATAAATTTGCAGGTCGTCCGCGAAAAGGTGATATTTGCATTGAGTGATAACTGCAGGTAGGTCGTTTATATACATCATGAATAGAAAAGGACCTAATACCGAACCCTGGGGAACGCCGCAATTAGTATAAGAAGAGCTTGAGATTCCTGAATAGTTCTAACCAATTGCGATCGATTTGATAGATATGACAAAACCAAACGACAAGCCGACATTGAAAATTTAAAACTGTTACGAAGCTTGCTAACCAAAATTGAATGATCAATTTTATCGAAAGCTTTACTGAAGTCAAGAAGAACCAGCGTACAAAGATAACCCTTATCTATGGCCCTGCGGATGTCGTCATTGATATGTAGTAAAGCACTATTAGTGCTGAAATGACGTCTGTAAGCAGACTGGTACATTGATAGTAAATTTTCCGATTCAACGTAAGTTAGTATTTGTGACTGTAGTATTTTTTCAAAAACTTTAGACAAAGCAGGAAGCAGACTAATAGGGCGAAAATCAGATAAGCATTTGGGATTTTTATTCTTGGGAATGGGAATAATAATTGATTGCTTCCAACTCTCTGGAAAAATAGAAAACGTTATTAAGCTATTGAAAATATGTAGTAAGTAGCAATCAACCTTTGGTAAAATAAGTTTAACAAACTTAATCGGTATTTCGTCAACTCCAACAGCGTTTGATTTAACGGAATCTAAAGCATCCATAAGGTCAGTGATATCGATGTTTTTAAAACTAAAGTTACCTTCCATCGCACGAGAGTTCATTAATACATCAAAAGTTAGTAACCCCGCTGAACCTGCAAATATTCTTGATTTTTTTTTATGAAATGAACGCATTGTATTTCAAAATTATTAATGTCAATCCAAAACATTTGAATATACAATATTTTTCGTTTGCCCATTTGAAGCGAGCAGAAACAAACAATTGAGAGTTTCAACTCTTGAGCAGGCCACGTATAGCTGTCCATGTGAAAAGCACGGCTCCTCCAAATTTAACCCGCATATTTGAAGCGTTTGTCTTTGCGCCTTATTGATGGACATGGCAAATGATAGACGCACTGGGAATTGCAAACGCTTAAATTCAAATAGCTTGTCTGTTGGAATCAGTGGAATACGTGGTATGAGCACAATTTCACCTTTCGCTGTTCCGGTCAATATTGTGGCTTCAATTAAATTCGAGATCAATTTTTTTAATGCCAATCTTGTGCACAGTTTTGGTGCATTTAAATTTCGCAGTAAAATAATTGATGTGCCAACCTTTAAATTCAAACAATGCGGTGGCATACCAGTGGTTCCAATGAATTCAAAAATTCAATTAGATAATTCACAGCATCATCTGCATTCATTGCGCTATATCAAAAGATTTATATGATGTCACTGCACTTGGTAATTTTTCTTTAATCTGATAATTCATTGCATTGACGTGTACATTTTTTGGTGCCAGTATTGCGCGGGAACACACTTTCAGTCAACTCTTCTGTTGATTGGAGAATGGTACAAAAATTGTTCGGCAGTGTAATCAGTCCATTTGTATTATCGACTCGAACTTTGCCATTTCCAATATCTAACAATTGGTTCGAGAACCGATCTGCAGGTTGGTCGTTGTGCAATTGAACGTGCATATTTATGTTCAATGTCAATTTTTGCACATGTCGCCACAGAAGAGAAGACTTTAAGCATGCATTGACCTCATCCGTCGGTGTTGATCGTGGAACCACAGGCAACATTTGACGAAAATCGCCTGACAATAATATCAATGCACCACCAAAAATTTCTTGATTCTGACGTAGATCTTGCATTGTATTGTGTAATGCTGCATTGTACTGTGTAATAATTGCTCTTTGTTGCAAATTTTTTGCCATCGCAGAATATCTTGAAATATTGCACGTGGGATGTTCAATCACCTGTTAATTTGAGAATAATTATATTTTACAATAATATAGATTAAATTTTAAAGTGATTAATCAATAAATATAATCACACCTGCACATTCAACGGCAAATTTAATCGTGCATTCAATGGCGTTGTTCGTCCACCACCCAATAGAGTAGCAGCGATTCCCGACGAAGCAAGTGCCAATGCAATTTTTCGTTGCGATCGAATGGCTGCAAAAATCATTGATATCACAAATGTTTTCCCGTACCACCAGGCGCACCCAAAAAATATAATCCACCGACTTAATTTTGTACAGCTTGCATGATGGTATCATAGACATGTTTTCGATGGTCATTTAATTTGGGAACATTCAAATTCACAAATGGTTGCAATTCATTGGGATCATACTGCTGTTCACGTTGCAATTCTCGATCAAGTAAATCATACATTGGACGATTGGGTGGTGACAAACCTAATTGCCCTAATGCTTTATTTGCAATTGTTAAGCACATATCTTCAATCGCTATCAATGCCTCATTATACATTTCCAATGAAATCAGCAAATGAGCGTTTCATGTGTGATGACGCATTCCAATCAAATAGTCTTCTGTCATAACATCTTTGTATTTATTCCACAATTCAAGTGGATTTGATGGAAAACATGTTGATATGATTATGGCATGTGTGGAGAAGAAGCAATCGATGCATCATGAAGCGTTAAATCCCAATGCGCATCATTTTCAAGTAAACCTATTTGCTGGCATGCTTCACGATACGTCACACATAAATGACCATTTACTCTTCGCAAATGTTGAAATGAACGTGGTCTAACAACATTTACTAACAACAACCGCAAATAATAACATTCTGCATTGTTTGGATGAACTGTGTATAATCTTTCCATGGTATCTGCAAAAAAAACACCCGGATGGCCATCAACAGATGTTCCTTGCTTACGTCGTTGCCATTTCTTCGCAGTCCAAGTGAAATAATGCGTTACATCTGAATACAGCAACGTTCTGGCAAATTCATCGCTTTCACACAATTGAAAGAATGCATAGTTAATGTTTTTGCTGGTGGCTGTTCTGCTCTCTGCTGTACATTTGCATCGATAAAACACACACGCTGGCCATTTTCAAGATGAACAGCCAAATGAACAACAGCAGGATATCGCTCATGAATTGGAAATGAATAAAATTCTCCAAAGAGCTTCATTAGTGCTATAATGTACCGCCCGATTTGATATTGTGCGATTTCATCAATGCTATTGTCACCATAGCTACTCCAAAAACAGCCATATCACAGAATTATAGTACTCAACATTTATGTGAGCCTGAAATACTTTTGACAAGAGTGGAGAATAAGGCACATTCCAATGATTATCAACATCAATGTCTTGATTGCGTATTTTAATTGTTGTTGTAAGGCCATTATCCTCTGGTGACCGACGTCGGTACAACGGGTATCCGTCGTCACCTGTAATTGTATCCGAAGTTAATGCTCTTGTATACATACCGTTTTGTACATTTTCCATCGATCATGCATGGTGAATTCATATTTATTTGACCGCAAGGGCAATGCATCATATTTTTCGTGACAACTTCAAATAATTCTGGATCGCTGATTTCATCTGACATTTCAGCTGATATAATATTATCAATATGATCGGGTGTTATTTTACGAACCAACCATATGAAGATGTGCGCGTGCGGCAGCCCTCTCTTTTGCCATTCAATACATCCAGCAACCTCTCCAAAAATTCGCAATTTGATAATCAAATCCATCACTGCTTTTACTTTCTGTCGAAATACACGTGCTGTTATATCGTGTCGATCTGTTGGATTCTGACCATCAAATAAATTGTTTTTTATGTCAGCCCACTGTGAATTGCGTGTGAATGTTATGAATAGGTCGGGACCACCATATTTGCGAACGTATGATATTGCATCTTGCCTATATTCGTGCATGTGGCGCGGACTACCATTATATGTCGATGGTAATATTGTTAAACGTCCGATATCATTAACATTACCATCATTCACTATAATTGCATCTCGCAAGTGTATGTATTCTTGCGATCGCAATTTGGCTTGATTGAATCGAAGGTAATTAAGGCGTTCTGCTTTAATTTTCGCATACATGTCAAAAGCGTATTGGTGGAAAAGTTTGCCACATCGCATAATAATGTTGTCTTCTTGTGGGCGAGTCTCGAATCATATTAATAATAATTCATCCCACTAACTTATTTTTCTACCTCACGACCTATGATGAATACATTATCAGAAAATTAAAATCATGACTTCTTGTTTTGTAATAAATAAATTGAATTCATATATTATATTTTATCGGTTCGTGGATCTATCATTCGTGTATTGATATGATAGCCGTTGTCACCTTTCCAGTGCAATAATGGATATTGTAATGCATCATAGCTGCGGTGAAGCTCTGAAACACGCCGTAATTCTTTATTTCTTCGATGTAGCACAATATCGCGAGATTGAAACTGATATCCAACAATTATACGATGGCCACTTCATCAATTGTTGGTGCATTAAATCGTCTCGCATGCTCTCTAAAGGGCGTTTTGTCAGTCCTGATAATGATTCTGTGATCATCAGATGCCATACGATCGAGAGCGATTTTAAACAATCGAATTAATTCATTGTGCTGATTTAATCTTTGATAAAACTCGGTTTTCATCAAAATTCTGTACATCTACGACCCAATTTGTAATTCATCGTTTAATTGTGTAGGTGGAGTTATTTTAATGTAGATGTAATATATGCGTGTAACAAAGGTATTTTATGCTATGCTGGGATATCTATGTCTAAGACTCATCTTCCAATGTTGTTCCACTCTAGGCGATTTTGCCATTCTCGTATTTATCGTCGATAGAACCGAGTATAGAAAGTACTCACATATGTGTAGTGGTTTTATGATTGTCTTGTAGTTTATGGTAGCATAAATAATTGATTTCAATTACTGACTGTATATCTCCGTAATTGGTTAGGGCAATAGGGATGTAAAAATATGCATTGATCCTATATGTGGTTTGAATGAAACGGTGGTTGTATTTTGTTGATAAATGAGGAATATATTTTGTAAATACAGGGAAGGGCTCTAAGATGATGGCTCTGCGTTTTGTTCCGTTCTTTTTGACTGGTTATATACTTTTGCTTCGGAGGATGAAAAATACATTTTAGTGAAAATTTTGTTTTCTATAAGGAGTAGGAAGTCTAGGCCAATAGTACCACGTTGCAATTGATAGCATTTAGTTTTAGCAATAAAGTTACTAAAAATTAAATGTTGTTCTAGTTTAAGGTATTTTTACAGAATTCTATCAAGAAGGCCAAAGAAAGCATCTTTTGTTTCATAGGAAGCATCCTTCGATAACTTAAAGTCCGATAGGCCATCGATGGTTTGGAGTGAGTTAAATATCTTATTAATGAGGTTGTTTTCTGCATAGTTTGTGGAATTATGTTCTAGTATCTATAGGTTCCAAAGTATTCTGCATGGCACGTTAATTGAAATGTTTTCCAAAATCTAAGCAGAATCAAAATGACCAAGTAAAATGTGTCCAATAAAAGCTGCACCCAAGCGTATTTCTCTTTCAAGAATGGATATTTTTAATCCGTGCACCTTGTTGTGCACAACGGTAACTGAACCATATTTTGCCTCAAAATCCAATCACTTTTATTTAACCAATAAGTCAATGCTTGTTTGAATACTTTCAATTCTCTTTGTGTACACAGCATAGATTGGATTCCGCAGACGGTTACTGCATACTCCAGTTGAGATCAAAATTAAGTGAAATAGTAAGGTTTTAGTATCTTTAAATTCACCAGTCCTTCGTTTGACAAATCCAAACAAAGCATTCACCCTCACAGAAAGGAATTTCTTTCCCGATAGAAAGAAATGATGTTGCATGCATGTGCATGTATAGTAAATTTCGATCACACCACACACTTAATTCCCTACCTATGTCTGTTTATAATTTCTCCACATCAAGCATTTACGATACAGTACGATACATTTTTAGGTCATCAAAAAATATGAACACGTTTGTGTTTTTGAATATCTCGGGTTTTAATTAATTAAATTTTTATAATATATTTTACATAATATAACCTTTATAATGTTAGGTTAGCTAGTCATCGAAAGATGTCACTATTAAATAAACTGGTAAATAATTTTTGAGCAAAATTAACGTTAAAAAAAGCACAATTTCAATCTGTTTTTAGTGAAAAGTTTAGGAGAGCGACTGGCGCTTTCCGAACCTTCCACACAAAATAGAAATACTTGCAGAATATAGATAAACTTTACTGAAACATTTAATCGAACAAGAAGCGAGATTGAACTCGCATACTATATGTACTCATCATTTTCTAAGTGAAATGTACGAAACAAAGGCTCAGCAATGGCAAACCTGCACAATATAAGCACAGGTGTTCTGAATATAATTGATATATTTTATGGTTTAAATTGAAAAATGTTTTATTGGTTTGATTTTGAACTGCGGTATTGTATCGTGGAGTGGCTTATTGGCCTACACAGTACAGTTGTGAAAGCTTAAAACTTAATGATAAAGCTGTAAAAGCTTAATACAGAAATTTTTATATAAACAACATGTAAAATATTTAAATAAATTTAAAACTTACGGCACAGTTGTAAAAGTTTCATACCTGAAAATAAAGAAATACAAGCATATTAGTTGCATACACTACGAACTTGCTAGCCAGCTGTGGCCATTCAATTTTTCACCAGTCAAGAAGTCCAGTATTATAATTATGGTGTATTATTAAATAATGTGCATATTTAAATAATTACATCAGATATTATTTATTTATTGGCGGTATAAGCCGATTAATGAAATAATGCGCATGTGAGGTCACATGTTATTTTTTTTTTATTTAAAAGTTTGTTTGGTGATAATCACTTTTCCGTCTTCGGGAGCTTTGTTGAACTGCGCTTGCAAAACAAAAGTAATAGAAAAAGAACCGAACAACTATACAAGTAAACGGTTGGGATTCAAGATTTCGCATACACGTACCTCAGCCGAATCAATCCATGAGAAATATCTTGTAATTAAACATGAACACGAAATGCAAATCGTACCCGTCGACATCAACAAAGTGGTCTGCACATAAACCGGAGAGCTACTGCTCACTAAAAGTAGGACTGGTATATTGAAGATAATGAGATTGGAAGGTTTAGATCCATTTGTCGTAACGTTAAAAACGAAATGAAAATATCAAAAATAAAAACAGTTGATCGGATCAACTATCCAAAAGCAAAAACAATACTAAAGACCGCAACAAAAAACACTACCAGCTCTACCTAGCTCTAGCCTCACACTAAATAAAAATCAATTTCCAATAAATCAAGAGAAACCAATAACACAGCCACCTGATGAAACTGGCTCATAAGACCAACAATCGCAACCTCAACAGTTACAATCTAAACTTGCAAGAAACGAAGCACATACGCAGCACAACAACAAACGCGGCGAATATGCAGCAGTTACAACACAAACCCAAGATTTAACACATAATATACAAATTATATCACAGCAACAAGCACTAAGTCAAATAATGCAACATTTACAGACAACAAACATCAACATCAATAGCAATAAAATCCAGCCAAACCGAACTAAAATGTAAACCAACAGCACACATACTGTAAAATGAAAAAAAAAATATTTTTTTATACCTAAATCCGTCTAAGTTAATCCTATTCAGACAAGGCACTTGGAACTGAAATGGTTTTCATTAAAGGGACAATAAATTACAATTATTAGTTGCAAAATATAACCAAAAATTCGACCTTCATATACTCTGAAGTTGAAAAGGAATAGTGTTTTAACCAGCTACACGCTGAGCCCTTTTGAACAGCCTAATGCTCTCTAATATTTCGATGCATTTTTTGTAGAACGATTTACCTTTAGTTTCAAAACTAACGCTAATTTCTTTCCCTGGAGCATTCTTTTGATGTCTGCGAAAAGGTAGTAGTCGCTGGGAGCGGCGAAGAATACGGCGTGGAAGCGATTGAAATTTCAATTCTTTAAATTTTGCCTTTCAACGACTTGCTCATGCAGCAATTAGGTAAAAAGCCTTCCGCGTGGTCCTATCTTCCGCGTGGTCCTATATTCTGTTCGTGCCATCACTTCACGTAAATCATGATCTTTTTGTTTGATTGAGATGTGCGGAATTGTCGTGTGATCCGTTTATAGACAGTATACTATGGAAGATGCATAAAATAATTTTTGTACTGAATTGGAATTCTAGCAAATTCCAATTTTAGTAATTAGCATTAATTTTGGTGAGGCCAAGTTTAGCTGGGTAATCTCTCAACGGGTTGTCTTGACGAGTAAGTCGAGGAATAGGATAATTCCATGGCCGAATATTTTCTGATCTATTTTGTAGAATAATCCAGAACGTCATCCGGGATTAAGGTTGGCATACCGGTTCAGCTCAACATACCAGAGCCGAACTTGTTTAGTTAAGAAATTGTTGCTTATACCTGATTTGACAAGAATTGGTCGGGATATGGACAAGTTCCATTCAGAATGGTCGAATTTTAGAACTTTATCAAAAAGACATGTTAAAATCCCAATACAAGTTGACCCTAGTTTATTAGAATCCTAGAGTAATTTTTAGTATAATTTAAATAAATATGGTTTCTGGAAATTATTTTGTAAGTTGTGGAGTTGCAAGAGGATTAGATTAATAAATGTTTATATTATTTAAGTTTCAGGAAATTTCCAGATGCACGTGAAATAATATTTTTTTTCCTCAGGTTGCTTATTTAGAGAAGCAACAGTTGAAGATCAATACGATCGTTATTCATTAAACATAGTAAGCCTTTATTCTTTCTCTAGTAGATTAGAAGAAGATTAGAATTGTGTTGTTTCGTACGATCACTAGGTGTCTGAAAGCGGGTCGTTTCGTCCCAAAAAAATATACCTTGCCTATTTTTCCTATTGCTTGTAAACATGCTGTAGGAATAGGCCCGGCGTTATCCAAGACAGTTGTCAAGTACTTGGTCTTACAGTTCAATCAATCAATCAATCATTCAATTTTGCTATCTTAGTCATAGTGTATTGCCTAAGAGAAAGAGCACATTTTCTTTGGTATTTGGGGCCGTTTTTTTGCATCTTGATCCTTCGAACGCATTAATAATACTATTTAATATTAGTTGATGATAAAGTCTTTCCTTTCTCAAGATAGTCGTCAAATAAAATATCTTGCTCATCCCAAAATACGGAGGCCACCATCAGCCGACTATTGTGGTTTTAGTCGCTGTGGACACCTTTCACCAGCTGTTGCTCACTCAGCTGATTGACGACGGCACCGTTCGAATACATCTTTCTTATGGACAAATGTTCATGTAAAATAAGATTTACACTATTTTTTATACAGTCACGTTTATACGAGGTCTTTCGAAGAAGTAGAGTTCTTATACCACTTTTTAAGCCTTTACTTTACTTGAACGGTGTTCTTTCCATTAAATTCAGTGTTTAATCAACACACACAATTTATGTTTTTCAAATGTTTTGAGAATTAGAAAAGTAGCATTACTATAACAACTATATAACAAAACTGATGGTGGAATTTTCATAAAATGTTCACATAAATCATTTGAAGTTTGATCTTCCTAAAATGTATATGCGTTTTATTGACCAACAGATTAGATGCCTCCTTCAAGTATCATTGATCATCATTCCATTAGCTTAACTGGTGTCCTGTCTTTCTAGACACGTAGTTTTAGTAGTAGATTACAGCTCAAACAGTCCGGTGTGAATATCAACTTCGCAAAACAGAACAAGGGAAATAGTAAATCTAATAAGTCACAGCGCCCAACAGCATGCTTTATTTACGGGTTTTCTACTTGTATGCATGGTAATGGTCCCTATCAAATATTTATATAGTGTTGTACTCCCTAGAAACTTGTAATAAATGACAATTCAAAGTACTAAATGATCTACATGGCAGTAACACATTTTTGCAAGCAATGGTAGAAAACTGATGTAACGAAGAACAGGCAGATTGCAATCGTTTTACTAATCTAATAAATACATCAAAGATCTAATTAGAAAAACCCATTGACAACATGGTAGAGTACAAGCCAATTTTAATAGAGGCAGCTAGTTACATAATGACATTGACGTCAGCATAGCCCTTAAAAATAGAAGTACCAAGTTCCAGAGGAAGCAAAGTTTGAAACAATTTTGAAGAAACCCTTCTATACAAAATCTTATAAGATTTGAAAGCAAAACAAAATGTATGATTTTAATTCCAAACGCAAAATACGGACAATAACATCGTACAGACAAGTAGTAGCAATAGCGGATATTCTAAGATCCAAATTTTCTTGGAATTCCTTCTCTTCAATCTACAGATTTGAGTTAATTTCGCACAAAGAACTCCTTGAGGGACATTTCGCGCTCAGATCCGGTAACGGCCCTTTTGAAGTAAATGCTAAAATTTATCTGATCGATCTGAAAAGCTGCACTAAAAACAGATAACAACATTCAAAAAATCTTGCATTTATAGAGACAAAAGCTGCATTAATAGTACGAAAAATACGTGAAAACAGCGCCAATGCAGGAGTTCTATAATATTACGAATTACGTTCATTGATAACATAAAACTGACAAATTAATAAATTGTTGTATTTACGAATTAGTCTGTACTATTTATGATTTGATTCATATACGATACGAAAAAGTTTATAATTTTGATGCAATTGCAAGCATTTATGGATGAATAATTTCTTATTATTAACGTTAGGCATTGTAAAATAGTAAAAAAATGGTGATTTATTGAGAAACTAAATTCATAGATAGCACGAAATTTTTCATAACATTATGGAAATTAAAGTTTTTATTAACGTTTAATTCATACATGTAACTAAATAATTTCATTCTACATACGTATCAATACTGATATTTACGAAACTAATGTTATATGTAAGTTGACAATGCCCATAGAATGTCAAATAATTCATAAATAAAACAACTATTTTCGTAAATATATTGATGGCGATTATTCAAAGATAAGATGCAGTTCATGAATTATAAACACAATTATGTTTTTCTTAATTTCATACGACGAGAATGTTTTATTTATTAAATCATAATTTAAAACGTATAACATCTTTACAAAATATTCACAACAAAATATAATTTAATGCATAATTAAAACTAAGTAAAATAATAAATCAAAAATTACTCAAAACCATCTTATAAAATTAAATAATTAATTAATTTTAACTATTTTTGTATTTTTATTAGTTTTATTTGATTCATATTTTTATTTTTTAAATTATAAATTTCAGTTTTGGTTAAAAACACTACTCTAATTTGTAAGCTCTTGTAATATCAGACTGACTTTAGAGGATTTTTGTTTTACAATATGGTTAGATTTGTAAAAGAATGATAGTACAAAATTTCACACAAACTCTGTCGTTGTGGCATATTTTAAATTAAAAACAGAAAGAACGATGTGTAGCAGATATCTACTGCTCTAATTAACTTATTGAAAATAATTATTAATACCTTCTAAGAACATAAAATATTTTTCACACTGCTGCGCGTTTCCCATGCCCAGTATGAATGGCTGAATACATTCTAATTTTTCTTTTAACAAGTTAATATGCTCCACAATTTGCTGAACAAATCCTGTGTAAATCATCGCTTCCTTGTGACTCTTTTATTTGTACTACTTTTGTAACTACTTTTTCCCGTTATTATCCTTTTTTATTATTTTTTGAGTAGGAGTTAGGAATCAATGGAAGTACCAGAGAAGCTGAAGAGCGGCATCGTCTAGAAGTAAAAAAGAGTTACAATAAATGTACTGCTTGAGTTATATGTAAATAAATTGACTTTCACGTTAATTTCTGAACTTAGTTTACCTTTAGCGAAACCCCTTTAATTAATTTCATTTAAAACCGTTTTTATTCAGAAGATTTAACACGGTTTTCCTCCTTTAGAAACTTTAAAATGGTCTTCCCAATCAGTCATAATGTCCTCGGAAGATGGATGAATACATTTAAAATCGATGTTTATCTGCAAAAAATAATCATATACTATTTAATACTATGTCGTATTAAAAATAAACATGATATATTTTGATTTCTAATTATCATTTAATTGGGAATCACAATAGATCAGTTTGTTTTAACAGCTATAATATTAAGACCACCAATGCTATCAAGATTACGTTTTAAATTATTAAGCATTAAATACATGAATTCTGGCAGTTTATGGAAACTAAAGATACTAAGTGAACTTTTTTAATTTAGTTTTTCATAAATCAACAGCCTCTAATAAACAAACTATTGACTAAATATTATTAATTAATTTAATTATTCATTAAAATTTGTGGTGATAGTACAATTTTTCACAGCAAACATTTAACAACTATTTACTTACAAAACGTTGGAAAAACAAGAAAGTTTATGTGAGTTGAAAATTATAACATAAAACAGTTTTTAAATATCAATTAAATGCACGGATCTGGCAAACTTTCAATGGAAGTTATTTTAGTACATATTTCTTAAAAATTAAATTGGAAGATAACATAAATATTATATTTTGCTATTTAATCAAATTCCAATAAACAGTATTTAATCTAACTACCGCAACAAAAATTGATTACTTCTGAATATGCCATGGTTTGAATAATTTTAGTATAGCAAAGTAATGCTTACCGATCTGTAACCACTTGGTTTTTTATATTATCCGCATTTATTAAAATATTTTGAAGCGATGTTAGGTCTTGTTGTATTTCCTTAATTTTGTATCGGCTACAAGCTTGCCAAACGCTCTCGAACTCATTAGCTGATAGTTTGTCGCACCTAATGCTTTTTAAGCAAACTTCAGCGTCAACTTCCGAATCTATAAAATCATTTAAGAATTATGTTAAAATAAATGACTATAAATAAATAAATTTGTATGACTAATTAACATACGCAGAGAATTAAAAATGAATGCTTTTCTATGCGGATGATCCAAAAAAGAATTCCTTTAAATATAAAACTTACCTGAATGCAACTAAAATTATCACTATTTTTTTCACAATCAAAATAATAGTTGTTTTTATTATATAATTGTTTATAAAAACAAAATAAAACACATGCTGTATAAGATAGCGGAATTTTGACAGCGGAAAATAAGAGATTGCGCTACTCTCCGCAAGTGGCAGCACTATCACTAAAGAGACATAATTTTGTTATGTAATTACCACCGGAAATTTTTCAATCATTATGTACCACTTTTTTGAATAAATAAAATATCTCAGCGGAAAAAAATATTAAAAGTGAACCTTAAAATGGCAAATTAATTGATCTCCGAAGTAAAGAAACTCGGTATATGAAATCTTGAAATTTAACAACAATCCGTCTATCCGCCATCTCTTCCAATAGTAACCAACACTTTCGGTTGTTTTTCTAGTAGCCTAGGTCATACTGAGACTATATGGAAAATTTGGGGAAAATTTAGAGACCAGAATTTTCACTAGAATTTTTTGATTTTCTGTGGCCATTTGTTATTTTCAGTTTTTGACCAATAACTCAAAAAACTTCCACTAGTAACCAATACTTTCGGTTGTTTTTCTAGTAGCCTAGGTCATACTGAGACTATATGGAAAATTTCAAAAAATCAAAAAATTCTAGTGAAAATTCTGGTCTCTGAATTTTCCCCAAATTTTCCATATAGTCTCAGTATGACCTAGGCTTCTAGAAAAACAACCGAAAGTATTGGTTACTAGTGGAAGTTTTTTGAGATATTGGTCAAAAACTGAAAATCTCTTATTTGGCCGCAGAAAATCAAAAAAATTCTAGTGAAAATTCTGGTCTCTGAATTTTCCCCAAATTTTCCATATAGTCTCAGTATGACTTAATTTATTTATTTATTTATTTATTTATTTAAAGAAATCTATTTTGTAATATACATGTATGATTTCAGATTATTTACAGTTATAGTTAAAATTATATTAAAACAACAAAAAACTTTAAAACAGAATAAAAAAAAAAAAAAAATATAAACCAAATTTTGGTTTAAACAATTAAAAATTTAGAAAAAAGTCTTTAAGGATATTTTTAAAGTTGTCCTTTGATAAGTTGAAGTCAAATACATCGTCAATTAAGTTGAAAGATTTAGACATCCTATTAATTGGGTTGTTTTCTCCATAGTTGGTGGAATGGTGTTCAAGTGCTAAAAATTTATGGTTTCTAAATGTTCTGCATGGCACGTGAATTGATATGTTTTCCAAGATGTAAGCTGAATCTACGTGACCAAGCAAAACATTACCAATAAAAGCTGCTCCCAAGAGAAGTCGTCTATTTTCAAGCGTGCATATTTTGTAATCTGTGCATCTTGTTGTGTATGGAGGTAAGCGAGCCACATTTTCATGGAATGGTAAGTTGTGGTCGTAATCCCAGTCACTTTTCTTTAACAAAATAATCAGGAACTTCTTTTGAATGCTTTCAATTCTTTTTATGTGTACAGCATAGTATGGATTCCAGACCGTTACAGCGTATTCCAGTTGAGATCGAACATAAGCGAAATAGAGTGAACATAAGGTTTGGATATCCTTAAATTCACCTGTCCATCTTTTAACAAATCCGAACATGGCATTCGCTTTCGCAATACAATTTTCAATATGCCTATTGAAACTGGCGTTTTCGACAAATGTAACACCTAAGTCTATAACCTCATTGACTCTTTGCAGTACTTCGTTGTTGACTTTGTATGAAGTAATTATTGGATTTCGTTTACGATGGAAAGACATGATTTTGCATTTCTTAATATTTAAGTATAGTGAGTTCCGATCACACCACTCACTTAATCTATCTAAGTCTTCTTGAAGTTTCTCCGTATCTAACAATCCATTAATAGTACGAAAAATTTTCACATCATCTGCAAATATGAGCACGTCTGAGTTTTTGATTATCTCGGTTATTCGGTCTATGAAAACAATAAAAATCCAAGGCCCGAGGTGTGATCCTTGGGGAACACCAGATGTAACTTTAATACAGTTTGATTTTTCATTTTCCATTATCACAAATTGGCACCGGTTTGATAGATATGATTTAAACCAATTTATGTAATCGAGAGAAAACCCAAAATTGAATAAACTCTGGAGTGCTTTATGATGACAGATAGAATCAAATGCTTTACTAAAATCCGTGTACGCTACATCAACTTGACGGTGTTTTTCTATCTCGTTAATTAGTTTACTGGTGAATTCAACCAGATTAGTCGATGTGGATCGGCCAGGCATAAACCCATGCTGGTTTATTGATATATGACGTGCAATTGTGGATTTAAAACTGTTGCATAATACTAACTCAAATAATTTTGGAATTGATGATGTAGTTGATATTCCTCTGTAGCATGAGATATCCTCACGTTTACCCGATTTAAAAATTGGAGTAATTTTTGAAATTTTCCATTTTTCAGGAAACACGCCGGTGTTTAAGGAATGATTGAATAGATAACATAATGTAATTGTTAAAATTTCAGCGTACTCCTTCAGAATAGAGGAGGGAATACCGTCAAGACCGCAACCATCCCCAAACCCCCTTAAAGCCGATAAAATGTTGTCCTCAAAAATAATAGGAGTAGTTATTGATGTGTTGTTGTTGCTGGGTTGTTCGTACAATCCACTAGTAACGCTTGGTCTATAGACTGATTGAAAAAACGACGCGAACATGTTAGCTATATCTTTGGCGTTTGAAGAGCAGGTATTGTTGTACGTCATATTTGCAGGGTATCCTTCAATTTCGCGTTTATTCCTAAAGTATTTCCAAAATTGTTTTGGATTTACTTTAATTTTGTCTTGAATTTGATTAAGATACGACCTGTATTTAGATTTGAAATAAATTTCAAATTCATTACTATGTTGTAGAAACGTAGTTTTGTCCGCTTCTAACCCGCTTTTCAACATTTTGGCATACGCTTTCGACTTCCGATTTTTTAAGTTAACTAGTCTATCATCAAACCAATGAGGGTGAGCATTTTGTGGTTTACAGCACATAGGTACATACATTTCGAAGCCTTGAAGCATGATGTCATTAAATTTGTCCACATTTTCGTTTATATCATTGGAATTGAGAGTTATTTGCCAGTTAAGCTACTAGAAAAACAACCGAAAGTATTGGTTACTAGTGGACGTTTTTTGAGTTATTGGTCAATAACTGAAAATCTCTTATTTGGCCGCCGAAAATCAAAAAATTCTAGTGAAAATTCTGGTCTATGAATTTTCCCCAAATTTTCCATATAGTCTCAGTATGACCTAGGCTACTAGAAAAACAACCGAAAGTATTGGTTACTATTGGAAGAAATGGCGGATAGACGGATTGTTGTTAAATTTCAAGATTTCATATACCGAGTTTCTTTATTTCGGAGATCAATTAATTTGCCATTTTAAGGTTCACTTTTAATATTTTCTTCCGCTGGGATATTTTATTTAGTGAAAAAAGTGGTACATATTGAATGAAAAATTTTCGTTGGTAATTACATAACAAAATTATTTCTCTCCACTTGCGGAGAATAGCGCAATCTCTTATTTTCCGCTGTCAAAATTCCGCTATCTTATACAGCATATAAAACACTATGATTTCAATAAATTATTTTTTTTTAATTTATCACCAAGAAACATAACAAGTTTGCAACAAATTTTAAGAACGAATGAACTAAATGACTGTTATATGATATAATGCGTATAAAATATTACGAAGTTTTCGTATATATTATGAATATTTTTCTATCGTCATATATAATACGAACGAATTGATAGTGCGTAAATATTTGACGTAATTTATAGAAAACCGAACAGTTATTTTCTTTTTTAATAAATTGCTATGACGATTATGAAATTCAATTGGTTCTTCGTTATATTATGCTTGTTTAAAATTTTGATTTTTAAAGGCGATGGAATAAAATTTAGATTTCATAGCAAAATTTGACACACGAACGAGGAAAGAGCAAATTTCTGGTCAATGTCAACAAGTATAAAATATAAATATATTTTTATTTAACGTTGGGGCGGTGTATAGAAGGATATCTTTTCAAAAAAATATGTCAAAAATGGATTTCCCAAAATAAGATATTTCAAAAAAATTAAATTTTCATAAGCGAATTTTAAAAGTATCAGAAAGGCACAAAATATTAGGTTCATAAAGGGATTTTTCAAAACAACATTTTTCAAAACGGCAATTTAATCGCACACTCCAAAATACATTGGTTACAAAGCCTAAAGTTCTACTCGTGGTTGCGGTATGTGAATAAATCCTCAACTTATTTCGTAAAAAGGCACACCTTCCGAATATTGTTCTAAAGTTTAATCATGCGCGTGCTTCTCGATTAGTTTATAATTATGGATGGGTAAATTATAAAGATAGTCGAAGATAAGTTATGGCCAAAAAAATGTGCGTAAACAGAAGACGAATTTAAAAAAAAGATGAATCGTTTCGCTGAATATGTTATGAACAAGTTCCATCATTTGAATTACATCTTCAATGAACTACCAGTAATTAATATTATATTGCATACAACTTCTACATATTCAAGTCATTAATGATAAAAAGAGACTATTTATGAAAAATAATTGTGTGTTCGTTCCAGCCTTCTATGTTTAGTAAATATTTTTAAACATGTTCTATAAATTTTTTATATATTTGTCATAATTAGCTATATATAATTCGTAATATTAATAATAAAATTCGTAAACGTTAAAGTCGATATGAATATCAAGATACTCGTATACCATAATTTTCGAATTTCGCTATTGTATCTTTGCTACGTATAATTTAATATTTTTAAGGAACAAAAATTCATTAATGCGAACCTATTCGTATAAATACTTTTAATAAAATTTTACAATTGAAAGTTATCCTTTAACAACAAATATAAATATAATGCAACAATACAAAAAAAACTAAATGGAACTATTAATTTACGAATTGCGATTCTTACTATTAATGCATGCAGTTGTAGAATTTGTTTTGTTTATTTTATTTTCTACGTTTATATAAAGATTTGTACATTAATAGTAGGAATTCGAGTTAACGAATGTAATTCGTAAAAACAATACACAAAATTTTTTTGAGTGAATAAAAAGCATCTTTTGAATATTTTCAATAACGTCTGTGAAAAAAGGATGTTCACATCCCAATGGAAACCAGCAGTACTACTAATACTAATAGTCTTATCGATTACAATATGACAAAACGTACGTTGAAAAAACGTCTTTATTTTTCTTGACTATAGTTTGATATTTTATTTAACTTATTTGTTTTTTGTTTTTTTTTGTGTCATTTTGTTTTGCTTGACTTTATCTTTTATCTATTTAAATTTTTTTTAATCTATCAAATTAGTTTGTACTAAGCAGACTCGACTTCCGTTTTCCTGCCGTCTGCGACGGGTATCATCTTGCTTAACTATTCATTTAGCTATCTATTTATAATCACATTTGATTTTTTTTTTGCCGCTTTAAAATCCAATTTTTTAATTTCTCTGGTTAAGCATCTCAATATCCTTGTTTATAATTCTCTTGAATTATACTCAAAAAAATAATAATAATACAGATGGAGACTCCCCGCGCGCGGTTGGGAGGGGTAATAGGTCGTCGGGATAATTTATTATTATTTATTATTATTATTATATAGTGTTTCACTAATTAACAATATGAGTAAAAATCAAATACTGATAGCTGATCAAATGGGATTCAGAGCAAATAGAAGCTGTATTGACTTCATCAGAACGGATTTTTATTTTCCGTAGGGATGCATTAAGCTATGCACTTGTGTAGAAAGCGCACATGAATACTACAACAACAAGCGCACATAAACCTACACGCACTCCGACATTGTAATATGCGTAAACAAAGTTCTTGGACATGACATTGAGTAACGAAGCGAATTAGAATGCTTACATACAATTTTTTAAAAACGTTTAAACGAAATCAAGTGATGCTCTTAAATGTAATATCACTACTTCCGAAACTATCCACCAATGAAATGATCGGCGAGGAATGTAACAAGGAAACTGTCAACAAGAGCAAAGAGTGGGAATACAGAAATATACAAAGTGTTCAAGGAACGAACAAGGCCAGATGCTCAGTCCAAGGTCAACATATCATAGACTGCGAGAAGAGAGTGCACGGGAAGATGGATCAATCGACGAATTAGATTACCGAGAGACGGAAAGGTACGTCGGGGTGCCCCAAACCAAGAATCCGGTTCGTTTATTAGGATGAGTCTGACAGTGGAGTTGATCGTTAGAGTTGAAATGAAAAAGTGCTGCAATGTAAGGAGTAGCAGTAGTAGTAGTTGTAGCAACTTCCGACGAAGTGATTTGTGGCTGTAGAATTCCAGGAAGCGAAAAAGCCGAACTCAAGATTCATAACGAGTTTGGAAAGATAAGCAATAATGAGATTCGATCAAAATAAAACCTGGGAGGTAGACGGAAAGCCATGCAGGACAATATGTTGTGTCTGTTCGGGACGAACAGATTTAAGGTCAGTGTAGTGTAACAAATTCTACTCGACACAAATGTAATACTTGGTGGTGGAGTGGTTAAAGTATAAACCATCCAAGTGTTACCATCGCAAAGTTCACTGGTCCGAGCCCAACCCGACGTGTATATAAGCGTGAGCAAAATGCCATGCAGGGCAATATTGTTATTTAACCAGTCAAAAAAAGTGAAATACTGATTTGTTGAAGAAGTTATAAATACAGTATGAATCCGGATCGAATGCCAAACATTCTCAATTGATATTAGTTTAGTGGCAACAATTGGTTGGGAAATAAAGAAGGCAAATCATAATTGTCTTAAGTAGCTGGTCACGTGTATTTCTTATTACATTACTTGGGTTAAAAACCATATTCAAATTATATCGAGAAGCCAAAATAACAAAAACATCGTCGCAAGCTCTATTAACTAAAAATTTATTTTCATTTTTAAATTCCAAGTAAAAATCGAATCATCCCAAACACGATAATCCCCATAAAACTGAAGTATTTGTCTTACTTTACTGTTATTTTCCCAATTTTAGTTTTTCTACAATTCTCCGGTTCGTATTATCAAATTACGATTATCGTCATCCCCGCAAAAAAAGTCTTGTAATTTACGAATTTAACATTTAGGTAAGTACGAGTATCTGTATATAGCAAATTTTCACCTTATTTTTGTTTCTTGCCATATTCAAATCGAAACAATTTTCCTCTATTTGATTTTCATTTGTTATTGGTTGGTTGTACGAAAATTTAACGAAGCTTTTTGTATTGTGTAGGCGAATAATTTCCAAAAGCTATATATAAAAGCACCAACTCTGTTTATTCAAAACCCTTATTTACTAGACGAGCTTATTTATTAATTCTTCGCGCATTTCACCTATACACCATTATGTAGACTTTGTCGGCTTTAAGCTGTGTGGAAAACAGGTGAACACAAATATAAATATACAAAGGGACGTTAATTTAATTTATTGATTGGTGGTTAAGGGAAAAATATTTCCACCCACTAACATTTTTTTGCGCTGCTTAGTCTCAAATTTATTCATTAATCATAAATTTTCCTAACGATATTTACCTATGGAAAATATGTTTTCACCAACATCAAGACTAGGTACGTAGTTATATATATTTATGTTCGAAGAACAAGAGTAATTTGTTTAACTGTTTATAAATATATTGTGCGCGCACTGGTGTAAGACAGTCGACAGACATTATGAATGGCAGAGTGGTATACAAAATACATAGCGTAGGCAAATCAACGGAAAATTGTGTTTCATTCTCATTTCATGTGTGAAAAATTAATATCGATGGATGAATGAAAAATATAAATATTTATAATTGTGAAATAACGTTTAAAGCGTTTGAAAAGGGTCTTCTTTGTACCGGCTCGTCGATGGTTGTCGTTGGAAAATTTTCCATGTCAAATTTCTTGTTGTGAGTTCCGGAAAATTGGCAAATTTTAATTTGAATTGGTTCGTTGATGGTTACCGCTGGAAACTTTTAAAGGTCCTGTTTAATGTCGAGAGTTTTGGGTAATTGGTGATAGTGAAATACATATCAAACCAGTGCAGCAATATTTGTTTAATATTTTGAGTCATCCAACAAACTTAACATTAATTGTTTTCAATCAAATGGCGTTTAAACAAACAATCTTTCCAGTTATTATGATTAAATTTAACTTTCACAATGATCCTTGATATTTTAGTACTGCTCTTAAATTAAAAAACAAAATTTAAAAAGAGTATTGGTGTCTCACTCACACGACACTTCTTCTCTTCCATTTAATTCATACAATCACCAGCATCTCGCGAAGTGAGTATCTGGCATACTGCTTTTCATACCAAGTCAAAACTATCGTTTTTGCAATCATTTTTACCCTTTCGTTACCTTCGATATTTCTAGGTGCAGGAATTCATTAAATGGTTTCGTCCACATAAAAAGAAAAATAACGAACACATTCAAAATTCGAATCGACATACACATATTCTCTTCTATACCATCACCATCACGCAACATTTCTAATGCCAATTCGTACAGTCGTTCTCTCAGTCTGATCAACTCTCTCTTATATTTTAATGTAATTGAGAGGTGTGCCACCTAACTCAGAATAAAGGATGTATTTTGGAGTTATAGAAAGGTAATCATCCCCAATACCACCATTGCTCATGCATTCTCAATGTTCGCCTGATTTCTGTTTACTCGCCCTTTTCATCACATTCAGTCTTGTTTACCCAAATATTTATGCTCATTCAATTCCTTGAATTCCGAACATCAATCTCTCTGTCATTCACTCTGAAACTCATTAATGCACATTCATCCAGACTCACGTTTTATTTTTTTTAAAGACTTTAAGATTCTAATTCACAAAATGCTCAATTATTTCAGTTACTCCCTCTAGCACATTCTGCTCTACGTAGCTAATGACCCCCCGTCCAACCTGTATTCCCGACCTTTCAAAATAACTTTGCTCTTATATATAATCAAAAAATGTATCCACTCCTACTCGTACTCCAGTCGTACGCATTTTTAACATCCAAAAATGCTTCATCTTCTTTTCTTTTCTTCTTTCGCACATCACAACTTTTTTACACATTCAGTAGCCAAGTGGTTCTTGCGGAAGCAGTAGATTGTTGTGGGTAAGAAATTATTCTCATTCATTAAACTTTCGAGTCGGTCTGTCAACATTCCAATCACCAGCTTAGCTAAAATATTCAAAATACATATTGCACGATAATTTGTTGTCACTTTTAGATCTCTATCCCTGTTTAGACTACGGACCAATCGGCACCCCTTCCACTACTCATTCGTATTTTTAATCCATACTTGAGTACCTTCAGCAAAATGATTTTTGCTTTGGAAGTCAAGAACTGAAGCTGTAGTTGTGGATTTGGAACCATTCATCACTCATTTCCTGACTACCCCCCCCCCCCCTGCCTATTTTCCTTCTATTAAAGACATTCCATTCACTCTTCGTTGTATTGTGATTGCATTCCTGACACAAAGTTCTTCTAACATTTTCTTTTAGCCTTGCGCATATTCCTGTTAAACTTGCAAAGATATCCGCTTTCTGTTATACCAATACTCAATCTTTTTCCACCATTGTTCTCAAACACTTTGCATTCTTGCGATCTATCTCACTACTAAGTTGAAACTCATCCAATTCATTCAGTGATTTCACTCAATCAATTGCCCGAGAATTTTGTTTACCTTGATTCATGATTTCACCCTTAAGTCCATACATACTCGACTATCAGCTATGATAAATTGGATCATGTAATGATCTGACAAATATTGTTCCACCACATCTCAGGTGGCTTGGTATGCCAAGAAAATTTGGTTGGCCTACCATTATTTAGGATTACCAAGACCGGATTCAAGAATGGTGTCTGCCACCAGATTTCCTGCACGCAGCTGTTTTAACATTGAACTCTACACAAATAATTAAGATACGTAATTTGTCCATTCATTCATTCAATCAATCTAATGACGTCGACAGTGGAACAGATCTTTTCATCAGGATTTTCAGCCTGGGTTAGATGCACACTTACTATGAATAGATTTGCCCAAATTTGTTGTTCTACCTGCAATTATTTCCCAGAAAGGAAAAATCTGGCACATTATTGGTTGGATCACAGCTTCTCCAGATAAAAATTTCAAACTATGATGCTCGTTCACCTGTTTGTTTATTGTTTGTGGTTTAGATTGTAAAAATCAGTCGAGTCTTAAGAAACGTTTATCTGTCAACTGTTCTTGTTTCAGCTATTTAAGCCTCGCGTTTATACACTCGACAAATTTTGCTATTGCTTTGGTGGTCGTCTTCGCAATTTACGTATTTAAATGTGCAACGACAGGAAAATCGTGTACTATCGGTTGCTTTCTGATGATACCGCTGGTAATCATGTCCGCCGTGCTTTTAAGATTCCAAACGGAGAAATATTACATAAATTGCGCCCTTCATTCCTCATACCTGATAATCAGATTTTTTACATTTATTCCGATACAGAGTGATTGTGTTAGATCTACAAGGAAGAAAATCTATTTGAGCTGGTGAAAATGTCGCCGAGAGATCACATACAGAAATACGGCAAAAGAATTTAACGGTTACAATACCAGTTCTGGAAATTTATACCACTTCCGCAATATTCGCGAAAATACCGGAAATAATTTCACACACATCTTACAAAATCACCACAACAAATAATTTCAACAATTATTTATTAATTCACTATTTACCATTTAGAACTATTTTTAAATCACCTACTTGCCACCATTTATTATTTTTCAAACCGTTCACTTTCAATTGTAATCTTTCGCGTTCTATATCCCCCAAATGACTAATCCTTGAGTTCATTGCACCCCTATTTATATACCATGCAGAATACTCGAGATCTTTTTTGGACTTTCGGATTTGTTCCACATTAATTCTGCTACAATCTGCAATACAACAAAACTGTTATAAAACTATTGGAAGTAATAGCATTCTTAAACATAGATGTCACTAATCTCATAAAAAATTACATTAATTTTTTAAACTTTAAATGAACAAATCTCGATTACTAAATGTGTTGTCCAAGCCTAGCTGAATTAATGGCTGGTTTGATGAGCAATTAATTCAGTTTATGCAAGACATTTAGTCAACGAAAATTGCTCATTTAAAATTTAGAAAATTAATCAAATTTGTTTATGAGATTAGAGACTTCTTTGTTTAAGTAGTAGCATTCGAGATAGTTTTATAACAGTTTTGTGGTATTGCAGATTATAGGCGAGATCGTAACAATATGAAACTAATAAATTAATATTGTTTCTAATTTTATTTGTTATTTCCTTCGAACATAATGTTTTTGGCTGGTTTTGTAGGTTAGTTACTTTCGGCTGAAGTAATCGAGGCACTATCTGCATTATCGATTTCCACCTCTTCCCTTCTGAAGGTTCTGATTTCATTGAAACCCTAAATATTGAGTTCAACAAAGGTTTCTCTTCCAAAAATTTCTATTTAATTTCATGCAAAATCTGGTTTAAAATTCCAATATACTCGTATTTCAGAAAATCGAGTTTTGTTTTCGTTAAACAGAATTAATTTCGAGAGAGTCATTGGTTTCATTCCAGAACTTCACTAAAAATGTAGACATTTACATACATAGCTCATTCCAACCTAATCATCGACCAACTAATTATTTTAAATTGTATATTGTTGGTTTTCTAGACTCTATCAATGCAATGCACTGAAGCGTGTTCAGCTGTTTAAAACAATTTATAAAGAGCTTTGGTTAGTGGGTTTACGAACTACTTTGCCAAAGCTGCCGATTTCAATATTCTAATAGTTATCACCGAATTCGAAACTGGTACTAATAGGAATTAGCTGTTCAACAGATCATGAATTATTATTAGTTGAATTCAAACGCTTTCAACATCAAACTCTCAGACGTTTTATAAAGTAGATTCCGATCGCCACTCCTGTGGCCCTATTCTGGCTTTCCTACGTAATAGGGAATTGGGAAAAATATTTTCATAGCATTTTTGTCAAAATTATATTTTCCTGGCCTATACTGAAGGAATAAGTTTAGTGCAAAAATGTTCAGAGCAAAGCTAATTGGGGAACATTTGTTCCACACAATTCTTATAGGGAAAAATTATTTTACCATTTAACTTGCCCACAGGCCAGAAAAATACAATTTAGACAAAAATGCTATGAAAATATTTTTCACAATTAAATATTCCCTAGGAAAGCCAGAATAGTGCCACTGGATGACAGTGCGACCACACTTATATACTGTAAATATGAAATTTTAAACATTCGATTGAAAATAAATATTTATATGTGATAATAAGTTGGGCTTCAAGATAATGAAATCTGAATTACATATTCAGGAGTTATAGCCTTATCATTTTTATTGGAGTTTGCTCCTTAAGGGTGTCACAATAACCGGTTCAGATTTGACATATCGCTTATTTTGGCTCTAGCAACACAAATGTCATTCTTTCTTTGACAGAATCTCAGTATAATATTTCTAGTTGACGAAATGAGTCGCTTGATACTTCAACAAAATTGGGAAATGTTGGAAATTTACTTCCACAACAAAGACAATTGGTTTGAAATCGCAAGAAAATGTCGTACAAAATTCGGACAAAACACGGGACTGACACCCAACGGTATCAAAAAGTTTGTAAAGTGCGTGATACGGGCTACCTATTCAACAATCAAACGCGTACTCGTGCTCGTCGTGTTCGTTCGCATTTGGGGATCGGAAAATCCAAGAGGATATATGGAGAAGCCAATGCATGCATTGTGTGTTACTGTTTAAGAGGATTGTACTTGCAAACAAAAAAATAAATCTGGAAACATATTAAGCCGTTTTTGTTTTATCAAATTTTTAAATCTGAACTTCTTATTGGGACACCCCGTATAGCCCGCCGTACTCGAAATCGAGTGTTAACATAAGGATTGACAAATATTATTTTCTATGACATTCACAATGTTTGAGACCTTTCGGGCCACCAAAAAAAGAGGTTATTTACTTACAATATCTCTACCATAAAGTAGAAAATTCATTCACTCCCCCATTTTTAACCCCAAGGATACTTGTGTGTTCAAAGCCACACAACCCTTTACAAAAATGTGAACTTCCTCAAGTTTCCTCTTGGCAGTTTGGTTTCGTACTGATAAAAATTGGTCTACTCATCAGGTTGCAACGACCAAACTACAAAAATTTACCTCTTGCTTCACACCAATAGTATGAAACAAGAACACGTCGATTTAGCGAATTATACCACTAAATCAGAAAACTTTTGGAACTTCTCATTTTTATATGTGTGTATTAAGCCCACACTAATATAAATTAAGAAATTTTAAATTCGTCTGTATTACTTTAACAATTTTCGGCTTTTTTATAGACAAATATTATTTTCTATGACATTCACAATGTTTGAGACCTTTCGGGCCACCAAAAAAAGAGGTCATTTACTTACAATATCTCTACCATAAAGTAGAAAATTCATTCACCCCCCCATTTTTAACCCCAAGGGTACTTGTGTGTTCAAAGCCACACAACCCTTTACAAAAATGTGAACTTCCTCAAGTTTCCTCTTGGCAGTTTGGTTTCGTACTGATAAAAATTGGTCTACTCATCAGGTTGCAACGACCAAACTACAAAAATTTACCTCTTGCTTCACACCAATAGTATGAAACAAGAACACGTCGATTTAGCGAATTATACCACTAAATCAGAAAACTTTTGGAACTTCTCATTTTTATATGTGTGTATTAAGCCCACACTAATATAAATTAAGAAATTTTAAATTCGTCTGTATTACTTTAACAATTTTCGGCTTTTTTATAGACAAATATTATTTTCTATTACATTCACAATGTTTGAGACCTTTCGGGCCACCAAAAAAAGAGGTCATTTACTTACAATATCTCTACCATAAAGTAGAAAATTCATTCAACTTGAGGAAGTTCACATTTTTGTAAAGGGTTGTGTGGCTTTGAACACACAAGTACCCTTGGGGTTAAAAATGGGGGGGGGGTGAATGAATTTTCTACTTTATGGTAGAGATATTGTAAGTAAATGACCTCTTTTTTTGGTGGCTCGAAAGGTCTCAAACATTGTGAATGTCATAGAAAATAATATTTGTCTATAAAAAAGCCGAAAATTGTTAAAGTAATACAGACGAATTTAAAATTTCTTAATTCATAAGGATTGAGTTTTTGCGTTGTATATTTTGATTTTTGTTTTATAAATTAAAACTGTGATTAGTTTCTATTGCGTGAACCCATGTCCGGGGCGTCGGTGGCTGTTTTTAAAGTACCTTTACTTATTGGCCACAACAGCGAGAACGAATCGAATCAACTTTAAAAGAACTGCCACAACTTGATGATGATAATACCATGGAAGGAGAATTTGTTGAACAATCATGTAGAAAGACCCGTTGAACTTGATGACGTTACTCTAGCCTAGTTTGTTTTTCGATATAATGTCTTTGCTAAAGGGGTTGGTGAAGGAACGGAAAATTCAAAAAAATTATAAAATACAGAAATTATGAGCTGGGAAAAAAGTTAACAGAATACAAGGGGGAAACACGGTTACTTTACATATCCTTTTCAGGATTGAAGAAACTGATATTTTGACAGATATGACAGATATGAAATTTCGTTCGATGAAAATGAAGGCCTTACAAGCACAATTGTTCATACTGCGTTTAAAATCGTCAATTCGAATTTCCAAACGCAACCATGGAATGAGGTCAATTGTTTATATTGATCTGTATTCAAATACACCAAGTTGATACTTATTGGGGCGGAAATATTAAAACCGTAGGTTTGAGACTGAAAGAAATAACGGGACATTATGATGAAGCTTTTGGTAGATTGCACATATCATTTTTATTTGTGATGTGGGCAGTTGCCACCGATGGTAAGCAGTTATGGTAGGGAATTGTTTTTTATGAATTTACCAAAGTGGAGGGAGAATAATTCTGAATTCTTATGATTATTTACAAAGGTTGGCAATAGAGATCAACTGGGTGAACAAGAGTTGCAACTGATTGAATCGAGATTCTGCTTAGAGATGGAAGCGGAGGAACGATTTCCTAATGGAATTCGATTATTCAATGACAACCATTCAGTCGATGCGTACAATATGAGAATCTTGAGTTCAACTGATAAAACATCAAATTCAGCTGCTGATCACGAACTATTCGGGTGTGAAGTTGATCGCAAAAAAGTCAGGGTCGCTAGAGAGAAGCATCACCAACTCACAACGATGGTCCCGCACGGGAAGGTTACCATATGATGGATTAGCCATTGGGGTAGTAGGTAAATTGGCACACGTTGAATTGGGTGAAGAAAATAGAGTTGTATGGGTTTGATTTCTTTTTCCTAACGGTGTTGGTGCAAAAACTTAGATTCATGTTAAAAATAAGTCGCTAGTATAGTGATTGGCCTACGTAGCCTTATCCAGGGCCACGGCTCAAGAATGACATCATATTGCACCTCGTGATGAGCGCCATCGTGTTTACCCTAGTAGACGAGAAAATGATGTTGACGAAGCTTTCGACTGTCCATCTTCATACAATTGATCGGATTGTACGCGAAAAAATCAGTAGAGAGAATTGAGACAATCCTTTCTGTAAAGTGCCAAAGTCTCCGTGCACATGCTCGTCACCTCCATGCAATAATGCATAAATCACATGTAATAATGTTATCAGAAACTTGGCTTCGTAAGGAGGAACAGTTTAGTTTATTTAAATTTTTTACCAAACAAGGTATATATGTAAAAATATTCTTATGAAAGTAATTTTGCATAGTTAAATATATAAATTCTTATTTTCTAACAAATTTGTAATACATTTTCGATATAAAATATTTCGTTAACTTATTCTTTCAAATTTTTATTTTATTATTTTTTTTTTATTTTGATACTTAAAAATTAAATATTAAATGTTCTTGCTAAGTTTATTCTTACGGGTTCATACAAGCCTATGATTGGTGTGACTCGGAGTACTTAGTGTCCTCACCAATAGTAGTTAGGTAGCAACCCAAACATACAGTCCGTTATATAAACTAAAAATTTATTTAAATTGCGATCTTAAAATTTTTCTTATATGTTTGTTTTGTCAAGTTAGTACCTGGCTTGTAAGCGTCAATATGGTTATTAAAATACATGCTCTATTTATTGGTTCATTCATTCCATAGTTGGTAGGGTGGTGAACTTCTTTTAAGTGCTTTGCATGTCGAGTGCATCCTTGATTTAAAACCACAGTATTTGAAATTTCATCGACGTTGATTATTTTTTTAACACGTCAAAAATGAAACTAGCCGCGAGCAAATTTCGTCTTAATGAAAGAGTATCTAAACCTATTGTTACGACTGTGTGGTCTAAACAAAACCAAATGTGTTTTTATTCTCTTTGGGTTTTTTGCGTCCGGGTTTTTTGATGTCTAAACGCGGTTAGTGGTGGAGGGATTCTCGTATGTTTTTGTTTATTTTGTTGGTAGTAGAACGAAAATGGGAGAGAGAAAGAGAACAATGCGCATCGAGTGTGTGCAAAGTAAAACGTTTTAGAAAAAATGTTTTTCTTATATGCTTCTTTTTTATATCAATGCAAATTAATATAAAGGAGAAACAGAGAAGAGAGATTATTTCTTCTAGAACGTTTTGCGAGTTGTTGCGGCGCAAGAATTTTTGTTCTTGGGCATTCGAGTTTTTGTTTTGATAAAAGAAAGTCAAGTGTTTGAGTTTGATCAAAATAGTCTAGTTTTTGGAAGTTTTTTTTAAATTCTTTTTCTAAAATTATATTGTGAGATGATAAATTGTTGTGTTGCTCAAATATAATAATAATAATGTTATAGTAAATAATTATAAATACACAAATGCATTGTAATGTGGAAAGTAATAAAAGAAAATTAATCATGTAGTTTCGTATAAATTTTCGTGTTTTTGTGATTGATGAAATTACGTCCAACTGTAAAATACAGAAGCCATAGAAAAAAATTAAGATGTGGTACAAAGCCTGTTTAGTTTTCATGACAAAATGAAGTAAAAGTGCTAACGGAATTTATATTTCCCGCTAAGTTTATTTATTTTTTATTTTTTTTTAAATTATTAATCAACGAGTAGCGACTGTCGCTTAAAATTAAAAACCATATTAATACAGCAGGGCGGGTCCATACAAAATCTGTGTTTGGTTTTTTTTGAAAAAGTGAAGGGTGACCTACGTACTGTGGTCGAATTAGAAAATAAAAATAATTCAATTAAAATAACTTAAATATTTTTGTTTTTGGCTGCATTAATTGTGGTTGAGTCGTAGCCAGTGACCTTTATAGTGAAAAGGGGTGTATCGCAACGTCCAACCAGATTATTTTGTGGGTGGCCCGGTGAGGTCATTCACCTGGATTTGCAGTTAAGGCAGAAAACGCACGACTATTTACACATAGGTGGCCAGGTGAGGCCACCCCATTTTATTTTGCGGATCGAGGAGACTCCGCTCAAAGCGAGACAGCGCCCAACAATTAATTTCGGTGGTCTGCCGCAACGACAGGTAGCCGACCAACCAGTTGCCCGACTTAATTTTTTGGTATCGGGGAAAGGCCCCGCACCATTTTATTTTGGCAGCAAGTCGAGGCCGAAGTAGTTAACGGCACATCAAGCCGCAACGGTCCGGGGGACAGGAGTCCCTTGTGGCATGACGGCCGCGCAAGGCCGCAACCCATTTTTCTATCGGGGAGAGGCCCAAACACGGTAACGGCACCAAGGCCGCAACAGTCTGTTAATTAATTAAGGTACAACTTTTTATTTTTTTTTATTTTTTTTTTTATATTTTGATTTGATTTCTTTATACATTTAAATTTTTTTTTACGTTACAATTTTCCAATATTTTTTTTTTGTAATCGAGCGCCGCACAGCGTGTGCACGCTCGATGCGCGTGGTTCTCGCTCCCTCATTTCTTTGTTTTCTACCTCAGGGAAGTGGTGTTTTCTTATATTTCTTTTGTTGTTTTGGTTGTCTAAATCTATAACGGAATGAAATATTAAATTTTTTCGGTGTGGTGTGATGGGAGCGGAGGCTCCCTCTGTGTCGGCATAGTATTTGTGGTCCCTTGGTACACGCATCCAATTTCGTAACCAGGGCTTGCCCCGTTTGATTTCGAATGGATGCGCGCACCAAGGCACCTCTTCCGTAATTATTTTTTTATTATTTATTTTGATTATCCGGTTCGTTCCTCAAGTTCCGGCCGACGAGTTTCGGCTGAACTCGTTTATTATTATTATTTGCGTTTCCCCCCAACTTTCTGTAATCATATCGGTGTAAGCCAGAAGCACATGCAAGCCTCAAACCCCACGACCTTAGCACTTCTCCCTGAGAACGTAGCCGGCAAAAATCACCATGGAGGCCTCTGCATGCGCTTAGTGAAATCTGCAGGTTGGCAGTAGCCAGCCTGTAATACTATTATGTCGAGTCTAGAATTGTAACTTGGTAGTTTGGTATAATCTTGCGGATCGAACATATGCCTGAGCACGAACAATAAGAATTGCTTCTGTACTGATTCAAATTTTATTGCAAACTCTTCGGTATATGGCATCCAAGTTACCGAAGCATACTCAAGGATAGATCTCACAAATGAGCAATAGAGTGATTTCGTTACCCATAGGTTGTTGAATTCTTTAGCTCTTCTTTTTATGAAACCCAGTACCCCATATGCCTTTCCCAACGTTACATCATAAGTTTATGGAAATTAACTCGCGTGTCACCTAAATCTCTTATTTCGTTCACTCTTTTCAAACTCCTCTCATCAATTACGTAGTCAATATTATGAAGAACAACTTTCCTTGTAAAACTGATTACGTAACACTTGTCAACATTTAGGTCTAATTTATTACTGTTGTACCACGATATCAATTTGTTTAGATTTGATTGTAAACAAATTGCATCGTCTGTATTTTCGATTTTGTGATATATCTTTAGGTCATCAGCATAGAATAAATGCTTGTTGCATGTTTTGCAGTACTGACAAATACTGATATGAGAAGATTGAAGAGCAATGGCCCCAAGTGACTACCTTGTGGAACCCCTGAATTTACTTGTACTGCTTGTAATATGTGGCCTTGAAAGCGAACATATTGAGTTCGGTCTTTTAGATATGAGCTCAACCAGTTAAGTAATGAGTAACCTATTCCCATGAGTTCTAGTTTTTAATCAACACTTTATGATCCACTCTATCAAAAGCCTTGCTGAAATCAGTGTAAATTGCATCAACCTGAAATCCTTTTTCCATTTGTTTTATTTAATAAGTAAGAAGTAAAGATTGTCAGGTTAGTTGTTACGGATCTACCTTTGATAAATCCATGTTGCTGATCATTAAGATTGGAGACAATGGTTTCTGCAAGCTTATCATGAATTAATTTTTCAAAGAGTTTGGGAATACAAGATAAGACAGCAATTCCTCTGTAGTTAGCTACATTACACCTTCCGCCAGATTTGTAAATTGCTGTCAAAAATGACAATTTCCAAAAACTAGGAAAGATTCCTTCCACTAGAGATCGGTTAAAGATGTAATATAATGGTTTAACTATAGAGTTGAAATTACATTAATTGAATTAAAAATACTTTCATAGATATTTTCGTCCAGGTTGCAATCGAAAATTTCAATGGCATAACACAATGCGGACGACCCAGCATTAAGCACGGGGAGAGGGGCGTTGGCGTCTATCAAAATGTTGGTGGTTCATAACACGACCTTACTGCCTGTGATGATGCAAACTTGAGGAAGAATTCCCTGCACGTTAGTCAAACCAAATCTGCTTTTGAGGACATACGCGAGGCGAGATAGATTTTGCCTAGCGACAGTTTATATTTCAGCCAATCAGAACGATAAAGACATAATAGATTTTATCCTCGAGGCATCATTATTATATCCTCGAGGCACATACTGTAGAGGGTATTCAAAACTGTTGAAGAAATGTTATCATACATACTATAATTCTAGGCGGCGATTTCAACATGCACTTCCAGATGGATTACGCTTAGTAAAATTTTTGAATAAAGAACTTAATTTAGATTTAGTTACAGCATTTTTACAGAAAAATCATATTTTCCGACCAAATACATTTTCACCTTGGAGAGTATACGTTATCAAGCCAAATTGTCTCACTTGGGTCTCAGAAAATCTACACGTAACCATGGAGAAGCCGATGCATCCACAACTAGTGACTGTTTCGTGCGGAGTTTGTACCGGCAGCATCATTATTCAATTTTTTTCGAAAATGAGTATGAAGTCGCCCTTACAGTCAATTTTGAGCGTTACCGAGCCACGATAAACGAGTTTTCGTTACCCAGAATTTAAGAGGACACACACGACATTTGGTTTCAATGGGGCGGCGCAACTTGCCGGTTGATAAGTGTAACACTAACCATCCAGAAACTATCCAAGGCTTGAAAAATCAAATCGAAACTGTCATTGATAGGAGCCTATACAATCGAAAATGTTTTTTAAACGATTGATTCTAATCTTCACTACTAGCAACTATCGTCCATAATTGATCAGCAAGACCCGGCGAAACTGAGTTTTCAACTCATGGTTGAACAGTATGAAGTCATTTTTGCTAAAAAATGCATTTGGGCATTTTAGATGAAAATAATTTTATTTTATCTATGTCGCGCTAAAATGTGATAGAACACATATTTTTTCCTACCGTTTCACTTTATGTGAATATAGTTAAGTAAATTCTTGTTGTTAGTATAATTTACAAAAAAAAGGTTATAAAACCAACGAGACCCGTGCAATCTTAGCTGCTAAAGAAAAATGGATGGTCTATTGCAGAATCAACTAGCAAAGGCAACCGAGATAACACAATTTATCTCGAACTATAAAAAAGACAGTGCAGATCGAAAAACGAAAATATACCTTAAGGCCAGAATAGAGGGTCTAAAAAAGTTGTACAATGAGTACGTCAACGGTGACAACGAAGTGAGGAATTTAAAACTTCCTTTGGAAGCAACTCAATGATACTAAAGGATAGACAGACAGTATATGACATCTATACAAAGTATATTGATGATATGAGGCAACGTCTTAGTCACCAACTCCAGAATCAAATCTAAACTTTAACAACGACCAGTCTGAGGGGTCAAACAAGAACGATCAAGGCAATGAAGTTCCATCATTAAGAAAATCTATTGGCCAATCCTCCGAGTCATCAGAAGATGAATCAGACACAAAACGTCAACAAAATCAACCCATGAAATTGATCCAGCAATTAAAACAACAGAACATTAAAATACGAAATTTATATCGAGAAATTCGTGCGGCCGAGGATGTACTGGCAAGCAACAACAAGTTCAAAGCAGTCCTCAATCATAAAATAAAAACGATGGAAAGGATAATGATGCAGATCATGGATTTGCATGAACAGATCTGCATGGAAGCTTCTGAAAAACAAGAAGCTAACTTAGTTTATTTCGTAGACCAATACTATGAAAATCTAAACAACAGATACGAAGGTATTGTAATAACAATAACAACGTTATTAGAGGATGAACAACAACCGTACATAGCGAAACCATTGGAAATTCGTCTACCACGAATAGAAATCCCACACTTACATAGGGAGTGCATGAAGTGGGCACGATTTCGCAGATACATTCAAACGGCTAGTTCATGGCAACAGTCAACTTACCAACACACATAAAATGAACTACCTTAAAGATCATGTACAAGGGTCAGGGGGAAGGCTATTGAGCTATCTGGAAACCACTGAAGAGAACTACGATGCAGCTTGGGCAATTTTAGAAAAACGAACGATATAACAACAAAAGATTGCTCGTTTCTAACATTCTGAACAATTCGCTAAACCAACAAGCTTGTACCACGGAATCGGCTGCTGCAATAAAAAGCTTACACGACACAACAACAGAGTGTTTATACGCTATCAAGAATACGGGGATCAGAATTGAAACGTGAAACCCTTTCATCATTTTCACCTTACTGAAGAAATTAGACGCCGGATCACGACGTCTATACGAAAGCTCACTGCAAAACACAAGAGAATTTCAACAAACAAGGTTTCAAGCTCAACCATTAAAACGCGTCTTCTTAGCTGCTACACAACCGAATCACATTTGCATATGCTGTCAGAAAAACCATAGAACCGACACATGCTACACGCACTTTGTGCAGAATCTGTCTTGGTCAAAATCATACGACAACAGGCTGTAAGAGCAACACAACATGTTCTTCCTGCCAGGACCACCATCACACCTTGTTACACGTAAATAATCGGGAACGAGGAAATAATTATACGAAATTGAACGTATCAACATTCGACAAAGATTCCAACCCAGTTCTACTAACTACAGCCCTAGTCAGAATACAGAATATTTACGGTAGTTCCAACATTCTACAAATCAATGCTTTGGTTTTGAGAACCATAACAAAACCACTTCCAGACAAGAACATCTTGGGTTTGGATGGAGATCTACAAAGGGAAATAATTCTAGCCGATCCTACCTTCGACACTTAATAGGATATCTTAATAGGTGCTGATATTTATGGAGAGATAATGTTAGAAGGCATAAAAAGGGATTCACAACACAAGTGTATTGCTTTAAAATCACAAGTAGGATGGGTAATATCCCGCAGTCTATGAAGAACTACATCCAAAGAGAACCCTAACTACGGATGAAGTGGAGTGCAAAGAGCATTACAAACACAAACACAAGAGGTTGAAAAATGGGCGCTATGAGGTTCATATACCACTCAAAAATGACAAACTAAAAGAAGTGGGATTGCTTGGATGGGAAGTTTTGATGCACCCATACCAATTTGTCCTGACCTTACACCATCGGACTACCATTTGTTCCAGACCGATGAAGAATTAATGGTTTTAAATTAAATTCAAAAGAGACCTGGGAAAATGAGTTGTCTCGATGGGTCGCCTGTAAGCAACAGAAGTTCTACGGTATGGGATCATGGCTCTACCAGAAAAATGGCAAAAGGTCATCGATCAAAATGGTACATATTTGGTTTAATAAAGTTCATTTGAAATAAGAAAATTCTTTGTTTCAATGTCACTCAAGAAAGGGAACGAATTTTTTCCCCTAACCCTATATTCCAAGCTAAACTTTCTTAAGGAGTAAACTACAGTTGCGCTTCGGAGCTGACCCGCACATTTTATTTTAAATGTGTTTCCGTTTCGTTGTAAATATGTATGTGACCTACATATAGACATTTATTCAATAAAGCAAAAATATGTTTCCAAATAAATTAGCAATAATTGCTGTTATCCGGGAAATCCCGAATCGAATCCAAAACAAAAATCAGCAAACCAAAAAAATAAATTTTAATTTTAAATTTATAAACAAAATATTTATATTTTCATTTCAAATACGAAAAAAAATAATAAATAATTTCCAATTTTCTCTTCAGCCGAATTCAACTCAAAATTGGAATAAATTTTTCCAGCCTCATGAATTTTTTCCGCCCAAAAATTGATTTAGGAGTAGAACCAATTTTTTTTCTTAAATTTTATTGTGTACTAGTATGAGTAAATATGCAATACATATATACAGTCAACTGTGTTCATGTGCGCTAATTTTCAATTCATCAATTTTGTTCAGGCATCATTTCACTCGCACAGCAAAAGAGCGCTCATCTTTGTTGTGTAGAATGGTTCGCGACTGATTATATTAATGACGAGGCAGTACTCAGCTATTGAAATTTACATGAAATATAAATGAATGGAAATGAATATGCGCTGGGTGTGTGTGAGGGAGATTTGCGTCGTTTTCTTATATGATTTGACAATCAACCAAATCAATTCAGCGCTAGACGACGATATGCAAATTTCTTATGGTTTTCGTTTTCTTAACCAGTTATGTGGTTGTTGGTGTTCTTTTATTTTGATCATTCGTTCGTTCGTTCGTTTGGTGAAGAAACGTGATTTGAAATATTCAAACATCTTCCAGTAAAATGAAAACTAAAAAGAAATCGTTCTTGTTATACGAGTATGTTGTGTGTTGCTATACTTACTCCTCGTGTCTTATTTTCATTTAAAATTGCTTGTTGAGATGTTTCTTAAGAATTTTATGTTGATTTTGTTTCTGTACATTCGATATGTAGCTAGTAAGATCTCGTACTATTATTGTACATGATTGCATGTATGGTATGCTGATGGTGCTTTTGTTAGTTTTTATTTTATTATATTTTTGTGATGATAATCATTTGTGGTATACGATTGCTACTAGTCGATATATAGACTGAACGAGTGAAGACTTAATCAAATGAAATGTTTCATTTTGGGTGTAGGACGACAATGTGTGTTAGACAGTTTGTTATTTCAGTAATTCATTACATTATCTAGATTAGATACAATTTGGGTGTTGTACTGTATCAAAAAAAATCTACTGCTTAAAGATACTCTATGTTTGACCAGGATCCGTGATGCGCATGAAAATTTATGCATGTTCTATTTTAAATACCCAAATTTTCAAATTATTTCTCTATGAATAAATTGTTAATTTATTCGCATTAGCATAATAATCAAAAATAATTAAAACATATTTACAAGATGGGAAAAGCTCGTTGTGTTTTTGCTGTTCGGTCGTCTCCCTTCTGTTGATTATAATTATGAATTTCTCATTATAATAATAAATTGGGAATAAATATGAATTCCTAATTTCAAAATATTCTTCCACATTTACCGTATGCATCTATATAATTCTTCATGTCCAGCTCTATATCGCATGCCGAATTATATGATCATTTCTAAACTGTTCATAATTGATATTCTGAAAGTTATCGAGTAAGTTCTTAATTCAACCCTTTCATTGCGTTTGTGGTCACATACTGGTGATAGATCTTGAGATAGTCAGTCCTACCTAAAATATGAGCCGCTTGCCATAAGACCGACACCTGCACCGCCCCCAACCTGTTGAAGAGGCGCTAATGTGGTATTGATTTTGCGGCGCCAATACCTCGCCGTGAAATGTAGTGTCCATGACTATAAGCAGAATTTCCCCAGCATCACGTGGAACTTTACTATGTGGAAATTTTTTCTAATTCATTATTTTTTTTTCTCAAAATTATTGATCAAGGTAATTAATCGCGTGCTAGGCTTTCAAAGTTTTTTCAATCACCATTTTTTTATTATTTATAATGATGCATATATTTTAATGACCTAGCTGAATTACATGGGGGAAACGACGTGGGATACGGAAGAAATTAGAGTTACTTTCAACTGCTAATGTATAACACAGGAATTTATCAGGTGCTGAATTCAGTATTGGAAGCATCAACGGACGCTTCAAAAATTGAAATTTTAGACCCAAAGACAAGAACCAAATGCAAATAATCTTTGAAATTCCTTTTGATAACATATTATCAAATGCTTTACTGAAATCTGTGTGCGCTACATACTACCAAGGCAACGCTTGCTCTATAGACTCTTTGACAAAACGGCACGAACATGTCAGCTATATCTTTGGCTTTTGAGGAGCTGGTATTGTTGTAGGTCATGTTTGCAGGATGACCTTCAATTTCGTTCTTATTTCTAAAACTGTTTTGGATTAACGTTGATTTTTACTCGAATTTGATCGAAATATACGTTCTCTATGTGATTTGATATAAATTTCAAATTTGTTACTATGTTGTAGAAACCTAGGCCAACCTAGTGAGAACACTAAACTCCACTCTCGGCACTATGATTCCGATGATTTTTTATATTATTAAAGAAGTAAGAACTATCATGTCCGATTTAACTTACTATCCTCCTCATATGGGTTGTTTCTGATTATGATGTTGAGCTCGCTGTATTCCTCATTTATGGGTTGTTTCTAGATTTAAAATTTCACTCATACTTGTCGTTCCCTTGATACATGTTCCACATAAATATCTCTGCTCCACCTTATAACATCGCTTACCATTAGTCGCCGCATAAGTTTTGCATATCGACGATTAATTTGAAGACGCTTTAAGATTACATCATTCACAGGGTCCCAAGATCCAAGAGGTCCAATGATGAAAGCATTTACATAGACACGGTAACCGGCTTGTCGTAATTGTCTCGCAATAGCACCGTATTTTACCTTTTTAATCTCACGTGCTTGCAAGAACGCATCTAATCCGTTTTCAAAAGGGCAGCATACATCAATTATTGTGATGACTTTCCGAAGTCGATTAATACATCGATTAATTAAAGTAGTGGATCCAGCCGACGGAATGGCGGTTACCAAACGATTCTGAATAGCATTATGGCGTGTAGTAATGGCTGTCAAATGCGGGGGACAATAGCACAGAACATGTGGCAATGTTTCGTTCTCGTAACCACAAACTCTGCAACGATGATCACCATCCCGAAATCGACGATTACCGTTTAACGGTATTGTATTAAGCCTGGCCCGGTGGATGAAACGCCATTCGGCAAACCTCGTAAAATTTCCAGCTCGTGAGAAGTGGTTGGATACATCTGCTTGGGCTGATAATTGCATAACCTTACCTTGATCAGGCTAGCTTAGGATTTGCTGCAACATTTGTTTTTGAAATACTGCTTTCAACTGACTCTGCACAACCTCGGGCGATATACCTTTTCCGTTAACCAATAATGATACTTCCAAATCCCCAAAAAACACCCAGGCAATTGGTATCGTCTTAGCCAAACGGCGTACTGCGTTGCGAGCGCGAGACCAAATGTTTTAAAAATCCCCATCTTTCCGAAAATCTCCGTGAAGCGAACCATTCAAATACTCTACAATGTCCTCTTGTGCGGGCTGTCGCTTTATTTTCGATCTAACAGCTGCAGTAAGGGTATTGGCGGCGAGATTGCAAACCATTTCATCACGAGAGTTCAGAAGTTTTATGGCACGAACGATACTTCCAAAATCATGCAATACGCTAGTAGGCATTATATTTGCACCACCATTTTTATATGGGATTGATGTCAACTCTGCACTTGCCCTCTGTGGTAAGTTCGTCCAACTTTTGACCTTTCTTTTAATTAATTTGTCTAAATCGTTAAGTGGTTTCTTACGTACATTCCCACATTTCAAAATAAAGTCTAGTTGCAGTATTATAAAGATATTCACTGCTTCGATTTTCTGCCACGGAGCCAGTAAAGAGCGGTTGATACCATCTATATATACTGTGCCAACGTTTCTGTGTTGGGAAAATGCGAAACACGGAAACCAGAAGGAACACCCAAATGATGACATGAGTCTCCATCTAACATAACTAGAATCGTTACTGTACCAATGTTGAATTCCTGGACAATGGTTGATCGCTTTAATCCATCAATACAAAGTGATGAGTATTTACCTGCATTAAAGCTAAGTCCAGCCTCCGCGGCTTTCTGTGAAGCAATCACTAACATATTTTGGAGGTCATCCGGGTTATTTGCAATTAAGAGAAGGTCATCCGCATACGCCAGCACCTTGTGATTTTGATTGTGGATATTATATCCGCCAGTACACGAAAGTACTGCACGTAGTAGTGGCTCAATTGCCAGGTTGAACAAAATAGGGCTTAACGGGTAACCTTGCTTAATACCCGCATTAATATTTATTGGTCTAGATGTTCTTGATCCACAATGGATTGCCGTTCTACTATTTTTGTATAGCTGTTCTATTACACCCGTGCTTGATAGACCCATCTGGTGCAAACAATGAAAAACGTGGGCATGTGGAATGGTGCCAAAAGCGTTTGTAAGGCCCAGCCAGGCCATACAGCATGTCTTCTTCCTACGCCTACAATCTTCAATAATCGATTGTATGACAAAATTATGTTCCATACACCCGTCATACGGCATAAAACCTTTCTGCACTGATGAAATAATGTTATGCCTCGTTACCCATGTGGTGAGACGGAAGGCAACACAAGATGCATATAGTTTTTCAATTGTGTTTGAAAGCGCTATGGACCGCCAATTCGAAATATCCATTGGATCACCCTTTTTGTATATTAAAATAGAGGTTGACTCATTCCACTGATCCGGAATCCAACCCATGTCCTTTACTTTATTAAATAAGGCCTGAAAGACATCACATTTTGGATTAAATTGTAGGAGCGTTTTATACAGGATCCGGTCTGGTTCTGGTGAAGTGTTCTTACATTTTTTAAGCCGCAGACAAATCTCATTACTAGCAAAATTTTGGGATAGTGGATCATCATCAGGCCGCTGTAATATATCTAAATAAATCGTCTGTAGTAACCTATCAGTCCGAGAAATGACTTAATTTCCTTTTGGTTCTTAGGAATTGGAAAATTTTGAATTGCATCGATCTTTGACGGGTCTGGTTTAATTCCGTTATTAGTTATGATGTGACCCAGGTAGCAAATTTCTTTTCTAAGGAAATGACATTTTAGAGGTTGCAATTTTAAATTGTAATTTCGAAATGACTGAAATACTTGTAATAATTTTTTATTATGATCGTTAAGGTTATAACCGTATACAACTACATCATCTAAATATACGAAACATTTCAAGCCGTTTAATCCGGATAACACATTGTTCATAATTCGCTGAAATGTTGCTGGTGCTCCCTTTAAACCAAAGGACATCCTTGTGAAGTGATAGTGACCCATCTGGGTGCTAAAGGCAGTTTTATATTTATCTTCTTCACTTAGAGGTATTTGGTGATAGCCGTCTGCTATGTCTAATGTCGTAAAATAAACTGCATCTCCTAATTGTTCTAAAATTTCTACGATATTGGGCAATGGAAATACATCATTAACTGTCAAATCATTTAAACGGCGAAAATCTACTACGACTCGCCAACGCTTAGATTCATCGCTGAATTTTTTGGGACAATTGGTAACGGGGAGTTGAATGGGCTGTTACTGTTTTCAACGATGCCATGTTCAATCATTTTCTCCACTTGTGAGTCAATTTCGAATTTTGCTGAATGAGGAAGACGATAAGGTTTTATATTGACTGGCTGTGCATCAGGTTTTAATGGGATATGGTGAAATCCTGCGTTGGTGATTGCCAGTTGATCAGGTAAGAAAAATATATCGTTAAATTCGCGACAAATCTTAATGATGGATGATTTTTCTTCCTTGTTCAAGTGAACTCTGTCGATTTGATTTTCCAAATTCTGCAATCTACCTTCTAGTGAATTTGACCAATGTTTTAAAGTAAAAATTTGATAATGCTCTAGACTTTCTGGTTCTATGTACATGTTATCTAGTTTCACTGGAAAATCGTTGATGTTTACAACTCTTACTGTTGCAAACGAGTTTATTATTTCAATGATTGCATTTGCTATATACACGCCTGGTTTTATCATTTGTGAGGGACATAAATATTCATTGTCACCTTTAGTTTTAAATCTAATTTTAACGATCCTTTCTGAATTACGTTATGTAAATAGTCGATATTGCATTTATATTTAATAAGAAAATATTTCCCAATGATACCTGCACAATTTAACGTGAAATCTGATGGTACAAGTGAAACTCATGCGAGATTGTATTATTTTTTGAAATTTGAATTTTAGAATTGCAAACTCCCAAAGTATCAATGGATTCTGTAGTTATTCCCTTTATAGTTAATTTTTGATGAGGGTAACATAAAGTATCGGGCTTAATTAAATCTTTCTTAATAATACTAATGTCGGCCCCCTGTATCAACTAAGAAAAATTGTGGTTTAATTAAAATATCTAAATCAAGGTTTATTACGAATTGCATATCGTCATTATGGAAGTTAATTGAAAAGCAAAATAATTTGTTTGTTGTGAATTTTTTTTTGATATTATTGAATATTTTTTATCTTTACTATTTGTGTCGTAGATAAGATTAGATGAATGTAGATTTAAATGTTTTGAACTTGCACCGTTACATTCTTGGGTTCCTGATGGAGTTCGTTTAAGTTTCCCGTTGTTTGTGATTGAGAAGTTGATGGTTGCTTAATGTGGGGGTCGGGTTGGCTACTTCGTTGATTGGATCTTTCGCGAGATCGGCAGACGCTAATATGATGACCAAACTTTTTGCAATAGGCACACGGATATGAAATTTGATTAATTCGAGGATTAGGATTTGGCTGGTTTGGAGTTTGCGAGAAATATCAAGAAGGCGTTTGTCTATTGTTATTAAACGTTGAATTAAAATTGGAGTTATTGCGGAATGGAATAAAAGGTGATTGATTCGAATTTCGGTTATAACAGTTTGATGCGGTGTGTCCTACTTTGAAACAAATCTGGTATTTAACGAATTTGATAGACGTATTAGAAGATTGAGCTTGATTAGGTTTAGGTTTAGAATATTTATTTTATTTTTCTTCCTCTATTCCTTTAGCAATAGCATCTTTTAAATTTGGGAATCGACACGCTTTAATTAAAATTTTGAGTGGGTCTCTCAAGCCATCTTCGAACGCTCGCAAAGCAGTTTTCGAATTAATAATTTTTATGTGTTTATCGAGGACTCCTGCGTTTGATGTAGCTGAAACACACGATTTATTTAACTCAGCAAGAATATTTTCAATTCGGATACCAAAATCTTTTACGCTTTCATCATAACGTTGTCGTGCTTGCACAAGATCAACTTGGATATTTTCTAAAGCTCGATCGTTTGAAAATTTTTGTTTAAGTTCCTTTTGCAAGTTTTCCCATGTTTCATACGTGCCAGTTAATACAGTTTTATTATAAGCACTGTCTATCAACCTAATCTGCACTAATTCTAAAAACATTGAGTGATCTTTGTTAAGTTTGCTTTTGCTTTTATTTTATTCTGTTCCACGGTGTAGGACAGGAACGCGCAAGCCTCAAACTCCCCACGGCCCAAAATTCTAAAATCTAGTCGGCAAAATCACCGAAAGAGGCTTCTGCGTCTTTAGATAAAATCTGCGGAATGGTGTTGAACCATTCCGTAACAAGTTTCACAAACAAATGTTCCATGAAAATACATTTTACTCAATATACGCTAATTAAATACTGCATTAAACGATTCTGTTAAAGATTACTCGATCAACAATTTCGAGATGAGTCGATTCCAGAATTCCTTTTAACATTTGAATATTATTTATTTGCCCCACCGGTTTTATGAACGTAAATGCAGTATACTGAATCATTTGGTAATGCTAATGAACGTGCATGGGCCCTCCGACATTCTTTCAGACTGCAAGAAAAATTATTTACGATAACGTAAAAAAAATAATTTGCTGACTTATAAAATCACAAAAACTTCTCTCTTTTCATAGAATAAAGAATACGTCTTAAAGTTTAATCAATAATTTCATTAGAGATGCAAATTCCGAACATCATATACATAAAAAAACAAATTTAAAAAGCTTTCAAGCTTAATTAATCTCATTACGATCTAATTAAAAAAGCTTTCTGACAAAATTATTTTGTTTTATTCCAAGAAAGCAAACTATTGATGTGATAAATTTGAAGTTTTTAATAGAACAAAAAATGTTCTTCGCTATAATTAAGTTTTCTAATGGTTTTAGATAATTAGATTGGGGAAAACTTTGCTCTGTATAAATACGTCTTAGTTTCATTTCTCATGATTTTATAAGAAAAATTGCTCTACTCGTTGCTAAACCATGTAACCAACGAAAATAAAAGATTTCGATTAATTGACTACCACAGATCCATGACCGTAACACCACCATTCAACAATCCAGCAACTTCATTATGATTCATTGTTCTGTAAAACAAATTACTACCTGATTTGTTATTCGGTATCATCCACCTAATAAAAAACAAATTTTGAAACGAGAAACGAAAGGATAAAAGAAACACAATTTCACTTTAAGGATAATAAAATGATTGATTAGAAATTTTTATCCTTTCGTTTTGTATGTATATAGGTATATCCTTTTGCTTCTGTACCTATATGTACCGAAATGAAACGAACCAAACGAAAAGGTTTGAGATCTTATTTAAATTTAATCATTTCGATTGTACATCGAAAATTTATTGTAAATTTTATACATCTACAACTAAGGATTATAATACATAATCAAAAAGATTATCGGTTAATACGAATTATCAATGCACATTATATTATACATAATTGAATGTTTTGAGGCTTAAAAATATAATTTGTTCGGTACACACGAAAATAATTTGGGAAAGCAACAAAATATAAAGTTTTTTTTTTACTTTGCCAATAACGGAAGAAAAGTTTGTTTTTACAGAAAATTTTAAATTACAGTCCCAAAAAATACACGAACAAAATAATACGTATAAATAAAGCTTCGAAATTAGAAAAGTTTTCGGTGTTGTTGTTGTTGTTGTTGTTGCGCTTTATGTAATGTACGAAAAATAAAATTGTAATAACAAAACTTTTTTCTTCTGTGGAATGTGCTTTTTATTTTGTTTTGTCCGGCCGCCGCTCATTAATACATTTTAATTAGTTCTTGTTTTGTGTTTGTATACGCAAGAGCTTTTTAAAAAAAAGGCTCATAGGCTAATATTTCGACTGGTTCAATAGTATACTATATATAAAGTTTATAAAAGAAATTTGTAATGAAGGTATTATTGATTATTTGTCGTTTGTACCTAAACAAATTTGATTGAGCTTTTTGTTATGTGTTTATATATTTTGTATTTTAAAAATATTCACATTTAAGCTTGCAAACGAACTTATTGTTTACTTTGCCAATTTTTAAAGGGAAAAGCTTTTTAAAACTTTTAATTTGCATTAGCTTTTGTGAAAGTTGATTTAAGTCTATAATGGATGGCAATGTGAGGTATGTGATCAATAATTTAAATCACATGCCTTCATCAATTTTTTAAGTTTCTAGGAAACTTAAATTTTTAATTTGCTCTTTAGATTTTTTATAGTACACTCAAGTTTCGTCCGTAATCCTACTCTAACTTAAACTCTTCTATATATCAAATATAACTGAATTTTTTCTCAATTATCTTTTAATTTCAGTCTTTTTAACAATTATTTTAGTATAATTTTAACTGAAATTGAGTGTAAATGTTTACTTATTTATTCCCTTTCTAGTTTAAGCTGTATTTGACGAGCATTGTGGACTCAAATGATTTTGTATCGGCAACATTTTTAGGTGACTAAATGTAAATTCTGTCAAACCGAAATTGTTCCAAAATTAATATTCAGCAAAATTGAATAGAAAATTACTCAAATTATTGTAGCCCAAAGCTCTTTTAGTTTGATGGAGTTTTAAAGAAAATTTCATCTTAGTTTTAATTAGGCCAAAATAAAATTAATCTGAAATTCTTCAAGAAATAACTAAAAATAATAATCTAATTATGTTTAAGGTTGAGTAGTTTTCACAAAAAATTTCTCTATCTGCCCAATTCCCAAAGTCGTGTCACTTCCTTTGAAGTGACAAAAGTCATGTCACGTGACATGGACCTTGATATTCTTGAAGTCGATTCAAGTGACGCGGGTTAAATGGTTTAAAAACACAAAATAAAACTATATATGTATCTAGACACGATGTAATCTATATATTCTTAATTTAATGTTGTGAAATGCTGGTCACGTTAATATTTGAAAATTTTAATGTTTTATTGTAATAAAACACTCCATCCAGCTTCTGTTTTAATTATTGTTCTTTTTGTTTATTTAATATTTCGCCACATTGGCATCTTCAGAAAATGTTTTGTGAATTGATGTTTATATATAAACTACGAAGAATAAAGATTGACAATAAATAATTCTTAAATTCAAAAAACAATCACACGATTCATCCATAATTAAAAATTCATTATATTTTTACCTATTCAAAAATTAACAGGTTAGTGAATGATTTGTTGAATTTTGAAATTAAAAGTTGTTGTTGCAAAATCGAACACATAAAAAAAGTTTTGTCATCCTTATATGATATCCTTAAAATGAACCTAAGTCAGAATGATTTTAATTTTTTAATAGATAGCCAAACAAAATTTAATGAACATTCTTACTTAATTCATAAACATCGACTCACTATTAAATACAATAATTTACAGAATAATCAATTCCAAAGCCCATTACAATATAATCCAAATTTTATCTACAACCTAACAACCACTATAATACCAAACAATGTCAAATCCCTTCTTAGTTTTGGTCCAAAATTTGCTATTCCATTAGACAACAATAACATCCCAGTTCCGAAAATTATAGCTGATGTGGAAAATATTTTACTGCAAATTGATGATGAAGTACGGACAAATGACAGAGCTATAATTACTAACAATATCGCTAGTTACATTCAAAAATCTAAATATAATACAACTAAAACTAAATTGATTCAAATGCAACAACAAACCAAACAGTTCATTAAGAATAATCCAAACCTGATTATTACTGACAGTGATAAGAGTAACAAGACAGTAATTATGGATAAAGATTCTTACGATAACAAAATGTTTGAACTATTAAATGACCAAACAACATATAGAGAAGTGACCATTGACAATCTATTAAGCAAACTATCTAGAAAGTGTAACACGCTACTAAATAAATTACACAACACACGAGCCATAGACGAACAAACCCTCTTGAAGTTAAAAGTAACTTACCCCGTACTACCAAGAATATATGGACTTCCAAAACTACACAAACCTAACATTCCTTTGAGACCCATAGTATCCACAATAAATTCTCCGGTGTATAACATTGCTCAATACTTAAATACGACCCTTAAACAATTAACAGTCAATAGTATTTTCAATATCAAAAATTCGACAGATTTTAAAAATTTTATAACGACAGTTACTTTACAAGACGATGATATTCTATGCTCCTTTGATGTAACATCTTTGTTTACTAATATACCCATCACAATAGCAATTGACGAAGTAGAAAACAGATTTGATGAAATTAAATATAATACGGAATTACAAAAAGATCAGTTTATTCAATTATTAAAATTTTGTGTAGTTGACAACACATACTTTACATTTAAAAACAGGTGTTTTGTACAAAATAAAGGTTTAGCAATGGGCAACCCACTGTCTCCTATTCTAGCTGATATTGTTATGGAGAAACTTTTCACAGAAAGTTTGAACCAATTAATAAGAAAACCTACTTTTATAAAAAAAAAATATGTCGACGACGTTATTTTAGCTTTACCCAAAGCCCTAATACAATCGACTAAAGACATTTTTGATTCCTTCAATGATAATATCCAATTCACAGTTGAAGAAGAAAGAAACAATTCCATTACTTTTCTGGATATGAGACTACACAGAACTAACAATCGGGTTATCACAAATTGGTATCAAAAAGAAACAGCATCAGGCAGAATGCTTAATTTTCTTTCATGTCATCCACTGTCTATGAAACTTAATGTAGCTAAGTCATTCATAAAAAGGGTGGTACACATCAGTGATAATAAATTCCTGAAAGAAAATATAAATCGCATTAAACATTCGTTAACCAATAATAACTATCCACCTAAATTGATAAACAGATTAATATACAAAACTATTTTCACAGAGAACAATATACCTACAGACACCAATTCATCAACTAACACAAATGAACCAGCCAGTTCCCAACTGAACACAATTTTTGGCTCTTTAACATATGTACCACATCTCACAGATAAATGTTTACAAATAATCAACAATAACAAACAAACAAAAATTGCCAAAAAAACCACTAATACGTCCCATCAAACTCTGTTTTCCAAACTTAAAGACCCAATACCTAAATCCAAAATACCTAACGTAGTTTATAAAATTGCATGTTTAGATTGTCCAAACAAATCATATATAGGACAAACTTCCAAAATATTATCTAAACGCATATCCCAACACCAAAGAAACGTCACAAATAAAACAGAAGATACAGCTCTAGCAATACACTCCAAACTAAACAATCACAATTTTGACTTTCCTAACACTAAAATCTTAGAAGTTGAAATGAAAAAACGAAAACGAGAAACACTTGAAATGATTCACATACACTTAAACCAAAACACAACGGTCAATAGAAAATCTGACACACAGTTCTTAAATTTCAACCAAAAAACACTTTTAAATATTTATAAAACCGTAAAAAGAAAATAAAACATTTTTGTCATTTCATTAATGTTTATAAACAATGTTGTTTATCAATATTACAATGAAACATCAATGGACAACATCAATGGACAGTCCTATTTGTACAGTTATATAATTGTTGCATTTTTGTTGTAATGCATTTTGTGTTGTTTGAGTTTTTAGTTCGGTTCAGTTCATTTTGACGTCATTTTCGCTAATACGGTTTGTAACATCACAATAAAGTAATGTAGTAGTAAACTGCTTACCACAACCTCTATTACAATTCCATTCTGTATTATTTTGTAAATAAAAATTGTACTATATCATTAACATACATACAACAACAATTTTGTCAAAAATTTTTATAATTCAGCAGTCGTTCACGATGACACCTAACATAAGAAAATTTTGACAAAAAATTTTTATAAAAAATTTTTGAATAGGTAAAAATATAATGAATTTTTAATTATGGATGAATCGTGTGATTGTTTTTTGAATTTAAGAATTATTTATTGTCAATCTTTATTCTTCGTAGTTTATATATAAACATCAATTCACAAAACATTTTCTGAAGATGCCAATGTGGCGAAATATTAAATAAACAAAAAGAACAATAATTAAAACAGAAGCTGGATGGAGTGTTTTATTACAATAAAACATTAAAATTTTCAAGTAATCTATATATATATAAAAATGGATCGTGATTTGTTCGGAGGCTTAAAACTGGAAAACGACTGGACCAAATTGTATACCACCTTCTGCGGGTTTGTTTGTAATTGCTACTCGAAGGTTTAGGAAAAACGAAAATTCAGAAAAACCCAAAAGAAAAATCGGACAAAATAGGAAAATCAAAATTATCATTTTGTACCTGGATTATGTATGGAGATTTTGTATGAAGCAAGTGGTGCAATGGTTAAGGCTTTGGCAGTTAGACCCACAGGTACTGGGATCGATACCTTGCAATTTTTGATCTTTTCTTTTTTATCTTTTTCTATCTTCTATCTACATCTAAATATAAAAATGGATAGTAGTTTGTTCGGATGGCTAAATCTTGATTTTGTTCAATGTCAAGGTAAATTATCACGAATAACGCAAAATATTTATTTTCGATTTATGAACACAAAATAATTTGGCCGAGTACATGACAACAAAAATGTAATAGAGTTGTTTATTTAGCATAATGAGTTGAATTTATACTCGTACAATTTTGATTGAGCATGATTTTAATGCGTGGAATATACGAATGAGAGTTGATAATTGAGTCATGGAGAATTTCGTGACTTGGTATTTTTGAAAGCTAAACTCGGTCTATTCTTTTGGCGAGTACACACGGATGAGCATCAGAGGTTACAAAGGCAGAAATATTAAAAGATATATTTAAGCGATATTGCGGATTTTCCTGGAAAGTTAATATACATTTAAAATCTTGGTTGCGCTGTAGGCGCAAATTCCGTTTTACAGTTTAGTTCAATTACAGTTCAAAAAGTGGTTCATCGCTGTAGGCGGTCATCCCGTTAGGTAGCTCAGCGTATTGTTTGTTCTTTCTCATTTGTTAATTTGAGCTGTGCGGTCAAATAGTTTACATTTACGAAATATATCATTGCGAATCTATGAATTATCTATTTCTGAGTGATATACAGGTGAATCATTGATTAGTGACAACTTTTTGTGCGATTTATACAAAGTGATGATAATTTACAGTTCGATATTTGTTATGATGCCAATAAGAGGCCATAGTAACATTGGTCGACGTTCTCAGAATGCAACGTGACACAAAAATGCCGCAGCACGTCGAACGGAAGACGAACGTACTATTGAAAGGGAATCAGCTCGAATAAAAATCCTTAAAAATCGTGCGCGACGTTCAGAAGAAATCAATGAAGTTTACAATAAGCAAATACGATTGAGAAGAAAAGATGTTCGTGCTCGGCAAAGTGATAAAGCAAGATCACAATGTGCAAGCATGCAATACTGATGTCTGTCGTTTGTCAGCATTGCAATGCAGTTAAATTTGTGAAAGAACCGCTTGGATTGTGTTGCGCAAGCGGCAAGTTAAAATTGCCAGAGCTGCTTCCACCACAGAGCCATTGCGCACGCTGCTTTTCGGTGAATCTGCTAATTCGAACCATTTCTTGCAACACATCAAGATGTACAACGATTGTTTTCAAATGACGTCGTTTGGTGGAGAAATTGTAAATGAACGCAAATTATAATCCAACATTCAAGGTAATTTCACCAACATCAGCAATGAATGCTAATACACCAAAACTAACACAACAAAATATACAAACACACGATATAACACAAACTAACACTTATCTTGCCAACAAAAGACAAAAATTACATAATTTTCGTCCAACTATACAGATTCATGGGCAAATTGTTCAACTTGCTGGATCGCTGTTGCCACATCCAGATCAAGAACACAAATATCTGCAAAGTTACTTTCTTAGAATTTCACATGTTGAAGTAAATCGGCGTTGCAGTATCTTTAATACAACGAAAAGAGAAATAGTCCAGCAATCGCAGCAAAATGTTACACGAACACAATGAGCTCATCAAACTGTTTACGACTTCGTTGGGACAGATGCCTTCCGAAGATCAAAGCATTGTCATAAAAGCGGACAAACGACCAGCAAGACCTCATGAACGACTATATACGTAATGCGCCTATACAGTTAGTGAAATACCAATTGTTGTTGTTGGTGAAAATTTGGAACCGCGAGATATAATTATCAAACGCCGAACTGTAAACACACTACAGCGAATAAGTTAGACACATCGATCGTATGACGCTCTGCAATATCCGCTTATGTTCAGCCGTGGTGAAGACGAATATCATTTGAGATACAACATGATAAATTCCGTTAATTGTTAGTACAAAAAAAACACTTTTGATTTTCACTTCATAAATTGTAAATTTTTTGACTCAATTACATTCGATTCAATCAGGCTAAGTTGCGATCTGAATAATATATTCACTTGTGAGATGCGGTCAATAGCGACGTAGATATTACAGATGTTAGTTGACTCACAATTTGGCCATCGACACATGCACGAGTACTCTCAGAACGCGATGACGTACGTGCGCAATTATGGACGATCGGATTTGTTTGTGACGTTTATACTTGCAATCCAAAATGGCCAGAGATTACGCAGTTATTGCATCCCGGTCAATCACCAAGCGATCGTCACGACGTTATGTTGCAATTTGATATTGCCACTTAAGTTCCACTTGTTCGTATTTCAAAAATTTTTAAATCACGTTTTTGGTTTCAATTATATTTTTTTAAATTGAGTTACACTGATAAAAATAATCGGTGATATTCACAAAAAAGCGGAGTAATATTTAATGAAAAATGATTAAAAATTCAGCCATACAAGCGCTTTGTATTTACTGCGATTTTAGCAAATCGATTATTACAACTTGCTGAGTAAAATTTATTATTTTTATTTCACGGTGGATAAGCAATATTTACTATTGCTTTGATATATTTACTCTGCAGTTTGTAAAATAATTTAGAAATTCTTTACAGAGCGCATGGTAAATAATGACAGCAAGGAGGATAATGGTTTACAATGCATTTTCAAATTAGCAATTAGCATTTAGCGAGACAATTGCAGTGCATTAATATTTACTCTGCACAGAAGCAAACACTCGAAACTTTTAGATTGGAGGAGACAGAATTTAATATTTAACATATTAAAAACCAATTTTAATGAAACACATTCTTTATAATTAATCTTTTTTATTCACTTTTCACAAAATGCCATTGATTTTTCTTACAATAAAGATAATAATTAATTACATCTCCGGATTGATAATAAACTTACATGTGAATTTTGATCAAACATATTTTTCCTTTGTGCAGCCTTAAAAGATATGGAATTGTTGTAATGTTGCTAATAATTAAATTCTCCTCATATGAGGAACCATTTAATGTTCAGGGAACTGAGTTGGTCCGGTCCTCTAAAGTTGCTTTATAAAATCCTGAAATTAAAACAAGAAAGCAACAAATATAAATAAAGCCACATAAAGTATTGTAAATTTAATTTGGGTTTACCATATATCGTTTCAAAACTTCTATGGTTTAATCCTGAAGGTTATAGCGGTCATTTCTTGCGACGCGAAGTAAGGTTACAAAAAAACTGCAAATGAAGGATAAAAATAAATATAATTTATATTTTATTTTATTTTTAAATAATTACCTTTTTTCGCAACTAATCTGGAAACTAGACGAACTGGCATTTTTGTGGCAATTTGTGTACTGCTTTAAATTCACTTTAAGACTAATTTTGTTTGAAATTTTAAATAAAATTTGGAAAACAAAATGCAAAGTCGGGTAGAATAATTGATTTGATTGGTTAAAATCTCCCCACAAAAACTTTGTACAAAGTGCAAAGTAAATTTTGAAAAGTATTTGAATATTTTAAAAACACTTTGCAATTTATTCTCAACGAAAAAAACAAATTTTTAACATTTTTAATAAGTTTGCATTGAAAATGATGTATTCAAATTGCGCAGCTCAAATTTACCTAGCAGCATTGTAATATCATTAATTTAATTTGTCATCAGACGGTGCTCAGCAATAATTTTAATATTTAAAAATGCACTGTAAATATTGCGCTGCAAATTTTACAAGGCTCGTACTTATTTAAGACATTATTGGTAATAATTGCAAATTTGGGTTTACACAGCAAAATGTGTAAATGTCTCCGCGCTATTTTTTTCAGTGTAGCAAAGCTTTTTTTCGTTGGGTTTTTGTTTTGGGAATTTTTTTCGGGAGTTGAAAAAAAATATATTTGATTGTAGCTGAATGTGCAAAATTTATATAAGTGGAATAAATATTAGTTTGTAAAAGGACATTACAACCATAATTAAAAAAAAATATATATATTAAAAATCAACTATAAAAATTGAATATACCCGTTAATAATAATAGTGAATATAAAATACGTAAATTATATGTATATGTTTTGAGTATGGGTAATATTAATAAATGTTATGTTACGTAAATCAAATAAAAATGAAAATATGTATATAATGATGTTAACCAAATTATAAAAAAAAAAGAATTGTGATCTTAAATATTATAAATAAAACTGTATAAAAAATATGATATAAATTGGTGAAGTATTTGAACAAAATAAAAAATTTATTTGAGAAACGTGTATGGTGTGTGAGCAGTTTTGTTCCCTTGGAATTGGATTTGTAAATTTTTGAAGCAGAGAATCGTTTGGCAGAATTTGGGAATTAACAGGATCTGGGAATTCAACGGAAGAGACCGGTATTGTGTGTAAGATATTCCAGAGACGGTGGTTTGAAGAAGAATTGTAAATATTGATTTTTTTTTTTTGCTTGATTTTAATTTTATTTTAATTTTTTTTATGTATTTTGTAAATATTTCCTAATAATTTTTATTCATATACATGTAAATATTTTATAGTTTGGTAAGTCTGATAATGCTGGTTATTCCTAGGCATTATTGTTGCCTTTAAAATATAGTGTTAAATTCGATCGCACGCAATAGACACCTCACGAACTGAGCTACCGGTGTCACGCACACTATGAAGGTAACAGTTACAGCACGAGTGTTTAAACAAAAACTGAGATGTTTAATGGACTTCATTGTGAAACAACGTGTATACGGTAATGTTCGATGTTGGATGTATTCAGTTGAGTGACAGAAAAAAGGTTTGCATAATTACGCCAGATCAAATTAATGACTTTATTTCCGCCGAAATTTCTGATCCTCAGATAGATCAAGAGTTGCACGAAGTGGTGAATACCAAAATACTCCACGGATGATGTCCGCATGACAACACAACCCCACTTCGGTTTGTATCTCCGACAGTCAATGCACAAAATGCTATCCACGTACTTTTATTTCTGAAACCCAAACTGGAAACGATGGATATCCACTCTATCGGCGTCGGTCACCAGATGACACTGGCAGAATATTCATCACTCAATTAAAAGGAGCGGAAATCGTGATTGACAACACATGGATCGTGCCATATTCGCCAATATTGTGTAAGGCATTTAAAACACATCAATGTTGAGTATTGCAGTTCGGTGAAATCGATTAAATAGGTTTGCAAATACGTCACCAAAGGAAGCGATATAGTGGTTATTGGAGTTAAACGAGATGAAATCAGCAAGTCACAAATATGCCGATATGTGAACTGCAATGAAGCACTGTTGTCATCCGACTGTTGTGCATCTGGCAGTTCATTTGGAGAATGGCAAGAGTGTATTTCAACGCAGAGAACGCAGTACAGCAAGTGGAAAGTCCCTTAGCAACAACATTAATGAGTTTCTATTCAACTTGCGCGAGTGATCCATTTGCGAGAACATTGATTTAATCGGATATGTCTCGATATTACACATGGAATGAATCGTCGAAGAAACCAGTAGATGGATATCCAGGTGTATTTTTAAGTGATGCATTTGAACAAATTTACACAAAACATACAAAGAATTATGATTGCTTCTACCTTCGATTGCTTTTGGTTAACGTACGCGTTTCAACTTCATTTGAGTCATTGTGGACTGTGAATGGTACGGTGTGTGTAACATTTCGAGAAGCATCAGTTACAGTTGCTTCAACACGACAACCACTGGAATCAAACGCTAAACGATGCAATAGCTCCCTCGTCCAGCAATGAAGTTCGTACACTTTTCACTATTATCATTTGGACATATCAATTATGGGATACGTATAAAGATGACATCGCAGAAGACATTTTGCATCGCTTTCGAGTCGCGACAGAAAATTCTAATTGCAAATGAACGATGACATCTACAATGAAGCGTTAGTGCTGATTGAAGATTTGTGTTTGCTTATAACTGGCAAACTTTAGACTGAAACTCATATGCCAGCGCCTAGTCGTCAAATAAGAGATGTATTGAATCGTGAAGACTGTCGAAACTGATGAAGGCTGTCAGTGATGGAAACGGTGGAATATTTTTCCTTCATGCGCCCGGCAGAACTGGGAAAACGTTTCTTATATCATTGATATTAGCAGCAATACGTGCTCAAAATGGCATTGCGTTAGCTCTCGCATCTACGAGAATTACCGCAACACTGTTGAAAGATGTAAGAACGGCACAATCAGCACTGAATATTACGTTAAACCTGCAAATCAACGAGAACCCTGTTTTTAACATTTCAAAGCAATCATCCATGGTGAAAATATTAAAAAATTGTAAACTGATCATATGCGATGAGTGCACAAACGATCATTAGAATGCGAGTGTTATTGCAACAAGATAGAACCGCATAAGTTTTCTCCAAAGAACTGCTTAGAATCGGAAATGGACAAATTTCTGTAGATACTTCAAGTGGTTTAATATCGATTCCATCTGAAATTTACCAATTCAAACATTGGTCGCTGGAAGTGTGCGGCATAAATCTGGAAATGTCATGCTTTTCACACGGCCAGCTATATATTGCGTGTTCCCGAGTTGGGAAACCATCCTCTTTCTTCGTTTACGCTCCAGAGGAAAAAAAAATGAAGTGTATCAGGCAGCTAATTAAATACAAATATTGTTCTATTTTTTTTAGATTTCAATAAAACGAATAAAATTCAATGAAATTATTACTTGACTTTACTCTATTTTCGCTAAATACTGGCATGAACGAAGTCAATCGGATCAGTTTTCCGTATAAATATAGGATAATGAATTCAATTAAATTCGAAAAGTGTTTTAGTCAATCTATAATTGAAATTATATTGTTGCGTCAACTGTTCACTATCGATAATTTTCGATCAAAAAATCAATTTTCGTGTGGAATCATGAATGCATAAAATTAATTCAATCAAAAAATCGATTTTGGGCAAAACGAAAAAAACTTCACTTGAAAAAATTAGGTGACTGAACGTCGCATGAAGTGACTATAGTCGTAAGTTGCGACTATGAGAATAAGGAAATGTAGACGACGTGACTGTAGTCACTTGAAGTGAGTTGATACACACAACAAAATAAGCGGTGCTAATAGATTTTTTATCCTAATAACTAGTTTATTTTTATCCAATCGGATAATTATTTTAGAATCTAACACTGCATCATCGGATAAATAAAGGGTTATCCAATTCAAGCTTGATAAAGTAAACTTAAAAAAAAACACACAAAATATTCGGAATGTATTGTAATTTTTATTTCATTTTACAGATTGATCCTTGCCATTTTTAGTTAAACAAGATATCATTCAAATGTCCTCCACGGGACTTCTTACAGGCCTTGATTCTTTTGAGGTAATTTTCAATGACTTTTCGGCACATTTCGGGCGGTATCTCGGCCATTACCTTACGAATATTAGTTTTCAATTCGTCAAGAGTTTGAGGATTGTTTGCGTAAACACGATCTTTCGCGTAGCCCCGCAAAAAGAAATCCAAAGGCGTTAAATCACAGGATCTTGGAGGCCAATTGACATCAGCCAATCGCGAAATCAAACGTCCAGGAAATTTCTCTTGCAAAAGATCTCGATTTGCTCGTGTTACGTGACTGGTTGCTCCATCCTGCTGGAACCACATATCGTCAAGATCATAATCTTCGATTTTCGTAAAAAAATAATCGGTTAACATGCGGCCATAGCGCTCAGAATTGACGGTAACGGTTCGTCCATGGTTGTTCTCAAAAAAATACGGCCCAATCACACCACCAGACCACAATGCGCACCAAACAGTGACTTTTTCCGGGTGTAATGGCTTCTCTACAATCAATTGTGGATTTTCTGAGCCCCAAATTCTACAGTTTTGCTTATTAACGTATCCACCAAGCGAAAAATGAGCTTCATCACTGAAGAAAATTTTGTTCGAAAAATCAGCATCAGCAGATTTAATAATTTTAACGCGTTGGTCGATTGTTAAATGCTCCATATTCTTAAATGGCAGAATGTCAACTAAATAAATGACAGCGTACTTGACGTTTATCTTTGACAGATGTCGGTATACAGATTTCTACTTTATCAACCTCGAATTGGATAACCCTGTATTTAACTTTATCCGATGGGATAACTATTCTTGTAAATAAAATTTGTTACTTTTTTGGTGTTAAAGAATCTTAACCGTCGCTGAATATGTTGTATATTACATGGGAAACCCCCAAAAACTCAAGGAAACTCCTTTTGGATAAAATTTAATCCTTTTTTGGTGTTTTTTAAAGAAGAAAAAGAAGAATTCCAAGGATTTACGATTTCAAATATTACGTTTCAGTCTTCATTTGGATTTTGTGGATATCACTTCAAAATTGCATTACATTTTTGCAAATTTAAAGTAAAAAGTTGTAGTACTGTGTATTCAATTTGTGAATTGTGAAAATATTCATGTGAGATTTTAATTCTTAAGAATTAATTAAAATGGTAAACAAATAAATTAAAGAAAAAAATGATAAACAAAGTGTAATTAATTTCAATTTGGGTTCTTTTAGTTTATTTAGAAATTGATGACAATAACAGTGTGCAGCTTGTATTGAAACATCTTTGCGGTACTTGCAGGAACAAAATGTATCATCGTCACCAGATACTCCAGTGTCCAATGTTTGGATAAGTAAGTGTACTAGTAATACAAAATTATAAATTAAAACCTTCCTTTTAATAAAACAATAACATATATTTTCAGACTGAAACAACTATAACAGATGTAATTACGCAGCCACATCTTATTGTTCGAGCACATCTGATTCTTCGAGCGAGGCCCTCCAAAAATCAAATTTTGTTGTTCAGCATTATTGTCGGTAGAAAGGAAATTCCGCTATCATTAGATTACAAACTTTCATGATTTTACTACGTTGTTCAAGGCATTTAATGTATTCTATCAATATCCTTTTGTCACGATTCGTTTTATTTATTTATACAGGAGACATTTCTAAGGATGAATAAAGTTCAGTTCACGGCAAATTAAATGGAGTTAAAAAATAGTTTAAGTTCCTAATTTTTTAAGCTACTTTGAATTTAATTATACTTTGAACTTAATTTTTATTTTGATTGATTAATTTAACTTTGAATTTAATTTTGGGTGTGTTAATAAAACCTGTTTATTAAAAACTTAATTGTAGGTACTCAAAGTAAGAAATAAATAAATTATAGAACCAAATTGTAAACTTGGAAGATCGCACTTTGCGGACCATCCGTTTCAGTTAGTGCCATAAATGCGCAATTGGATTCATGTATGGACTAGAGGCTGGCCACTTCTTCGTCTGGAGTACAACCAAATCCACGAATTTCTCTGTCAAGCTGTGTGACATGAGCATGGTCATACATAAATATGAAATTTTCCCCTATATATCCTGCGTAGGGTCTTATGATCCGAGAGAATGTCCTCGATATATCTTTCAGAAGTCAGACCCCCTTTACGGCCACCACTCCACCAGGTATGAAAACCAGATCTGGTTCTCTTAAGCGATATGCCAGCTCACACCATGCATGATTAACCTCCGTGCCAGACCCTTTTAGCAAAAGAGCAATGAGAAAATCGCTATCCTGGGCGCCAATAGACCCAGCTTCTCTTTTCACTACCATGGAGACATATTTTGCACACGTCAGTGAACTGAACATTTGCTGGATGCTTCCATTTGCTGGATGCTTCCATTGATGTAGTCGCAAACAAATTCGAGTCACTCTTTGTGGTGGCCTGTTGTTGTATTGGGCCTCTAGCGGGACATGTTGGAGTGAGGTTCGCTTCTTTCAAGCGTCTTCTTATTGTCCATTGACTTACAGCTCCGTCTCGAACTTGACCTAGCTCCTGCTGCACATTTAAGTTAGGACGGTAAATCGATCGCCCTTTTAATGATCTCCAATTAAAGGTACCAGTTTCCTGAAACTTTCTGGATATTCTAGAGACAGCACATTGGCTCATGTTTAGCTCACGATCGACGTCTCTTTGATTGCGTATTTCTTGCAATACACTAACAATTTGTGTGGCTTTTTCTGGAGTAATGTCCATGATTTTGAGGAAAAAACCACGAATGAAACTAGTACAGATTTGTTAAAATCAACGTCTGATAAGTGGCAGATGGCAAATATCGGTCAACGTGGAATTATACAGGAGATCGCAGTATGCCAATTATTTTCACCGAAACATCGCATTTTGCTACGATTGCTTTTATTTGAAATATAATGATAAAATACTAAGCTAGCTGTCAAGTAAAATTGGTTTGAGTCGATTTAGTTGCTCGCGAGTATAGTTTACATAAATGTTTGTTAATTTTGATTTTGTATATAAATTTTAATTTTATGTCAGTCTACTGTAAATTTGTTGTTCTTTGATAAATTTCAATATTAGTTTTGCCAGTGCAACCAAAAGAAGGAAAACTATTACAACTAGAAATTTACCTAGAAACAAAGTCACCTATAGAAATAATGACAGATGTTGATAGATTTAATGATATCATTCGAAAAATCAATGCAATATGGCATTAACGAAAATGATTTCGGGCATATGGTTCTTGACGAAACACTCGACATATAGCCCCACAGGAAATAATCGAGAGGTGTTGTGGACTATATAGTGGATGGACAGAACCCCAACTCCTGCGATCGACGACGAATCGATAAATTTGGATATTCTTCCACACTTTCGTTTACAGCGGCCATATTCTCTTCAGTACCCACGTTCGACGTGTTGATGTTATTCCATCCTCTAGAGAGTATGTGGTTCGAAATCTATCCACAGTTCAACGGATGGCTTGCTCAGATAGACGATTATGTGCGCCAAAATCACGAAGTCGTCTATAAGTTGCGCGAATCGAGGACTCATTTTCAAAGTAAATTTTAATAATTTCGTATCGTTGTTCAAGCGTGAGTCTGTTGATGATGATTTGCCAGAGTATACTGAGAGATGCTATCAGGCTTAAAAACACCTTTTACATAAAACCTGCAACCAACAAAGCGCTCACATCTGCAACCCACAAAGTGGTCCGATGGTAGACTAGTAACCTTAAAAAATCGGAAACAGAAAATCTTCGAATCCAGTGTGGAATTTAGTGTTCTCTAAAAAATTCTAAGACACGTTGAATGATGTGATTGGCGATATGGCCCTACAAGTGGAAGCATCTTTAATCAAATTCACACAATTATTTAATAATTCAAAAAATCATCGGAACGATGAGTGAATGTAATTTTTTTATTTTTAATAATTTTAAATAAACCACATGTTTCGAATTCCAAACTTTTTTTCTTTTGCAGCTACATTTTTTTAGTCTACATTTTTCGATAAAATGTGTAGCTACACTTTTTAATAACGTTATACACTTCACTCCAGTCTACTGAAGTTGATAACAGTCAATCACATTTTTATCAGCCACACCATGCAGTTAAAGGAATCAAGCTCGACGACCAAGTCGCGTATGCTGTACGACCGTTCGTGCCAATGATTGAGCGTCTTAGCGACAAACGATATTTTGCATAATATGTACTGTAATAAAAATTCAAGTGAAGAACTTTTAAGGAGAAGGGGAAGCATTATAAAAATATTTTAATAATGTTAATTTACTATTTATAGCACGCTTAAAAATCCTTTGTATTTTAGCGGTCCAGGACTCGGTATGCACGCACCATTACTAATTTTAAAAAACAATATTTACAGGACAGCTGAACGGCGATCAGACGTTACTCTCAATTGAAAGATGAATGGCTCAGTTTCCACATCTCATTATTTATCTCATCATTAATTAATGGACGGTTTCTACAGAAATTATCAGATGCTAATTTATTTTTATTGACAGTAAAATTAAACTGAAAACCGATTATTAATGTTTTGGTACCCCTGGAGTTTAAGATGAAAGTTTACGGTTTTATAATGCCGTGTAAATCTAAGTTTCAGCATAAATATTTAAAATATATTGTGTACCATGATTAATCCTTTCAATTTCTGTAAATAAAATTTGCATATACAACCAGAATACATTTTTTTTTAAAAATCTGTTCGTACGTTCCCATCGTCCCGATTTGAAAATGTAATATTACATTTGGTTGCGCGATACATTAAAACCAAAATGTAATAAATTCAAAAATTTTATTCCCATAAAATTTTACGAGCTTTTATTTTTTCGTATTGCGTTGTGTTGTTAAAGTAAATTTTTCCAATTTTCCAAAATAATATGCAAACAAAAAATTGTATACGAGTATGTTGCCATATAATATAGTGGATATGTGCTCGCTATTTCAAATTGTCAACACACGACCCGAATGGAATACAAAACACTTTTAAATAAATAATCCTCGTAAAAATCTCAAGTTTTGTCTCCCTCCACGCATTTCGCAACCGTTTTTTTTTTCTTTAAACAAAGTTGTGATACCCAATGTACACACACACACGCACTTTCGATTACTTACTTAAAATATGTGATATTTTGATTCGAGATTAACCACACACGTCACTTGCGGAACACGGCGAACAAAAAAGTTCGGAAACAAACAAAATATTCATAAATTTTCACATTTTTTATTTAAACTCCCTGGTTAATTTAATTTTTGAGCTTTTTTTATGGGCGAAAATGAGAACAAAAGTTTTACGGAAGGAAAATTCGAATAAAAAGTAATAAAAGTTAGATTTTTTTTTGCGTTTTATTAAAATGACATTCAAAAACAATGAACAAAGTTTTTGTTCGGAAAATCGCTTTATTTAATTTTCATTCGATAAGGTGAATAACACATCCCCCGTGCAAAGTATATATTTTAGAAAAGCATTTCCTGCAAAATGGACTAATAAAAAACGGTTTTGTTTGTTTTTCGGAAAATTGATTTTATATTTTTTTTTTTTTTTGTATTTTGTTTCAGCAACCATTGATGAATATGCGCAAGAAATATCTAAAATTTTCTATAAAAGTCGATTTGTCGAGTGTTGTTCGTCTACGCGTATTTCAAAATTGTCTACATGATGGTGTCGAAAATAGCGTAAACAATTGTTGTCTAGATTATGTCTATAATTGGCAGAATACGTAGATAATTCGTAGACAATGTTGATTATTGCTTTTTGTGGCTCTTTTCAATTGTCTTAAGGGCGCTTTCTCACTTTTTTCAGTTGTTTTTAAGGTTTTCCCATAAATTTCGTTAATAGAGAAATTAACTTTTTGCTAACAAACGTACGTGTTAACCGACGCTTGCAAACACAGAAATACCGGCAGATAAAAATCCCCCAGTCTCCACTTCTTTCGGTATATTTCAAATTAAAAGTTTTAATTAAATAAAATTTAGCAGAATATCATAGCATTTAAATTATTCTTTCGGCAAAAATATGCCTATAATTTTGACATTTTTTATTCTACGTCTCCTTAGATAGTGTAGAGTATAATACTGTGACGGTGGTACTTGCAGCGATCATTTATATTAGGATCGAGCGCAAAAATACGCAAGACTGTATGAAATTTTCATAGCACCGGTGTGTTCCAAAATTTATTTATGCGCGTGATTGAATACTCACACAAACTAAAATGAACACCGTTAAAGCGTTATCGAGCGATATCAGGTTATTTAGAGTACCGTGACATTTTCATCAACTTATTTCTCGTTTCTGTACAATAAACGTTGTCTTTGTTTCAATTTTTATATATTTTTATCAGCCTGCTAAATTGCAACATCGTGCTGTTTCTACTGCGTTTCTATCACTAAATAATTTATTTTCGATTCTAGAACGAAAATAAGTGAAATAGTTATTGTTCAAATATATTCTAGTAGGTTATAATAGTAATAGAGAAGAAATAATTAATAAACTAAACAGAATTCAAATTAATTCTAGCAGAAAGAGACGTAGACTTCGATAAAATATCGAAAAATGTTGATGTTAGAACATCTCACCCCTGATTTTCCAAAAAACAGTAAACACAAAAACAAGCAAAATAACAAAGTCGAAAAGCGTACTATGGTTTTTGCGTTTACACATTATCTTGGTATCTATAGAATTACTATGGAGAGCAAATTCGTACTCCATTGATGATCAAGTAGGTTTGAATTATCTATAAAAAAAACTTTCATTTCGCACAGTGTAATTGAAAATACAATGCGTATAACTCAAACTAAATTGAAAACGCTTATGAACTACTGCTAATAAACATAATTTCCAGGAACACGAATTGACCCCAAACGTTTAATAATTTGAACCTGAGTGCGTTACCTAAATTTCCGACCATACGACAAGGTTCTGCACAAGCGATTATTTTTCCAGCTATAAAACCAGCTTGATAACCAGCCATGATTTCAAAAGCACTGATTCATGCTTTTGTAAAAATTTTAATGATCCTTTTTCTTCTGAATAGAAGTAAGATTTCCATTTGGGCTGTGTCCGAATTGAGTGAAAAATATTTTGTAGCAAAAATATTTGACTCTAACGTGAAAAATTTTTCCTTTTGTGAAATTTTCTCGTTTTGCTGCAGTTTTAACTGTGTGATAATTTTTTTGATAAAAATTCCTGTCTTTTAATTTAATTTTAATTTATAAAAATTGTGATTGTTGTCATTTAAAGTTTTATGATTACGCTATAAATTAAAAAAAAATTAAATCATAGACACAATTTTATTTTATTTATTTTAAATTTGTATTGAATTAATTTTACAAAGCAAAATACAATATAGCTGTTGAGTATTACATACTTGAGTCCAGATCCTTCACCTTAATCCTTTTCATTTTCCTTCACTTTTAATCATAATAATTCATTGAACAAGCGCGACAATTTTTCTCCGATTAAATTATCACGCAACTGTCAAAAATTATACCTAACGACTGTGATAATTCGGGTGCGTTCGTTATTTTAATACTAAAAATTATTTATCACCAATTCGGATACAGTTTTGGTCGACAAATTCATTCATTTATAATGAGTCAACGTTTGTTTTCCCTCTGTATTTATATTGCTAGAAATAACCATCGAGCTTTCTAAATGGCGTCTCAAAATGTATACAGAAGAATATTGAATTAAATAGAAAATACAATTTTTATTGAAACATAAAGTAAAAAGGATAGGGTTATGTATGGAACATCGGGGAAAAAATCTACACGGCTTTGCTGGCACATTGCACGGGTGGATGGGGGCTTTCTGACATACAACTTTGACTCCAAATATACCCATAGGAAAAAATCCAATAGTGTTAAATCACATGATCTTGCGAGCCAATTCACCGAAATGAGGGAGTACACGATCAGGAAATGTCTTTGGCATGTAGTTATATTCTTTCACGAGCTGTACCGCATGTCGTCCATTTCAATATCATCCAATTTAGGGAGAAAGAACTCGATTCCTCTTCCTGTTTTTCAAAAATCTCAAGTGTGGGTTTTTTGAACCCCAAACTTCTGTACTTCACTTGTTATTGTTCAATAATCCATTCAGCAAAGTCTCTCCGCTGCTCATAGTCATTATCTTTAGTTCGTGTGCCAATTAAACATTGTAAGCATGAAGACTTAGGGATCCCTCTAGGCATGAAGACTTAGGGATACGCCGTAGTGTGTTTAGCATCCCCAATTGATCAACACTCGTTGAATTTTCGACATACTTCCAAATAAATTTGCGCACTGGTTCCATTGAACAAACAAATCCTGAACTTTTTGCCAATTCCTAACAGAAATACAAAATTTCGAAATTGTCGACATATTTTTTACATTTTCTACATTGTATACGCCATTCCTTAAAATATCTACATACACTGTCTAGAGATGTAGAATATTAATTAGCTACATGTTGTAGACAATACGGCACAATATACTACAAGACACAGTTTTAATAAATTCGGAATCTCTACAGTGTAGGTGGATTAACTTTTCGGAATGAAATTTCAGACTCCAGCAGACGGCAAAAGGACTGAATTAAGTTTGTTGCATCGCAACAACGCATATCTGGTTTACAAAGCATTAATAATACAACTTGACTAAACTTGATTTGTATATTGATTATTAAACTGTTACAGTTCCTTTTTTTTCATAAATTTTTTTTTCTAAAAAATGTAATTTTGTTATTAGTAAAAGTAGAATCGAGCTAATCATTTCGTATATGATGAACGATATTGTAAATTAATAAAACATAAAATAAAATATCGAGCGATCGTTCATCTTGCATTCGTTACGTGTTTGTATATCATTCAGTGTTTATTTGGGATTTTGTGAGCGATTAGTGCAACGATTACATTGCAAAATTTAGTAATCGCATAAACCATATTGTTAGTGTCGTTTTGTTCGTGTCGCGACAAAATACACCGTATCTCCGTGTCGTGGGGATACAGTTGGTCCTTCGAGCCGGATCTTAGTGCGGTTAGCCGTACTATAATTTATTGGATATCGTCACGTTGAATTCGCATATTGTTTTACATCGCTTACATCAATTTGCTGTTAACCATCATCGTCGTGGCTGTTGTTTGTGGTGGATTGCTGCCTCATAACGGTCTTTACCATCGTATTGTATCTAATTTTCGTCGGATAACACCAAGTTGATTGTGCGTATCGTTTGCATCGCTTCTCCAAACAATTTTGTGTGCTGTTATAACCGTTACCGTTGTTGCCGTTAACTTCAAATTTTTGCATCAAATTTTGGTACGTGCTTAACATACATTAGAAGACAAGACTACATCGCGTCGTCGGTAGATTGTTTTTTGTGAGTGTTAACCCAGTGTACTTACAATGACGACGGTTGCTGATACTTTAGCGGAATTGAGAAACAGTCGAGCTGCCACGAAGGGATCTCAAACTAAGTTGAAGAATTATGTTGACGCAAATATAGATAGAATGAATGAGCATGACCTTGCAACTCGTCTTGGATTAGTGGAAACTTATTTCGAAAATTTCCAAAGAATCCAATCGCAGATCGAAAGGCTGGATACAAGCGAAGCGGAAAACAACCACAGGGAACTCTTTGAGGACACATATTGCAGTATAAAATCCAAACTTCTAGCAGCACAAGCTAGTTGCCGTCGTGAATCGGTGCCCAGTTTCTTAATTGGGGGACAGAATTCGGTCGTCAATCAATCCAGTGCACGTCCAGCTCGCTTGCCAAAATTGTCATTACCACGTTTTTCGGGTAAATATACCGATTGGCATGATTTCTACAAAACATTTGTAGCACTGGTCAACAACGATGACACTCTCACTACTGTCGAGAAGTTTACACATCTTAGAAACTGTCTGGGTGACGTTTCGACATCAAAACCCATTAGATCAATGGAAATGACCGAGGTGAATTACCAAGCGGCAATCAAGTTACTTAAGGAACGTTATGAAAACAAACGCATCATCTTCAATTCGCATATTAGGGCGATTCACGAGATAAAATCGGGAGTAAAGTCAGCCGCTTCATTGCGTGATTTAATTGACACAATTAACTTCAATCTAAGGTCGCTTAAGCAGATGGGGACGGATGCAGAGTTAGCCAACGCATTGCTGCTATTCATCATTTGCAGTAAATTAGATGTCGACACGTTAGCGAAGTTCGAAGAGACTGTTGTAAAGGAAAAGATTCCTACTTGGGAGGACTTAGAATCATGTCTTGCCAGGAGATGTCAAGTGCTGGAAGCTAAAGAGTACAGTTTCGAGTTGAATGATAAACCATCAACTTCTCGAGCTTCAATCACTACGCGATCGGCGGCTCGTCATACATCTCTGAATGCAACAATAGAAGATACTAACAATAAGAGAAGTTGCACAATATGTAAAAACAAAGAACATGATATATATCGATGCCCGCAATTTGATGTGCTAACTCCAAAGGCCCGTTTTGACGAGGTCAAACGTCTTTCATTGTGCATCAATTGTCTACAAGGAAGTCACAGGGTGCGGTTTTGTCGAAAGGGATCTTGTCGAAAATGTCGACAACGACATCATACCCTTTTACATATGGAAAAGGAGCCTGATGCCATAGCAACTATCACATCGCAACCTAATCCTGAGCAACCAAGTAGTAATGGGAGTATTTCCAAACTAAATGTGTCACCAGAAAAATTAAGATCGGCTGTGTTACACTCCGCATGTCATTCAGAAGAAGCAGATAATGAGGCCAGTATCAACGCTAAGGCTGTGTCAACCATTTTAGCTACAGCCATAGTCAGGATTCGTGACCGTCATGGTGATTTAGTAAGATGCCGTGTTTTGCTCGATTCGGGTTCGCAATTAAGTTTTATAAGCGATTGTATAGTCCGCGTTCTTGGTCTAGAGCGAATCAAAGTGAATGTTTCCATATGCGGAATAAACGAAGTTCGTACTCATATAAAGGAAAAACTTTATATTACCATGGAATCATGCACAAGTAGCTACAAAACTCAATTAGAGGTTTATGTCGTCCCAAGAGTTACCTCTAATCAACCTAGCAGGGACATTAACGTCGCAGAATGGAAAATTCCATCACATATTCAGCTAGCAGATTCGGAGTTCTATCGTTCGAAAAGGGTGGATATGCTTGTCGGAGCTGAAATATTTTATAGTCTACTTGTTCCAAACCGTTGCACCATCGATAAACAACTGCCAACGCTCCAAAACACAAAACTTGGATGGATTATATCGGGTAAGATCGCTAACATCGATAATAAATATGTTTTTTCGAATGTTTTAGACCAACCAGAAGAGAGTGCTTTCGCTGAAATTAATAAAAATTTAGAAAGATTTTGGATTATGGATGGATTTGACGAGCGAGAGAAAGTATATTCAGAAGAAGAACGTGTTTGTGAAGCTCATTTCGCTCAAAACTTCAGAAGGGATGATACCGGTAGATTCGTCGTCAGATTACCACTAAAGAATAGCGTTGAGTTTCTCGAGAATAATTATTGGATTGCCAAATTAAGATTCTTGAGTTTGGAAAGAAAACTACTTCGAGCGCCAGAAGTTAGAGAAGCTTATGACCAATGTATAAGGGAATATGAGACGTTAAATCACATGGAGAAAATCGAGACATCCGAACAAGACTTTACTAGATGTAAATATTTTCTTCCTCACCATTGTGTATATAAACCGGAAAGTAGCTCTACACGACTACGTATCGTTTTCGATGCCTCCTGCAGAACTGCAACTGGTTACTCTCTCAATGCCATCATGAATGTTGGTCCAACTATACAGAAGGATCTATTTTCGATACTGTTGCGATTTCGATTACGTCGATACGCATTAACGGCAGATATTACAAAAATGTATCGGCAGATTCTGGTGGATGATGAACAATCATATCTACAGTGCATTTTGTGGCGATTTTCGCCTAAGGACCCAATTGGTGTATATCGGCTAAAAACCGTCACATTTGGGACCGCCGCAGCTTCGTTTTTAGCTATTCGTTGCCTTCATCAGCTTGCGATCGAAAATAAAATAGCTCTACCTCTCGCTTCTAAATGCATTATGGATGATTTCTACGTGGATGATCTGCTTACGGGTGCAGATACATTTGATGAAGCTTTACAATTACACCGAGAAGTAAACAATATTCTAGCGTCGGCCGGGTTTGAATTGCGAAAGTGGGCTTCTAACGATCCAAAGTTATTACAGAATATTCCACCGCAACATCGTGAGCAGAGCGTTTCCATAGATACAAAGGATTTCGTCAGGACTCTCGGACTCTCTTGGTATACTAAAGATGATGTCTTTAGATACAAGTATGCATATAAGTCCGAAGAATGCACCATTACTAAACGACGGGTATTTTCCGAAATCGCCACACTATTCGATCCCTTGGGGATTCTCAGCCCCATCATTGTAAAGGCGAAAATATTTTTACAACATTTGTGGCGTTTGAAAATTGATTGGGACAATCCATTACCTGAGAACTATAAATCACAATGGGTGAAGTTTCGAGAGCAGTTATCATTAATCGAAAATTTCGAGGTGCCTCGTTTTGTGTTTTCCAATAAATTTGATTTCGTTCAGCTCCATGGATTTTCGGACGCATGTAACGATGCGTATGGTTGCTGTATCTACATCCGCTGTGTAACTCAAAACGATGTAAGCACTTGCCGTTTACTTTGTGCTAAATCTCGTGTTGCACCCATAAAAAGTGTTTCTTTGCCACGGCTTGAGTTATGTGCAGCTGAACTGTTAGCCAATCTATTACATCGTGTCACTTCAGAGCTAAGTTATAACTTCGAAAGGATTTGTTGCTGGACTGATTCGGAAATTGTTTTGAATTGGCTTGCCGCACATCCATCAAATTGGGCAACGTTTGTGTCTAATCGTGTATCGACTATCCAGCGATTAACTGAAAAATATGTATGGAATCATGTAGATACAAAACGTAATCCAGCCGATATTGTATCCCGAGGTATGTTGCCTGAACAATTATTAGAGGACAATATCTGGTTTGTGGGACCGGATTTTTTAACTGATCCTACCGCGTGCTGGCCAAACCAACGTATACAGGTAGATATCAAAAGGGTACCAGAAAGAAGAAAGGATAATGTCGTGGTGCTCGCTGCATCAAACTCACAACAAAATATCGTTACGTCCTGCAAGTTCGTGAATTCCTTTAGTCAATTGCGGCGTGTCTTTGCTTACGTCCTTCGTTTCGTCGATTGCCAAATTCTGAGACGTAATATGGAGCCAGAAGCTGTTGCTGATTCTTCGTCTACGCCATTAGATCTTTCTAGAGCCGAAAAGCTGATGTTCCGTATCGTTCAACGGGAATCTTTTAGTGAAGATTATAGAAGATTGTTGACAAATCAGCACTTGCATAACAATAGTTACATCCAGAGGCTACGGCCATTCCTTGATAATGAAGGAATAATTCGAGTTGGAGGGCGTCTTCAAGAATCAAATTTGTCGTACAATCAAATGCATCCCATATTATTGCCAAAAAATAGCCAATTTGTGTTTTCGCTTGTCAAATACCTGCACCATAAGAATCTTCACGTGGGACCTCAAGCACTTCTAGCTGTAATCAGACATCAATACTGGATTATTAATGGAAGAGACATCGCCCGCAGAATAGTACAACGCTGCATTATATGTTTCAAACATCGTCCTATTCTTTATAAGCAGATAATGGGGAATCTACCGTCGCGTCGAGTTCAACCGGCTCGTCCATTTCTAGTGTCTGGAGTAGATTTTTGCGGTCCTGTAATGATTTCTTATAAACAGCGTGGTCAGCGTCCAGCTAAGGCATATATAGCAATATTTGTGTGCTTTACTACGAAAGCTGTTCATTTGGAGTTAGTGAGCAACCTGTCATCCGATGGTTTTATTGCGGCTCTAAAAAGATTCGTCAGTCGAAGAGGTTTATGTTCAACTCTATATTGCGACAACGCTACAAATTTCGTTGGTGGAAGACGTCAATTAAATGAACTTCGAGAGCTGTTTTTCAATAATGAAAATCGTGATCACGTTATTAAAGCCTGTGCTGAAGATAACATTCGCATATCACACATACCACCTCGATCGCCGCACTTTGGTGGCCTTTGGGAGGCCGCTGTTAAATCAGCAAAACATCATATGAACCGGATGCTGATTAATTCAACGCTTACTTATGAGGAGTTTAGCACGGTTTTGACTCAAATCGAAGCAGTCATGAATTCAAGACCTTTAACACCAATGTCTTCGGATCCAGCTGATCTTAACGTGCTTACACCAGGCCATTTTTTAATCGGTGAACCACTTACGGCGCCAATAGAACCTGACTTGTCTGCATTAAACATCAATCGTCTCAGTCGCTATCAACTGATTAGGAGAAGTCAGCAAGACTTTTGGGAACGATGGTCAAAGGAATATATCGTCCAATTACAGCAGCGGGCTAAATGGAGATCGTCGTCAAAGGTAGATTTAGGCTCGATGGTTTTAGTATCAGAGGATACTATACCTCCTCAGAAATGGATGTTTGGTCGAATCGTCGAGGTGCATCCTGGGAAGGATGGCATCATCCGGGTAGTAACAATTCGAACTAAGAATGGTCTTCTCAAAAGATCAATCCAAAAGCTTGCTCCGTTACCCGTGGATGAAGAAGAAAAGTGTTGAAATCTATCATGGCCTTTCAACAGGCGGCAGTATGTTGCATCGCAACAACGCATATCTGGTTTACAAAGCATTAATAATACAACTTGACTAAACTTGATTTGTATATTGATTATTAAACTGTTACAGTTCCTTTTTTTTCATAAATTTTTTTTTCTAAAAAATGTAATTTTGTTATTAGTAAAAGTAGAATCGAGCTAATCATTTCGTATATGATGAACGATATTGTAAATTAATAAAACATAAAATAAAATATCGAGCGATCGTTCATCTTGCATTCGTTACGTGTTTGTATATCATTCAGTGTTTATTTGGGATTTTGTGAGCGATTAGTGCAACGATTACATTGCAAAATTTAGTAATCGCATAAACCATATTGTTAGTGTCGTTTTGTTCGTGTCGCGACAAAATACACCGTATCTCCGTGTCGTGGGGATACAAAGTTTTCAAAATCAAGTTTTCAACAATGGTTGACCTTGTTGGTTTCGTGATATTTCAAAAGGTATAATGATTTTTGATTATATGTTTAAGTAAAAAAAACTGTTATCTCGAATCATCCAATTTATTCGAAACAAAATATTGACAAGTTAAACAGGGTATCCTGGGGCCCTATTCCTGAATACGATACGAAAATGTATTCGATACGAAAATTCAATGCGATACGAAAATACTTTGGTATTCCTGAATACGAACGTACGTAATTGTTTGGTGTGTGTCCTAGCTATAAGGGAAATTTATTTTAAATGGATTTACCTGCAATAAAATTGTACAACTTGGACACTATTTTGAGTTTTGACGTTGTTACGACTGTGTTGTCTTAACAAGACATTTTTGTAAATTTGTTTCTATTCTCCACGGTTTCTTGCGTCCGGGTTTTTGTTGTCTAAACGTGGTTTCTTGCGTCCGGGTTTTCGCTGTGTGAATGTGACTTCTTGGTGGATGGATTCCTGTGTGTTTTCTTCTGTTATGTTGGCAACGGAACGAGAATGGGAGAGAGAGAGAGAACAGTGCGCATCGAGTGTTTGCAAAGTAAAACGTTTTGAAAAAAATGTTTTTTCTTGTATGTCTCTCTTTTGTACCAACGGAAATTTGGTATAAAGAAGAGACAGAGAAGAGAGATGAATTTTCTTCTAAAACGTTTTACCGGCTGTGCGACGCTCGAATGTGTTTTTGGTGTGGCATTCAATTTTTGGTTTTTTGAGTGAATTTTACCACACGGAGTATTGGTATTTTGGAGTGTTCCAAAAGTTCTTTCATGACATTATTATTTTTTCATAAAATGAGTGTTTGAATTATATTTAGAAAATATATAATAAATAAAATTCCTTATGTATAATGTGGGATGAAACTAATTAATTTTTTTTTGCAAAGTGTGAGTTTATAAAGTAAATTGAAGACGTATAAAATATTGTAGTGAATGGAAAAAGGAAATGTTTTGTTAAGTTTTATTATGTACTTCATCAAACGTCATAGATTTATCATTACATTTATTTCGCATATATAAATATATTATGTATATTTATTTATTATATTATAATGGAGAATAATAAAATAGTTGTGTTAAATAAAAATAAATTACAAAATTTTGTTTGAAGAATGATTATTGTTATCTCATGCCAAAATAATTATTTACATGAAAGTAGTTCGCCATTTTGCAATACCGCAATTGTAACGGGTGGTCGACAACGAGGCCCTTTGCAACTCAATGTTTTATCGATCTACGGTGATATCAGCGAGCCAACGCCCATCCTCATTTTTCGGTGTTGAATAGTGGATTTAGCGGTCGATCAAGGCCTGATTATTGGTATCGGGGAAAGGCCCCGCAACGTTCGGGTAGCCAACCGGCTATTCATTTTTTTGGTATTTGGTATCGGAGAGAGGCTCCGCAACGCCCAAGTTATTTTTGGCGGCCAGTCGAGGCCAAAATAATTAACGGCACCAAAGCCGCAACGGTCCGGGGCGGCGACCCTGAGGCATGACGGCCGTGCAAGGTCGCAACAGTAACATTAATTTTAGTAATTAAGGTACGATTTTTTTTATATTTTTTTTATTCATTTTATTTTATATTTCTTTTTACATTTTTTATTTTTAAATTTAAATTTTGGTTTTGTAATCGAGCGCCGCACAGCGGGTGCACGCTCGATGCATATTGCTCTCTCTCTCTCTCATTCTCTCTTATCTTGGTGCGGGTGGAGGGGGGAAGTTGTCTCTTCGTTTTTCTTTGTTTCTATCTTTTATAAATAAAATGAATTATTAATTTTTTTCGGTTGTGTATGATGGGAGCGGAGACTCCCTCTGTGTCGGTGCAGTGTTGATTGCGGTCTCTTGGTGCCCGCATCCAGTTTCGTAACCAAGGCTCGACCTTGTTTGAGTTCGAATGGATGCGCGCACCAAGGCACCTCTCTCCCATTTATAATTTTGAGTTGTTCGTTCCTCAGGTTCCGGCCGACGAATTTCGGCGGAACTCCGGGTTTATTATTATTATTTGCGGTTTAATTTTTTTTTTAAATTATCTGTTTTATTCACGGTGTAAGCCACTAGCCCTGTATGCCTCAAACCCCACGACCTTAGCACTTCTCCCTGAGAACGTAGCCGGCAAAATATCACCGTGGAGGCCTCTGCAGGTGCTTAGTGAAATTCTGCAGGTTGGCAGTAGCCAGCCTGTAACAACGTTTTGGTTACTTGAAATGGATACAATAATATTATTGTTGCATCCATTAAATAGAAGATTTTGTATTTTTGTGTGGCCGACAAAATTGTTAGGATCGATAATAAAATTCAATCACCGAATAATTTCTTATTGTGTGATAGTGCCCCATTAATTAAATTAAATTAATTAAATTAATTAAATTAATTAAATTAATTAAATTAATTAAATTAATTAAATTAATTAAATTAATTAAATTAATTAAATTAATTAAATTAATTAAATTAATTAAATTAATTAAATTAATTAAATTAATTAAATTAATTAAATTAATTAAATTAATTAAATTAATTAAATTAATTAAATTAATTAAATTAATTAAATTAATTAAATTAATTAAATTAATTAAATTAATTAAATTAATTAAATTAATTAAATTAATTAAATTAATTAAATTAATTAAATTAATTAAATTAATTAAATTAATTAAATTAATTAAATTAATTAAATTAATTAAATTAATTAAATTAATTAAATTAATTAAATTAATTAAATTAATTAAATTAATTAAATTAATTAAATTAATTAAATTAATTAAATTAATTAAATTAATTAAATTAATTAAATTAATTAAATTAATTAAATTAATTAAATTAATTAAATTAATTAAATTAATTAAATTAATTAAATTAATTAAATTAATTAAATTAATTAAATTAATTAAATTATGTCGAATCCCTGAATCGACCCCAATGTCTTTTATATTTTCGATTTTTCTATGGAGTCGTTAACTAAATATTCATCGTACAAAAATTCGTTCATGAACGTACAAAAACTGTTCGAATTCGTATTGCGGAATAAGGGAAATTTTTGAACGTATCGTACATTTTCGTATACGTATTAGAGTTATACGTATTCGTATTCAGGAATACCGATTATACGAATTCGTACATTTTCGATTCGTATTCGTATTCAGGAATAGGGGGGCTGGTTTTTTTTAAATTATAATTTTATTTTAGTTTTTTACATTTTTGAGAAAAATATAATACATTGCGAAGGAAATTGATAAATCCTTAAATTTTAATATAAAAACTTATATATACAGAAAAAAACTCGCTCAATTTTTGAATTGAATTTCCCAACATTTGACGTTTTCGAGATAAAAACTTTTTATTTAATTCCACAGAATTGTCGATCACCGCAAACAAAACGGAATCTATTCACATCACCAACCTCAAATTCGTCAATCGGTCAGATGGCCGATAAGCGACAACCACATCGCCGACTCAAATTTTGGTATCTAAACCCATTTAGCTTACATCTGGGAGTAGCATCTATGGCAACACCTGTTGGGGCAAAAGCTGTTTGTCGCAAATTCCGCATGCTTTAACTTCTGCGGTGCCGCTTTCGCTGGTTTTACCAAGATGTCTGTCACTGGTTTAATATTATAACGTCAAGTTGTTGAATTAAAACTTCAAATTAAAATCACTCGTTAACAAAACTTGATATTTTATTTTACACTTTTATTTTATTAAATATTTTAATGTTTCATAAATCTTAAAAATAAATCTAATAAAAAACTCAATTAGTTTTGCCCGGGAAACTCAGTTATTCGTTGAAAGCCACTGAACAAAACTTGCGAATAGATCCTCCAGCGTGTGGAAAATGTGTGCTTTCGGTAATATATGTGAACATAGCAAGCGTTACCTTGTGAATCCTATCTTATGTGGAGGTGGAGGAAATGAGATCTGTGTGGAACTAAGTTATACACAATATTACCAGTTCGACAAGGCGCTGGCCGTTGTAGTTACTGGTGAGATATGCTTTTTAAACCCATATTCTGTTTGTTTTCTCAGCCCTTTGATGACATTGAGGTTTCCAACTATATGATTTTAAAGTACATAGTGGAACTTATTTTATATCTAGTGGGTGCTAAGTGCGCCAGTTTTTGTGTTGGACATATGGGTGTCACGTGTCGGCGATCTGTTTGTCTATAAAATGTTAGTTTTAAGCCAAAATTCCGTTTTGGCGATGTTTGTGTTGGCGTTGTTGATGGCGGTAATGGGGTTGTAAACCGGCGATGTAGTTGTATTGGAGAAGAGTCTTGTCGATGATCTAGTTCTGTGTGCTAAATGGGCTAGGTGGACTCCTTTATTTGTCGTGATACAAAATTTGTTGTTCTCAGGTTGTTTATAGTATAACGCACATTTACTTGTGAAGGAACCAACTTATTTTGTGTTATTAAGACAATTTTATTGCTTTATCAAAATTTGATTTTCGTGATATTTGTTAACATTTATTTGCTGTTTTATTTGCAATATGTAAATTTCCTTATATTGATAACTTTTCTTATAGTTTTAATATAAATAACCTATTCAGCGTTGTGGGTGATGGCGATGTGGGTTCCAGCGATGTGACAACCACACCGTTGAGAGATCCCGTTGTATCGGCTAAGCAGGTTTGTTTGTAAAACTTCCTGCGTCAAAGTGGTTGTCGGTAATCTGGTTGTGATTCTGGTTTTGACGATGTGGGTGTCGGCGATGTAAATGTTGACGTGTTGGAACCATAAAAGATATGGTTGCCGTCAAAGAAGGTGTTGGAGTTATGGTTGTGTCGGTTATGTGGTTCTGCCGACGAAGTGGCTTGTCTGCGATCTAGTTTTATATTTTGATAGAGCTTTTTGTATAAAATTTCTGTTTCTATAAAAAAACACATTACAGGTTGATAGCGATGTAGATGCTCCTAGCGGTATGACTACTCCTGATAATTTTATTGCTATAATCACAACAAAAGATACTTGTAAGATAAACTTATATTGCTCACATCTACATTACCAGCCCCGCAAATCAAATTTTCACTTTGCACAATTCTCGAATTCCTCTAAAGGTATCGACGATGTATACGTAGGTATTGACGATGTGGGCGTCTGGACATTTGAACACAAGTCGGACATTTGAATAAACCAGTGACATCTACGTTTCGCGCTTTACGAAAAATGTATGGTCAACATAAACCTATATACAGAGCTTACTAATTGTTAATGTAATTAAAAAATTGGGGACAAACAGTAGTATTTGTAATAGAATCAAGCGTAAAAAAACGCAAACGTACTGCTGAAAATATCGATGCTGTGAACCAAAGTGTGGATGTAGAACAATCAAATAGACGTCTTTGCCAATTCTTGGTTTTTATTCCGGATTGGATTTTTTATTTCGAGATCCAAGAACTTAAACCAAATGAGCATTTATTGCAGAAATTTAGTGATTGGGCTTTAGTGAAACATGAAAGGATAAATTATTTCATGGAATGACATCTACAGCGTTGAAGCTCATTTCTGGTGAAATGGTTTCGTAAATATGATCAATTGTTGCATTTGGAGTGAGAAAACCCAGAATCATGTTAACATCCACAAAAATTAGTAGCTTGTGGGTTTTTGATCTAGAGGTGTAATTGGACCCTATTTTTTTGAAAATGACATTAGTTATACCATCAGATGGTTACTGATTGTTTGTAGCATGAGTTATATGATTTCGTCTTGAACGGTATGCGATTTCAACAAGATGGTGCGCAACAAATCATACATGAGCCTCCGTTTCTAGTTCATACTGTTTTTCTATAAAATACCGCCAGAATCATTCCCGATTATATCTCGTAAAGAGATGTTTATATTATGTGTGGGCGTACGCTTCAATCAATTTTTCTCAGAACGCTGATGTTACATGAAATTTTGTAAAACTAATTCCTTTCAATTAAGCATTGACAATATAATATGAAAGAAATCGAATTTAAATTTGCTTTTAGTAGCAAAACTGTATATTAAATGAAAACGGTCAACTTTTTTCCAATCAAGTCGAATCAAACGAATTCCGTAAAAAAAGCTCCACCAATTTCATTACTAAACCCGAGTATACCTCGTGCGAAATAAAAAACATGAAAATCTTAGGCCAAGTCAATATACAATAAACTAAAATTACGCCCAACAAAATAAAGTTCAACTTTTAACATTATTTTGAACTTTTTTTTTATATTTATTTTCTATTTTATAAAACCTAAAACCAAAAATAAACTAACTAAACAAAAACACAAAGCTTTTGAAAGAATAAAAATAAAATTTGTTTCCAATTCACGTATTGATTCCCTAAAAGTTCATTTTCTCACAAACGGAAACAATACACCAAAAAATAAATCAATTTTTCTTCTGTTTGTTGTGTGTAAATAAAGTTTAAGAACACATACATAGACAGAATGTAAGCGAAAGCTCCTGTTTGTTATAAATCTTGTATGTGTATGAGCGAATACGTAAAGTGTATTGAAGTTTTTATATATTTTGTGCATTTGAAATATATGTAATAAGTAGCTTTAAAAGCTTTTTGATATACACAGGGTGTTAATTATTATACGGTTCAACAAAGAAAATTACGCCCGGCAAAAAATTTTCATTTTTTTTTTTTTTAATTTCGATGTACCAACAAATTACCTAAAATATGTTAACTGTTCTAAATATTACAAATCAGCAAAAATGAAATAAGGTACAAATGGAACGTGAATAACAAAAAATCAACAAATTTGTTATGTAGTACATAAATAATCCCGTCTAAGCCTCCCCCTATACGATGTATAGACGACACACGTTAACAACATACGTTTACAAATAAATCTAAAATGGATATTTTTTTTGTAAATATTTCTCTAAATTGTAGTTAAATTGATTCTAAATCCAATTTCGATTCAAAGCTCTTTTTTGTTGTATTTGTATACTAAAAGGCAGCACACTCGCACACCCAAAATAAATCGGGATAATGTACATTTATATGTATTAAACGAGTGGTATGGGGGCATGAAAGCTTTTAACTTATCATTATTTATTTGTTTGGTAATTTAATTGGATTTATTTTTGATTTTCCGTTTGTATTTTAGATGTTTGTTCGGTTTGCTCTGCTATTTGCTCAATCACCACAAAATATATAAATAAAGAGTTATCTTGTTGGCTAAAAAGCCACCATTTATTTTATGTAAATTGATTTCAATTGGTATGAATAATTTATTCATACCAATTGAATAATATATTTATAATAATACAAAATGCGATGAATTTAAGGAGGGGCGGTGAATTTTAGATATTTTTACCAGATTTGGGTATCTTAAATTTATAGGGTAATCATTTTGGTTTATTAGTTTGTTTATAATGTACACAGGGCTATTTTGTGAATGATTAATTTATAATGTCATTCGGTTTTTTTTGATTTTTTTTGCTCTCTTACTTATTAGCTTTCGACTCAAAACTCGCAAACTAAATTACCTCGCAACAGTTTTCCGACATTTTCTGAAGATTATTTAGCGTTGGCATCGTTTCGTGATTTATTCAAAACGCTCATCCACGACTAACTAATTTATGTTGTGAAGCATAACAATTACTTCGCAATATTCAAACCACCGAGGCTAATTATGATGATGCTTGGAAAACCCTAGTGCACCGTTATATGACAAAAAATCATCGCCATTTTAAAAACATAACGTCACAGCCTAATCCAAGAAAGCGGGATCTATGAGACGTTTTCATGCAACATCAACTAATTCAACAAGTTCTGTGCTATTGTTTTAAAATGAAAAAAAATTAAAGAACATAATCTTAAAGAATCGACGTGAATTTGTGGAAACTAATCAGCTATGCCTCGATCGATTGTTTAAAAAATGGCCATTACACCATAACGAGTGCCCAAGCGCCACAGCAACTCCTATCAAGAATGTAATTATTTTGGCACCTGTACTTATATCGGCTTTTGACGCTACAACCTCTACTCGATCAAAAATCCCAGGAGACATTCATAACGGAAGCAGCGATCAACAAACTACGGTCAACTAATAACAATATTCGGTTAACGACTAAATCAGACGTGAGCTTATTACAACACATGCATCTGTGCTTAAAACTCTTACAGATCAACTCCCCCACAAAAACAGTCACAGCGTCTGCATGGCCACACATTGAAAATCTGGACGTGTTTGTAGAATTATTACTCGTTGGTCTTATTAAAAGCCATTATAGTTCACCCACTGCACAAAATGGAATACTGGGTTGGATTTTATCAGGAAAAGTACTCAGAATGAAGGCCCGTCTGAGAGCGTAGTGAATTTTCATTCTTTCATCAATATTTCTAACCAGTTGGATCCAAACAACAACGAATTTTATATGAAAACATACCCGAGATCATCAGAAGGTAAATTTATTGTTAATCTTCCATTTATCACTGAACACAAATGAAACCATGTTTGGGAGTACTTGAAATAAAGCAATCGCGACACTGATGTCAATGGAAAGACGTTTTCGGCGAGTACCTCGATTTAAATCATATGAAGATGATCAAGAAATTGCAGAGTAATATCAACCACACGTTTAATATGCCGCACCACTCAGCCATTAAACAGAGTAGTACGACAACTAAGGTGAAAATGGTATTTGGTGGCCCACGTAGAGAACAGCATGAGTTCTATGTTGACAAACTGAAATTACAATCAGAACTGATTAAGCTTCTGAATTCTGGAAGATTTGAACTCTGAAAATGGAGGGGAGGGGTTCTGAAAGATGTGAATTCTTGATGTGAAGATGTGAAGCATATTATGGGCTAATTATTATCCCTCCTTCTTTTATTTATTTTTTGGTTTTTTCTACTATACGTGTGTTGCATAACTATATAACCACTCGTTTTTGTGATTTCTTAAAATAACGGATTTAAAAATTTCAAAACTTTTAATGCAAAAAGTTGCGTAAGGATGAAATATATAAAATACAAAAAACAACCGTTACAATATTCAATAGTTTTAAACAAAAATAATAAAGCTTTGAATTTTCCTTGTTGCATAACTATATAACCATTAGGCCTTTTGATGGTTTTTTCTCGCTCAGTTTTATAAATTATAAAAATTTAGTATTAGTTCACCTTGTTTCCTTACAACTACAATCTTAGAAAAATAATGCCACGTGGAAAATATTAATCGGACGAAGAAAAAGGCAAACTTTTGGCCCTTTCCGAACGGGTGTGAAGTATGTCCTAACTTTGTCCTAACCTTTTGAAATGAGTATGTATTGGTTAAACTCTTGTTATAACGAATTTTAAAATTAAAAATAATGTTATAAGCAAATTGGGTATAAAGGTATAATGATAGAATCGTATATTACCTTTTTAATTGAAGAGAAATATTTAATGATCAAAAGATGGTATTGTGCGTAAAATTAAATTAATTTACAAATAAATTTCGCGATTCAATAAAAACTATTGATATTGAACGAATAAAAACTTTCTACAAATGAAATTTAGGGCATTGCCAAATAGTTTAAACGAAATCCGAAGACGTAATCTTTCAAACACACAAAAATGATTAATGGTACCGTGACATATATCGTTAGTTGGAGTGTTATCTATCATACGACCAATGCAGAGTAATTCTATGATTTTTGAGATATTTCCGTCAGATGCTAGAACACACTCTAACGAGTGTAACGATATATGTCACGGTACCATTAACCGCTTCTAATTTTAATATCAGTACCAACTGCAAGCCCTTCAATCTATACGCATAAATCACACGGAAGGTGTTATAGAATTTTTCTAAATGTTGGTCAGATGCTATAAGAAACTCCAACGAGTCTAACGATATACGTCACGGTACCATTAATTGCTTCTAATTTTAATATCAGTACCAACTGCAAGCCCTTCAATCTATACTCGTAAATCACACGGAAGGTATTACTGAAAATGAGATATTTCCGTAACAAATCATAAAGTTTCTCTGTATGTTGGTCAGATACTAGAAGACACTCTAACGAGTCTAACGATATACGTCACGGTACCATTAATCGCTTCTAATTTTAATATCAGTACCAACTGCAAGCCCTTCAATCTATACTCGTAAATCACACGGAAGGTATTACTGAAAATGAGATATTTCCGTAACAAATCATAGAGTTTCTCTGTATGTTGGTCAGATGCTAGAAGAAACTCCAACGAGTCTAACGATATACGTCACGGTACCAATAATCGCTTCTAATTTTAATATCAGTACTAACTGCAAGCCCTTTATCTATACTCGTAAATCACACGGAAGGTATTACTGAAAATGAGATATTTCCGTAAAACATCATAGAATTTTTCTGAATGTTGGTCAGATGCTAGAAGACACTCTAATGAGTCTAACGATATACGTCACGGTACCATTAATCGCTTCCAATTTTAATATCAGTACCAACTGCAAGCCCTTCAATCTATACTCGTAAATCACACGGAAGGTATTACTGAAAATGAGATATTTCCGTAACAAATCATAGAATTTTTCTGAATGTTGGTCAGATACTAGAAGACACTCTAACGAGTCTAACGATATACGCCACGGTACCAATAATCGCTTCTAATTTTAATATCAGTACTAACTGCAAGCCCTTTATCTATACTCGTAAATCACAGGGAAGGTATTACTGAAAATGAGATATTTCCGTAACAAATCATAGAGTTTCTCTGTATGTTGGTCAGATGCTAGAAGACACTCTAACGAGTCTAACGATATACGTCACGGTACCATTAATCGCTTCTAATTTTAATATCAGTATCAACTGCGAGCCCTTCAATCTATACTCGTAAATCACACGGAAGGTATTACTGAAAATGAGATATTTCCGTAACAAATCATAAAGTTTCTCTGTATGTTGGTCAGATACTAGAAGACACTCTAATGAGTCTAACGATATACGTCACGGTACCATTAATCGCTTCTAATTTTAATATCAGTACCAACTGCAAGCCCTTCAATCTATACTCGTAAATCACATGGAAGGTATTACTGAAAATGAGATATTTCCGTAACAAATCATAGAGTTTCTCTGTATGTTGGTCAGATGCTAGAAGACACTCTAACGAGTCTAACGATATACGTCACGGTACCATTAATCGCTTCTAATTTTAATATCAGTATCAACTGCGAGCCCTTCAATCTATACTCGTAAATCACACGGAAGGTATTACTGAAAATGAGATATTTCCGTAACAAATCATAAAGTTTCTCTGTATGTTGGTCAGATACTAGAAGACACTCTAATGAGTCTAACGATATACGTCACGGTACCATTAATCGCTTCTAATTTTAATATCAGTACCAACTGCAAGCCCTTCAATCTATACTCGTAAATCACACGGAAGGTATTACTGAAAATGAGATATTTCCGTAACAAATCATAGAATTTTTCTGAATGTTGGTCAGATACTAGAAGACACTCTAACGAGTCTAACGATATACGCCACGGTACCAATAATCGCTTCTAATTTTAAAATCAGTACCAACTGCAAGCCCTTTAATCTATACTCGTAAATCACACGGAAGGTATTACTGAAAATGAGATATTTCCGTAACAAATCATAGAGTTTCTCTGTATGTTGGTCAGATGCTAGAAGACACTCTAACGAGTCTAACGATATACGCCACGGTACCATTAATCGCTTCTAACTTTATTTTCAGTACCAACTGCAAGCCGTTCAATCTATACGCGTAAATCACACGGAAGGTGATGAAAAAATGAATGCCGGAGATTATAATATCTTACTTTTGCAATTTATTCGAAACATGTGTTTCGAATAAATTCTCGTTAACTAGTTTATTTAAACAAAACTTCCTTTCTACTGAAGCTGTCTACGTTTGCATAAATATTTTGCTAAAAGGTTCCAATTATGTGTGTTTCGACCAATACCAAATCATAATTATATTTGATGATAAAAAAATTTATAAGGCGATAGACGAAAATAGTCAATTAGAACTTATTCTTACAAATAAAGGCAACCGAAACGTTGTGTTCCCGATTTGCCATCACAATCATTTTGTTTTGGCAATTTTGAGTTTTGATCATGGGTTGATTACCTAAGGCTAAGACATATGACCCATTGGCGCCGGGAAAAGTTCTTAGAGACATTTTGCAAAAGAAGTATTGAAATTTAATAATAAACCGATCCAAAACTTCACAGTATGTGGTAACAGCGCTTTACCTCAGCAAATTGATGGGGCATAACTGTGGCGTATATATAATATATGCCATTGATTCAATTATCAATCAAAATTATTGCTGACATTCATTAAAATGTGCTGCATAATAATAATAATGCTTTACAGGAATACCGAGAATTTTTAAAAAATATTATTGTTGAAAACTCGGATTCAGTGGCAAACCATTGTCTTTACTGTTTTGAAAATGTCCAAAATATAAATGAATGGCTACAATGCCTTTCTTGTAAAAGATTTATACATACAAAATGTACTGAGTTTTTAAAAATCGAAAACGGTGTATGTTACATTTGTGAAAGATAATCAATTGAAATTGATAAGAAAACGTAACGAGAAAATCCACTATAAGAAAACAACTTAATGTATTCTTACATAATTTATTATTGGATTTATTTTACTTTGAAAGTACACTTTTTTTTTAAATTGAAAAATTTATTTGCAAAATTGACACAAATTATAAGAAATTAGAAAAAAAAACAAAAAACCGAAAAAAAACAAAAACAAAACAAAAAAAACAGAAAAACAAAAAACCGAAAGAAAACACAAAAAAAAACAAAAAAACAAAAAAAAAACATATAAAAAAAAATCTCGTGATTGCAACTTGTAACCCCCATCGGGCGCGTCCCTAGGTGGCGGATCGGGTAAAGCTCACCGACTAGGATCGGAGGGTAGGAGGGAAATAAAATACCTCTCGCGGACCAACAAGTAAACTAAATGGATGCAATGAATTCAACTAAAGGAAGAAATACCCCATGGTGGTTTTCCCCCACTCCAGTAACAGTACTACTTAATCGACCCTCCTTAGAGTTATGCTCTAAGATTTCTGTGGGGAGCCTTTCAATTCACCAAACTAAAAATCAAAATTACAATGGGAAAGTAATAACAGTATTATAACAACAACAAAAATTATTGACATTCTTAAAGTTAATAAAAGACACTTAATTAGAATCGAATGACATGACAAGTGCCCTTTAATCGCTTCTAACATAGAAATTTTGAAATATTTCTTCGTTACACAATACACACCCACGAATCGCTATACGGTAGTACTTCAAATCACCATATTTCCTTTCAACATCATAGAATTTTCTTGATATTCATTAAAGTAGAAGTAGACACTTAGACGAATTCAACGACATATGACAAGTGCTCGTTAATTGCCTCTAACATAGAAATTTTGAATTAAATCTTCGCTACGTAATACACTTATGAATCGCTTATACGATAATACAATATGACCTTGAAAGGAAATAAATCGTCATATTTCCTTTCAAGGTCATATAATTTTCTTTTGGTTTTCACTAGTAGTAGAAGATACTTAAACCAATCCATCGACTTATGATAAGTTTTCGTTTATTGTCTTCAACATTGATATTTGGAACTATTTCTTCGTTACACAAGGGCGTGGTACTTAGCATCTTAACAAATTTTTTTTACGTTTTTATACAATAATTTATAAGTTAAACACTTAAACGAGTTAAATTAGCGTACCTTTAAAAATGTATTATTGAAAGACCAATAATACAAAACATATGGGTATTACACCCTCATGATAGCTTAAAATAAATAAGTTGTCTGAAGCAGTTTTAAGAAATAAATTTCACAATCATTCAATAATATCAACCATTTAATTTGAACATTGAAAATAATTACCTAAATATATTTAAAAATTCATTATAACGAGTAAATAATTTACCTTTATTGGTTTATCCGAAAAAAGTATATTATATTCACTTATACATACACAGTCTTTTAGGATTTAGGACAAACTTCACGGATTTGTAGAGAAACGTGAAGTTTGTCCTAGATTTGTCCTAAATTTGTTTTTGTAATTTTAAACCGATATCAGCGCCCAAGTTATTGCCACGGCACAAAGCCGCCTGTCTTGAATTGGTTAGGGCAAACATGAGTCGCGACTGGTCAAAAGTAATTAAAAGAATAATTGTTTCGTTGTTATGAAAACTATGTGATTTTATCAAAACTAACCCATTAATCAATTACAGGTGATTTTATCCGATGAAAAAAAAATTAATCTTGATGGTCCGGACGGCATTCAGTACTATTAGAGAGATATGAGAAAAGAGCCAAAATACTTTTCTAAACGAAATTTTGGTGGTGGTAGTTTAATGGTATGGGGTGCTTTCTGTTCAGCGGGAACTCTTACCTTAGCGTTTCCATCCACCAAAATGAACAGCGTAGAGTACATTGGAGTGTTAGAAAATTATCTATTACCTTTCTTGTACATAAACCAAGATGAAAACTGGATTTTCCAACAAGATAATGCTCCAGTACATACGAGTCGGAGTACAAAATCATGGTTTGAAACACACTACATACCAGTATTAGATTGGCCCGCTTGTTCGCCAGACCAAAATCCGATCGAAAATCTTTGGGGAATATTGGTTAGAAAAAATTTACGAAGGTAACCAGCAATTTGACACTGTAGAAGAATTAAAAATAGCTATTCAACATGTCTGGGAGGAAATGTCACCCGAAATTATCCATTCGTTGGTTAGAAGCATGCCGAATAGAGTTTTAGCTATAGCGGAAAACAAAGAAGGACCATACCCGCAGAAGAGCAGGGTGAGTCTTGAAACAGATCGCATAGTTACCAATAAAAATAAAAATAAATAAATAAAATAAAAGGTGGATCAACGAAATATTAACATTTTTGTTTTTATTTATTTTTATTAATTTTTTATTGAGTTAAAGTTATTGAAATAAAAGTGGTTATATAGTTGTGCAACAATTCAAATTCAAATATTTATTATTTTTGTTTAAAACTATTGAATATTGTAACGAGTTTTTTTTTGTATTTTATATATTTCATCCTTACGCAACTTTTTGCATTAAAAGTTTTGAGATTTTTAAATCCGTTATTTTAAAAAATCAAAAAAACGAGTGGTTATAATATAGTTATGCAACACACTATATAACAAAATTTTTATTTAAATAAATCAGAAGATACTCCTGATAATGACCTAACAAGTCGAAATTGATCGAGTGATTTTTTAAACTTTATGAAAATATTCAAAATAATTAAGCGAAACAAAAAACAAGTGATTAATAAAAATGTGTTTATTAAGTACATTAATAATCTGTTTTAAATTTAATTTTATAGTCAATAAAAAGAAATTATCAAATCTGTCGATTTCTGTAGAAATCGTCCATTAATTAATAAACTAGAAGCTAATCCAGTTGTTGCCGTAGCCAAACTAAATGCTGGATTGCGCGAAAAAGGTGAATTAGTATTTTGCCAAAAAACATTTTCGCTTTCCAATGACTTAGTTTCCGTCTCATGTTGAAGCCAGAGGCTAAGATGAAATCTTATAGAATCCTTGATATTAACTAACAACATCCTCCCAACTACTTTACTTCAACCACTTTGTTGTTTCTTCAAGAATCTGATTTTATGTATCTGAATCATTTTGGTTCAGTTTGAACCGAGCACTAAGTTTCGTATCTCTTGAAAAGACACGGCCTGCTACAAACAGTAAATTTCGAAATTCTTCGGTACAATAACTTATTCGGGGTTTTTGACTACTTATTTGCCCATGTTACGTTACTATTGAAAGATTCATTAAGTAAATAAAATTGAAAAAAACAAATGAAAATTAGAACATCTAAAACCGTCATTTCAGTATTAAAAAATCCTCCGGTATCCCGGGATTCACTTACCTTTACGTAATTATTTCAATTAATAAATTCTAAATTACTCATAAGCTTCCAACGTTTACTTTGGTGAATGCAATATTCGGTTTTAATTTTAATCAACCACCAATCATTCAACCACCACCAACACCATCAACAATTTCCAACAGAAGTTACACAGGTAACTCTATCGGTAGTGAAATCTAGTACGTGCATTTCATCTCAACTATGATATCGACGTTTACTAAATAAACATTTTATGTTGTTATTAAACAAATCTGCATCTTCCGCATTTGGAATAAGATCGTTTTATCTGCTTATTTCCACTGATTATTCGATAAAATAATATAACAACGTGTTATATTTTCCGGGGCCCACGGAAGGACCACCTTAACGAATATTTCTGAAATTAGAGTTTTCATGTTATTAGAAAGCATTTATCACTGCAATTTTGTTGTAAATCAATCGAGCTGAAAAAAAAATAAGAAAAGATCACGGGCCTCACCGAAGCACTTCCTGAAATAGATGCCACTTTACCAACCTTTATCAAAATCATACATACTAAAAAATACATATTGGACAACGGCCTCACATCGGACGACCCTATGAACGAATTTTCTCGAAATTAACATAAATGGGTGTAAATTGATTTCTAAAACTTGAAAACCTTCCCTAACAAATTTTTATAAAAGTCGTGCTAGCGACGAAAGAAAGTAAGACACATTCTAATTGATGTCTGAAGCGCTATTCTGGATTTCCTTGGGAATAGGAAATTGGGCAAAATATTTTTATAGAATTTTATCTAAATTGTAAATATAGTCGTGAATAAAATTTGGGAAGGAGAAGTGAAGTGAGATGGGGAGAGAGCACGAAGTAAACACAAGCGAAAGAAATTACCTCTCGGAAATTAAATCTCTATCTTTTCACCGAAGAGCTACCCTGTTGGCAACAAGGTCTACAGGTTTGTAAAAAACGTGGTGAATTCCTTCAGGTAGTACATGAAACTAAAGACCTAGAGATTGCCTTACAAGTTCATTGAGCTGTCCATTATTAGAGCGAATTCAATGCTCGGGTTTACCAAACTTTCGACGCGTGACATTTTTTGATTTAGAGACAATCAAAATTATCTGTTGTGCTAACGTTCGATCCCAGCTGGAAAGCCGGATGAGTACCGAATATACAGCAACAACCATCATGTATTACTAGAAGTAAGACTTATAGCTTGGGAACGCAGAGAAAAGACTCTTCTATTGGTAATCTCCTGCCGGACCTAATCGACTCACCGGAATTGCTTAATTTAATTAAAGGGTGATTTTTTTGTGGTTAGGATTTTCATGCATTAGTATTTGACAGATCACGCGGGATTTCAGACAAGGTGTCAAAGAGAAAGATGCTCAGTATGCTTTGACATTTCATAATGAATAGACTTACTAACGAGCAACGCTTGCAAATAATTGAATTATATTACAAAAATCAGTGTTCGGTTCGAAAAGTGTTTCGCGATTTACGTCCGATTTATGGTCTACATAATCGACCAAGTGAGCAAACAATTAATGCGATTGTGACCAAGTTTCGCACTCAGTTTACTTTATTGGACATTAAACCAACCACACGAATGCGTACAGTGCGTACAGAAGAGAATATTGCGTCTGTTTCTGAGAGTGTTGCTGAAGACCGTGAAATGTCGATTCGTCGCCGTTCGCAGCAATTGGGTTTGTGTTATTCGACGACATGGAAGATTTTACGCAAAGATCTTGGTGTAAAACCGTATAAAATACAGCTCCTGCAAGAACTGAAGCCGAACGATCTGCCACAACGTCGAATTTTCAGTGAATGGGCCCTAGAAAAGTTGGCAGAAAATCCGCTTTTTTATCGACAAATTTTGTTCAGCGATGAGGCTCATTTCTGGTTGAATGGCTACGTAAATAAGCAAAATTGCCGCATTTGGAGTGAAGAGCAACCAGAAGCCGTTCAAGAACTGCCCATGCATCCCGAAAAATGCACTGTTTGGTGTGGTTTGTACGCTGGTGGAATCATTGGACCGTATTTTTTCAAAGATGCTGTTGGACGCAACGTTACGGTGAATGGCGATCGCTATCGTTCGATGCTAACAAACTTTTTGTTGCCAAAAATGGAAGAACTGAACTTAGTTGACATGTGGTTTCAACAAGATGGCGCTACATGCCACACAGCTCGCGATTCTATGGCCATTTTGAGGGAAAACTTCGGAGAACAATTCATCTCAAGAAATGGCCCGGTAAGTTGGCCACCAAGATCATGCGATTTGACGCCTTTAAACTATTTTTTGTGGGGCTACGTCAAGTCTAAAGTCTACAGAAATAAGCCAGCAACTATTCCAGTTTTGGAAGACAACATTTCCGAAGAAATTCGGGCTATTCCGGCCGAAATGCTCGAAAAAGTTGCCCAAAATTGGACTTTCCGAATGGACCACCTAAGACGCAGCCGCGGTCAACATTTAAATGAAATTATCTTCAAAAAGTAAATGTCATGGACCAATCTAACGTTTCAAATAAAGAACCGATGAGATTTTGCAAATTTTATGCGTTTTTTTTTAAAAAAAAGTTCTCAAGCTCTTAAAAAATCACCCGTTACAATAAAAGTACCCAGTGGCACTATTCTGGCTTTTCCTGGAAATTGGGAATTGGCAAATTGCTGCACATCCTTTCTACCATTTAATCCTCTCAGTTTCAAGGTAAATAAACTAAATTACAAGTATCTAACTCACAACCGATATTTAATCGTCTGACGATTTGATGAATTCCCTCTTTAACCGTAATACCATATAAAATCTTAGGTTCAAGCTTTTAAATGTTAATTAATTTTTTTTTAAATCGTAGAATTTTCTTCTGTCTACATTTTCTACATTGTCGACCCAATTCTTTTAATTTTCTTCACACATTGTCTACATGTGTAGAATAGTAATTTTCTACGCGGTGTAGACAATACGGCACAAACTGATTTTTATCTGCCACTCTTTGCCGGCTGTCTGTGGATCCTCTAGGAATATACACTTGGGAAGTTGAACCTTTCGTCATTCGATTCCAATTTTTCTCTTCTAAAGGACCATCTGGATCGGATAAGTGCAACATCACGTACAAATCATCATTTTTCGATTTTCTGAATTTTCCGATTTTTCCGGTGGATTTTCCCGAATTTTTCTTTCATAAGAACCATCTCCTGGAAATTGGGAACACATCAAAAAAAGATTGAGCTTAATCGAGCCATTCTCAACTGATGCGCTAGAAAAAAAAAACAATTTTCTTCGAGTTTTTCCGGAAGTTTCTGAGTTTTCCAATAAAATTTTCCAATTTTCCTCTTATAAAAGACCATCTGGATCGAATACGTGCAAAATTCCATACAAAAACATCATTTTTCGGTTTTCCAAATTTTCCGACTTTTTCGGTGGATTTTCCCAAAAATTTCTTTCGTAAGAACCATAGCCTGGTAATTGCGAATACAACAAAAAAAGATCGAACCAAATCGGCTCAGCCGTTCTCAACTGAAGAAAAACAATTGTTGTGCAAAAATTCAATTTTCTTCAATTTTTTCCGGAAGTTTCAGAGTTTTCCACTAAAATTTTTCAATTTTTTATGTACAAAAACATAATTTTTAGATTTTTAGAATTTTCCGTTTTTTCCATTGGATTTTCCCAAAATTCAATTCTGTCGTTCAAACCTTGTCCTGACAATTACGAACACAACAACAAAAAATTCGACAAATCGGTCCAACCGTTCTCTAGTGATGATCAGTCATACATGTGCCAATTGATTTTTATTAATAGATGTTTTTTTTTCCACCGGACGCAGAATTTTCTGCTTCTTATCATGTTTTTCTTTAAAGTTCCGTTTTTTTATTTAATTTCTATTTTTTTTTTATATTTCTTATATTTTTTTTATTTTTTTTGTTTTTTTCGTAAAAACTGCGATAAGTAATTCTGAAAAAATTAAATTGTTAACAGGAAACGTGATAAGAAAATATGTTTGCATTGATACATATAACAAGCTAGAGTTTTATAGTCACTCGGTGGTCTAGTGGCTAAGACAGTTTATTTCAAAACAATGAACCGGGTGTTGATTGACAAGACAACGATCTATACCGGATACCGAGTGACAAGATATCGATCTATACCGGATATCGAATGACAAGATAAGGATGAATCGGATATGCGATAAGGAGATAAAGATGAACCGGATATGACAAGATAAGAAAATGAGCATTATTGAATTATTATCTATTACTCATTTATCGTTGATTTGAAATTGGTTCCAACACCAAACAGCTCCCACTCCTACTCAAGTTTAACCTTTCATCATTCAATCCAAACTATAATCTAAGCTGATGTTTAAAGTTGATGTGCTGGTTATCAAAACTGTGCGGGAGATTAGTAAACGATTTGAATGCGATAAGCATAAAACTTTAAATAAACTTACAAATAATTGATACGTAAACAACGAGATTAAATTTCGTTGACGATTTGTAATGAGATAAAATATTGTGAAAATGTAATTTTATTATAAAACAAAAACAACAACCATTTATTTTATTTGAATTAAATTAAATTAAAATTTTATAAATAAGAATTAAGCCTATTTTTATTTCTATGCCTTTACTAAACATCTAAAAGCAATTAAATTTTCTAAAGACTAACAATATTATGAAAGCTTTCATCAAAATCATTTATTTTATTCATTAAATTTTTATAAATCCTCTCATTTCTATGGTATATCCTTGGTTTTATGTATTCGTAAAAATTAATCAACATAATTTTTGTCGAATTTACAGTCTATAAAATAGTGCCGGCAGAGTATTTAGACACATCCATAATTTTAAACCATTTTTATTGACCAAAGAATATACAGAACACATAGTGAAAGACTTCGAATACGGAAAATGTAATTAAGTTGGAAAAATCCATCAAACTGGATTAAGAGTATATAAATCATTAAAGTAGTAGTAGTGGTAGTAACGGAACATAATGGTATATCCATTAACGGTTTCCATTAAATTAATCCATGATTAAAATATCTTTTCGACATAACTTTTATCCTTTATATATACAGTTTTGTTCCTTATGTTACATTATTAGGTCTACATCCTATTTTACACATGTATATCGTATATCCTGAATTCTAATCCCACAAAAATTAATTTTATTTATACGTTTTATTACCAAACAAAATATAGAAGAGCAAAATAATAAAATATAGGGAATTTTCTTTTTATTTTAAGTGATTTTCCCTTGTTGGCTTTCCTTGTGCTTTTGCCACAAAAAGCGCGCGCCCACTTTCATACCCTAAAACTCAAACTGTATAAACAAAAATGATTGATTGATTGTATTCTGTACGCAAACCAGTACGCCACATACGATAAACGCTATGCCTATATGGAAATTTGATGGACATTCACAAATGAAGCTTTTTGTGTGCGTTTACAAATTTTAAAAGATTTATGTGCGACATGAGGTTAGACGGAATGAATACAAATTGGCACGATACGTATATAGGTTGCAACACACTGATGTGAATTAAACAAATATTTGTGATGGGTAAATATTTATATAAAAAATATAAAAAATATGGGTTATCTATATATGGAAAGGATATCTCAGGATCCTTTTTATACAACTCGCTTAGATAAATTATTCTGTCATCCAATTTGAAAATTAACAATCCAATCAATAATTCAACAGTAGCCAATGTAAACAGAGTACGACTACACACATGCGGTATACGGAAAAAACGTATTTTTGTTTCAATATTTATGTTGATGCTTGAGAAAAAGGACACATTTCTCCGGGTTGGATAATACTTACGACTTGTTAGATATACACGAAATGATAAGTAAATAGAAATTTGACCATTAGATATACGTACACGTCAATCAAATATACTTGTGTATTTCTATTTGTTGTTTATAACATATACGAAATCCATAAAAGCTTCGCATAACAAGTTGATCATTGACATAAAACCGATGCAAAATTATTATGGTACATCAATGTGCGGATATGAATTTGGCAGGAAATGAAAGCCTCGTTCCTTCCATCCATAGTATCATGTATAATAAAAATTATTAGGCACAAATAACTTTATAGCGCTTTAAAGTATTAAAAAAAGCGAGATCGTAAATAAATTAGAAATTCTCGGTGTTTTATGTTTTTGTGTGAATTACACGTGTTACAAAGCGAATTAAAATTGATTTATGTTCATTTAGCCTATAAAAACTAGCTAAAAGCTTTCGTATACATTTCGTTTACGTCGTATATTAAAATTGGAACGCGTAAAAATTCTATACTGGAATTTATATAACTTTTTGGTGTTTATTTTATATATATAGATATATGGGGTGGTAATGAAAAATAATGATAATGGCTGAATTATTAAGAGGTGAAAATGGTTTTAAAGGGAAATTAATTTTAGCAAAAAAGTTATCGTTTTGAAGAATTATGGGCCTGCAAGAATTTCTAAATAACTAAATATGCGTTACACATAATTTTACCAAAAACTTGTATGCTTAAATGTTCTTATGATTATTTATTCTTGTAACGGCTCGTACTTATAATCACAAAACTTGGAATTACCACAACTTTGTGCAACATGATCCTTGTAATCGATTCCTGGTACTCGAAAACCCCCCTCACCAATATTTATCAAAATCGTTCGAGCCATCTTTTTTTGTTTTAATTAGACCAAATCTCCACCAAAGGAACACCGAAGCAAATTTTCTCAAAATTAGGACCCATTACAATTCATTCCGTATCACCGCAATTTTTTTCATGATCGAGCGAGCCGAATAAAAATAAGTAAACGGTTCATGGCCCGGAACACCTCCTATACTAATTTTTCCGAAACTTGAAGCCACCAAAATCGATTTCTGCTACTTTAATTTCCATACTTTAATTTTTCTGAAGTTGAGCAATCAAACTGTAAAACCACTACATCTGTAGTATATATTTTTTTTGGTGAATTACTTAAGAACATTCATATAAAAGTAAATTGTTTTCTACGAAAATTATGTTTTGTGAAGATTTAATAAAGAAGAAATGTTGGACTTAGTCATGTTCGAGTAAAGGAATTGGAGGGTGGCGATCAGGCGCGTACGCAGGAGGGGTTACTAGGGGTTTAACCCCCCCATGATTCAACAATAGAAAAAAATTAATTAATAAATGTATCAACAAGGGTCTAGCAAATGTGTTAATGCAAGCTATGCGTAATCTGGAAATAAATTCAAAATTCATGATTGGACAAGGTTATGATATCATCGATGGAGCTTCAGCAATGCGTGGACGATTTCATGGTGCACAAAGATATGTGCTAGCTTTATATGTACACTGTGCATCTCAACCTCGCTATTTGTGATGCTTGTGAAATTTCATACGAAATTGTATAGAATACTCGGAAGTGTATACAATTTCTTTAACACCCCAAAGCGCCAAACCATGCTAAAAATTGTATGGACGAAACGGCACCTGAATCAACAGCAACGGGACTCAAACAAATATGTCCCACACGATGAATTCAACGCCACGAATCTGTCCTAGTAGTTTTGGAGCTTCAAAAAGCTGCAATCTTTGCAATGGAAATTATTTCTGATTGGGATGACAAAACAACTTCTTCTTCTGCAATTCAGCTTCTATCTGTTATTAGGAGTACTGAATTTTATGGTATAACCCTGCCACTAAGTCTTTCACTACAAACAATAAATCTGAATCTGGCCGCTGCAATCGAACTGGCAAAAGATGTTGAAGATGTGGTAGATGAAATACGATGCGAAACAGAAATGCAATTTAATACAATTTTCAGTGACGTCAAGAAAATATGTAACCAGCTTAATGTAGAAATACGAATTCCTCGTCTAGCCGGAAGACAAATTCATCGCTGCAACATTGCAGTTGAAAATCCTGAAGAGTATTATCGTATTGCCATCTTTATATCTTTTCTAGATTCTACAAAGATGCAAGTTCACGATCGGTTTCTGAAACATAAAAATATATTGCAAAGTTTTATGTGTCTTTTGCCAAATGAACAAAAAATTTCATTAGAGCACGAAAAATCTGCAAAAATCCTTTTTGAAAAATATAAAAGTATTACGAACTGCAGCATAGTTGAGGGCATTGGTGAACTGAAGCTATGGTGGCGCCATGCTATAAATTCTTCGAATACGCCAAAAAATGCTCGTATTGCATTTTTATCATGCGACTGTAACCTGTTAAGCACTGCTTAATCTTGACCAGCCAGGAAAATCGGGTTTGCTCGTCGTAGGGGGTTCATTGGTCAAGATTATCACAAGGTTTCAAAAATTTTGATCCTGGCTAAAATCGTCATGTTGATCCATGCCCACTAACTCACATCACTACAGTAGTTTAATTTACTGGTTCATTATGGTTATTACTTTAGTAAGGGGTTGAAATAATAAAATAAAAATCGAAAATACAAGTGAGGAGGTAAACCGAAAATATTGACCATTTACATACAAAAATATTTACGTTACTGGAAATTAATTATTAAGAACTCAAATTATTATTATTATTATTATTCTCTTTATTTAGAAAAAAAAAACAGGTTACATACATTAATACAAATCATAAACTATTTCTAATAAAGTTAGAGCTCCTAATAGGTTTTTAGAACCTGTGGGGGAGCAAGAAAGAAAAAAATCATGAAATTTAGGTTGCCAAAAGTGTACAAATAAAAATAATAAATTAAAAACTATCATAAAAGAATAAATAAATAATACATACAATAAAATTAAAATTCCAGCGCATATTTAGTGAATACAATACAAAAACGAAAAATTAGAAGTAGGTTTCAATGTTGTCTATATTAATCAGCCAATGTCGAATCATTTTATCAAAATAGTTTTTGCGGCCAATCGGAATGAATTTCAACTCTATTGGTAATTTGTGAAACCCATACAATCCCATATAAAAGTAAGACCTTCTGAACCTTTCATTATTACAACGTAAACCGGCAAAGTTGTTCGGATTCCTTAAAGTATACGTGTGATGAATACGACTATGGAAACTGGAACTCCGAACAAAAAGCATCTTTAATACCTTATAAACATAGAGATATCTTAAAGGTAATAATTTCAAATCTCGAAATAAGGGAATTGTTGGAGTTGTTAAAGGCCGACAATAAATCAATTTAATAATCCGTTTTTGTGAGATGTATAGGTCCTTTATATTGGAAAAGTAAATCCCACCCCAGCTTGATATACCAACCATACATAATAATAGATTCAACTAGTGCATGATATAGAACTCGCAGTGTTGACGGTGGGCATAATTGCTTCGGATGGTAGAATTTATAAGTCGCACTAATAACATTTTTTCTGACAATGGTGAGATGAGAATTCCATTTCAACTGCGAATCGATGGTAACTCCTAAGTACTTAAACTCATTTACGAGGGAAATTTCAAAGCACTGTGATGAACATGAGTGTCCAGAGCAAAATGGAACATGATACAAAACCTTAAAATTGGGAGATGCGGCCTGACCAAAAAACATTACTCTGGATTTATTACTAAGAGCCAGGCGATGGTAGTAAAACCAATTACCAAGATTCACTAAGTCTGTGCAAACTAGGTTCTGTAATTCCGAAGGGTTTGCTGAAGTGTAACTTAATGCTAAATCGTCCGCAAATGCAGTGGTGTGCCCCAGAAGATCGATGTCGAATATAGAATTTATGTAGATTAAGAATAGAATAGGTCCTAATACTGATCCCTGCGGAACGCCGCAATTTAAGTAACCAGGTTCACTAAATTTATCATTTATTTTAACAATTTGGCTACGATTGTTGAAATAACTAACAAACCAGTCAAAAACTTTACCTCTGATACCTATATTTAATAATTTGTTTGCAAGAACCTCGTGATCCACCGTGTCAAACGCTTTTGCAATGTCTAAAAATAACGAAGCGGATTTTTGCGAATTGTTGAAAGCCGAGTAAACATAACTGAGGTGATGTAGTAGTGCTTCTTCAGAGGATCTTCCTGCTAAGAAACCAAATTGACTACGGCTAAAAAAATTGATTTTCTCCAGATAACCGAGCAATCTACGTTTTATTATTTTCTCAAATAGTTTGGAGAAGGAACTTAGCAACGAAATAGGTCGATAATTATTTAGTAATAGCACATCACCTTTCTTATGAATTGGAATTACAAGGGCTGATTTGAAAACATCTGGAAATACACCACTTTCTAGGCTGAAATTGAAGAGGTAAGCTAAAACATCTACTAGATACCACACGCAATTTTTTAAGATTAGGTTGTCGATTCCGTCAATTCCACAAGAGTGTTTATTTTTCAAACTACTAATCTCTTTTATAATCTCTCTGGCGCTAATCGAATCAAACACACAAGACATACTAGGTGAAGTGGTCGAGCCTAAAACATATCTGCTATAGCCTGGAGAATTAGGCGAGAAGTTAGTGTTGTTCAAATTTTTTGTTATCTCCGATGGAACGTTGAGGAAATAAGTATTGAATTCATTACTTATAGATTGATAATTTGAAATAAGAACATCAGATTGGTATTTGTAAATTTTGGTGATTCGGTTTTTGTCTTTATTTGTTCCCAGAACTTCATCAATAGCCTTCCATGTGAGTTTAGAACTATTTTTAACATACTCAAATTTCTTCTTGTAAAATGAATTTTTGACAAATTTAATTCTAGCATTTACTTCCTTGGAGAGTTTCTTGACAAATTTTTCCACACGTGCATTAGTGGGATTATGGCGTAATTTTCTAGAGATTTTTTTTTAATTTATGAACCTTCAAAAGGAGATAAGAATTCATCCACGGTTTCAGTTTTTTTAATGTAGGGGCAGAAGATTCGACCTTAGATTCACGAATGTGCGATTTCAGAATAAATAAGAACCTATCAAAAGCGATATTGCAGTTATTCTCACCATAAACAGTCGCCCAAATTTCAGATTGTAGACGAGCATTCAGACGGCTAATTCCAAAAATTCTATAGCTTAATTTATAACACAGTACCTCAGTATTAATTATTATTGACACAATAACTGTTGAGATAGTTGACTGTCCTTAGGCCGCAACACCGGATACCGTCCACTCACACGTGCGGACCCCAAATTTATATGTGCAAACTGGCACAGGAAAATTTACCGTTACCGTGCAGCTGATATGCATTTGCATGGGTACAATTACGGTGTAACAATAAAAGGTCGTTTTGCTTTTGCACTGTTTTGATGTGTATTATAAAATATTTTACAGCCAAAAACAACTTTTATTTTTTTTTTAATTCACGGTTTATTATTATAATTTTGGTAATTTTATTTTTATTTACAAACATTAATCATGCTTTTCACATTTATATATTCATGCTTTTCACATTAATATTCACATTTATCTCCAGGTATTGCGGTATAGAATTTAATGTGGACTCATAGTAACTACACAAATTATCGCTATTCGGGCTAAACAAATAAATTTAAAAAAGGTTATTTCCACCTGATATGGACTTGGGGCAATTCTATATCTGAGCTAGAATCTTGACCTGTCTGGCCGTATATGCCGCTTGGTGGCTTTATCTCCAGGTATTGCGGTATAGAATTTAATAACTTAACGATTAATAACTCTCCAAATTAATATTCGTGGGATGAATGACACTCATAAATTTGACAACCTGTTAGAGTTCATTGATAATTTACAATCTGATATTCATATTTTAGTTATTTCGGAAACTTTTATTCAGAGTCACAATATGATGTCGTACACTATCAACAATTATAGTAGTATATTTTCATGTAGAGATGATAGATTTGGGGGAGGTTTTGCATTCTATATCAGAAATGACATTGAATATTGTTCATTGAAAAATGATAATGGTTTATACCCATTTCACTTCATTCAAATTAAGCTTCCTCGGTTTGTTGGTACTAATGTTTGTGCCATTTATCGCCTACCTAGTTCTGATGTTGATTGTTTTTTTAACTTTTTAGATAGTTTTCTCTCTGATAGCTGCAGATCAGATAATATTCTACTTGGAGATTTAAATATTCCCATCAACAAAACAGATGATTATGTAACTGATTATATAAATCTGCTAATGAGCCATGGTTTGATAACTACTAATACGAATATTACTCGTTCTGCTAGTGGCAATATAGTAGATCATGCCGTATCTAGCTTTCTAAACATTAAAAATGTTTACAATTGTACCATCTATTCAAACATTAGCGACCACAATTTTCTTTACACAAAATTTTGCTACGCAGCTAAGTACATTGGGACAATTTTGAGTAAAAAAATTGTGAACTTTGATAAATTAAATGAAGAGTTTAATAACTTTCTGATTTCAATGCCCCTTGATATTCATGATCCTAACAGCACTTTACTACAATGACCTTAATAATAAATATACTAATACAATAAGTGTCAAAGTTAAATTAAAAAATACTTTATGCCCTTGGATTACCTATGATATTTGGCAAGTAATTCGTGAGAAAAACAAAGTGTTAAAAAGATGTAAACTGAATCCCAATAACACTGATCTTAAAGCGGAACTAGAACGTCTAAGTAAGTTACTAAAATCAAAAAAATATTTCGCTAACAAACGTTATTTTAATGAAATGTTTGTTGATTTAAACCAAAGAGATCTATGGAAAAATATTAACCTGTTTCTTAACAAAAATCACAAAACAGCTCAGTTTGATTCAATTTTATGTAACGGACGGCTTTATAATGATACTGGTGATATAGTTAACCTTTTCAATGACTATTTTGTTAAGGTAGGTAGTTTAATTAGTGAATCTATCAACTCTGACAGAAATATTCATAAATTCGGTACCATTTATTGGAACTGTGTTTCTATGTATTTTTCATCAGTTACAGCTATTGAAGTTTACAATATTATTCACTCACTTAATGATAGTAAGGGTTGTGGGCCGGACAAAATTAATAACTATGTGGTTAAAGGTAGAGCAGATTTTTTCTCAAAACTTTTGTCAGAAATGTTTAATGGATGTTTATTAACTGGTATTTATCCTGATTGCTTAAAGGTTGCGAAAGTTATTCCCGTTTTCAAAAATGGTGTCAGTTTATCAATTAATAATTATAGACCTATCTCAACTTTATCAGTATCTGACAAGATTTTTGAAAAATTACTCTTCTCCCGATTGGTAAATTTTCTTGATTCAAATAACTTTTTCTACTCATATCAATATGGTTTTAGAAAGGGAGCTGGTACGGAATTAGCTCTTGTTGAAATTTCAAATATGATCTTTACAGCTTTTCACAACAAAAGGTATGTTGGAGCGCTTTTCTTAGACTTACAGAAAGCTTTTGATTGTATATTGATCATGAATTGTTACTTATCAAATTATATATTTATGGTATACGGGGTGTTGCTTATAGTTTGCTGAGTAGCTATTTATCAAATAGGAAACAGTATGTCATGGTCAATGAAGTTAGAAGTAATATGTTGGATATCAAATGTGGTGTTCCACAAGGCACTGTTCTGGGACCACTTTTATTCTTAATCTTCATTAATGATATTTCTTATTTACCATTAAAGGGCAAAATTAGAATTTTTGCTGATGATACGGCGTTATTCTATGAAACCTTAGATGCCAGTGGGATAATGGATGATATGAATCACGATCTCAATATATTATTAGAATACTTTAAATACAATTTAATTTCACTTAATATATCTAAAACTAAACATATGATATTTCATTCCCCATATAAATCAATGGTTACGTTACCTCCATTTAAAGTGAACAACATTATGATTGAAAGAGTTAGTTCATTTAAATATTTAGAAGTAACTTTTGATGCTCGTATTTTTGGCAGGATCATATTAATTACATTAGTAAAAAAATTGCTCCACTTAGGAAATTATCTTTTTTCGTTCCTAGACGGGTGTTGTTAATGATTTAACCTGCCTGCAACTAGGCTAAATAAAATTCAAGTAATGCAGAACAAAAGTTTAAAATCAGTCTATAGGTTGCCATTTCTGTTTCCAACAAAAGAATTGTATTGTAGTGGGAATAATTTAGTGTTACCCATTAACGTGTTACATAAATTTCAAATAACGCTATATATGTATAAAGCGCTAGATGTATCTTCAGTGTTATCTAATATTAAATTTGATTGTATTCATCATATTTATGGAACAAGAAATTGCAAAAGAATTAATTACTATCATATAAAGACTGAATTTGGAAGAAAGTCGAATACCTTCTTAGGACCAGTTATATATAATCAAATACCTGATAATTTAAAAATATCTGAAACATTTTTGAAATTTAAGAATAGTATTAAAAAGTATTTTAAGTCCAATATTGAATTGTATTTTTAATTATAGGCAATTTATGTATTACATTTATCATTATTGTATTTTTTTTTCATTATTGTTTTTTTTTTCTTTGATATTGTTATTTTCTTATTACTTTTCATAATAATTTATTTTGCTGTACATACTTACTCAGATTATTCTTCAAAGGACAATAAATCCACTGAATAATCTGATAGTTGTATTTTAACTGAGAATATAAATAAAATAAAAAATAAAAAAATAAATGTGGACCCATAGTAACTACACAAATTATCGCTATTCGTGTTAAATATATTAAAAAAAAAACTTTTACCAGTAACTTTTTTTACATTAAATTTATTTTTGTATTTTATTATTTTTTTTTCATGTATAAATAGTTTTTCGGGATGGTGCTACATTTTTTAATGTATTTACATTTTTTCGGGATGGTTAGACTTATCCAAGAAATCTACCAAAAAATTCGGGCTCGGGCTAACTTAATCGACTTAGACTTTTGACTTTGTGTTGAGTTTTGTCTTCGTTACGACACTTTTCGTATTCTGGCCTTAGAAAAAAAATCTTGCGTAAGACATACAAATTTGGTAGTTTTATTGGTCACAGAATATGAGCAGAATACGAAAAGTCAATTATCAGACTCAAGAGTAAACTCCAAACAAAGACAAAAAGTATTACCTAAGACCATTTTTGAATCAGTGACTGTGCTTCAGAATCGGGGCGTAAGTCTCTATACATAGAATACATCAAACAACCGGAAACGGATTCTGACGAAGAATAAGACATGACTGACCAAAAAGACTATGCCTAAAAGTATTTTTGTACTTTTGTTATTAAATGTTCCTTTAATTTTTCAATGTTATTTTGAAAATGATGCAAATATTTTGGATGAATTAATTCTTTTTAATAAAAATGGAAAAAAAATATTTTTTATTTCTTTTTTCGTACAGAACGTATGAAAACTTATTTTGGGTCAGATTGACCCCAGTAGACAACAATGTAATGATAAGTATGGACAGAGTGAAGGTTAAAGAGGATATAAAATATAAGGAATAAACTAAAATTGTTAATGGTCAGCGGTCAATTAATGAATTTTTAAATTATACTTATACTCTTATGAAATCCCGGGATTAGGGGATTCAAATATGAGCCAGGATCCCGGGATCCCGAGACTGGGGTCATTATTTTCTGCTATTTAATTTAAGGTTGAATTTTTCCAGCTGGTCTTTATAAAATGGGCGAGCAATTTTTAAGGATCGGGGTTTTAATCACACCACTAAAATATTTAAATAGCGTATCAAGTAATTGAAAGAAGCTCATGCCACCAAATAAAATTCGTAAGCGTTCAACCATGAATATGAAGTGACATATATTACACCATCATATTCATATCACAGATGTTCCTCTTCCATAAATTATATTACTATGTATATGGAATGTGTACCATATTTAATTACATTGCCAATACATTTAAAAATAATTTGTCACACACAATTTATCATTCAACTGTAATAAATATTTCCAATCAATTTGTGTACAACAGCAACAAAAAAAAATCGGAAGCAAAACCAAAATACGAATAATAAATTGTTGTAATTGACTTGTGAATTATGTGCATGTAAATTAAATTTCCAAAATAAAAAAAAAAAAAAAATTAAAATAAATTTCCGAAATTGAATGCTGCATGTTTAATTTAATCATACAGAAAATTTCCCAAATACAAAATTCCAATGTATTCAGAGAAATCATTTCCACATGAGAATAGAAAGTAATTTTGTTGAAATTGATTATTCATATAATATTAATCCATCTATATATATATATTGGAATGTATATATGAGAAGAGATGATTATTGATATGCAAATTTCATTTCCTCATACATAAATTTAATTTTTCCACATTTCATCTAAAAATAACAAAAAGCACCACACACCACTTTTGCGACTGAAGCTTACACAAATCATATAGTCTTCCGTTTGAACTCGGCATATAATGGCGTATATAAAGCACACGTGGAGTTAGAAATTATTTAAATTCTTGACTTCCTTTGGTAAAAAGCTCAAATCAACTTTGTTTTGTTTCTTTTGTGTGTGCTGTCGTCTATGAGTGAAAAATTATGATACAACAACTTTCGATGGGGTAAAGTTTTAAAAGTTGATTATTTTTGCGCTTTCATATTGGAGTACTTCGCACAACGGTAGGGCTCAACTATATACAAGGTATACCTGTGTCGCATATGTAACAATTCGTACATACAAATTATCTGCTTTATACATTCAAGATAACAATAACAACAAATTTTGATTGATTTTAATTCATTATTATATACCTGGAAAAGCTCCTGTATAGAAACTTTATAGGTAGCTTGCGTACAAGAAGGCAACAAAAAACAAATTTAAATTGAAAAGTAGATTTTTCCTCTTCACTACAAAATTGATAATAATCTTTTGAAATTTCGTTAAAAGTAAAATGAGTCGAGATTAAAATAAAAAAGGAAAGTAATAATTTTGCAAACAAACGGCCGATATTTTGAACCCTTTTTTTGCTGGTTGTGTCGTGCACGCATATATAGTTCATTGTTCACTATGGTCGTATTTCGAACCCAGCTTTTTACTATAACCGATTTTTTATTTTTTTGGGTGCGATGATTGTGTTTCATTTAGATTTCGATTCACGTTTTAAGTTAACAATCTGATATACCAAAAAAAAAAAGACTTCTTTGTGTGTACAATAGGAATGTGTGTTTAGATACGAGAGATATTTTAAAAGATAAACAAACTTTTTTTTGTGCTTTGGTTGAAAATAATGAAAATACGAAGAATGGGGTACACGCATTCACCAAAGCTTTTGTACTAAAAAAAATTTGTATTTTAAAAACGAAACTTTCACCAAAAAGGATCGTAAATAGTCGTTGTGAATTTTTTTTTTCTAGTGGATTGAATACCAATTTTCGACTTTAAAACGTTTTTAACACTAATTCGAACGTATAGTGTTGGTACTCTTACATGGGATATGTAGCTCATTTTAAATTGATTTTATTATAGGATGAGTTCGTGTTATACGTTCAAGACGATTTTTTGGAATTATTTTTTAGATTTTAAAGCTTCACTCACGCAAATATTTAATTACGTTATTACTTTAACGAAATTTGGACCTAATCGATTTATTTACATTTATATAATTTCTTGGGAACTGTGCAAAGCTGCTTTCTAAATTGGCCTATTGGAAGCAAAACATACTCTTCCGCCAATTTTTGTATTATAAAATCTGTCTTATCACTTTGAAAAGGGGCATTCAGAATTGCTATTGAAATCAAAACATTATCTTATCATGCAAAGATTTTACAGCAAAACCTTATCTTATCCATCGAAAAAAAGTTACAACATAATATATTTACCTTATCCTTTATGTTGTGTTTTCCTACATTTTTATTTATGAAGCACAAATTACGTTATCCAATTTTGTCCCGTTGCAAAAGTTGGGTTAAGATGAGTGTAAAAAGTTTTGGATAACCTATTACAAACTGTGAAAAAGCCCGGAGAGAAACAATCAACAAATCGATCTGGATGAGGGAATAGCAAAAGACAAATAAGTACAAACAGTTTACTTGGACACCTTCTTAAAATTTAAATTAACTCAAACATATTTAAGGTAAATTCGAAAATCACTGCCGAAAATGATAAAATGTTCCCACAGAGAATTTTTGTGCCATTGCAAACAAATAAAAGTTTACGATGCATTATGTTTTTCCGACTCATTCTTCAGATGTATACAAATAAAATATCCCAAGATGATTTCATTCTTATGCATACAAAAATAAATGTGCCAATACGACGACGTGTAGATACGAATCTAAAAAAAATTAGTGTGCGCAATATCTAATGCGAAAACGAAATTCAAAATTGGTTAAAATATGCCAAACCAGCTATGCAAATATTTTGGGAATAACGAAGGTTCGAATAAAAGGGGTGATCAAATGATATTTCGAGCAAAATACGGCACCGGAAAATCGTGGAGGCGATCGCATCTCTAATAAATTCCTCAAAAAACGAGAAGCTATAATCGGATTTGTTAAGCAATTTCAGGTAGCCTAATTTTCTGTACGTTTTTAATTTTATTTTGTTACTTCTATTTTTTTTAAAAATTTAGAAAATCATTATTGTCGATGGCAAACACAAAGACAGTACATTTGTGGCAAACTATCTATTAATAGACTTTACAGAATGTTTGATTTTCCAGATCTAGAAGAAAAAAAAAAGGTTATTTCCGATACATATTTAGCCGAAATTTTAATATCGGTTTTAAACCCCCATCGTCTGATATATGCAGTACTTGCCATAAAAGAACAACTAAAAGCTGAAACGGATCCGCACAATAAAAATCCTAATGACGACATTAAGAGTGCACAAATTACGACTAAAAGCATTTTACGGGTTGGCGAAAGAGAAAAAGGAAAATATGGAAACATTTTCTTTTGATTGCCAAAAAAAATGTTATTGCCGAAAGTGCGTGACAGAACTGTTTATTACAGCAGACAGCTGTACTTGTACAATATTGGTATTCAAGGAACTTCGATAGATCACCTTAAAACAGAAAATGTATTTCTCTATCTTTGGACTGAAAACGAGCGGCTCAAAAGGTCTAACGAAATTGCCTCAGCTGTTTATCACAGATTCAAACATTCCAATTTTAGCAGCAACATATCCAAAATCAAGTTTATATGTTTTTTTTGTTTATTTAAATCATTACAACGGAATACAATTCATCTAGTAATTTTACTTTCTTAATTTAGTCTTTGCTCTGGTGTCCTTAATCCATTAAATCAATCTTTTAAATATTATATGTGATGGTTGTGGGGCGCAAAATAAACATAACGCTATGATGGCTATGTGCTTTTGTTGGCTAAGCTTATAGAGGCTCCCCTTCACATAAACAAAAAGAAGATTATTTTCCCTATCTCTTGTCACTCGTTCATCCCCCCGGATAGAGCACCCGGTAATTTGGAAAAAAGGGACCATTACTAGATTGGGATGTTCTGATTGTAAAATTGGGGATTGGAAAAATGCAGCGGCTACAACACTAAATCCAGGTTAGTGGAATTGTAAATTTAATGTGTCGAAGACATTTTCAATAAATCGACTAGATAATAACACGGTAACTGTTCGTGGGGAAAGAGCGTACCTGTCGGATGTAGGGGTAAGGTCAAATCGGTTTTAAAGAAAGGAAAATCTTTAAGAAATATCATAGTTATTGGGTGTATGCATTAAAACCGGAATTTGATACTACATGTCATTACTTGTTAATGCATTGAGCACGTCATGGACATATATGTCATTTGAAAGACCTATTCAAGACCTGTCAAAATCCGCTAAACGTTTTTGTTTTGATTGTCCACATCCAACCGATTTCAACGATAGAAAGTTTATCAAATTTGCGAAAAAACAGCATTTGCGAGAAGTTTTGTTGAGTCATTTTTTCGCAAACAAAAGTGCAGCTGAAGGTCACCGTTTGCTCATGGATTTGTATGGTGAGCATGCTCTTGCAAAAACACAGTGCTTTGAGTAGTTTAGTCGTTTCAAAAGTGGTGATTTTGACGTCAAGGACAAAGAGCGTCCTGGTCAGCCAAAAAAGTTTGAGGATGATGAATTGGGGGCATTACTCGATCAAGATTCATGTCAAACGCAAGAAGAACTTGCAGAATCATTGGGATTTGATCAAGCAATAATTTCCAGACGTTTGAAAGCCTTGGGATTCATCCAAAAGATAGGAAATTGGGTGCCATACGAGTTCAAGCCAAAAGACGTGGAAATACGATTTTGCATGTCCGAAATGCTGCTCGAGCTCCACTAGAAGAAGTCGTTTTTATATCGTATTGTCACTGGTGATGAAAAAATGGATCCATTACGATCATCCCAAGCACAAAAAATCGTGTGTTAAGAAAGGCGAGACCATGCCATGCTGAGCATTTGGTGGGACCAACTAGGTGTGATCCACTATGAGCTGTTGCCAAGTGACCAAACCATCAATACCCAACTCTATCGTCAACAATTGATCCAACTGAAGCAGAAAATACAGGCAGAGCGGCCAATGTATGCGACCAGACACAAGTCAATCATTTTCCACCACGATAATCCTCGGCCACATATTGCGGCGCTGGTCAAAAATCACCTGGATAATAACGGATGGGAAATTCTGCCTCACCCGCCTTATAGCCCAGACCTTGCTCCATGCGACTACCACCTATTTCGATCCATGCAAAATGCGCTATTAGGAATACGCTTCAGTTCAAGGTATCGAAAGTTGGCTCGATTCGTTTTTGGCCACCAAGCCGGCGCAGTTTTTCTGGGTGGAATCCATAAATTGCCAGAAAGATGGAAAAAGTAGTGGGTAGCAATAGGCAATACTTTGAATAAAAAACAGAGATCGAAATTGTCGTTCTTTTGTTGTACTTTTTCTCATTTTTCGCTTACAAACCAAATGTTTTTATTTTCTAAATCTATTTCGCGTTCATCAAAAAATAAACAAAATTGTTTTTCCGTTTTTACGATCTCACTGGTACGACAGATAACAAAAAAAATTAATATTCTCTCTTTACGGAATGAACACAGTAAAACAAAACGTATTCTTCCCAAGTACAAGCACGGTTTTTTGTCGTTTTGCAGTTTTGTGCTCAAGCACAAGCACGATTTTTTTTTGGTTTTTCAGTTTTGTGCTTCGATGATATAGAAGAGACTTGAAAAATGCATTTCAATAATACATTTTGTGTGCATTGAAAAATAAAAAAATGTTGTCCCTTTTTGTTTCGCTTAGCCTAAATACTTTTACTTCGATGAATTTGTTATTTATTTTCTATTAATGGATGAGTTTATATGCAATTATGAATTAGGAAATAATATTTATAACGTTTGATTAAAGGATGGTGTAAAAGATGATGATTTTTATAATGGCTTACCAAAGATATCAAATACCAATTATTAAACGATATTTAACTATAACACCAGCGACATTTTAGTTTTCTTGGCTTAATCTTATTAATTTAAATTTGCAATTATATCTCAGATAAATGAAAATTTTGGTTTGTGTAACTTGAAGTACGGTTTTTACTGAGGCAACAAAATTGATTAAATAAGATAAAATTTGCTTGTTAAAATCTTAATTTATTTATTAAGTTTTCCATATTGTCCATTTACGATTATGTGAGAATGTTATTTTGAAGTAAATGGTTAAGAATAGAAGCAATAAACCTAAAAATTTATAAACAGCAACAAAATTTTACGAATAAATTTAAAATGTTGGAAACGAGGCATAGATTTATGAACAATTATTATCCATTAATATATATTATTAATTTAAAATGAAATACAGATACTATATAGCTCTTTTCAAATCAACCATAATTTTTTATACCTACTTCATTGTCAATTTTTCCTAAATCAACCTCAATTTTTTGCAAAGCAAATTCGTGTTTTTCAAAGAAACTTCAATTAAATGTTAAGTAAATTCAAATTTTTTTAAAACAAATTCAAGTTTTATTCACGTCGATTATAGAACTCGCGGAAGCGAATCGATCGAAATTCTAAATCGTAGTATCATAGAAATTCCTATGGATTTTCGTACAATTAGTAAACTAAAATTTGTTTTAGATCTGCAACTATTTTATTGCGTTTGCACGGGGAGTCATAAAAAACGATTTATATGGAAATCAGTACAAATTTTCTTGGCTATACTTTGATTAATAGCATAATTGTTTTACATTTTATTTATATGTTTTTTCCAATCCGTAATCGATTCGCTCTCGCGAGTTCTATAATCGACGTGATTTCAAGTTTGCACATTTTTACAATTCAAAATCAACATTTTTGCAAAACAAATTCTGTGCTCCCAACTCTTAACTGATTATGCTAGGATTGGGTATGTTGGATGGAAACCGGATTCTTAAATGAATTTTGGAAGAAGTTCTGGATTACGGCCACCTAGGACAGGACTCGGTAATTTCGTAACCGATTATGATGGGATTGAGTATGATGGATGGAAATGAGATTCATAAACAGTTTTTGGTAAAGTTCGTGAATATGACCATATGGGACGGAACTCAGGCACTTCTTAGCCGACTAAGTTGGGATTGGGTGTGTTGGATGAAAATAGGATTCTTAAATTATTATTGAAAGAAGTTCTGGAATTTGGCCGCCTGGGATGGAACTCGTCTATTTCTTAACCGATTATGATAGGATTAGGTACGCTGAATGAAAATGGGATTCTTAAATGATTTTTGGAAGAAGTTCTGAAATTAGATCACCTGGGGCGGAACTCAGCTTATGTAGCAATTTGAAATTCGAGAATGGTTTATAAACCGTAATTTAACTTAACTTGAAATAATGCAGAAGTTTAAAAATGGTTTATATTCCATTAATCTAACGTTTCACTAACCGTCGAACGACGGGCGTTTGGATACGTAATTATTAACGATATGGTTGAACAACCATATACAACCAACTTGGGTGTAATGTACTAATTTCAAAAAGGTTATTGTTTAACCATTAACCGCACAAGCATAGTAGGGTTGGAAATAATTCGTGGTTTTTTCTAAACCCATATTCAACATTGAAGTTATTCACTTCTCGAGTTAGTGATGTACATCAAATCAACTATTAAGTTTGGATCTACTGGTTCAAGAAAGGTATATTTTAAACCAACAGGCACCCACGTACGCTTCTATCCAAAATCCAACTACAGTTGAAATAAGGTCTCACTGGAGTTGAAATCAAACTTAAAAGTAAATTATGGATTTCAAATTAACTATTAAGTAAAAGTTTATTTCAAACCAATAGAATTCCTTGCATGGATCCAAATTTAAATTTTCGTTACTAAACGAGTAAATGAAGGTTGAAAACAAACAAAAAAGTAAATTATTAACTCCAAATTAACTCAAATGCAACTTCCGAACGTATGGGGTGTACTAGAGGTTAATTTCAACCTAAATAAAGAAAATACTAAAGAAAAATATTAACCTAAATTTACTTTAGGTTATGTAAAGTTTAAAAATGGTTGGCATTAAACGAATAAGTAAAATATGTTTTTCCACTAGACTTTTAAGGTTTGAGAATCCGGGTTTGATAAAAACTCAAATGATTGGGTATGTTTGATGAAAATAGGATTCTTAAATTATTATTGAACGAAGTTCTGGAGAAAAATGGCCGGAGGTGGCACAGCACACTCAATCCCTTTATAATCGGTTAAGAAATGATCGAGTTCCATTCGAGGTGGCCATATTCAAGAAATTCTTCAAATAATAATTTAATAAACCCATTTCCATCCAATATACCGAATCCCAACATAATCGGCTAAGAAATGCCTGAGTTCCGTCCCAGATTAAATTCGATCGCTTCGATTAAACTTAAAAACATTTCGATTTAACGGACCGCCAATTAGTCCGTTCAATCGAGGTTTTACTGTAACTTCTATATCGGTAAATGAAATCATTTGATTTACCATTTCTTACGCAACTTTAAACTTCACAAGGTTTGATATAGAAAATAACTAATTCGAAAGGTAAATCCTGAACCTGAAGCACGAAGTTTATTCTGGTTTTAAACTTTTTAATAATTTAAATTCCATATAAATTAAAAGCCTCCATTATCTTAAATCAATCAAATTTTCAGTTAACTTATAGAATTACAATCATAATTTACAATAATATTTATCAGTAATTTTAATATGATATTATTCATGCTTAGATAAAACCCATTACGGAAAATATACATAACAACTACTTCGTAAGTTCATACATCACACCATCGAAGCAAAAATAATTTTTGTCTTCGTATGTCATAGCAGAAACCAAAAATTTATTTTTTTGTCATCGTGGTAAAAAATTTTTTTTGTACGCATTTTTAAAATCGAAGAAGAACAAAACCTAAAAACCAAAAAATCGTTCTTGTGCTTGAGCACAAAACTGCAAAACGACAAAAAACCGTGCTTGTACTTGGGAAGAATACAATTTGTTTTACTGTGTTCTTTCCGTACAGAAAGAATATTTTTATTTTTTATTTTCTATCGTACTTCGTAGTGCGATAGAAGAACGAACTGATTTTGCTTTTTGATCACTGATAAAAAATCTTGTAACATTTTTCCACAATAAAGGCTCAAACTTCATAAAAAATTCCGGTTTTTAATGTATGCACCCAATAGTATTTTCCCTCCCAGTGTGCAAGTAAAAGTGGAAAAAGTTCAGGTTGTTGATCGCAATAACTTAAAAAACACTTCAGTAAAAATTGGACATCAGATACTGATGTCTCAGTATCCCAGTACATCTCCAAACTAATAAATCTACTACAACCCCTGTGATTATAAGGTTTGAAATTTTGACTTTGTTATTATATTTTAGCTTCCTTTAAAACAAATGATAAGGATTTTGCTTCCTTTAAAACAAATTTCAGATTTTTTCTTGACGTATACATAACGAGTATAATATCCACAAAATTTAAATTAGGATTGCAGAATGATTAGAAATAGAAAGAAGAACATATGCATATTACATAATATAGGGCACAAGAATAAACCTTATGGCTATATAAGACACCTTAGTAGCCACTCGGACCTTTTAAAATGCAAACGTAAGAAGAATCTTTTAATTAGCGAACTCAACATTATACAGGGGTCTGCGCTCGAAGTGTTACCACCTTCACGTTTCCTGTAGCAACCAAACGGCTAATGACAGCGCGCTCATTTTTTGACAAACGTCAGTCTGTTATGTTGTTCATAAGCCTATGGAAGTATATCGTTTTATGTCGAAGTTAAAAAAGTTATCGAAATGAATTTCAAACGCAACTGTGTTATTGCTTTGTATTTGGTTGTAAACGCGCAACCAGCCATTGTTAATGAGCTATACGACATTTCTGTGGCAATTCAACATAATCACTTAACTGAAATTCAGAGAATATTCAGAGTGGGAAGCATAAATCGATGAAAGACTAAAGCTGACTTCCACATATGATCATCCTGTAATCTTCCCCTCTGTTTTCTGACCAGATGTTGACGATGACCTCATTCTAGATAACGACTTCATAAAAACGAATGGCTTCATGTTGAACGTTGGACGAGAAACCTTGAGCTTTGGTTATATCGAAATACATCTTCAACTAAGCGGTTCAAATGTGTGAACCATCAGGCGAGTAATAATTGTCCACCGAGAAAAGTTGCTACCAAATACTGCTACTACCAAATTAACCGGTTCAAGGAGTTAGATAATTCATGATCAGTAATTACCACGATAAACAATACGAAATAATGACGATAGAGCTCCAACTAAAACCCCAAATCTTACGGATAAGTCTAAGACAATCAAGAAAGGAACAATCAACAGAAAATGTGAAGAGGTAAATACCGTATAGTAAAGAGCGAACGAAGATGGTCTTAGTAAGGACATGCGAGCGGTAGGGATTATCGTGGAGCTCACCAGTGCTCACCATTAAACACATTATCGGGTGCTAGAATACTCTCCACATTGAATTTTCAAATGGGATATTAGCAGGTAGAAGTTCAAGATGATGATCGTGAGAAAAGCGTGCTAAATGGATTTAACTTAAGTATATTTAAACGAAATTATCGTCATGAGAAAAACTATTTAAAATAACTAGAAGAATCCAGATGAAGCCCCCGAATGACTACAATCCGCTGGGCTAAAGTTATGTCGGAAGAAATATTTACTCTTCAGAAAAGTAGTAAAGAATTTGGTTCACAAAAATCTACATGGGTTACATGCTTGGATTGTGTATCTGCTACAAACGAAGAACGATACACGCCTCAGCAAAGTACAAAAAATTCAATATTTAAAAGAGGCACTTCAGAGATGTGCATTACCTACTACACCATTTCAGCATAAGGGGTGCGTTTTCTTTTGTCATTCATCCGAACTTCCATGAAGAGTAATTTTTCAGTATAACCAGTAGCAAAAACATCACGCAATTATTAGATAATTCCGATGAAGTGCTGCGAGGCTAAAGGCTAGCGGTGATAATGGTGAGGGTCGTGAACACGTAGTTTACACAAAAAACTAATTAATAACCTAAAACTCTATCCAAAGGCCTAAGAGTACGGGAAACTGCCTGTATCCTAGAATTTAAAAATTGTTTGAATTTCTATTAAGACGAAGCGATAAGTTAGAATCATTACGTAGCTCGAATAAACGCAACATCAGTTCAACTGATAAACCAACAATCATCAAAACGCCTATCTCTGTTCGTGACACGAATTATCCGATCTGTCAAATTGATGATCATTTAATTCATTAGACCAATGCCTAATGTTCACGACACGTATTGTTAAAACTATATCGGGGACGCAGACACACCGTGATCAAAGCGACGCTGTTCAACATGTACAAGTATATATGATACCTTTTTGCTTTTACCATTACGAATCATCCGATAGTTGATTGCTCTACAACACCCACCTCAGTAATCTCTGTTGATATGCAGGGCGTTACCAGATTCGGGATCGCAAGTGAGTTTCATAATTGAATCGTGCCTTAGCGTCTAGGGATCTCACGTCAGAATTGACGAATTATCATTACTATTGGAAAAATCGTAGCAGGTGTTACCAAAGTAACGGCTACTATCACCATCATTCAACAATCACAACCAAACTTAAGGATCAATGTGCTTATTTTGAAGAGAATCTAGAAGTTACCGAATGTCTCTATCAGCTCTTCGCTGATCAGTCATTAATTACTGAAAAACAATATCGCAGATCTAGAACTCTAGCAGACCTTGAATTGGTGTCTATCAAAATTTTAACATATTGTAAATGGTCAAATCAAAGACGCTAACAATAACCAAGTTCTCTAAAAGAGTGGTTGGGTGGATTTATAAGGAACCGTTAATGATCCAAATTAAAACCGCGAAAACTATCTTTGATGGAAGATTCACAGTTTGACTACCGTTTTAAAGGTCTAGGCTCGAACTGCATCGTTCGCTAAACGTGGTAATTCAAAGACTAAAAAGAATGAAACGACGATTTGACAGAAACAAAAACTTTTATAATTTCTACAAAAACCTTATGGATGAATACTTCGCCTTTGGCCATATAATGGAAATTGACCCGTCATCAACCAACGATGAAGGCCTTTTCCTATCTCATCACGCAGTGTCACTAAAAAAGTGGTTCTACATTAAAAATTAGAGTCGTGTTTGATGGCTCTGAAAAATCGAACGTAGGTGTATCAGTGAATAACTGTCTGACAGTGAGACATACAGTTCAATCAACTCTTTACTACATTATATTACGGTTCCGAGAGTATCATTTCGTTATGAGTACCGACATTGAGAAAATAAATGTGCAGGCAAATTCGTCTGCATGATGCTGACACTAAATTTTAAAAAATCATTTGGGTGTCCCAAAGTTGAAATTTAAAAAAAAAAAATCAAAAAAAAAATTATTAGTTCTTATGTTTTTAAATAAGAATGTATACAAGGTGGTTATGTTGGAACACAATATCTAATACATGGCGGCCTTCTAACTAATGGCACACGTTGGTCCAACCACATTTTCGGAGAAGAGCAGTCCAATCACTCCGATATGCGAACTGTGCAATAAACAGTGGCTCCGATTATTTGCATAGGACGTTGAAAGATAAGTCTTTGTTTCCAAGCTCCTCAAATACGATAAATCTGTTTGTTGACTGATGCTCGGTCTTCACTCACCTAATTTTGTCATGACGCTAAGGATGTCATGACAAAATGAGTTTGTATTAAATTTGATCATGCGCATTACACCTTGAAAAAGAGAAAAATTATTATAATTGCTGATGTTTTTATCGTGACACTGTGACAAAATGAGTAGAAAATTTAATTTTACTCTCAAATAAACAAAACAGAGAGCATAACATTATTTTAAATATATTTTGGTGTTAATGGTTGAGTGCAATGAAACAATTTCATCATATGATATTGTTTTGCTTTACACTCACAACTATTAACACCAAAATGTATATAAAAAATTATATTCTCTGTTTTGTTTAATTGAGAGTAAAATACAAATTTTCTACTCACTTTGTCGCAGTGTCATTCTGTGAACGTTCGGCGCTGCACATGGTCTGCTTCCTTCAAAAATTGTGTCGAGAAATTTTTTTGAAGCGTGCAAATGCAGTGGTCTACATGCTCGCTGCTATATTTTCAATATAGACCGAGCTGCACGAATACGACAGGTTTCTTCGGAGTTTGAGTTGACACAATCTTCTAATAGAGGATGGGCAAACATTTTACTGATTTTGTTTAGTAAAAGCGCTAAACTTCAAGAATGGGAAAAACATTTTAATGAGTGAACAAACTGGGTGCAACTTTGGATAAAAACCTTTTAAACTGCTAATTTCGAGGATACTAATTTCACAAGCCTAATATTTTTGTGAAAAATTTGTTTCAATATTAGGAAGTTATAAGAAAATTAAACGAAATAAGATTTTTTTTTTGAAAATGGAAGCCTTTTCGAAAAAAAGATTATGCTCAATTTTATGAAAATGGAAATAAGTTTTTCACCATTTTATTAAGTGTACTTCGCCGTAATACTTGTTTCGCGAAATTCGTCATAATCATTTTAAAACGTCATCCTTGATGACAGTACGCTACATACAGAATGTTTTCTTTGTTTGAAAACTGCCCAAATTTTTACAATCTCTTTATTGCACACAAATGACTGGAAAGTTAAGTTTAAGAATGTGCCATTATTTTGTAACTTGCGAATTTATAAATAATATCTAAAAAAGGAATAACGATAGAAACTGAATTTTATTCGAAATAACCTAATTTTAAAAAAAATGTTATCATCAAGTTCGAGGCGACATTTATCTTTAAAACCAAACCTCTGTATTTTCAAAATCAATATTTGATTTAACCTGTTACGTCTTAGATTATTATTACGTCTTAGATATATTGGGAGTTTTGGTAAAGACCATATTACTATATTACTAAATATGGCTAATTCTTTGCATTAAAGCACAAAATGAAATATATGTGATGGAAATTTGATCTACCGTCGCAATTGTTGAAATATGATTTATAATATGAGACTATCCTGCTGAACCAAATTTAAACAACGTTTCGAAATATCAAAATGTGTTAAAGACCCGGAAGTTGAAGAATTAGGAATGCCTTAATTTAAATCGAAAACCCAATCCAATACACTCCCTCATAAATGGCCAAAAATGTCTAACATAATCGATACGGATAGAACAATTTGAACAGCGCTGTTACAAAATGTAAGATTAAATCAAAACCAAAATTAACGAGATAACCTTGAATATTGTTAATCCCACCTAAATAAACTAGTACCATGACAAAAATTAATAAAAATTTACATAAATTTTTCCAGCCCATAAATTATTCATCATTATTTTAATAATTACGAAACATAAATTAAACATTAAATTATTTGTATAAATAAATAATATAAAAATCAACGCTTACCTGAATTTATTATCAGTAGTAACAGCGCCATTTGACATGACGCCATTTTTTACCTCCTTCGAAAAATTCTTTTAGCAATTTTGTTAAAACACACTTTCATTCAAAATTATTATAATTATTATTATTATTTTATGTAACCTTTTTTATTTTTAGCGCACACAGAAGTAAAACAAAAAATAAAAAAAAAATTATATAAAAGAAATAATTGAATTAACAATTTAAAAGAAAAACTGAATTTTTCCGCTCGTATTTAAAATAATTTTTCATTTTACACCTTTTTCATTAACACTTTGCACAATTAAACAAAACAGCAAAAACAATTTCTTTTATTTTTTTGAACTACGGCAAAAAACACAATAATAACAAACACTGACTAGCTGTATTTAAGAAGAGAAAATTTATTCGTATACATAAAAATAAAATAATTTTAGATGAAAAAATAGATGGAAAATAAAATTTTTAGATTAACAAGAAAAAAAAATATTTTTTATTTTAGTCAATTTTTAATTAATTTCAAAATAATATAATACAAAAGAATTGTATTCATATTAAGAAGAAAATTTTATAATTTGGAATTTCCATTATTTTTCACTGTTTATTTGCAATTTTGTATTTTTGTTTGTACTTGAATAAAAGTAATATTAAATTCTTATTTATTTATTTATATTAGAAAAATTATAAAATTTATATTGTTTTTCATTTGTTACGTTAAGAATTTTTATATTTTTTTGATTATTATTAATTTTTAATGTTTTCATAAAATAAAAATAAATTTTCTTTCCTCGTATTACGGTAAGAACTGGGCTTGGTTTTAAATTTTTTGTTAACATAACAAGTCTCACATCTTTCTGATTGCGTTTGAAAAGTTGTTTGTTGGTTTTACTTCAGCTCGTAATTTTTAATCTGAAATTGAAAAAGAAAAAATTTAGTTTATTTAATTTGTTGAGTTTTGCAAAATTATTTCATTTATTAGCATATGAAAAAGTTAATTTTTCAATCAAGCAGCTGGAAAACAATTGCAATAAAGATCAACTCGATTAGCGTCTTACTTTGGGAATTTTACAACAACAATTACATAGGTTTCATTCCAACCAGAATAGTTTTATTCCAAGTTTTTGTTAGAATAGGAATATAATTATTCTACGGAAAGTTAACATATTAACCACTAGGGCAACTTTTTCGAAAATTTAAATTGTATGGGTTGGCGCAAAAGAAGAAAAGTCAAGTTGACAACAATAAAATAAACTGGATTTTTTTTAAACACATAAAGAGCCAAATGACATAAATCAACGATACAAACAATGAACTCCGATGCTAAATTAATCTGAAAAATAAAAAATATTTATGTCGAAAACGCATTTTATATTTTCATAAATATTTGTTATGACATAAAACTAAATCAGAGCGTACCAACCGATAAAAGTATAAAAAATCGCTTGACTGTTACTTTGGGCACAAATTTCATTCCTATTCGAATAGGAATAAAATTGCCCAAAGACCGACCACAAAAGTTACTAACTTCATTTAAAATGCAAAGCGTAGTAGGTCGCATTTTAGCTTCAAAACCATTCAATTTTGTTTTTTCATATAAACAGACTTGTTGAGTGCAATATAATGGCGAATTCTATGGATTTTGTGAAAAAGTTACACGATTTATTTGTTAAGGAACTTAAAAAAAAATTACCCGACATTATTGTTGTAGTGTTCGTTGCAAAATTGTTAATTTTCTTTTTGAAAATTTTGTCACTCCAAAATTCTGTTTGTTTGGTTATAAATTTAAAAGGAAAAACTTTCATTTACTTAAATATTAAAATGGAATTTAATTTAAGTGAATTTCAACTTTTATTATACCAGAATAACGGTACATATTGTGTATAAAGATGTTTCTTTCTATCTAAAGAATAAAATGAGTGAGAAATTATTTTTACCTTCTATAATTTGTTATAGTTATAAAATTTTAATTTGTTATTGTAGCTGGTGCCATTATTGTGATGAAATACGCTGAGGTGGCAAATTATTATAATTTAAAACTAGTGGAACAAAATCGTCTCCTGACCACATCAAATGTAATAGCGAATCACTGGAGTCCGAAGAGGTTGATAAAGATGACGACGAAAATGATGAGGATGACAATGTAGTTATTAATTCACATATATAAGCCATTACAGCGACTTTTAATTCCATTATCATACACTATAGGAGAAAGCTATTTTAAACTAAGTAAACACATGAAATAAAAATTTAAATGGTGCGGCGTCTATGTTTATATTTATGTTTTTATCAACTGACAATACCAATTGTTACAGCCAAATCTGCAGCATCGTCATTTTTTGGCTGGAGTGAGTCGGTTAACTTTAACGATATGTCTACGGCACTACTATGCTTTTTATTTAAGCAACCTGGGGCCCTATTTCTGAATACGATACGAAAATGTATTCGATACGAAAATGATATTCGTTACGAAAATACTTTGGTATTTCTGAATACGATCGTACGTAATTGTTTGGTGTGTGTCCTTGCTACAAGGGAAATTTATTTTAAATCGTTTTACCTGCAATAAAATTGTACAACTTGGACACTATTTTGAGTTTTGACGTTTGAATTTGTACTTGAAATGGATGTAATAAATTTTTCTTCTAGGTTTTCAAATAAGCATCACTTATGATTTGGGGATTCTTTTAAGTTGTAAATATTGTAATACATATAAATACAAATAAATAGTGAAATAAAATTAGAGTTTTGTGGAAGTAAAATATTTTGTATTTTTGAGTGGCCGACAAAATTGTTAGGATCAAAAATAAAATTCTCCCACCAAATAATTTCTTGTGGGAGATAGTGCCCAATTAGACGTCTTGCAACTCGAATCTCAAGTTTAAATTGAATTGTTTTATAACTAAATATAAATTAATTGTGTTATTAAATATTTCAATATCATTTTTGGATTATGGTCCCGAGTTTTTCAACAGTGCTCTTGACCCCGTTCTATATTCGGTCATTTACTATAGTACGTGCTAAATACATACGGACTACGAATAATTCATAAATAATTATACTCTCATTTAAATTGACGTAAACAAATTATAAGGCCATGTTTACGTTTTAAAATAAAAGATTTTCTTTAAAATTATTTTAAAATAATGTTTTTTATGTGAAACTCAAATAAATTTTTGATTTTTCTATGGAGTCGTTAACTAAATATTCATCGTTCAAAAATTCGTTCATGAAAGTACAAAAATTGTTCGTATTCGTATTGTCAAATAAGGGAAATTTGTGAACGTATCAAGTAGGTACGAATTCGTGTTAGAATTGCACGAATTCGTATTCAAAAATACCAATCATACGAATTCGTACAATTTTTGTTCGTATTCGTATTCAGAAATAGGGGCCCTGGTAACTATTTCCCTGAGCAATCCCAAATAGAATTTTTCTGTAAATCTCATAATTTGTAGTGAAAACTTCAACGAATCCGGCGGTATAAGCTGAGTGCTCGTGAATCGCCTTTGAAGCGAGATTCAAACGACTATATGCAGATAATCCCATAAAAAAAAATCCGAAAATCTCTTAGTTTGTAATGAAAACTTCTACGAATTCGGCGGTATATGTGAAGTGTTCGTGAATATCTTGTGAGGCCAGATTCAAATGACTATATCCAGATAATTCTAGATAAAAAATTTCTACAAATCTCTCAATTTGTAGTGAAAACTTCAACAAATCCGTTGGTATATGCCGAGTGCTCGTGAATCGCCTCTGAGGCGAGATTCAAACGTTTTTATCCCGGTTATTCCCGATAGATTTTTTTTGAAATCTCTCAGTTTGTATTCAAAACTTCAAACGATAACAACAAATTAAAATTTCGGGATGAAATTTAGGGTTCATAGTATTCAATCACGTAATGCTAATTAAGTTTCCGCATTGTCGTTTTCAGCTTAGGTTTAGGGCTGTCTAGGTTTCCAAACAATTGAAGGAATAATTTAAAAATATGTACGTAAAAGTTTTAATAATAATTTCGGGCTGAATGCTTTAAATGTCATAACAGATTACCATGCCACATTTTACTGACAGTTTTATTCACAGCAAAACGATTCCACAAAAAGTCAATGGCCAGCTAAGGCTATACAATTATAAAAAACGGTTTTAACCATGTTGATGGTCGTCATAAAGATGTCGGATACAAAATTATAAGTATGGATAAAGCGACTAATGAATCAAAGTAAAATTCTTTTATAGAATATTTAAAAAGTGGCTCTAGTACCACCCGACTAGTCATAGGCAACGTCGAATGTTCGTCAATAACTTCAGCTACTCGTATATATAAAACGACGACGACTACTTGTAAATTGTACCGGTAGTGATTGAATGATTTCAATATTTTAAACTTTTGTTCCCGGATATTTTAGTGCATCCGAATTATTATTACAATATGTTACCAAGTAATTTATACTGTTTCGACAAACTAATGACAAAACTAAATTATCGTTATTTTCTATTTGTGATTGTTAGTTGTGTTGTGAGCATAAATTTAATTTGCGAATTAGGATAAAAAGTAAACATATTTGGTCCTTAGGATAATTACACAACAACCTAATAGCAAAAGAGCAACTTTACCAGATCGGCTAATGCACGGGTGTTATAATAAAGAGAAAATATAAAAGAAAACTGAATTTTTAATTAAATTTTCTAGATCATTGTCGACGTTTTCTAAATTGTCAACATCAGGGACACCAGCTATGTATTCTTCGTAATAGATTACGTGTCGACAACAGCGTAGATTACAATACATAAGCTACTTAGCCAATGCCTGCTCTAGAGGTAATCTGGTCTTCGGTCTGGAAATTGAGAAACCCGAAAAATCTACTGGAAATAGGGAAACATTGGAAGTTACCAGTATAAAAATTTATCAAAAATAACTCTAGAGAACATGCTCTTAATAAATACTTCACCAAGTGCGCGCGGCCAACAGTGTAAAAAAGTGCATTAAACATACGATCTTGATTGATTTTTAAAATTAGTCAGTTCAGATTTGCTTAAAATTTTAGAAGACATATAAATAATCGATGTCTCATTTCGAGTTATAGTACTTTGATTTAAATAAAACAGAGAAAAATATTTTTAATGGCCATGAATATAACATTTATTTGAAAGATAATTATATTCCTTTATTGTTTAAATATGATTTCAGACATGTGGTCCAATCTGCCGATCACTATTCGCAGCATTTCTGATCGTATTTCGGTAATAACGCGTCAAATATTGGCTTCCAAGTGTTCGTAGTCTCTGGGTTATCAGCGTAGACAAGTAAATTTCACATTACAACAATGGTATAATTTTGAGTACTATGGTGCTTTAGAAAAATTTACAGTATTTTTCAAGACCTTTTCAACTATATACGACAAGCATATGGTATAATAAACGAAACATCAGCTACCAGCGCCATAATGGTGGATTTAGGAACTAAAATGGTAACGTTTAAATTGTTATTTGTGATCCTAGGCCTTTTAAACGATATATTACACCAGCGTACTAGAATAATGTAAAGTAATAGAGTTACATTGAATGGTTTTTCTGGGTTTACTGGATTTACTATGGCAAGTATCCAATCCCGTTTAGGTAGAGATCCTAAAAGCTTTTCAATTCAATGAATAAGAATTAAAAGAAGATTTCAGCCGAAAGGTGAACAAAATAAATGGAGACGAAAAGTTCGGTTAACTTTAAAGTTTTTTAAAAATTTTAACTTTATTAAGTTTGGAAATGTTCTCATTTAAAGCAATTATCAGTTAATGGTGACCATAGAAAAAATAGTTATGTAAATCAAACTTTCGATAACTTATAGCAATAGAAGTGGTGCAATCATATTCGAAATCTTAGCGTAATGCAAGCAAACTAGTTTATTACAATTTGTAAATTTAACTACTTTCTGTTTCTGGTAAACTAAGTTTGGTTTGGTTTTCGAAGGTCACAATGGAATTGACAGTATATGTATAGTAAAAAAGTTGTAACCAACAACAATGCAACTGGGTTTGAAATATTCTGCTAAATATATAAAACTATATAACTACTATTCAATTAATTTTAAAATCTTTTTTTATTGCTGACATTTTTACGTTTGAAAGACCTAGCGGAAAACGATGTTTCCAGTGAAATGACGTTCATCTCGCTGCAGCTTCTATTATTGAGGATTTACGTACAGCTGCCCATGCGAGAAAACTGCTGTTCGTAGGTCAATTCCAACATGATCGAAAGTTTCACCTTCCGATTTGTTGATTGTGACGGCGTATGCAGGAGTGATCGGATATTGTCGTCGCTTCAGTACGAATGGCAATGTGTAGTGTCTGTTGGAGCAAAATCAATTCGCGGAGCAGAGACAATATCTTCACGAGTTCACGCTAATATAATTGCAGCTGTTATAAAGTTTCGGTGCAGCTTCTTAACAATCATTCGGGTGCCATCTGCTATTGCACATTCCTTTTTGGGGGTTAAATTTCTCAGCAGCATTATAATTACTCCAGGTTTCAGAAGTAAAACATAAGGTGGCGTTTGATCATGGAGAAACTCTGCTGGATGATTTTATACATGATTTGGATCATTTGAGATTACGGAATCAGCACTGTAATAAATTTCAGCTTGTCCTGGCATCAAGTTGATGATCTTACGATTCATCCTAAAAGTCTGTTGATTTGTCGGGGCAACAATGACGCGTTTTGCCAACTCCTGCACAGATATTTCAGAAATATTTGTGCCAAAAATACTTTTAATTACTTTTAATGCTTCTGGTCCATCACGACACAAACTTCGGCTGAAAACATTTTCATTATCCACTGCAGCAGTTATTTTATGAAATGCATCCAACTGCTTTTCGTTTGGCAGTTGAATTCGTATTTCAGCTTCTGCAGCTTTTCTAACTGGATTGAAGACTTGCTATGGGTCTTCCAGATGAAGTTGGTACGAGGGCTGCCTTTTATATTTCTGGATTAGAGAACAAAAACAAATATTAATCATCGAAAATCGCTTTATTGTTTTTCAAAATATTCCCCATGACGATCTATACACTTTTGCATTCGTTTGAACCAATTGTCGAAGCACTTTTTCCACTCTGATTGAGGTATCTCCAAAACATGCATTCTGAACGCAGCAACCGCTTCTTCAGGTGTCGAAAAACGTTGACCTCTCAGTTTGTTTTTTACGTACGGGAATAAAAAGAAGTCATTTGGTGACAAGTCAGGACTATACTGCGGAAGACTCATCAAATTGATGTTTTGAGTGCTCAAAAATGCAGTTGTTTGAGCCGATGTGTGAGAGCTCACATTGCCGTGGTGAAGAGTGATCCGTCTTCGGCAGTTGGTTTTCCTGATTTCTTGGAAGACAACTGGCAAACAAATGGTTGTGTACCACTCAGAATTGACTGTTCTGCGTTGTTCTAGTGGTACGGTTGCGACATGTCCATTTTTCCGAACAAAACAGGAGATCATTTTCTTGCAAGTGCTTCGTGCGCAAACAACTTTTGTTGGATTCAGCTCATCTTGAAACACCCAGTTGACTGCTGTTTACTTTCGGGCTCACCGCGATCGTATTTTTTCTTTCGACCAATCGACACGATCCTTTTTTTGAGCGATTGACAAATTTTGTGGGATCCAACGCGAACAAATTGTTTTGACATTCAAATGTTTATGAAATATTGAATAAATGCTGGTCACACTAATGCCTAAGGTTGTCTCAATCTCACGATAGGTCACATGACGATCTTGCAATATCAGTGCGCGCACAGCATCAATGGTTTCCGGAACAACAACTGATTCTGGACGACCTTCACGAAATTCGTCTTGGAGTGAACTACGCCTTCGATTGAATTCACCATATCATCGATAAACATTGGTCCTTGATGGAGCTTCTACGCCAAAAATTGAATTAAGTTCATCCATGCACTCTTGCTACCTTAATCCACGTTTAAAGTTGTAAAAAATAATCGCACGAAAATGTTCCCGATTTAATTCCATTTTTTCGCAGAGATGTTGAGTTAATGAGTACTGTAAACAACACAAATAGCGCTCGAATGTCAAAACGTTCTGAGTACGTATAATCTCAAAAATGTCAAACTTTACGATAAAGCTGTCAGTTGCCAGATTGCAAAACTAGGGTTGTCCAATCCCGAAATATAAAAGGCAACCCTCGTAAGCCGATCATAGCGCAAGAAAGTCCGTGCTGTAAAAGTATTATTTTGATATCGTGGAGAGCCAATGAGAGAGAGTAGATGCGAGAGTAATGTCATTTGCATACTTCATCCAGAGATAAAGAGGTTTTGAAGGTTGACAAAAGCAACAAATCTCTCGAAGCTGTCTTATGGCATTTAAAAAACTGCTTGGAATGTAAATATTTGTGGATTCGGTAGGTGCACAGGAAGATGCATCACGGAATGATATTGATCATGCACTTTAGACTCCAGTAGTCTCCATATAATTTCTGGAGTGCTGACGTATCGAGCATCGATGAAATTACTGATCTCATTTTATCAAAGATCCTGCGGACCTTCAGAAGTAATTACCACGTTGGCACAATCACACCCCTAAGTATATATTTGTAGATGTACTTAATTGCTTAAAACGATTTGCAAACCTCGAACTTGATATGTGAGTTGTACTTAAGTAGAAGATAAGGATTATTGATTGTTTATAGAAGATCCTCTGACTTCAGTTTGAACTCCACTGCGACGACGGTACAGCGGATATCTATTGACATTTGGTAAAGTTTGTAAAACGAACGGTTTTGGAAATTTTTTCGTATAGTGACCATGCATAGTAGCATGGAGTGTTAGGGTAATTAATGCCGCATATCAATGCATCATGCAGCCAGTGACTATTTCACGAAGTCGAGGGCTTTCTGCTGTGTCAGGAATCTCAACACAAATCGATTCGTTCAGGCGTTGTTAATTTGAATTCAGGTCGCAGTGCAACTAGAATGTGTGCATGTGGTAAACCGCGCTTTTGAAACTCGATGGTGTAAACAAAAGCGGTACATGGACCGAAAATACCATGCATTGTGAGATCATCCGTCAGCACCTTTAGCTTCAGTTTAAACACGTGAGCGACCAAATCATGACAGTCGCAAGTTACTTTTAATTTCAGACCAGTTTTGATTAGATCAGGAGCACCCCACTTTTCAAAAATTGACCTTGTGTCATTGCACCGTTCTCGCATGTTTCGCGGACATGCTTTAAAACTTGATGGTAGCACGCCAGAAACTCCTGTGGCGATGTTTGCATTGTTTGCCAAGTTTGCTACATGATTTGCAAGTCCTTGATAGGTTTCAGCTCTAAGTACTTGCTGGTGTGCAGATATATATGTGTTTGTGCCACTTTGTATTGTAGCATAGTGACTTTATTGCGAATACTGTTTTGTTGCGCTCTCTTGTACGTTTGCAAGTTCATTTTGGCTGCCAAGGGGCATAAGAATGACATATTTCATGGCATATGCATTGGATCCAAGTTCGGACTCAAAGTGTTGTTTATGTTCACAAACTGCTTTGTGCGATCTTCAAGAATTTGTGCGTATAGCCGAATTTTATGTTCAAATGGGGGCATACCATCTTCGTTGATAAACACCATGGCAACATCGGTGGGTGTTATAAGGCTAAAACAGGTATATCCTCGCCAGAAGCTGCTGCTGCTGCTGTTGTTGCTTCTGCTACAACTTCATGCATCATTTGATAACATTTCTGTTATTTTGTCAGAAGAAGCGATCAATTTGATCGCAAATACGTGAAAAACACTGCTCATTAGCTGGATGATGTGCTCGAGCATCAGAAGCCTGCATGGTGTCAATCACATATAGTTGAGCATATTGTGGTGCTTGTTGGGGAATTGGCTGAACATTTGTGCGATGATATGTCTGGCCTTGCACTTTGAAAACAAATGGGCTGCGACCTGGATTTTTGCACCCAGGGAAGCAAACGACACTCCATTGTTATAGGAACGAATGTTCTCCCGGAAATTAGTGCGACTGGGAGCATTTAGATCTGACAGCAGTGCTTGCAGAAATTCAGGATAATTTAGTTCAACGCCGTTCTCGTCTATTGGTCGTGGACGCTTAACTTTTCGTTTGCGGCAGCAGCTTGTAAACTTTCCATGTGCTGGACGATCTTTGAGAAAATTATTCGAGCCGCAGAACTCGCAAATGACGTTGAAAGGCCCACAGTCATGAAAAACAACTCAATTCTCAATAAAATGAATTGCTCATTTTGAATAATTTGACTCTGATCAGCCCTTAGATGTGGAATTTGCTGTCTCTGTACCGCAGTATCTGCTTGCCGATGAGCATCAGCTTCTTTAGGTGTTTGATTTTGAAGTCGTTGCCTTTGTGACGCAGCGTTTGGCGTCTTTTAACTTCTTCAGGAGTTTGTCATGCTCTCCATATTTGCGATCGTTCTCTGTTTAAACGGTGCTTTCGTTCAATTCAGGGTTTTAATAAAGAAAATTCATGGCAAATTCGCGCGTAGCGTCACCGATGGACGCAGGCAGGCAGACAAACAGGTTGGGCTCGTACATATATGATGATAGAATATATTAATATATTAATTACAGTCATAAATAAAATTTTCCAAAATTGCTAATACTAATTAACTTAAGAAAGTATAACTTATCTAAAAATAATGGTCTAAGCGAAGTTAAGATGATGAAATTTAGATGAATCTAAGCGAAGTTAAGGCTTTGGCGTTTGGAACCGGAGGGGACCTGGTTGGAATCGCAATAGGAGCAAGATGCAAAATGAAACTTCATCAACAGCCTACGATCTGTGGTGAAATGTAACACATCTATGACTCTCTGTCGGTGTGCAAAACGCATAGGCCGACCCATCTTCTATGCCAATATACGCTGGCATAGAGCTTGCAATATGCAGAGGGTCTTAAATTGGTCCTACAGCCGTACATCCTCGAGTTGGCTAAGGAAGCGCAAAGTAAGGCGGAAAAAACATAACCACGCAAGAGCAGGATGATCCTTGAGCCCCAAACGTATTGCATTGTAAATAAATAAAAAAAAACTATTTTGGAGAAGATTTATGAACCACTTCATTATCAAAAATGGTTTAAATAAAATTTTGTTATATTTTCCAAATATCTTGGATGTGTTTCAAATAAATAAGAACTGTGATTTGAATGTGAAAGTGCTTTTCTTAGAATAAATCCAAAGTAGCGGATAAAAATCTTTCGTTTTATCTGTCATCATGATGATAAGTATTTTGTTATAATGGTATAAGACTCCTCGATGATAGGTTAATTTCTATTTATAAAACGTGATATTTTTCCTATATAGCAAATCGATATGTCGGCCTCAAGATATAAAGCAGTACTTAACTACAAACCATAAAATGTTTTTTTTTCACAAACCGCCCATCACATCTTATATTGTAATACATCCCAGTTGTATAATACATATTTAAGTACACATAATACCAACAATCATTTATTTAACTATCGCGTCAATATACATATATACAAGTACGAAGCTTTTATTTAACGGCAAAATGTAAATTATATTATTCGGTATTAAATCGATAGAGAATTTTAACGTTAATGACATCACGTACAAAATAACCAGCAACAATAAAATAATATAAAAAGCTCTAAAAAAGACAACATAAAAAATTGTAAAAGCACGATCTAAAATTTAGAATATCGAACAATCTGTTAATTTTATAGCGAACACCAATCAGCCATAAAATCATTCACGGGGGGACCAATTGTATACGCGGCACTCATGCATATTTAACAAAATAATACATAAATTTTCGGGTGACAGAAATCAAAATCGAAAAGAGCTCACGTTAAAATTGAGATGTCGTCGTGCTTTATTTACGAATATCCCATTGAACAGGTGTATTATTTAGTATTAGTATGCATCAATCATCTCGACAAAATATAAAATTATCAAACGAAAAAAAAAATTAATTCACGTATTTTATGCATAAACTAAATGTAAATAATAAAATATTAAGCTTTTTACCGCACACGGTAAAGCGCTAAAAACAACTCAATTCTTTGTCTGTGTGTGAGTTTTATTTTTATGACTATTATTTTGTCATTTTTATTTTATTTTTGCAGCTTTATCAATAAAACGAAATGAGAAAAGCTCTTTAGGTATATATTATGAATATAATAAAGTTTAAAGCGCGCACAAGACATAAAAACGTATCAAAAAAAGCTTTCTTAGAACAAAGCGTAAGTAAGCCGCATTTCAAAATCTTTTTTTTTTGTTTTAGTATAGATTGAATTTTTTATACATGGGTGGGGTTTCTTTGTGTACATTTGTCATTGTTGTTGCTGTTTTTATCGCTATTGAATAGTATCAAAGTATTTGATTTGGCTTGGATATCAACTTAGCACGTTTTTCAATTAATAATCGAATTGATTTTTTCGTTGCTATCGCGTTAGGTGATTCTGGAATATCTAGTAAGTGTCTAGTTTTATTTTATTACGTCACAAATAAGCTAATGAAACCAATTGTAACTATGTTCTATATTAATTCCTTGTGAAGGCAACAAACCAGTTTTGGTGTATAGTTTGCAGTGTTTTCATCAAAAAAAACTCACCTGGAATAACCGTTATGACTTCTTGAACATCATTAAATTCAGATTTTAAGAACTCAGAATCTTGAATCTCTCAGAATCTGAATTTCAGATTCAGAACTTTTTTTCAGAACTTTTCAGACCATTTTTACCGACTAAAAACTACAGTTTGTTTAAACCTGAGCCTTAAAACATCTTCAACCAAACATATCACTAAAAACCCGACGAGTCAACCATAAGAGCAAAAGTTGTCAATCTATTTCGTTCATTATACCAACATCGATGTATTTCGGCGGGCATCAGGCGTAGAGATCAAATCGACGCTTTTGCAGAATATAAACTTCAAATCCTATAGAAGAGCCAATATTGATAGCGATCACAACATGTTCGAATATACATATCTGTAAATTGTTATTACGATACCCATAAAATTTAATATTGTGCTCGAAAATGTAAAAGAGAAGGCTGTATATTCTATGCTGGCTAAATTCTTGAATACCACAGATACATTTAATCCATTTAAAACCATATTATACACGATATATGGCGACAGTAAAATCAAATACAAGTTTATAAAGTGGTTTGTGCTGTTTTCTAGAGCATTCTCGCACAACCCATTCTCGAGCTTTCGTTTGTCGTCCCAGAACTTTATTTCCCACATATTACGCTCCCTCGCACAATGCCTTGTCATGACCCTCCAGTCTTAAACCTCCCCCAACCCCATATCATTATTCGTTGGAAGATCCTGATATCAAGAAAGACATATTTTTTTTTTTTGGTTTTTTCCGAGTGAACAATTCATTTAGGACACCTCCGGCAAGTCTATATTTAATTTCTTTTGTCTCAGTTAAAATGAATTTGATAAAACTCGATAAAGAAATGGAGTTTAGAGTATTAGGAATTGATTGCGATGGATTTTGATTTAGGGAGAATCTGTTAGAGGGTTCTCCTATAATTCCGTTTTCGAAATCATTTTGTTTTTAGCTCAAACGACCTCGGTTAGAATTGGCGCTAATAAAATTTCGAGTACCATGAGTTGATTGTGATGGGTTTCAAATTCAGAAAAACTTGTTTGGGGATTTTCTGGAGCGACAGATTTCGTCATTTATTTTTTTAAAGTAAAACAATTTTTATAAAATTTGCTGAAGGACAGACATATTTTTTCTTGCTTTTTCGAAAATTCGTTTATTGACTCCTTCGGCAGGGATCTATTTTATCTCCTTCAGAGTAAAATGATTTTGATAAAATTTGCTAAAAAGGATGGGGGATTTTCGTGTACCAAGAATCCATTGCGATGGGTCTTGAATTCGGAAAATTCGTAAAACTGGCCCTCTTAGGGTTCTGTTTGTTTTCTTAACACAAATGATCTCGATCAGAATTTGTGAAAAAAAAAGAAAAATTCGATCTGCTATAGCTCCCGGGTCCTGCGTTTGGCAATGAGTTCCGTATATTTATTTAAATTTCTTATTTTGGAATAAATCTCAAACAAATTTGATGAAAATATTGAGTTTTCGAATATCAGAAATCGATTGCAATTGTCGTGATTTCAAAAAAATACGATTTTGTTGTCTCCGGTTAGGGCCAAGTTCCTCAGTCAGTTATTACTCATTAGTCATTATCCCCCGGTCATTACCCCTCGCCATTTCAATGAACTTAGGGGCCATGCGTTTGGTCCCAAGCTCCAAATTGTATACAAACAAGAATATTATTGGGAAAAATAATGATTAAAGGACCGTCTGAGCGTAAAATTTCATTAAGAAACCTTTTTGAGACCCGCAAAACGTGCGAAAATTATTGTGCTAAGAAACTATTCATCAAAATGACTAGGAAGGGAATTCTCGAGTACCAGGAATTAATTTGATGAAAATTATTTAATTGGAGTTTTTCGAATATCAGGAATCGATTTCGGAAACCGCAGTTCTATACAGTCTAAACATCACCATGGCCCAAGTTCCTCATTTAATTTTTTTCAAAAGATTAAACGACTTTGATCAAAATTGCTGAAGCATATAATTTTTTTTTTTGCTTTTTCGAACAGGAAAATTTGTTTATTGAGATCAAACTCAAATTAAAACGATTTTGGTAAAATTTGATGAAGTGCATTTATCGATTTTCAAGTACCATGAATTGATTGCGGTGGGTCTTGATTTCAGGTACTCCTACTGTTCCGTTTATCAAATTGTTTTCATAAAAAATTGCTTGGAATTGGATCTAACCACACTATTCTTAAGTTTGTCTCGATTTTGTACGATAACACAATAAACAGTTTCGTACAATTTATAAAAAAAATTCAATCAACTTTGGGCAAGCGATGTGTCCTTTTGTTTACATGGTGTATTATCGTTGGCTGCAAATTCCCAGTTATACATACTGTCAATTAATTGACACCTTCCTATTTCTACGCAAACGATCTCAATCAGAATTGGTGAAAAGTCAGAAAAATTCAACTTTGGTGAAAACTGCTGAAAGACATAGTTTGTTTTTAGTTTTGCGGACTAGAAAATTCGTTTAGGAGTCCGTCGGTAGGGTGCTATTTAATTATTTTTTGTTGTCGCACCAAAAATGTTTTAATTACATTTGTTGAAGAGGAAAGGAGTTTCTAGTATCAGGAAATAATTACGATTAGGCTCCATTTCGGGAAATAAGTTTTGATGATCCTCCTTGGGTTCCGATTTTGAAGTTGTTATCTTAGCGCGAATGATCTCGATGAAAATTTGGTTGAAACGGATTTCTAGTAGCAGGAGTGGATTGTGATGAATTCTTAATTAAAAAAAATCGTTAGAAGACCTCCAATGAGAGCTTGCTTACTTTATTTTGGCAGCAGAAACGAATTTGACGAAATTTTTTTAATTTGAGTTTCGAGTATCAGGATTCGTTTTAAGAGTCCTCCGGTTGAGGCCGAATTTTTTGGTGGGAGTGGGAGTCCTTCAATAGGGCCGTGTTGCTGCTGAATAAAGGTTTACGGATATCAGAAACCGATAGTGACTGGCTCCGATATCAGGAAATTGTTTATTGGGTCTTCTACAAGAGTTCCACGGTTCTATTTTTTTCCGTTATGTTGCGTTATTTTGTAGAATTTTCATCAAGTTGCGTTTCATCGTATACTGAATGATTTGAGAGGAAATCGGCAGCTCTTCGGTGGCGTACATATTTTATTGTCTTGTAATTTTCAACAAATTCTCACTTAATGCATGTCCCAATTCATAGTGCATTGGCGACACGTACAGAAATCGGGTTTATAGATAAAATTGTGTGAACTACAAGCTGATGTATCCGCTACACGTTTCACAAAACAATTGTTGGATATTGAGAATGGGAAAATGACAATTGATGAATCCACACCATGGGCGCTATCTTAATTTGATAGATTCGTTAAGTAGCCTGAATTGATTTCTCTTGGAAATTTGCTTCTTTAAATTTACTGAAACATCGGTGGAGTCTGAGAATTAGCAGAAAGTACTTTCAATGTAGATTTAGTATCTTGTTCTGTAATATTCAATACTTTTTATTTCTTGCCATGTTAATGGTGAGCAGGTGCAACAATAAATTGTTGGTAATTTTTGAAACACAAACCGAATTCGTGACGAATCAATCGATTTCAACAAACTCCTTAACTCCTTGCAAACAATTTTCTCGTACAACTAATTCCGACTGTTGTTACAGTGCTGTCTTTTTAGCTTCGATGGTTACAAAGTTGAAAATTTTAACGATAATGAAGGTCAAAATTAAAATTTAGTCTTTAATTCAATATAAATGTATCAAAAAAATCCCAAGTTTGAGCCTGAGGCTAAAAATTTAAACATCGAAGATGTGGCTTGACATTTTGCTTAATGCCTAAATAAAAGCCTACTAATTTATTTTAGGCTAGAGTACTTGTTTATTTATATAGACCTAAAAATAAAATAAAAATTTGAGCCCAAATATTGATTTTCGGCCCACCAGCGTGTTTTGGTTTTCTCATATTTACTTTATTAATGTTTATTTCGTTCCATATTCTTGGGACAAAATTTCGTCGCATTTTTCTATATAATGCGACCTCAAAACATCTTCGATGTTAAAAGAGCTTCCAACGCGATGTAGATATGGAGTTAATGCGGAAAACCGTTATGTATTTTTTTAGTAGAAGTTAAATGTCCGCCAGTTGAATAACGCACCTAAGTCAGAATAGGTGTCCATTTATGTACAAATATGGAAGCAGCCGCCTGAAAAACAACAATAAATCAAACGAAAAACTAGATGAAGTTTAAGATGTCATTATGAACCCTGAACGACGTGACGTTCACGAAATTGGTGTCAATAAATAAATAAATAGCATTGCACAGTACGCCCAGCTTTACGTACTGGGCAGCACACAAGCTACAAATGTCAGGAAACATCTTATATGAAGCGTACAAAAATGGCTTACGTAAGATAATAAATATCGATACAATGAACAAGGATGCTGATGCATGAGTTTCGGTCAGATAAGCGATATTATTATTGTACAAGTTGGCTATATACGTCCAACTAAATGGTACTCGATGCGGGTAACTGCAGCGACGAAACTTTCGAATTTCAAAATGAAACTTGGCATACCGATTAAGCCCAATTTGTGCTAATTAGTGCTCACGGGAAAAAATAGTGCTTGTCTAGAAGCCGAAAAAACGGGAAAAGAAAATTTCAAATTTCGCCTGAATGACGAAAAAAAAAATAAAACCCAATTTCTAAAAAAAACAGAAATAATTTAAGCCTAATTTTAAAACTTCACTAAAGCGGCTCCACCGACGAAATTTGTGCTTATCATAGCAATATGATTTTTATAAATTTTCATTAATAAATTGAGAAAAAACAAACTAGCCCCTAAAAAATACTATATTGAACATACAAAATACAGATGTATACCTTTCAATAATATTTTTGTTGAGCAACAAATTAAAAAATGAAATAATTTATTATAAAATCAAAGAATAAGCATTTAAGAGAGCATATTCCTGTCACGCATATTCATTGCCGTCCGAAAATATAGAGGCTGAAGTTGTGCTAATCCAGAATTGGCCCAATTCCGGTGAACAACAAAGACCATCGAATGAACAATTTTCTGACAAAAAGTGTTCTAGAAACCAATAATGTTCGCACAAATTCAGCCACTATATTTTTCGGATGAAAAGAACATACCTAATAGGAATATGCAATCAGAAGTGCCAACTTTATTGGTTTGTATGACATTTTTTTACACTCTTCACTACAGCGGCCATCAGAACGGAGGAGAATTTGGAGTTGGCTTCCTCATCCATCGGCGCGTGAAGCACCATATCATCGATTTCCGCCCTATCAATATGCGGATATGCACGGTCAGACTTCGTACTAAGAAATTTAACATCACGATCGTTAATGTGCATGCACCCACCGAAGATAAATCAGATGACATCAAAGATCTCTTCTTTGTCGAGCTCGAGGAAGTCATCAACAACATACCGCACCACGACATTAAAATCATCGTGGGCGACTTTAATGCAAAAATCGGTAGGAGTGCAGAAAATATATCGCACATCGGTCCCAACAGCCTGCATCTAACTAGTAACAACAACGGCCAACGCGTCACCGACCTTGCAAAAACGTACAACTTAGTTGTATCAAGTACGTTTTTCCCACATAAGAGAATCCACAAAGTAACGTGGAGATCGAATGATGGAAGAACTGAAAACCAAATCGATCACGTCATGGTGTCCAAGAGACACTCCACCAGCATATCTGACGTTAGATCCTACAGAGGTGCAGACATGGACAGCGATCACATGCTTGTCATATTTATGTATAAGTGTAAACTGTCATCTACGTTTAACAGACAAGCACAAAAGACCGTTCGATGGAATATCGATGCTCTAAAAGACCAAGCGTCACTGCAGAGTTACCAATCAGCTGTCACTAATTATGTAGACCGGCCCCATAACAATGAAGAAGCTCCTCCTAACATCCAGGAGCAGTGGCACGCTATACAGTCAGCCATAACAACCGCGGCGCAAAATACCATCGGAAGAAGACCTCCGAGGCCCCGCAACGATTGGTTCGATGATCAATGCCGAAGGGTCGTCGAAAATAAACGAACGCTTCGTGAAAAATGGTTGGCTCGCAACACCAGAAGCACTCTAGCAGAATATCTCCGCGCTAGGAAAGCCACGACTAAATTCCTTCGACAAAAGAAGCGCGAACATATGAGATTATGCATCGAAAACATCAGCTTCCAAGCGGAAGTAGGAAATTCAAGGGACTATTTGGCTAATGCCAGGAATCTCACTAAAGATTTCCACCCAAGAAGTACAGCCATCAAAGACGGGAATGGAGAGCTGAGAACAAACGTGGCTGATGTTCTCTCAGTATGGCAAACCTACTTTCAAAATCTGCTAAATCGGAATGACGAAGTTACCCCATTAGAGCAATAGCTCCGCCAGGTGAAGAGGTCTTTGTCGAATATCCCACAGTAGAGGAAGTAGATGCAGCTATTAGTCGATTGAAAAACGGCAAGGCACCCGGTCTCGATGGAATCCCCGCAGAACTAGTTAAACTCGGAGGCGCTACTGTTGCAACAAGTCTATACGATCTCGTCGTTTGTATTTGGGACCAAGAAGAGTTGCCGGAGAATTGGAAGACCGCACTCATATGTCCGTTGCATAAAAAAGGCGACCGTCTTAAATGTGAAAACTTTCGTGGCATAGCTCTATTGAACACTGCTTACAGAGTGTTGGCTAATGTTGTACTTGCCAGACTCATCCCTTTCGCCGAAAACATCATTGGCGACTATCAGTGTGGTTTTCGTCCCAACCGATCAACCACTGACCAGTGTTTTACCATGAGGATGATCTTGGAAAAATGTTGGGAGTACAACATAACCATACATCAGCTATATATAGACTTCAGACAGGCGTATGACAGTATAAACCGCGACAACCTATGGGCCGCGCTCATATTCCTGGGAATCCCAGAGAAACTCGTTTCTCTGTGTAAATTAACAACATCCGGGTCTGTATGTAGAATCGTAATTGAAGGATCTGTGTCAGACCTCTTTGAAATAACATCTGGTGTTCGACAGGGCGATGCACTCGCGCCTTTGCTGTTCAATCTGGCGCTTGAGTACGTAGTGAGGAAAAGCAACATCGAAACCTCGCGCTGTATATTAAATAAGTCAGGCCAAATTCTTGGATATGCAGATGATATCGTGTTTCTTGGCCGAAGACCTAGCGATATCAAAGACAGTTTCATACCGCTCGATCGCTGCGCTAGAAGACTTGGTTTGGAGGTGAACAGCAGTAAAACCAAATATTTAGTAACACCTAGGAACATCTCTACGGCAAATCTCGGAATTGGCGACCACAACTTTGATAGCGTCGAAAACTTTAAATACCTCGGGTCAGTTATAACATCGTCGAATGATATGCAGGCAGAAATAAAAGCCCGAATCGCTGCCGGACAACGAGTTTTCTACGCCAAATCAAAATTATTGCGATCGAAACATCTATCGCAGTCGTGCAAGCTCGCACTTTATAAAGCACTTATAAGACCTGTGCTGGCTTTCGGAAGCGAGAGCTGGACCATGACCACTAACGATTGTAGATTATTATCTACCTTCGAAAGGAAGGTTGTCCGTTCAATCTTTGGTCCAATTAAAGTTGCGAACAACGAATATCGGATTCGTATGAATCACGAAATAAAGCAACTCCTCGGAGGCAGCGATATTATCGGATTCATCAAATCCAATCGAGTGAGATGGCTCGGCCACGTTACAAGGTCTCCCCAACAACGGATGATAAATAAAGTGTTCCACCAACAACCAGCCGGAGTACGTCGTAGAGGAAGACCCCGACTACGCTGGCGCGACGACATCGAACAAGATCTACGAACATTAGGATGTCGAAACTGGAGGACGAGAGCGGTGGATCGAGATGGATGGAGGGCCTTAGTGCAGGCGGCGAAATCCCTTCATGGGATGTGAAGGCCAGAGAGAGAGAGAGAGGACATTTTTTGTCAGAAAATTGTTCATTCAACGGTCTTTGTTGTTCACCGGAATTGGGCCAATTCTGGATTAGCACAAATTTTGCCTCTATATTTTTCGAACGACAATGAACATGCGTGACAGGAATATGCTATCTGAAGTGCTTATTCTTTGATTTTATAATGAGTTATTTCATTTTTTAATTTGTTGTTCAACAAAAATATTATTGAACGGTATACATCTGTATTTTGTATGTTCAATATAGTATCTTTTAGGGGCTAGTTCGTTTTTTCTTAATTTATTAATGAAAATTTATAAAAATCATATTGCTATGATAAGCACAAATTTCGTCGATGGAGCCGCTTTAGTGAAGTTTTAAAATTAGGCTTAAATTATTTCTGGTTTTTTCTAGAAATTGGGTTTTATTTTTTTCGTCTTTCAGGCGAAATTTGAAATTTTCTTTTCCCGTTTTTTCGGCTCCTGGACAAGCACTAATTTTTTCCCGTGAGCACTAATTAGCACAAATTAGGCTTAATCGGTATGCCAAGTTTCATTTTGAAATGCGAAAGTTTTCCCGCTGCAGTTACTCACACGGTGACTCTATATTTTCTTACAAAATGATGAGCTATTTGTAATTGAGTCCTTAGAGGGAACACAATTAAATTGAATTTTCAATTACATGATCATACTCTGGCTCGAAGCCAACCGAACAGCAATTCTAGATGTGTTCAATCCGATTATCAATGCAACAAAATTGAGTCAGCGAAATTCAGCAGTCGTTGGTGGATTTTGAGAATCAATAATCCGGTTTAGGTAGATGTGCGAGATGTAACTGGAATAATATTGAATGAGATGTTGTGGATGAAACAAATGCTGTTCTTATGTGTGGTGCTACGACAGCTCGAACAAACCGGGTCATATGTTTATTTTTGAAAGCTGCAGCAAGCGCATTACACGAATCGGACATATAATGAACTCGAAATGTAACAAACGGTGGTACTTATCTCATGCCAAATAATTGAATGAGATATTCGCATGCATCTATTGTTTTCGTTAGCCACGGAATAACTTGCGAAATGATCGATTTATCTTCAACTTCACAAAATGCTGTAGAATAAATGGCATAAGAGCGATAGAAAATATTGCATCCATCCTCCTATTGCTATTACATCCACGGATTGTGGGTAATTAGGGACAAGTGAATCTCGTAGGGATATCACAAACTTTGCATTAAGTATAGCAATATTCGAAAAATTCTTACGAGGTTAAAGTTTTTTACAAATATACACATCGAAGGTAACGTTAATAAGGAATAGTTTATACAAATCGGCTTAAAAATCCTGGTCCAGGTAATCTGAAGATTCATTTCAAAACACTAACAGCACATGATTGAGATTCGGAAATGTTTAGATTGTTGGTATGAATCAATCGAATCGAATCATTGTTGCCCTACCAATGTGCCACCGCTTGCAGTAAATCGTAACATTTTTTCATAATTGCTTGATATTCGAAAATTTATTATTATGACGACTCCATGGTAAATGAAGAACGCAATTATTATCGCCTGTCTATATGTTCCGATACTGAAAAAGGTGTAGTAACCATGCTTTTGAGAAATATAGTCCTGAAAAATGATTTATGAATCGGTCTAACAAAGGGAAGCCAGTTCAGTGCATAAAGTAGCATCAGAAAGTAATCAATGAAAGTTGGTGCTGGTTCTTAAAATTAATTTAGTTCCAAACAGCACAACCGTGCCTTTAACATTAAAACTACCCCATTCCCAGTTATATCCGAGTAAAAAAATCACAATAAAAATTCGCAAGCGACAAACGTTTGATTATATCGGTCTTAAATGGAGGAACATAGGTTGCTTTGTCGTGGTCGTCCTGCTTAGAAATATCCTCTGATCTCGTTGACATGATATTTGGCTGATATCAACATGTTTTAATAAGATAGAGTTGATTGATACAGATTTCCCGATGCATTACCCCTATATAATAAATAATTGTGAAAATTTTCTATGTTAAATTTGATATGAGACACTTTTCTTGTGATTGTCTGATCAGAAGACATTCAAGAAATTTTCTAGACACACGTTTTTAAAAAACCTCATTTTTATCCAAAATTATATACTCGAACACCGTAGCCCACAAAAAATCATTCATCTTGCTATACGATGTACAGTACAGTACATAAACATCATTAATCTCAAGAGTTTTCAATTTTCGTATCTAGCTTTTACATAAAATACTGTTAATATACATAGAACATAAACACAATACATAATATGTCAATGGTCTCAGGACGGAAATAAAAATAACAAATTTATACCGTAATAAGGTTAATGACAATAACAAAACAGGCAACATACCCCAAAACGCCATACGCCCAAAATAAAAATTTAATTGACGAATGGTGAAAAAGAAAAATTTCACACTTTTATTAGACGTATCGCACATACTTTTTGTTTTATTTAATTAACATTATCTTGGGACCGTCAACTTTTCCCTCCTAATATGGTTTTTGCTACGATTAAACCGAAATTAGTCCCGGAAGTGCGATATACGTACATGTGAATAAAAAATAGCTCAAATATATCGATTTATTGTGTGTCGATACTCGTAACATTAACATTGATTTTCAATTACTATGGTTTGTTGTTGTTGGTATATTATGTTTTTGATGGTTTTAGATAAAGGTGATAAATGATTAGAGCTGTGTATAGGAAATATAAAAATTAAAATGCTTTCAACACATTAATAATATTCGGGCGAGCCACTCCCTAAAATATTTTCTTTGTGTGTGCGCTAAGTATTTTTTGGGTAGTTTATTGCATCGTTTCACGCGAGCTTTTTATCGCAATTTAATTTTATTACAGATTTACACACACACACACGCATTAACATTTATCTCGACTAATTTAAATTCCACCAAAAAATACGAACCGAAATTGTCCTAAATTGTTAATCCGATTGAAATAATAACCCAGCGCATCGTACCGCACCGCCAAAATAAACGCGGTATCGAAATTCAAAACAAGTCCCGCAGTAAAAATAAATTACTTCCCTCATTTTATCTTCGCAAACAAATCTTAATTCCTTGTGATTCGGCTATTCTTGTATATATTTATTTTGATTTTTCCAGTTTCCAAAAACACATACACACACACACGCGTATATACATAAAACACACCCAGAAATTGCTTTAATCCCATAAAACAAATACAATAATTTTAAGTTGTCTTCTATATCTAAAAACCCAGCATGTATACCGTGTTTTGTCATCTTTACGGTTCGCTTATTTTATCGAATTTTTAAGTTCTATGTATATACCTAAAGCTGTACTAGGTTGATCCGTATGTCTTCGCACTAACTTCACTTAAAAAAATATAAAATGTCATCAGAACAACCAAATGTTATATCTACACCGCAGTACAAATAGAACGTCGACCAAAATCGAATGGAAAAAAGCACGATTTGCTAAAATATCGTACAAGACACATACAAAACGGAATGGGACGAAAATTGGTGAAAAAAAAAATCACAGTTGACACTTTTTGTGTATTTCTGCTGGTAGGTATACATTTTTTTTTTGTGTGTGTGTGTCAATTTAATTTAACTGACTATTATATTGTACCGATGGTGATGATTATTGCGATAAAAAATTTAACAAGAACCGAAGAAAATCAACAGCAAAAAAATCGCTAGCCTCTGATGATTGGTTGTGTGGTTTTATCATTATTTGCTTTAATAGTGGTACGGGTGTGCGGTAAGAACTTTTAATAAAAACGTGGCGGAAAGTTCGAATATAAATATAATCGAAGATATTGCTTTAGTTATTAATCCTATTATACACTCGACAGTTTGATGCTGTTGTATTCGTCGTTGTGTTTGTATTTAAATTAAAATCGATTGCAAATGTTAACCGCTTCGGCACGAGTTGAGAAGATCTCTTGATCGTTCCTAATATTTTGAATTTTCCTCTTTCCGTTTTTTGTGTAAATGAATGCCAACATGTAGCATATTTATATATGCGGAAAACGTCCTTGAAAGCATTTTACTGAATCGCCATATGAACATGTGAATTCCAATTTTGTATTTTTTTTTTTACAAGTGTGCGTATACAAATCCTATTGGATTATTTTTTTTCTGAGGTTCTGATTGAACTTGCTTTTGTTAGTGAATGGAGCACACTGTTATGAATTTACAAATAAGATAAGAGTACTAAATCAAATAATTTCATTAATTTTAATTTAATTTTAACGAAATAAATTATTTAACTATTTATTTCGTTATTTCGCTTACAACGAATTTTAGAATTTATAATTTGAGTTTAGACAAAAATGGTAAACGATCATTAACACGCCTTTCTAGAGATTTTTACTCAGGTTCCGTGGGCACTTCCAATAGGCTGCTAAATTACTCATCCAACCACTCGTACAAAGAAAATTTAAGTTTAACATGTACAAAACTACAATTAGATTATATATTAAAACTAAAATTCCAATTGGAATGCCCATGTTTTCTAATTAGCTTTGGAATTAACAGTGTGAAAGTAATACATACAAAAACGTGTGGATTTTTGTAAAAATGGCATACGCATACATTTTAAAGAGTACGCAATTTAATGATATTCGAAAACATTATGTTTACTTTGAAAAAAAATACTAAAAAGTGATCTGAACAAATTTTTTGAAATTTAATTTACAATCTTTCTGTTTTATTGTTTTTTCGTCATGGTCATACAATTTTCAAAACAAATGCAGAAAACGCCGAGGTAATGCAATTTCGATCAAAAATCACTCTGGGTCTGGACACAGAGGAACAATTTTGGTTGAAAAACAGTTTTTCGTTAAAATTCGTCATTTAAACTAAAAAATTTAAAAACTAATCTAGACCGCGGTATTGTTGCAAAATTAATTTAAATTTGTTTCGTTAATAGTCGTTTTTATCGTAAGTGAGGTAAAGGAAACTGCCGCTTGATGAACTTATTTCGACACAAAAACATTGGGATCTCGCGCACATACATTAAGTCTGCACGGCACCACACACACATTGAAACTTAGCTATTTTTTTAAAACTATTTGTTTAAACTTTGGCCCCATGACGAAATATAAATCTACAAAAATCTCAAGGTAAATATTGTCCATGATTATATATTATATTTTGATTTACTATGTAAGAGAAAGTAATAAAGAGTGTTCCATCTGTTGGTTTTTTATAAGCTCACAACAAATATTTATTGTGCGGTGGCAACCCGAAAATTGTTTGGCAAATGAAAAGCCAAAAATATGCCATTTTTAGTCATGTGCTCGTTTACAGCAAAAAACGCGTTTTGGTTATCAAACTTATTACGAAAATTGCCGTTCATTAAAAAACTTCGTAAATTACGTGATTATTTTGGCCAACAAGGGTGTCCTACGGAGCCTGAATCAGTTGGAGGTCGTAGAGCACATGAACACAATCGTCTAACTTGTACTCGTGAAACAGTAACAGCGGTACATGATGAAATTGACCTAAATGATTTTTGATTTGAACAGGGCTGTACCCATGATTGTCGCATAATTGGTTATCGCATAATTTCAAGATATTCTGATGTCAATTACCCACCATGTGCTTAGGTACCGTTACATTTTTTTCTATGGGAATTTTTTTTAGACGTAAACTGTATAGAATTGATCCACAAACAACTCAAGATCTTATAGAAACAACATTCGAGCTGAAATTGAGGCCACTGTTTTTATTGGAAAAGTCATCAAAATATTCGACGTTTGGATGGAGAACTGTAGCAGCCGTGGTGGTCACATGAACGATGTTGTACTTCAAACAAAAGAAAATTGAATTTACAACATTATGTGGTTTTTTAATATAAGAAAAAACCAATAGATGGAGCACCCTTTACAAAAAATTCTGAAATATTAGAAACAATATTAATGAAATGTTCTGTAACTTTTGAGTTACCCCTTAGTAGCATAATATGCCTATCAGATAGGTGGGTGTAATGGGGTATCCAAGGCTAAAGTGGATAGGTGAAATTAATAGGCGTAATATGGTGAAATTTACTAAAAATTATAAATTTTCGAAACTTGGTTAATAAAATCTTGGATTTTCTAGTCAATTACAGCATACGCCACCAGACTTGGTGATCCAGACCAGACCCGAAACTCGATCTGAATGAATTCATGACGCAGTGGGTAACTCAAACGTTACAGTCCATTTAATTAATTTATTTTCGAAAATTTCAGTTTTTTTTTTGTAAATTACACGTCATAGGATTAGATAGTGGATCTAAGTATTTCGAATAATCTGCATTATCGACAAATTGTCTATGAGATGTCTGAGTGTCGATTTTGTACCAAAATTTATACACTGTATAATATACAATTTTATATTTGTATTGTATTTTTTCTCGCATGTGTCTGTGCATTTTGTTCATCAATTTTTCAAAGGCAAGTAGCAAAATAAAAAGTTCCGGTTGAACCAGTTGAATATTTATGATGATGACGTATACCTCACCTCTTCTGTTCGCTTGCTTTTGAGCAGTGGAACCGATTGTTAGCTATGTGATTTGATTTTTCATTTTCAAATATTTAAACAATATGAAATCGCATTTGACACATCAAATAAAAAAAAAATTATAAACAAAATAACGCGCATGCGCTCAAGCAAACCAATATTAATAAAATAACCACTACTATATTTTTCCGGTTTGCTCACCTCGCGCTCTCATTTTTGGTACAAAATCGACACTCTGATAAATTTGAATGATCAATTATTCATTTCACATAATTCGAATGTTTAAAGATAATATGGATTGGGTAAAGTTAGACAAATTTGTCGTGGTACTTTGTAATGAACTTAAATTGTGTTATTAACATTAAACACCTGTGCCAAAAATCCGGGCATATTTTATTCATAACATCAAAATCAAATAAATTAAAAGTGGAACGCATGTTTAATGGTAATTTGGACTAGGTGCGAAGTAAGACCAATTCGTAAATTACTGGATCCCAAACCTAAAATTTTTTGTGTTAGACGAGAATAAATTTGAGTTGTGGAAATCGAATAGTGAACACCTGGGCCAAAAATCAGAGCATAGATTATGTGTAATTAATTTATCAAGTTATTTGGACTGGGTGATGTTGTTAGACCAATTCGTAAATTGCTGGAACCCAAGTTTATAATGTGTCGTGTTAGAGGGGAATAAATTTGAGTTGTGGTAGTAACACCCGGGATGGGAAATGAAGATTACAAATCGTATATTTGCGTCGCAGATGTCGACAATGTAGGCAACGTCAACAACCGAGAAAATAGCATTAGAAACTTAATTTTCTTATTTTCCCATTATTTTACTGTAGCCGTTCTTATAAAGTCACTGTTTAGCTACTAGATAATTGTCTAATTATCCTTGGGGCCCAATAAGCTTATAATTAGATACGATATAATCACATAAATTATTTATTAGTAAATAACTGACTGATACGCTGACCTAAGTGGGCTATAATAAAGTGGCAATTACCTAAAGACTTCGATATATAAAAATGCAATAGGAACTAATAATAAATATAATTTAAAAGATTGTATGCTTTGCGCGCCATCTCTTATTAAATAAGTATAGATTTCTATCAACCATGACAGTGTACAATTTTAATATTTTCTTTTTGTTTTTCATACATCTGACGACTGTCACATTCAATTTTCAATTAGTGTTTACGAAATTTTCCCACTGGGTGGATAAATATTATGATAAAAATTATAACGAAACACCGAGTTTCATTAGCATACACGGTAAGGTATCAGAGGTCAACGCGGTTATATGAAGCTCCGACTAAGTCTCAGGGATGTAGGCGTGCGGTTTGTAGACATGATGGCATACTTGAATCAACCGCAGAAAGGAAAGCAACATGAAAATTAAAAAGGAAGGAAAATTTAAATTGTAAGAAATAGAAATTTGTTGACCGAAACTTGCGGAGACTACACAATGAGTAGATGGGCCTAATGAACCCAGCCTGCAAAAGTGGAACAGCGACACAAAGCGAAACTCAACTCCCAACATACCAAACTGAAAAAATTCATTTTACTAACAATGAAATCGAAAGAGGTAAAGAATATAACCAAATACAAAAAAAAAACATAGTTCTGTTTTTATTTCGCTCGAATCGAATCAGAAACTTGTTACGGCGAGATGGTGTCATATGCACACTATACAACCTAGTAGTACAACCCTTATTCCTATATGAAAACGCGTCAAGATCAACGTGTAACATTTTGAGAAAAAATTTGTAAGAAGCTCTAATTTTATTAATTTTAATTTTGGCAACTGAGTTGCCAAAAAAAAATCGAAAACCAAGAAAAATATAGATGAAGGGAAGCTACTGTTATCTTCGGCCACCGATTATCATAGTTATCTACGTATCGATCATGCAACATTTTCAGAGTAAGAACTCTCCCGCGATAATAGCAAAGCTAGACACAGATTTATGAGCTGCGATATCACCAGCTGAAAGATTTTCTAGAACATTACGAATGTTTGCAAGGACCAAGTTATATGAAGACCTGAAATTCAATATGGTTATATCTCCTCAATGCCGCTGTAAAATAATCATAGAGACATGCGATGCTTTGACACCAATGTAAAAATTATGATGATCAAATTATAACGTAAAATTCTTTATTTTAAAATTAAATTATTAAAAAAATTGATTTTTTAATTTTAATTTTATAAGATGTCGTCACCATTTAATTGAAAAAATGTTCAGTAGTTGAGTTGGGATTTTATAAAATTCAACATCTTCCGGTGCCTGACACACAAGTCCATAACGTGGTATTGACGTATAAGTCGCAAATGCCAACTCCAAACAAGACATCATTAATCGGGTTTCGTCCGAAAATTAGCTTTTTCAGTTTCTACATATTTGTAGAATATCATTGGTTTTCACTACAATTAAAATGGTCATAAGCCTTATAGCAGCCTGCAGCTTAGCTTAGCATCTTGGCTTATTGGTCTACATTCCATTAAATTTTACAATAAAAAATTTTAAACTGGAGTTTTAATTTAAAATATCTACTATAAATATAAGCAGATGAATCTGGCGATTTTTATCTGCCAGTATTTCTGTTTTTAGCTGGTGGCAGTTGACACCTTAAGAATTTCAACATAAAGTTTATACCTGCTTAGTTTGTTTTTAGAAATTATTATATTTCCGTAATCAAATCACTAAATAAACAAAAAAAGACATCATCGGTTACCCATTTTTGACAGTAATGCATGCAACATGCGGCGCTAAAGTTTGGAAATGAAAAAACATACCGCGTTGAAAATTAAAAGTTGGAAAATATCTTGATTTATTTTAAACATATAACTATTATCAACCATTTGTTTTGTTAAAATGAAGTTATAACTTTATACAATATTGAAAATTTTAAATTTAAACTGAACAACTGTGAGATAGCAATTCCCAACTGAAAAACAATGGGGAATAAAACAATAAAAAAATAATCTACATTGTCTACGAATATTCTACATACTCTACCAAACCTCGACATTATCTACGTCAAAATGAATTGTCTACGCTATTTTCGACACCAACATGTCGAAAATATCAGAATACGCGTAGACGCACAACACTGACAATCACTCTACTGACGTGAATTGCAACTCGTTATCGAAGTGTTTACGAGTATTCGATGTTGTCCATGACTAGTCGATATTGTTGGAGAATTATCAACGTAGTCTACGAGTAGTCGACGTTGTCAAAGAGTTGTCGACACGATCACGTAAAAAATAGTAGATGACGCGTAAACGGCCTTCTTCGACTAACAGTGAACAAATGTTTCTAAAATTTGGGCATATTTCATCAATAAATTAAAAGCTGGACACATGTTTAATGGTAATTTTAACTGGGTGAAGTCAGTTCTATTTTTTTCGTGTAAGGGGGCAATACATTTGATTTTTAGCATCAATTTCCAACGTTTTGATAACTTCACCTCGATTTGAAGCTGGTTTCTATCTATCGCCCCGAATAACCCAAAATTGCATATACAAATCGCATGTATGCATCAAATAAAATAGAATTCGAGGTTACGAAGTGGTTTACAAATACGTAGCGAAATAGTTCGCTAAGGCATTGGGATCATATCTTAATATATAAAAATGGTGTAAAAATTGTATGTGCGCGCCATCACTTGAGAACGGCTGAACCAATTTGAGTCTTTTTTTGGTTGTGTTCGCAATTGCCATCTCCTGTTCCTACGAAAGAAAATTTTGGTGAAATCCTCAGAAAAAATCCGAAAATTCGGAAAATTTCGCGCGTATCCGATCCAGATGGTTTTTTAGAAGTGAACAATTGATCATATACTAATTACTTCTAAGTTCCTTATCAGTGTGAAGTAAAGTTGCGCGATTATTTGTAGCTCTAGATTCGTTCGTTGTTCATGAATTGTTATTTTTTTTTTGTTATTATCTGACAACTGATGAAGTCGGCCACCGCATTGTTTATATGAATGATTTAGAGCATATAGTTAAAAGTTAAATGATTGCTTTTTAGACAGTTTCTGCAGAGTGATACAAGTTGGTTTTTTTTGGAAATATTCATTGTTTCGTATTTTCCACAGTCCTGCATGTGATAACCCTTTTGATAGACAATATACATGTTGTATTTGTAGACAACACGGGCCTCCTGTTGGTTTATATTTTGGAGTAAGATATCCCTAGATTGTAGTGAGTGAAGTGTTTTTAAGTTTTAGAGTGAAGTGTTATAGATTTGTGAAGTTGTTAATAGTGTCAATTAATATAATTTGGTAATTGTATAGTGAAATATAATCGAATAATTTACTATTTCAATTGTTGATATTATGTAGGTATATTATATACCAATCTATTATGTATACACAATCTGTGCTAAATCATGTATATAAAAAATGTGAATAAAAAAACGTGTGGGTCATTTCACGAATATTTAAAAAAATTAAATAAAAATCAATGGATTTTAAAAATGTTTGCAGAAGCGTAGCAATTCGCCAACAACAAAAGTTTTCGACTCTTATCTAATAAATCGTTGAATATATTGTTTATTAATTATAATACACACAATCGCCCTGGCTTATTCTAAACCTCACCAGGAAGTGATGACGATAACCATAACGGATTTTATGAAATAAAGTTAATAATTTTAGAGATTACTTAGTTTTAAGATTATTTTACGACATTCTTAAAAGGTCCCAACAAAACTATTGCATGAAAAAGGAAATGAAATTGAAATTTTATGACCGAGCTAAAGTAAGAAATAATCTTCGTTAACTGATTTTTATCATTTAGTTAAAAAACTTTTGATTATGTTAAAGTGTGTGTGTGTGTGTGTGTGTATTTGGAAAGTCTTAACTGAGACATTTATTTTCAAAAATGAGTCGAAAAAAGACCTAAGCATTGATAAAAATCATGCTATTGCGAGATCGCAAAAATGGAAAAAGTTTCTTGCTCATCATTAAATAATTTGGCAAAGATTCTTTAATCTGGGGAAACATTTTATGAGATCAAAAAAAACTATAAGAGGTTGAGGGAGATACCGCCCTGAACAGACCGGAAAATTACTCAATCGGCCTTAAAAAAGCGCAGAACAACAACAAGCGAGCTACAAAAGCACTTTAGTGAAGAAGGGATAAAAATATTGCGACGAAGGCTATATGAAAATAAATTGAAATTCTCTGGAAAAATGCGGAGAACATCTTATTTGGTGTAAACTTCATAAACACTGGACAATAGACGACTGGAAGAAGGTAAACCGGATTTTTAACACTCATTATATATTTTCAAAAATAAAATAAAAAAAATCCGAAATTAAAGAGTTTTCTTTAAATTTATAGGTTATATTTAGTGGTGAATTCAGGCTAGAGGCCGTTACAGAATCGGCCAAGTTCGTCTGAAGGAGACCAGCAGAAAGATTTAGAAAGAACTGCGTAGCCAGGAGCATAAAACATCCGCCATCAGTAATGATAAGGAGCTGCATTTGTGGACATGGACCGGAGGAAACCATGAGGAAACAATAATATCAAAAGGTGTTCTTTACAGAAGTCTTATTTTCTCACATAGGGTACTAGCTCAAAGAGAATACTTGTACACTTTTATGCATGATGGAGTTCCTTGCCATACCGCAAAAATTATAGAGAATGTCCTCCTTAAATAAAATATTGACATCCTCTCTTGGCCTGGCAATTCACCGGAATTAAACCTTATCGAGCATTGTTGCGCTTTACTAATAATTACAACGTGTACAAAACCCCCAAACCTACAGTGGCCACCCTAAAAAAAATATTGAAAAATTTGGAGAAATAGTGATGAAATTCGCAATATGATCAATACTGGTATAATGTATTAATTTAATCGTAGCGCTTGTACACTTTTGTAAGTAAAATTTATAAACATAACACTTAAAAAAATAATATGATTTTGATAAATATATCGAATTTAAAAAATAAGCTAAAATTGTTTTACTAATTTGGCAAAACTGATTCTTAAATTGCATCAGTATTGAAAACTTAGTTCAATTCTAGCATATGCAATTTCCAAATTTCTATACTAAAGCAACAAAATTTTATACCAGTGATTCTTAACAGGGGGTTGCGGCCCCCTTCGGGTCCGTAAGAATATTGCCGGGGGGCCGCCAATATTTGCAAAATTTTCTTCAGAATATAATAAAATGAAAATTGATGTATAAGTTTTCTTATTTAGTTTTTTATTTATTTCTTATTTCTTCCTACATACAACTTTGTTAGTACAGAAGAAATAAATGCAAATATGCTACTTACACCGCAGAAAGCCTAAGTAATCCAAAGAAACTATTAATACTTGGAATTTTAACCCTATTTCTACTGAGTGAATTTACTGAAACATCATACTGAGATGTGACTTACAAGTAAAAATTTAAAGAAAATAATCAACTTTTAATTTTGAGAGTATTAATTCATTTATTCAGTTCAAATTCCACTAATATATGTTATTGAGGCTGCGAGCCAATAGTCGGGAAAATCATTTACTATGATAAAAGATTATTCGATCAGTTTGCCATAGAGTTTTTGAAAAATAAATGAATTTACCGAACAATTTACTTAACATTGGCTTTTACTCTACTATTGGCCTGCAGCCTAAAATTATTTGTTTTGGTATTGTATGCATATTAGAAGTTATTCTGACCGTTCTTTGCAAATATTGCGATTGCCCATACTACAAATCTGAGTTGCCACGGGACTTATATTATTACGATACTTGTAATATCGACGACGAACGGTTGTTTTTGAACCCCAATCGGGTGATACTGCAGTTTTTATTGCCTAAAGCCTTCCCGATTGTCGCAACTGTGCCCTTTGTCAATTTTGTTGTGCTTCGTCGTTACATTTAGGGAATAACTAATTCATGAATCAAATGCTTCAAAAATATTCTGCGTTAGTTTATTTTTTTACTATTACAATCTTAATATCCCTTTGCCGACCAAGAAAAAAATTGGCTCAATTGAAGTACAAACCACACAAATGTGTGAGTAAAAAACATAGTATGTAATGACGTTTTTGATAAAAAAAAATTCGCTTGATTTGAAGTACAACTAACACAATTGTGTGTATAGTGATAGTGTTTTTTTTTCGGACGAAAATAATTTAAAAAGGAATACACAAATGTGTAAGTTGGTTCAAAACACATATAAATTCTTCACATGATTCGTTTGCTTTACCCACACAACTATGTGGGCAGGCCGGTAAAGGGATATACGTTTAGCCAGATTACCATGGCCGCTACTCCGCAAACATCCACTAAATTAAAAAATTGCACCATCTGCCATCTATTCGATTTGCGCTCTGCGGAAAATGGATGTGCAAGTTCGTCCAGAGTATCAACCCCACCCTTCGTACAGTTGTAGTAAAATATTATCAATGGCCTATTTTTGTGGTTTTCATCTAATTCGTCATCGTGATCCATAGATGAAACTCACAAAACTGACGGTTTTTTTCAGGGCTAACTAACGTCATATTTTTTCAAAACCCGAACACACATGTATCTCTCCGTTTGTGTGGAAGAAACTCGTTTGGAATGCACGCTTTATTTTTGTGAAGAGTTCCAACACACGTTAGTCCCTTCGATAGTGAATCTTGTGTGAGCTCATAACTTGTAAAGTTGTTATTAGACATAATATTTCGATTCGATCTCTCAAAGGGTTGGCACAATTGGCTGACGATTTTATGGCCCAAATTGGCCGTAATCTTTTCCTCACTCTGACGCTTCTTGTACTAAGTAAGTAATACACTAGAGGATAACAGGCAGTGATATCACAGGTCCAAAAAATCTTTATTCCATATTGGTCGGGCTTCGATGGGATATACTGAAGGATGGATAATCGGCCTCTAAATGGTACTAATTTTGCCCTTACCACGCAAATAATTGAAGCACATAATCATAACGGCAAATACCGTTGCGTTACTAATACCATAAAAATAATGATAGAAACGACCGATCATTTCGGAAACATACGTAAATATGTCAAACAAGTGCACAGTGTATAAAAGTCTCATTTCATTAGAATATACTGGAAATTGGTTTCAAGGTCAATATTTCAAGGACGGATATTCTAAAAAAAGGAAACATAACGATTTTTGAATACTTAAATAATGAATTCGGAAATACATTTTATGTTTGCAGAAAGTGTTAAAAGCATTTTCATAATTACCGACCATTCAAACTTATAAATTCATGTAAATTTTGAAAAACGTATATAATTACAAGGTGTGTATAAAAGTCACATTTCAGAAGGATATGCTGGAAATTGATTGGAAAGGCTCTATATCTTAAGTAGGAAAATTTTGAGAAAAAATAAATAAATGATTTTTGAATACAAAATACATTTTTTGAGGAATAAAATATAGGTTCAGATTATAATATATAAACTATTTTGTGAGTATGGTCAATTTAAACTTGAAAAATGTCAAACAATCACTTGTCAGTAGAAATAGGGTTAAAAATAATTAGATTTTTTTTAACAAAATACAAATATTCAGTTGATTTTAAAGTTGTTAACAAAATTTAGTTTACATATATACACTCGCGAGCAACTAAATCGACACAAATCTTTAGCGCTCACAGAAAGACCATTTTTTTGAAAACGGCTAAGCCGATTATCACAGGACATTACTTTTTTACTTAAAAATGACACTACTTTCAAGAAAATTGGTTCAATACTTTTTTTATAGTGACTTTTAAATGAAAACACAAAATTGATGATTATGTAAAAAAGCATTGGGGATATTTAAATTTAAATGACAATAAAAAATTCAAGAAAAAGAAAAACAATTATATTGGTTAATACTTACTAATGCGCCCATTGCGTCTACAATGGTTCACATGCGGTTCCCCATTGACCTTATTAAGGTTTTGACAAAGACTTGGAGGATCGCACATCACTCTTCATCCAACGCAATTTTGAGGTCACTGATGTTAAATGGTCACGGATTTCTGGCTCAGGCCCTCCATTTTAGTTTGCAAATAAAATCCCAAAAATGATTAATTGGATTCATGTATGGACTGAGGGCTGGTCACATCATCGTCTCGAGTCTAACTTCAGCCATGAACTGCCAAGTGGTTCAAGCTGTGTGACACCGTACATTGCTATGCATCATTATGTAATCTTCCCCTATATATCCTACGTAGGGCGCAACATGATCCAAGAGAATGTCCTAAATATATCTTTCAGCGGTCTGACCTTCACTACGACCTCCACCAGGTACGAAAATTAAAATTTGTGTTTCCCTCAAGTGATAGGCCACCCCATATCATGCAAGAATTGCCGCCGTACGAGACTGTTTCAGAAAAACAGCACTGCAAAAATCGCTCCCCTGGACGTTGGTAGACCCGGCCTCTCTTATCACTACCATTAAGACCTATTCTGCAATCGTCAATGAATAGAATGAACCTCCATTCCTCGATGCTCCAATTTATCTATCAATTTTGGGCCTCTAGCAGGCGGTCTTGGAGTGAGGTTGGCTTCCTTCAAGCGTCTTCTTACTGTCCATTGACTACCAGCTCCATCTCGAACTTGTCTTAGCGCTTGCTGCACGTCGACGCCTGTGAAATATCCATTTTGCAGTTAAGTTATACCGGCTGGTCTTCGATTGAAAGTACCAGTTTCCTGAAACCTTCTGGATACTCTTGAGACAGCAGATTGACTCATGTTTAGCTGACAAGCGACTTCTCGTTGATTACGGCCTTCTTGCAATGAAGCAACACCTTTAGCTGTTTTTTCTGCAGTAGTATCATGATTTTGAGGAAACAACGAATGAAGCTGATGGAGATTTGTTCAGGTCTGATGACAAGTGACTGATGGCAAATATCGGTCAATGCGGTATTATACAGGAGATTGCAACACGCCAATTGTTTTCACCGAAACATCACATTTTGCTACGAATGCTTTAATTTGAAACGTACTGTATATATTTTAATTATAAAGGTTAACAAAGTTGTTTTGCGAAAATCGGTTAAGCCATTTAAAAAAATAGATAATGAAATAATAAAGTTATTATATTATATAAAAAAAATAAAGGAATAATAAAAAATTTAATTAGTTATAGATAATTTACAAAATATTTATTATTATTATTTTAAAATGGGGGCCAAAAAAATATTATGAATTATTTGGTGGACGGCGAGTAAAAGAAGGTTAAGAACCACTGTTTTATACGATAACCAGATTGATATTTTCTATAAGTAATTTATATAAATTTAATACTACTCCCTTATAAACAAAAATTAACATTTAATGGATAAACTTTATATTTTGCACTATATACAGATATTTATACATTGGAGTATAAATTTATACCAGTGACCTATCAAAATAATTATATGGAGTTAGTATAAATTTTATACAACATTTTATAACATTTGGTTATAAGTTAAACTAAAATAAAATCTTTAAAAATTCGTACGGAATTATATTTATATTATAAGTGTATTCATTTTATATGTAAATTTTTTGGTGTATATGTATCTGACTTTAATGGAGTATGAGAGATCCACTATATCTAAGTAAAATTTTCAAGAACCATAGAAAAGTTGAGATTTCTTGTGTTACAAATCTTTAAACCGGTTTTTACAGGTATCAAAATTTTCATTAAGTCATTATCCGTATACTGATTAATATTGCCTTGTTACACCACAAGATTCTTGGTGTAAAAAAGAAAACTATCTGAATTGCTTTTTTATTAAAAGTCGCCCGGGGTATATCGCCGGGATATATCAATTGATGTAGTGACTAAACTTTTGTCCATTTAAATGATAAAAAGAAAATTTGTGAAAAAGCAAAATTACTTTATGCACATCCTATGCTCGCGTGAATCCTCAACAAAAGTAAATCGATGTTATTCATCTTCTATATACCGAAACTAAAATAACGAAGTAGCACATCAGAAAATAAATAAAATTAAATAAAAATTTAAAGTTCATAAAAATAATGATAAATTAGAAAAAGCTCGCTCTTTTCATTTCCTCAGTCGCTCGTCCGTGCACAATATCATCTAAGAAAGTTTAACATTTCTCATATTCTTTTGTTGTTTTTGTATTTCCATGTTAACTTTACAGTATTCAATTTTCCGAAGCACTGTAACTCTTCAAAATAAAACGAAAAAAAATAAAAATTATAAAAGCACCGAAATAAAAGTACAAAATGTTAAACGTTTTGTCGTTAAACTTTTATACTTTTTTCACATTGCCATTTTGGTGTAGTCGAAGCAACAAAAAAAATTGTTTGGAAAAGAACCAGCTGAGATAAAATTAACAAAGTAGAAACAAAAAATAAAAATAATAAGAAAGTTGACAATTTATTTATAAAATTTATAAGTATTAAATAATTTTTCGTATATAGTCAAGTTTTTGAGCGGCTGTGTATATTCGTATATACGAGTAGCTATCGTGCGCTCGATTTGATTGACACTTAATTCCGTGTCATAAATTTAATTTGCGCGAGTAATTAAGTGATTAGAATTTTTGGTAGACAATTTTTTTTTGTTAATTTTATCTACACCAAATTGATTTTCACCGGAGGGTGAAATGACGCTTTAAAAATTTTCACTTGAGATGGTACGATGTTACACAAATTTAATGGTGCAAATCTGTAGGCACCTATATGTGGCGTGGTGTAATTATACAACTCGAATTAAAGCGATTTTATTAAAGTGATTATATGATTCCAGGAAGTCATTCATAATTTGGTCGATTGTTGGGAAACCGAACATATTATAATGTGGATATAAAAGGAAACAAAAAAGTGGGGGTGATACTATATTCTCTCCCATAAATGTCAAAGCATAATTTATATTTATGTTTACAGGTCAACCTTTTTTTTCTGAGGCGATGTCCATGTATGAGTTTATTTATTTTTGCTTTTGTTAAATTGGATTCAATAATGATTATCAACATGACGATGGCTATCATTTTAACTATTGTTACGATTATTATTGTTATTTTTATTATCATTTTAATGGCTATTATGAAATAAAATTCATAATATTTATTCATATTGATGTTAATGTTGCCCGCAAGCATGTAGGCGGGTTTGTATTGTCATAATAAATTGTGAGTTATCGGAACATGAGGTTTCTGCATTGGTAAAGCACTATCATCATCCCTAGTAATTTCAACTGAGACTGTTAATCATTAAAAAACCTAAGATAGCGTAAGCAATCGTGACCTGGCCGATTAGCTACAGATAACTAAAAAAAAATAAAGAAAAACAGGGTTGCCACTATACTCCCTCTTTTAAACATGTAACGTCTCTAAAGTTTAATCTGCAGCAAAAAGTTTAATCTATTGTTAACGATTGCTTCCATGGCGTTGCATAGGGTTGGTAGGTAATGATGTAAGGATGCAGAATGTAAGGATAGTGTCAACAAGCGGTCCTTTCCAATTATAGGCTTTTGTTGCGATCGATGGTTTCTACCTCACACGTGGTTGAATTAACAATTTTGCACAAATGATACTACATGTCATGCCTGGAAGCTAGTTCTTTTATAAATCCTCTCGCTGCTTTGCTCTGAACGTACGCGGGAGTTGGGTAGTAATAGTTCATCAACTTAATGTTCTCCGATTGAAAATGCCTCGCATGCCATTTGTGATAAATAATTCGGCGACTCCGTATGAAGATCTGTAGCTAAAATTCCAAATTGAGTTTTTAGGTTCTGATTACGGGTTTCACTGGATTGTAATGGTGATGATACAATTTCGTTATACTTTGCTCAATTCCAAAACCACACGGATAGTATGTCATTTCGCTCACAAAATACGATTCATTGTCAATCATTGTCGTCAATCGAAGATTTTGTACAATCTCGAGCATTTGTCGAGACGAGCGCAAATAGATACACCCACCATGTGGCAACATCTTTGACCATCAGCCCTAAATAATGGTTCGAAGTAGTCAACAGCCATAATTTTCTCTTCTCGGGTCATTATCGAAGTCCATTCGAAGAAAAATCCGCTGAGTTTTTGAAAAATAAATAAATTTAACGAAAATTTTTCTTAAAATTGGCTTTTACCCGATGGCTGGTACCCTGCGTACCAATCCAACGGTAAAAGTCAATTTTAATTAAATTTTTCGGTAAATTCAATTATTTTTGAAAAACTCTATGGTAAAATGATCGAAAAATCTGTACTAAAATCGATTTTTACCGTAGTAAACGATTTACCCTTGGATTGGTACACAGCCTAAGTAGGGAAATAAATAATTTAAAACATGTAAACAAATTTGAAAAAATTATTAAAGTAGTCGGCGAAAAATTTTAAAGCAAATTATTCGAATGCAGAAATTTCCTTTCCACCAATTTCAATAATAGGGGCCCTGAGGCCGATTCTCTAAATCGGTGGAAATTCTTCAATCTGAATAAAATTTGCTTTGAAATTCTCTATATTATTCGAATTTTTTGCCAGCTACTTTAATCTTTTTCTAAAATTAATTTTCACAGCTGTGAGCCAAAATTAAGGTGAAAGTCAATTTTAAGAAAAAAATTTCAGTATATTCAATTATTTTTCGACAACCTTATGGCAAATTGATCGAAAATTCTGTCCTAAACCGATTTTTACCGTAGTTAACGATTAACCTTAAGTTTGGCACACAGCTTAAGTACTAATATTTGTTCCCTACTAAGCGGATAAGTTCGAGTCGATTTATCCAGTCGGAATTTATCCCTAAGTAGGCGAAAAAATTATTGGCGTAGGCTGTGTGCCAAACTTAAGGTAAAAGTCCATTTTAGGTAAATTTTTCGGTAAATTCAATTATTTTTTAGAACTTTTTGGCAAACCGATCGAAAAATCTGTACTAAACCCGGATTTTATCATAGTAATCGATTTAACTTAAATTTGGCATACAGCCTTAACTAAAAAAAGAAACGAAATTAAAAAACGATTAAAGTAACCGGCGAAAAATTCGGATAATATGTATAGAGAATTTCAAAGCAAATTGTATTTCGATTGGGGATTTCAATTCTGGTCGGAAATATTTCACCTTAATATTCGATAGAGTTTGGTCAACCCCATTATATCCGGCAGCCAAATCGGAATGATAGCGAAAGTGAAATATGATTGCGATGAGATGTGAGTACTACTAGCTGACTCTTCGATTTCTTCGTTATTATAGCGGTAAAGTATATTCCTTGCTCCATATAAGATATCCTCAAAAAGAGAATACTTGAGATTCGGGTCAACAGACTGCTCTAGGCTATAAGGGTAATTTCATAAGCCTTTTCATCTCCCGCCTGCATTCGTCTTAACTCAGTTAGTCCTCGCAGGTAAAAATGAATCTCAAAGGCACTGCGGATTCGGAAAGCTACTTGTATGTTGTAAGTGATCGAGACAGTGTATCAGTCACCACAATCGACTTTCTTGTAGTATAAATAATTGTTACATTAAATGATTGAATTAAGATTTCCAACTCGGCCGATGGGTAATCTTGTTATCAGTAGCCATTTCAGCGGTTAGTCAGTCAGAATTATGATTTCAGCACGCTCTATGCAGCCTCTGGAATTATTAATTGCCCGTATTACAGTGAGTGCAGTGGTGCTGTAATTTCTTTCCGCAGCGGATAACAAACGACTTGCATACTGCCAATTCATCTTCTCCATTACCTTTTAATTACAGCACCCAAAGCTTTATTGTAGGATCTTCTTTTTCACCGTAGGCACTACGTAGAGATTTGGTCGCCTCAACAATGCTCTTCCAGATAACTCGATCAACAACAAGTGGGCGCTAGATACGATAACCAAAAGCTTGAAGGTCCTGTTCTACGTCGTCCATACAAAGAATAAGGGGCCTCCCAAGAGATTCTGTGTTCCGAATCTAGGGCCTGTTTTATGATTCGAGTTTTGAAACGTAGCAATTATACGTTCCAATTATATCAGAGTTGTTCAAATCATTCGATCTCGAGATACAGTCGCATCCTATACATTCCTCCATCGTTAATAGCGCCTACCATTATGCAGCGTGTTCCGTGTTGTTAGTTTAATATATATAAATATATATTAAAATATATTGAACATTCACTATCGACCCCAGGTATTTAAATACATTTACCCCTTCAAATTGTGTGTCATGTTGTCAAAATTCTCTACGTTTTCGTTTTGTTGATATGGAAGTCGATTTGTTAGGCTGTTGTTTCCTACGGGTGCATAACTTGTTTGAGAAGCCCAGTATTATGATTGCCGCCCTCGTAAACTAATATTTGGCTTAATTTTAATACAGACAGATTTGCTGTGCTATGTTGAGTTGACAAATGACATTATCTAACGAAACTATCAATGGAACATGTTGAGTCCCTTTGCCGTAGTTCTGATATTATTTTGAAACCTTCCGAGAGATCGTTTTCGACTGTTACTTTGCTTTTAGCGCGATGCATTAATATTTTGCAGATGCAACTATCAATTTTGGTGGAATGCCCAAATTTGTTTCTCTCGACGAGTTGTTACCGGTTAGCCAATTTCTTGTAGTGTAATTAGATTGAGCTTATGAAACGTAACGTATGTTAAAAATAAAGAGTTTACATAGTCAACAAATATTTTAACTGAGTTTTATTTAACAAAAAGTACAACAATTATCAGAAGTGGGATCGGAACAGAATTGTGACGGGTTTTGGAGCGAAATACGTGCGAGCGCATTACTTTTTTGTGCGAAGTAGTTCAGTTGTGACCACATGGGTTGATATTAGCAGAGTGTATCAGAAACGTTTTGCGGGTTAACTAGAACAGTATGAGCTTAAGTAGAAGTGCGGAAATGAGTGTACAAGGTTTCCGAGGTAACGCAAGCGAGGATGGTAGTGCTGCCGGACACCACGAGGCTGAAAGTTAAAGTATCAACAGAAACGACATGTATTCTAAAACCATGATCAAAAAGTTGGGCTACGACCGAACGGTGATGGATCATACTCTAAGATACTTTCCGAATATATTAGAAACTCTTCCGGAATTTGATCCTGTGGATGGTAATACCGATGTGTTCCAGTTTAGGGATGAAATGGAAGCATTAAGGGTACTATATGATTGGGATGAGGTGGCGATCGTACACTACACGTTAGCACGGCTGAAAGGGAATGCCAAGTTATGGCAGGATAGCCTTCAAAATTCACCTATTTCCTGGAACGAATGGAAATCGTTGTTAATATACACTTTTCCAGTATTAAGGTCGTCAATTAAACTAACGTTAGACGCTCAGACATATTAGTGCCAGTTTAATCAAAACGTGGTGGATTATTTTTACAAAAAACTGAGTTTGTGCAACAAAGCTCGAATGAACGAAGAAGAGATAATGAAGTAGATTGTGCGTGGTTTAAATAATGGCCGTTTTCGAGATTATTTGGGGCAATTGAGTTAATATAATAAATTGTCGGCACTGTTATGCGAGTTGGAAAAGGCAAGCGAGTATATTGACGGAAAATTTCAACCAAATCCAAGTGTTGAAAGTTTAAATCGTAGACTTGAACAAAATTTTTTAAATATAAGTAACCTCCATTGGTTTAAGTGTCGAGAAAAAGGTCATGCTGCTGCAAGGTGTCCGAATAAAAATCAGAAACTCAGGTATTTAATTGTCAAAAGGAAGGACATTTCGCATACGCTTACACAGGAATTGATGCGAAGAGCGCCAGCGTGAAAATGGATGGAAATAAAAGTGTAAATCATCTTAAATTCGCCAAGCATATCAAAAAATGCTTTATTGGTGACAGTAAAGAAATTAATGTGGATATGGGAAGTGAGGCGACCTTGTTGAGAAATTCTGATGCTGAGCGGTTAAAGTTGACATATTTTGACAGGTTAAGCCGAAGGAACGGTATGTTCTATTGGAGTATTGACATCACCGGTGATGATCGACGGAATTGCGGCTAAAGTGGAAATATTGATGGTGCCCTATAGCGTGCAAAATATTTCTTTGTTTGTTGGAAATCAGATTACGGAGCAAGGCCATATTCAAATTTTGAGTGATTCAAAGGTGTTCTCCAGTGAGAGTGATGGGGAAAAAATAATCGACAGAAAAGTTGATTTGTATGCCGAAGAAGATACGATCATTCTGAAGAATTATATTGGCAATGTTAAAGTTGTAACGGAACTAACCGATTAGGAGTTATGCATTGAAGGTGGAATTAGAGAAAGTGGTGAGCTGATTTCGCATTGTAGCATTAAGGCGAATGCAGAGGGTCAGGCGACATTGCCAGAGGGGAAGTATTTACGGAACAACAAGTAAATAGTATCGAGTTAAGTTCGACCGATGAGCGTGTACAAAATACAGATGCTAAGTATCCTGAAATCATCACTAAGGATAAAATCAACACTGAATTGACTAGTGAACAGTTTGAATATTTCACAGTTTTGAATATTTTTCAGGTTGTATGTACCAATAGAGCTATTGTCGAAAGGTAATTTTAAATGACGAGGTTCCAATAGTTTACAGACCGTACACTTTAGCGGAGGTAGAAAGGGAGAAAGTTAGTGAAATAATTCGTGATCGAAAAACAGCTGATATACTAGAGGATAGAATTTCTCCATACGCGAGTCAATAGTTTTAGTGCGTAAAAAACATGGGGATGTGCAAATGTGTGTAGACTACCGCGCCATTTAAATCGTACAACGGTAAAAGACGATTTTCTATTACCTCTTTATGAATGGTTCACAACGGTGGACACGCACGTGGATATTATCATGTGCCTGTCAAGCTGTCTTCTAAAGAAAACGCAGCATACGTAACACCCGACAGACATTATCAATTTAAAAAAATGCCCTTTGGGCTCTGAAACAACCCAGCCGTTATTCAACGGCTACTAAATAATGTTTTAGGTGTCTGCGATATAATATCGCTATGGCAAACGATGTGATTATTCCATCTGATAATATCGACGAAGGGTTAGAAAGATTGGAAATTGTGTTGATTTCAATTATGAAAGTCGGATTGACATTGAATTTGTGTAAATGTCATTTCTTTTACAAAAAGATAGACTATTTGGGATTCGAAATTTCATCAAAGAGAATCGAACCAGCGTCGAGGAAAATAGATATAGTCTTAGGAATTTCCCAGTTCCCACGAATGTTCGAGGGGTAAGAAGTTTTATAAGGTTAGCCACCTATGTTAAGCGGTTTGTGCAGAATTTGCGATGATAGTCAAACCGTTGACAGATTTATTGAAACAGGATTGTAAATTTGTGTGGGGTCACGAGCAAATTAAGTCATTTGAGAATATCAAACGAAAGTTAAAACAACAACCGGTATTAGCGTTATATAAACCAGACGCAAAAGTCGGGGTACACTGTGAGGCGATTTTAAAACCAAGAACAAGTGAATAAGGAATATATGCCAATTTGGTTTTATAGTTGGAAGTGTTCGAAAGACGAATCAAAATATCCATATATAGACTAAAAAAATTCCGAGTATATTTGTTAGGAAAATATTTTATAATTAGAACAGATTGCAATAGCTTAAAACTAATAGCAAAAGAGAACAAAAGAGACTTAAACGAAAAAAGGAACGAAAAAAAGATAAAAATCAGTTTAGGCGTTGCGATTAATACTGACTGGGTGGCAGCGCTTCAAGGAACTGATGACAATTTTATCAGAGTTAGGGATAAATAAGAGGAAGATGATAAAGCCACACATTAGAAATTTACCTTATATAAGAGTATAGGGTATATAAGAATACCAAGAATAAATGGAGATTGTTTGTACCGGATTGCCTTCGATTTGACGTTGTTAGGGATGGAAATTAAGAGAATTTGTGACAAAATATATAAATAGGTGTATTAATTGCATTTATTATAAGACAACATCGGTTAAGAAACCAGGGCTTCTATACCCGTTGAAGAAAGGCACAGAGCCGTTTGTTACGGTTCATATCGATCATCTGCTACAAAACAAGAACAAATATGTAGCAGTCATAACGGACGGTTATAGTAAATATGTGGTATTAGGTGCGATGAGCGATGTTGGATTAGAGAAAACAACTATGATTGTTAAGTTGTATATGTCACACTACGGAAGGCTGTTGCAGACAATAAGCGACAGAGGTTCGGCGCTTACGTCTGCATTGTTTAAAAAATTTGTGGACAAATACAGCATTACACATATTAAGGTAGCATGTGGTAGCGTTCGTTCAAATGGTCAAGTCATTTCTGAAGTCACTTCTTTCAATTTCATTTCTGAAGTTGGACTGTAAAATCGAATGACGAAAGATGGCGATAAAAAGAAGTCAGATTGGTAGAATAGCGAGAAGAGTGGACGTATTTATAAAACGTAACGTATGTTAAAAATAAATAGTTTACATAGTCAACAAATGTTTAAACTGAGTTTTATTTAACAAAAAGTACAACACAGTGTATTTTTCTTTGTCGAATTTGTTAACGGCCCAGCGAACTCCAAAATATGATTGATACATTTTCGGTACTACGAACAGGTACGAACTCCTGCTACACAATTTTGAACTGCTCATGTCCAAAATCGCAAACAGCTTCAGAAGCTGTACAATACAACGGAAAATTGCATATTTTCCGATTTTATCGTAACTTAAACAGTTGTAGTCTTTTGAAAACCGTATCCAGATAACTTAAATGTTGATTAAAACTGTTTGAAATCACAATTATAAGTTATGATCTAGTCACACAGTGGTTAAAAAGCTTTGCGTTTAGTTTGGGAAGTACCGCGGGTTTGAATTGCTTTTTTTATCAGCTGATTACGATAGGAGATGAAAACAAATACAATTATGCCCCCCTGGCAGAGTTCAGAACTCGTGGATTGAATTTCGACTTATAGCCGCACATCTTCGATTTGCCTACTGTCTAAGATACGACGTTAAGAGTGAATCGTGAAAGTGTTGAGTCTGTTTCGGCCCCAGAAGAGATTGCAAAGTTAATAATCATACATCTAGAATTGTGACATTATGAAGACAAATTCGAAATCAGTCGATGAGTCGTTCAAATAACACCGGCGCATTTTTCAACCAGAACGGCATACGTTTAAACCAATTTAAACCAAATGGCGTAATGAACGCAGTCCTATCTTAGTCTTCATTGCTAAGCTTAATCACTGCAAAGCTTGTAACTGGCTTGACTAGAATAAGGAATGCTTAACCAAATTCAAAAGGTCATAGATTCTAGAAAACGAATATCTAGGACGATTATCATTACTACTGGCGCAGAGTAAGGAGACTAACACATTTTTATGTTTCAAAATTTGTTTACGGGATCCAGACATTTGATATGGCGCGACTGCTAAAATTATTAGAGAAAGTTGTTATCAATGTTTCTACCTGGCGGATTATCGTTAAACCAGAATAGAGTCTGTCCGGAATCGATAACAATTCTAGCATCCGCATGATAAAATCAATTCACAGAATTATATTGTTTGTTCTTCATCAACGGGGAAAATAAGAAATTTCGTTGCCCTCTTTTTAACCCAATCTTACAATAATTACAGATCTTTTCGAAAAGACTCTCACTCTCCTCTTTCCTACTTTATATTTAATTTTTTGGTGACATTTTACAAATATATCAAAAAAAATTTAAATGGGTGGTTTAAAAACAATGTGATTACGATCCGATACCAAGAAGCTTTCAGCAGCTTTGGCGTTTAAAACATAAATACACATCATACACAAACAAAAGCTCTTACTGAAGGGAATTTAATGTTTGCCAATGATCCGTAAAATCAAGAAAAAAAACTACTTTTCAATACACGAGGCTAAAGCTCACAGATGCAAAAGTTATAATATATTTTTTCGCTTGTGTGATATTGGAAAAAATATCAACAAATTAGATGACAACACCAAAATTATTATAAATATTTTTATATCTATAATATTAACCCTTCCCGTAGCACATGTGGCACATATTTTTATGTATATTTGTGTTCTCGTAAAAAAATGAAATTTTCGAGAAAACAAACCGGCCTAGACACCGTATTCAGGCCAGACATGATGGTGTAGCATATTTTATTATTCGATTGGTTTCATTTTTGGAATGTTCGTTTGGTGGAGATTTTGAGGATATTTTGATGTATCAAAATAGCTGCTTACTTGATGAAAAAAGCTTTTACATTAAAAATATGTTTTTGCTTGCTTTGGTGACGACAATGTATATATAGGCGGAATACGGTATGATGAAATCAAAGTACACCAATAATAATATTTTGAGCTTTTCGTGTTGTTTTCCACTTGTTCATCGCTTTTTATGATGAACATTTTTTGGCGCTTTTCTTTTTGTTTGATATTACATATTTTCATGTTGCTGTTGGAAAATTGGAAAATAACACGAAAGACGAAAATCATTATTTTTTTTTTTGATTCAATCTAGATACAGTTTTTCAATACATTTCCCATTTTCCACGATACCGTACAAAAACAATAATATTTTTGTGCTTTTTCCTGTATGTGGGTATGGATGGGGAAATAAAAAAGTAGAAATCTGTGATTCCATACCACAGTTTTTTGTGCTTGTCTTCACAACAGAAGACGTGTACACGGGTGTATGCGATGTGAAACGAACGGAATGGAACGGGAAAAAATTGCTGTGCTGTTTGTTTGATTTTCATATTATGAGATTTTCATTTTACACCCCGTACCCATGTGATGTATAAAGATAACGACATAAAATGTATCAATAGACTAATATTAGAGCTTTCTGGATATAAATACGTTTTGTTACTGGTTTTCATCTCATTTTTCATATACTTGAAATGTAACATTATGTACATGTCGTACATACATATCCATATGTATTATACATAATGTAGGTAAGTTGATGTCAATCCTACGTGTACGATGTTACAGAAAAATGATTGATTGTGTGTGGCGTTTTAATTTATGAATTATAAATCAGAAATATGATTTCGATTGTTGAAATATGATAAATTTTCTGTTTAACGTACCACTGCCATTTCATACACTGATAATTCTTGGTGTGAGTGTAGCTATAGATACATCCATACATATAGGGGGGTAGTTACGGTATCCATAATAAGATTAATAATTTCGCTGAAGTTGATAAAATTTGAGCTATATTTTGTTTGTTTACTCTGAAATAAATTCTATTATCTTCTTTGATTTATAATAAGATCAAGATTACAGCATTCTTGGAAACGTATGTTCGTCATAAGACAATAACATAACGAGTTATTTTTATATATGATTCATTCATTCATATGATTTTGGTATGTTTAATGGAAAAACATGGAACTTTCACTCTTCCGGGGCTTTTAAATTGGGATTTATGTCAATCAATTTTTATGAACGTACTTTTTTCACACACTTTGATTACAATTTAATTTTAAATTTAACAAGAAGTAGAATTATGGTAATACAACAATGGTTACTAAGTGTTTGATGGCATTGTCATAATGATAAAACCAAAATGTTACACGTTTCAACCCGCCCTCTCTTAGTTGCGAATGTTGTAGCAGTATTTATAAAAACAAACATCACGATTTCGACCTAATGAAACATTGAATTCTCTTGAAATAAAAAACTTCGGTTGTCTCATCAGACTGCAGTGACCAAACTGCAAAGATATTGAAAATACGTATTTGTTAACCCTTCCGTAACCTCGAATTCTATTCTAATTGACGCATACATGCGATTTGTATAATATGCATTTTTGGGTTATTCTGGGCAACAGATAGACTAGATCAAACCAGTAACACCCAGTTCAAATTACCATTAAACATGCGTCCATCTTTTAATTTATTGACGCAACATAAGATTTGTTCACTGTTAGTCAAAGATGGGTGACATGTCAGCTACTAATTTTTACATGATCGTGTCGGCACCTCTTCGACAACGTTGACTACTCATAGACAGCGTTGATAATTCTGAGACAATGTCGACTAGCCATAGACAACATCGAATACTCGTAAACACTGTCGATAACTACTTGCAATTCATGCCAGTAGTGATTGAATGATCCACATACTTTGTACTTCAGTTTCCGCAGATTTTAGTTTTTTTTTTTTTTTTTGTTTTTACGCCACACCGAAGTAACTAACCTATATTGGCATTTCTATATCTATGCATGCTATATCCATGCTTTTTAGCCATATTCATGTACCAATGCCTGGATATGTTTCCCTCCCAAGCCATCGTGAAGGCATGCTTGATCTAGACGATAATAATGCATCTAGTTTACTATCATATTTTTTGATTGCATGACACGGATACAAAAGTACGTGAAGCTCCAAATCACATTGTAGCTCACAGGTACAGTTTTATCAGCCAACCATGTAATATTTGACGTCCCTTAAGCTAGCACAGCCCATACAGCAGAACATTACAAGATAGTATGGATAATTATAGGCTAATTAAATGCCGCATTAAAAAATGTTGGGCTCCACCCCTTCCAACTAAAACGCGGGTTCTGCTAGCTTTAGAAAAAGTTAGCAGAACCCATATTAAAAATTGATTTAAAAACAATTGGAAAATAAAAGGTTAATTTTAGGCTAATTAAATGCACTATTTAAATTTTTTTATTCTGCTCGATTTAGGAAATGCAAAAGGCTTTATCATTTCCAAGCTAGGAGAACCCAAATCGAAAATCGGGCCAAAACTGAAATTAGAATGCAAAACAAGATTTATTGATGAGCAAATAATTTGAGCCTAACTATGGGCTAATCAAATGCTTCACTAAAAAATTTTGGGCTCCACCCGTTTTTGACCAGACTTCAGGTTATTTAATCTAAAGCCAGCCGAACCCAAATCGAAAATCGGACCAAAACCGAAATTAGAACACAAAACAAGATCTATTGATAAGCAAATAATTTTAGCCTCACTATAGGCTATTCAAACGCCCCATTAAAAAATTTTGGGCTCAACCCATTTATGACCAGACTTCAGGTCATTTAATCTAAAGCCAGCAGAACCCAAATCGAAAATTGGACCAAAATTGAAATTAGAACGCAAAACAAGATCTATTGATAAGCAAATAATTTTAGGCTTAGATTAGATTAAATGACCTGAAGTCTGGTCAAAAACGGGTGGAGCCCAAAATTTTTTAATGGAACATTTGAATAGCCCATAGTGAGCCTAAAATTATTCGCTTATCAATAGATCTTGTTTTGCATTCTAATTTCAGTTTTGGTCCGATTTTCGATTTGGGTTCTGCTGGCTTTAGATTAAATGACCTGAAGTCTGGTCAAAAACGGGTGGAGCCCAAAATTTTTTAGTGAAGCATTTGATTAGCCCATAGTTAGGCTCAAATTATTTGCTCATCAATAAATCTTGTTTTGCGTTCTAATTTCAGTTTTGGCCCGATTTTCGATTTGGGTTCTCCTAGCTTCGAAATGATAAAGCCTTTTGCATTTCCTAGATCGAGCAGAATAAAAAAATTTAAATAGGGCATTTAATTAGCCTAAAATTAACCTTTAATTTTCCAATTGTTTTTAAATCAATTTTTAATATGGGTTCTGCTAACTTTTTCTAAAGCTAGCAGAACCCGCGTTTTAGTTGGAAGGGGTGGAGCCCAACATTTTTTAATGCGGCATTTAATTAGCCTATAATTATCCATACTATCTTGTGATGTTCTGCTGTATGGGTTCTGCTAGCTTAAGGGACGTCAGTAATCTCATTTTGGAATTCCACGGTTTTCTTATTTTGTCCAGTAGTATTTGATTGTGCAATTTTGTGCGTCTAACGGTAAAATTTCTGCATAACGTATTTTGACATACAATGTAGGATTTTTGACGTGATTATTTCACCAGAAATCCCATAGATCCGTTTAAACATTGAAGTGTAGATTTATGTTTTCTCTATAGAGTTGGTCCTAGAATAGCCATATCTCACCATATAGATTATGTACAGGATCTGTTGAAGTATAGATTAACTACGTTAGACAAAAATCGTAGTTTTTTAGTCAAACTGTGTAAACTAGAAGTATATAACCTTAGAAGACGAACCTTTACTATGCAAAATCCTTTTCAGCCATAGGGTTGACATTATGAAACCTTTAATTTAACCCTATTTTCACAAGTTAAATTTTACAAATACATATTATGGGTGAATTCTGTAAATCCAAGCTTTTTTTAACGAAATCAATTAAACTGGCTAAACTGAACATACCTACCCAAAAATCCATAAACCAAATATACCCTACAGACCCACCCGTGAGCATTTTTAAGTAATGTAGAATTCTTGTGATTTCGTTATTTACTAATGTAGATACATTAGGTCATTTAGTTGCGGATATTATCAAGAAAAATTTGGAGAGACATTAAAAAGAACGCAAGATCAATTTTGACGACAGTCTTAAAGGAAATTAGATATTTAATCGTTCACACTAATAACTTTAAAAAGATCCCTAATAGCATTATGGAATATTAATATATTTATTTTGTACTTAAAGTTACATTAATTATTTTTAACTATGCCTGAGTTTTAATCTGTTTTGAAGCACCCCTTTTTTTTTATTTCGGTCACTTATTGAAATTTTGTTTAATACTGAAAAGTTCCTTCGATTATTTTTGGTAAAATATATATCGAAAAAATGACAAAAAACTCGAATAACTGCTAATTTTGCCAGAATCCAGCAATATTTCAGTAACTTTACCAGAATTTTGCTGGATTTTAGGTAGAATAAACACTCAACTCACTACATTCACTCGAATTATCGTAAAATTCTAGTAAATAAGTAAAAGATTAAATTTCTTCTGGAATACTACTAGAATTCAGGTAGGTATTATTGTTATAAGAGAAATGAGAGAGGTAACATGAGATGCTTTATAATAAAGTGAGAACGTTATGAGTTGCCAGCTTTATTGGAAGTTTTTCTTTTTTAGAACATTCCAGCAAATTTCGAATTTCACTAGATTTTTATTGGAATTCTAGTAATGATTTTTTATTATTTTAATTATGGATATACATTTAATAGAATTCCCGTAAAATTTAATAAAAATCATATTTGATTCAAAATAATATGGCGGTATTAGATTTTACTAGAATTGAAAATAAACTTTTAATGGAATTCTAGTAACAAAATTAACGTGGTTTCTATAGAAATTAACTTGGCGGCACTCCATTTTAAAACTAAAGAAGAATGATCTGGTAATTTTCTATTACTTTTTTACCAGGTAACCCCTAGAGTTCCAGTAAAATAAACCCTAGAATTGGAAACTAACTAGAACTTATTAAAATTCTGGTTTTGATTTTGTTTTGACTGGAAATCTAGAACATTCATTTTAAAATATAACTAGAAAGCAAAATTTTCCTTTGTTTTACTAAAATTTTACTGAATTTTAACTGGAATCCGTAAAACCAAACAATCTAGTGGTCTCGTCCTTTTTCGAGATTTTGTATATCTACCGTATTTTAAGAAATTTTACTAGTAATCTGCAATTTTTTCGACCATAATTAATCTACATCAATGGATTATGTAAGTAACGCACTTAAATGGTGAGATATGACCGTTCTAGGACCAATTCTCTTCAGGAAAACTAAATTGTTTTGTATAATGCACATTTTAGCACAATTAAACTAAAGTAAAACATATACTTCAATGTTTGAGCCAATCTATTGGATTTTTGGTGAGATAATCACGTCGAAAATTCCACAGTATCTCCCAAAATACGTTATACACAAATTTTACGTTTAGACGCACAAAACTGCACAATATGTATCAAACACTATACACGACAAAATAAGAAAACGGTGGGATTTCCAAAATGGGATTTCTAGCGTGATTGATACGATTTTTCTAGCGTAAATTATTTCGCATCATGCTAAACAAGTTTTTAGGTAGAATTGGACCACCCAAACATGGAACCGTTTAATCCTAATTCGGCTATAACCAAATCTACTGAATAAGTTGAGGAGTTTGATTGTTTTTATAAAGTTTAGTAGAACGACATTCGTTCACGATACAATCGTTCTAAATAATATTATATTGCCCAGTAAACCATAAAAGAATTTCCTTTCCGTGGTTGTTAAAAATTAATTAGGTATTAACGTAAAGCTCATTTTTCATCAACAGTTTATTTTATAATTCTTTCCTATTAACCTTTAAGTATTTCGTGATCCAAAAATAACTGTATACCTGTCTACCTTAACTATTTCTTAGTTTGAATACCGTTAAATAAAACTTTAATTAGTATAAGCCAAGTAATTTCTATTTTTTTAATTTAAACACGAAAGCTTTATAAATTATGACATGCTATATTCATTTGATTTTTATAACTTTCAACACTTGGCAGCAACTTTTTCTATTTATAGAAGATGGAAATATGCTTTATTGGATACGTTAAACATTTAATGTTTATGTTTGTATTTTCAGCGTTTGTATTGCAGCGGAAATTAACTTTAGTGCGAGTAACTATTATTTTAGGTATCCGATCATTTCATCGTAAACATTTAATCGTATACAACATCATCATAAAACGGGTAAGGAGATTTAACAGTTTAATCGTATTAACATTTACACTGGCGTACGCCAGTTACTCTATCGCACTGAACATTTGTCTTTTGGGCACAATGCTAAAGTTGGATAGTACAGGTCCATACTGGTTCTAGCATTTGCCTGTACAGAAGCGATTTGTTATAATGTTGTGTGCCAGTACATTTTGTTATATTTGATCTGTATCTCTTATTTTTTCTTCTTGGTGTAACCTTTCCATTTTACTTATGATTGGTGGCCCTCAAGGCCAAGGTATGTAGTCGTATTTGGATATGAAATTTGGTTTGAACTAAAAGCCACAGGAATCCATATTTTGGTTGGAAAGTTTACACGTACTGATTTGGTTTCATTTAATAAGATGATCCATCTTTTAGTCCAGGCACTCACTGCGTTAACTGTATTTTGAAGTTTTTGTTGCTGATATTTATTTTCCAATCGCTAGGATAGCTCTAATCGTTTGCAGGTATCGCTACTTCAATGATCACCACTAACCACCTTCAATAATCGGTAAATCTTTTTTATAAATAATGAGCAGAATTATTCGAAGTACGTTACCCTGTATGGTATTGAAATATTAAAGCCTGCAATTAAAGCCTGCAAAACGACACTTGTCAATATCTTACAATTTCTAGGAAAAGCCGTGACAAGTTTGCCAGTCGGTGAAAATTTTGAAACATGAATTTTCTTTGAATCATTTTTTTTACAAATACCGTTCATTAACTATTTGAATGTTTCAAAAGCTGTGCTTTTGTCACGTTTATTAGTATCGCGTGACGCAACATTTTATCGCTACAAAAATAAAAGGCTCTTATTAAGATTCCGACCAATTAAACTAAAACTGATAAATTATTCAACAAAAAATGTACAAGTCACGGTCTGTCTTACAAATAAAAGCCATAACAACGGTCCAACGCCTAACGAAAATAATTTTGTAATAAAATACCGAAAAGCTTAAGGACAATATCACATAACGAATTTCTATTTTCAACATTATTTTCAATATTATTGAACTAATTCTGTTATTACCTGGCATATTGTTGTAATGATGCGTGTTTGAAAATAAGTTGGGTACAAAATATTTTTAACGAAATAATAATCGAATTTATCTTGAAATTTTCTAAGAATTTTGTCTGTTTTTTGACTTATATAATCTGGTTGCGAAAATAAAATAAGGTGTTCGTTAACTCTTAGATAAATAATCTAAAAAAAATATCTGTAATTTTATCTTATGTAAAATAACCGTTCAAGATTTGTTTTTTTTTACAAGATTAAATTTAGGTCGGTCAACTTGGATTACTTGTCTGGTAAACAACTATTTAAAGTTCAAGTTTTAGCAATAATAATAAAAGGACTAAAGTGCAGTCTAGTGGATTTTATTAGGAAATCGGATTATGCGAATTTTGTATATTATACAAACCGCATTCAAATGTTTAGGATTTAAGACACACTTCACTATTTTGACCAGTATAATGAAATTTGACCTTAAAATCGTGCCGTCACGCCAGCCGGAATCATATCAGCCAGAACCAAACAACTATATGGCACTAGTAGCACGAAGCATTGTGCATTATTGTGCACCAAATGCTTTTTCAGCCGGAACCTTATAATTCGAATTACTCATTGCATAATCATATAATCATAATAATTAATTTCATTTTTATGTTAAACATTTTTTTAAAATTCCTTTTATTTATTTTGCCGATGTATATAAGTTATGGCTCTATTCCATGGAAATAAACTGCTGTCAGCAAAAATAAAAGCGAGAAAAACATATAGATATTACTGGTTGTGTACGAAACAAAACATGTTGTCAGTAAAATTTTGCTGAGAGGGGAAGTGTGATAGGGGAAGTTTGCTGCTATAATGCTGCCATAAAAAATGTAAATTGGAGTATTTTTTATGGCAGCATTTTTCACACAACTACAAAACATGTGTGTAAAGATAAGAAATTTTTCTCACACTCATATAAAATAAGTTGTTCGCCATTTTTATACTCAAATGTCGATTTATTTTTTTTTTTTTGGGCTGAAATTTATTAACGTTAGTGGTTTTTTGTGGTGTATATATTAAAATTCGAATTGTACGAAAATGTACAAATTAAATATTTTATGAAATTTTTATGTTATTCCAAAATGTAAAACCATAAAATTTTACTATAAAATGAAATAAAAAATATTTCTGTTCTTTGTCACTCTCATGAAATTTAAAAAAATTTTTTTTTTGCGTATTATCAGCAAAAAAACTGCTGTCAGCAAATGTTATCCATGGAATTAAAGCTTTATCGATAATTGATGGGATTTCTACGATTGGCTGTTGGATGATTTGGTGAATCCGAATTGCTCGGTCCACTTAGTTTATCTTTCTTATTAATATTTCTTATGATCATTATTCAATATTTCAATAAACTGGATCCGTTAGTCACTGTGAAGGAGAAGTAGTCTCTTTTGGTTTCTTTAATTCTTAATATATATAGAAGTTTAAATTTTTTTTAGAAGCAACTTGAACGGAGAGAACTTGAAAAAATTATTTATTATAACACGTTCAATTATGCTTAAATCTGCATCACTTGGCGTAATTTCACTCCATCTATAAAATAAAATTGATTGACAAAAAAATATTTCATACTGGAAATTTATTTATTATATTTTTGTTTATTTAAACCTATCTTAAATAATTATAATTTCGTATTGGTTATTATCTATTTTTATTAATTTGTTTTGTTTAATATTCAATTTATATTTATATTTATTTAGCCCTTCTTTGTTTATTGCTTGCTACCGTAATCTAGCTGGTCTGAGGTTTAACATATATCACCTAACTATTTGCAACACTCTTTGGCATACATTACTAAATTGTAGTATTTATTGGTTGCTTGTTCCAATTTTTATCTAATCGTAAACTTGTAGATCATTTCGAATTATTAACACAAAAATTGTTTTTCCTAAATAAACGTCGAAGTACTCGTATAATTGGCTGTTTCATTAATTGTTCATTTTTTTATAAAAAAAATTCAAAATTTTCGAAAAATAAAGAAAATTTTAGTGTTATGTATAGTACTGATCTTGTCTTTATCAAAGTGATATAGTGCTTTAATTAAATTCTAACGACGATCCCAGCATGGATTACTTTAAACTGATTAGCGAAATTTTGACTAAGGACGAACTGTTAATAGAATATCAGGTACGAGGACTGCAAACCGATCAACCAGGACATCAAGAAAAGTTGTATGATGCGTTAGAGAAAGAATGGCATAATTCAAAGCTTAAGCCTAAATTATCCCATATTACCACAGAGCCGGAAGCCGAATTGACTGTTATCAATCAACAGATAGTGGCGATTGATGAGGCGTTGGAGTCTAAGGAAGATGTGTCATCGTTAAAAAGCTAAAAATTTATTGATGGTTAGAATATTCCACTGAGAAGCCAGAGCCGAAAGATTATCTAATTCCTTTCAGGGGTTGGGCGGCTTGACTATAGCGATCAATACATTAAACCGATTCGCCAGATACTTAGTCCGTGATATTAAAAGGAAGGAAGCTGATGCAAAGGAGAAAATACGAAACAATTCCGATATCCCATCAACATCAGAAGCAGCCCAACAAGGTAACGCAGCGACAGGTACTAAAAGCAAATCCAATCAAGACAATGTCAACCGAGAATTAGAACGAAAATTTTCAGATCAAATTGAGCAATTAACCAAGAATCTAGTCGAGAAAATGAACGCATCATCTAGACGAATTCCTAAGATTACACAGTCATCACATACGTCGCATAATAGAAGTAACAATTGTAATTCCAGTACTGAAAGTGATGATAACCACACGTCAGATAGTACCTCGTCCAATATATCTCGGAGAACTACACGCCCTAGAGAAATTTCACACCATAGATTCCATAGAAATCCAGATATAACGAAGTGGAGAACTTCTTTCTCAGGAGGCAATGAAAAGATCATGGATGATGAAAATGTTCACGATTTTATAATGAAGATAGAATAGCATGCCAAACAGGACAAAATACTTCAAGACGACCTTGTTAGCTTGACGAAGCATTTTGTCACTTGAAAAGCTGAAAAAATGGTATTACGTGTATACCAGAAAAACTAGACGCGCAACGTGGAACCAATTAAAACAACCATTTCTCGAAAGAGCAGCGCTGAAGGAGACCGAGCCATGCGGAAATACATATGTCACCGTACCCAACTCACTAAGGAGTCGTTCAATGACTTTGTACTAGAGATTGAAACCGTGAAATGCTGCCTCCCGAAACTTCTACCTGATGATGAAATTTTGAAACTGTTGATCGACAACATGATCCCAGCTCTAAAGAATGCTAACAACTGCTAACATGGAATTTTATACTATCGAAAGTTTACGAAAAGTTTGCTATAACTTAGAGAGATTCTTCGGAATTTGATCCACGTCAACTAATAGATACGTGCGTCCAACGAAACTCAGCGGTTCAGCATTTTGTGAAATCTGAAAGTACAGAAAGGCGATTTAAACGCAGACCAGACTTCAGGTCATTTAATTGACCAGACTTCAGGTCATTTAATCTAAAGCCAGCAGAACCCAAATCGAAAATCGGACCAAAACCGAAATTAGAACGCAAAACAAGATCTATAGATAAGCGAATAATTTTAGGCTCACTATGGGCTATTCAAATGCTCCATTAAAAAATTTTGAGCTCCACCCGTTTTTGACCAGACTTCAGGTCATTTAATCTATAGCCAGCAGAACCCAAATCGAAAATCGGACCAAAACTGAAATTAGAATGCAAAACAAGATCTATCAATAAGCAAATAATTTTAGGCTCACTATAGGCTATTCAAATATGTACCTCATTGAAAAAATTTGGGCTCCACCCGTTTTTGACCAGACTTCAGGTCATTTAATCTAAAGCCAGCAGAACCCAAATCGAAAATCGGACCAAAACCGAAATTAGAATGCAAAACAAGATCTATTGATAAGCAAATAATTTTAGGCTCACTATGGGCAAATCAAGTGCCCCATTAAAAACTTTTGGGCTCCACCCGTTTTTGATCAGACTTCAGGTCATTTAATGTAAAGCCAGCAAAACACAAATCGAAAATCGGACCAAAACTGAAATTAGAATGCAAAACAAGATCTATTGATAAGCAAATAATTTTAGGCTCACTATGGGCTATTCAAATGCTCCATTAAACAATTTTGGGCTCCACCCGTTTTTGACCAGACTTCAGGTCATTTAATCTAAAGCCAGCAGAACCCAAATCGAAAATCGAACCAAAACCGAAATTAGAATGCAAAATAAGATCTATTGATAAGCAAATAATTTTAGGCTCACTATGGGCTATTCAAATGTTCCATTAAACAATTTTGGGCTCCACCCGTTTTTGACCAGACTTCAGGTCATTTAATCTAAAGCCAGCAGAACCCAAATCGAAAATCGAACCAAAACCGAAATTAGAATGCAAAACAAGATCTATTGATAAGCAAATAATTTTAGGCTCACTATGGGCTAATCAAATGTTCCATTAAAAACATTTGGGCTCCACCCGTTTTTGATCAGACTTCAGGTCATTTAATCTAAAGCCAGCAGAACCCAAATCGAAAATCGGACCAAAACCGAAATTAGAACGCAAAACAAGATCTATAGATAAGCGAATAATTTTAGGCTCACTATGGGCTATTCAAATGCTCCATTAAACAATTTTGGGCTCCACCCGTTTTTGACCAGACTTCAGGTCATTTAATCTAAAGCCAGCAGAACCCAAATCGAAAATCGGACCAAAACCGAAATTAGAACGCAAAACAAGATCTATAGATAAGCGAATAATTTTAGGCTCACTATGGGCTATTCAAATGCTCCATTAAAAAATTTTGAGCTCCACCCGTTTTTGACCAGACTTCAGGTCATTTAATCTAAAGCCAGCAGAACCCAAATCGAAAATCGGACCAAAACTGAAACTAGAATGCAAAACAAGATCTATCAATAAGCAAATAATTTTAGGCTCACTATAGGCTATTCAAATATGTACCTCATTGAAAAAATTTGGGCTCCACCTGTTTTTGACCAGACTTCAGGTCATTTAATCTAAAGCCAGCAGAACCCAAATCGAAAATCGGACCAAAACCGAAATTAGAATGCAAAACAAGATCTATTGATAAGCAAATAATTTTAGGCTCACTATGGGCAAATCAAGTGCCCCATTAAAAACTTTTGGGCTCCACCCGTTTTTGATCAGACTTCAGGTCATTTAATCTAAAGCCAGCAAAACACAAATCGAAAATCGGACCAAAACTGAAATTAGAATGCAAAACAAGATCTATTGATAAGCGAATAATTTTAGGCTCACTATGGGCTATTCAAATGCTCCATTAAACAATTTTGGGCTCCACCCGTTTTTGACCAGACTTCAGGTCATTTAATCTAAAGCCAGCAGAACCCAAATCGAAAATCGAACCAAAACCGAAATTAGAATGCAAAACAAGATCTATTGATAAGCAAATAATTTTAAGATCACTATGGGCTAATCAAATGCCCCATTAAAAACTTTTGGGCTCCACCCGTTTTTGATCAGACTTCAGGTCATTTAATCTAAAGCCAGCAGAACACAAATCGAAAATCGGACCAAAAATGAAATTAGAATGCAAAACAAGATCTATTGATAAGCGAATAATTTTAGGCTCACTATGGGCTATTCAAATGCTCCATTAAATAATTTTGGGCTCCACCCGTTTTTGACCAGACTTCAGGTCATTTAATCTAAAGCCAGCAGAACCCAAATCGAAAATCGGACCAAAACTGAAATTAGAATGCAAAACAAGATCTATTGATAAGCGAATAATTTTAGGCTCACTATGGGCTATTCAAATGTTCCATTAAAAAATTTTGGGCTCCACCCGTTTTTGACCAGACTTCAGGTCATTTAATCTAAAGCCAGCAGAACCCAAATCGAAAATCGGACCAAAACCGAAATTAGAATGCAAAACAAGATATATTGATAAGCACATAATTTTAGGCTCACTATAGGCTAATCAAATGCCCCGTTAAAAGCTTTTGGGCTCCACCCGTTTTTGATCAGACTTCAGGTCATTTAATCTAAAGCCAGCAGAACCCAAATCGAAAATCGGACCAAAACTGAAATTAGAATGCAAAACAAGATCTATCAATAATCAAATAATTTTAGGCTCACTATAGGCTAATCAAATGCCCCATTAAAAACTTTTGGGCTCCACCCGTTTTTGACCAGACTTTAGGTCATTTAATCTAAAGCCAGCAGAACCCAAATCGAAAATCGGACCAAAACCGAAATTAGAATGCAAAACAAGATCAATTTGGTTTCTTTAACGCCGCATATCTGCCAAGAAATCCAAGAGTGTACAATACCGCGATAATCAAAGAAAACATTCAACAATTTAACTGACTTTTGTCCGACTTGGACGTGCTTTTTTCAGTTTTGGCTCAGTCGTTAGGCACCATTTCGAAGCTGTTGACTGGCTTTAGATTAAATGACCTGAAGTCTGGACAAAAACGGATGGAGCCCAAAATGTTTTAATGGGGCATTTAAATAGCCCATAGTGAGCCTAAACTTATTCGCTTATCAATAGATCTTGTTTTGCATTCTAATTTCGGTTTTGGTCCGATTTTCGATTTGGGTTTTGCTAGCTTTGAAATGATAAAGCCTTTTGCATTTTCTAGATCGAGCAGAATAAAAAAATTTAAATAGGGCATTTAATTAGCCGAAAATTAACCTTTAATTTTCCAATTGTTTTTAAATCATTTTTTGATATGGGTTCTGCTAACTTTTTCTAAAGCTAGCAGAACCCGCGTTTTAATTGGAAGGGGTGGAGCCCAAAATTTTTTAATGCGGCATTTAATTAGCCTATAATTAGCCTATAATTATCCGTACTATCTTGTGATGTTCTGCTATATGGGTTCTGCTAGCTTAAGGGACGTGATTTCTGGCGTGATTAACACAAAAAATCGAAAAAATAAATTTTTTTTAATTCAAAATAAACGCGCATCCCCAATAGAAAACTTATGATTTTTACCTTACAGAACAGTATAGAAAATATTTTGACAAAAAAAAATGTTTGTTCTTTAAGTTTGTGGTTTCCTTAAGAAAAGAGTAAAAGGCAAAAGTCATAAGGATAAGTGGTTTTTCTCGTTCAACATGGACAATTTCACAATGCACTTCAACTGACAGAATTGTTAAAAAATTATCACGCCACCCTATTGAGTGAATCAACAAAAAATATGAGTAAAATCTGTAACATATCACAAAAATTGATTTATGTGTCAGAGTTTTCGCACACAATAAGACAAAGAAATGCACCAAGTGAAGAAAACATTGCTGCCGCAAAAGAGAGTGTACGAGAGCATTTGAAATTTATCAATTCCACGACGTTCACAACAATTAGGACTGTCATGTGGCACAACATGGCGTATTTTATGTAATGACTTACGTGGTTTAGAGGCATATAAGATCCAACTAGTCCAAAAACTGAAGCGATTGGACCATCATAAGCGTCGTTTATTTGCTGATTTTGTCTTAAACAAATTGGAGAATGGTGGACATTTTTACAGGAAAATGTTGTTCAGTATAATGAGGCTCATTTCTGGTTAAACGGCCGTGTCTACAAAGAAAGATGGAAAAGCGAGAACAATCCAGAAGTCATTCATCAAAGTCCTTTGTATTAACATAAATTAACTGTATGGTGTGCTTTTCATGCTGGTGGTGTCATCGGTACTTATATTTTTTCTGAAACGAGCAAGGACAGCATTTCAGCATTTCCTGTATTAATGATATCCTTAATTAACCATGTCAATTTACTTAAACCAAGTTTAATCAGACCCGTATTAAATCTTAAAACATTATGAAATAAACGAAGATGATAACATTATCAAATATGAAACTGTTTTGACCATTATGGCGTGTACAATTCATTTCGACCTTGGAAATATATAAATGTTGCAATGGGAATATTCGGTTAGACATATATGCAAGGGTCAATATGGTTTATATTGCCTTTACTTACCGAACATGATAAATCATATTCCATTATAGCCAAAACCAATGCATGATAAATCTATATCATTACTCGAACTGGACACAGCTCACGACAGAGATATACAATTCTGGATGCAGAGTTCACAAAGTTAAAGTTTCGAGATTTACATTTTCTTTTCACCTTTTCTTCATTACCAGCAGATGTTTTTTACTAATTTTGGGGAATAAAATATTAAAAGTGATCCTTAAAACGATAAATTTAATGATTTCCGATATAAAGGAACTCGGTATATGAAATTCAACAATACTCCGTCTTCCCGCCAGTTTTTAATAAATTGCGATGAAATTTAGAAAGTAGTTTTGGTTAGGGATTTTAAAGTGAATTTTGGACAAAATTCTAGGATCGGTTCATGCTGGACTAATAAACTTGGCCATTTCATAACCAATCCTTATGAAATTTGGGACTTTAAATTGAAATATAAAATTTAGATTAAAATATGGTATCTGTGCATTCCACAAATACAAATAATTGTAAAATTTGTTTCGCAAATAGGTAATACGGACAAATTTTTCACTATGATTTTTTGATTTTCTAAGCTCAAGTAAGTTCTTCATGAAGTTTCTGATTTCCATGTAGTCTCTGTAGTATGACATTAGCTATTAGAAAAACAACCGAAAGTATTCGTTACTTGTGGGAGCTTTGGAGATACATATTTTGATATGGAATAAAATATCATTGCAATGGTGATCAGTAATCTTACGATTAATCACTAAAGGAAGAAACATGAAAGGTCTTTTGATCTTAGCGTAACAAGAAAAGGATCAATTAATGTTGTATGCAATATTAAAATACAGTGCAGATACAGTTGTATTCCGAGTAAAATACTCGAGGCACTAGTCCAGTTCTTTTTAAACTACAGTAATTATTTAGGTCGACGCAAATTTCTGCTAATACTAAAGCCTGTATTGCCTAAATTGTAAATTTTGGTTAAATTGATATAATACATAATACGAATTTTACTTATAACTTTCCCGTTTAATTTCGACAATTTTATGGGCAGCTGCTCAGTTATCTTTATATAAATGTTAGACGCCAATTATAGTTGTTATAGGCCTGAGGGTCCACTGTCTAGATATACTAATGGTTATATTTCGAAAACTCCGAGATTTGATTAAATTTATATGATAAATTCACTCAATATGACGGAAACACCTTTGTTAGTTATGTAACGCAGTGTACATACATTCCGTTATTTTGACACTAATTTCGTACCGAATCGAATTTTCTAAGTAACCGAGTTACTTAAAAGAAACAAAATTGGTGCCACAGTATATCAGTGGACCAGCACTGGGTATAATTTCCGATGTATTAGGTCCACAAAGTAGGTAATTTTGCAACGCATTGGAATACCAGTGATTTGTGTTAAAACAACAACACCAAGCAAATTACAACAAGTGTCAAGTAAAAAATTAATAATGAATAATCTGTTCGAAAAACGAAATTATTTCTGAACCTCATAACGGCCGTAATACTTCAGTAAATAATCTTGCCTGACTAGCCCGACGGAGAGAATTCGAACAGCTGCTGTCGCGTTATAACAACCACAAAGCTATTTTATTTAAAACGCAACTCAAATATTAAATTAAATTTTCTAAATTCACTAAACATCAAAACAGTGAAGTTATTAATTTGAAATCTTGAAATTTGAAGCAAATATGTATACCACAGCGTATCTCTTTGCCAGTACTTGCGGATATGGTGAAAATCGGTACCAATAAATTTTTTGCTTACCGTGAAATTTAACATAATTGTTCGTCACACGTTATATATCACTAAAACTAGCACTACACTAATTCAAAATACGTAATTTTCTGACCAAAATATAAACACCCCACTTCCTATAACACTTTACTCACAATCACAACACAAATTTATCAAACGAACAAACGAATTTTAAAATAGACCCGACGCACTTGAATTTTCATACATCACTAAATACTAAAATTATTGATTTTAGTTACTTCCAATATTTTTCCCGTTATCGCGTTTGAATAGTAAACAAGATTATGGCAAATGTATTGGTACATGAGAAACTGGAAATTTAATTTTTAAATCATTGGTATTGTAAATGATTGTACAGTTAATACAAGTGCAGAGAAGTACTAAAAAATATTTCGACAGATATTACATGCTCTCGAGCCAAATTAGCATGTTTCATGAATCCATTGAGCTCGTTAATTGTGGCAAGAATTTTAATAAATTTAAGTGCGGAGGCCGAGTCAATATCTCAGCCCTCCACCACTATAAAAACAGAGTATTTTGAATAAATTTTTATTGTGGAACTAGGAGCTTTTTATATGAACTTTCAATTTAAGATAACTTCGATTTTTCTGCTCATCCTTAAACCACAAATAATCTTCAACAATGGTTGTATTCCAGTGGCGCCGAATTTTTTTAACTTTACTCTTTTTACAATTTTGTTTTAAGTATCTTTTTAATTGATTTTTTTTTTTTTTGTAAACCAAGTTATTAACATCCTCATAAAAATGTTCTGGATATCTAGATAGATGGATGTGTCTGTACCAGTGATATCTCAAGAATGACTTACGCGATTCGAATTTTTTTCGCCAATCTTCTTTTATTTTTAATTCAGAGAATTGAAAGGCTTTTCTGATCTCTACCTCAAGGAAGTAGAGTACCTGTCAAAGGTACTAGGTAGGTGTAAATACCACATGCATTACATTACATTCCCAAAATACCACATGCATTACATTTTTCTCAAATGCTAGTGTAGAATATTGTTTGAAAGGCCTTGGATCGGACATCGACTTCGATACAACTTAAGTAGTAAATTCCCCGGTTTAGTGTTGGTAGTTAATTTTTCGTTTATTATAGAACATATACTTATCCTATATGAGATTGTCTCGAAAAATGACTTAAACTTTTTTATCTACCTTTCGGTATGGAAGCAGTTATAACTTTTTACACCGATATTTTGTAATCAGCACTTTAGTGCAGAACTAGGGTCGTTTTGGTGCTAGTCTCTAGTTATTCAATTATCATAATAATTTCTACGTGACATATGTATATTATGGAAAACGTCTTGAGGAATCTCATAATTTTTAGAAATACGACAGTATTCAAAACTACCGATGAAGCGCTGTAACCAATAAAATTTGCATTATTTCATATGAAAGGTATTGGAAAAGGCGACAGTTTTGCTGTTAACGCTTTTTTTATAAATTACAGAATGTATAAGTGTGACGTGTCAATGAGAGGGTCTTGAAAAATGTTCCACATTTAACTATAAGGCATATTCGTACTCCAAAATACAATTGTGGCGCTCATTACAAATACAGTTTTTCTAATTCTGATATGATCAAGTGGCATATCGTTTCCAAGATTTTCGACAAAAGAAAATATTTGATAAGCAATTTTTTCACAAATTCTTCGTTTTTTCACAAATTATTCCTTTTGTAATTTAAACGTATTCATATCATTGTAAATATTTTGAAAATTATCACAAAATAAGTTGAATAACACTTAAAATTATGTATCATGAAAACTATTAAACTGATCTAATTGTTTGTGTATTAAGAGTAATTTGGGACCAATTTACTTAAAAAAATTTTTTTACTTGAAATTTGCGGAGTTTCCCAATTTTCAGGGAAATTTTTCTAGTTTGTTAATTTTTAGATCAAAGTTTTCGCGAGGTTTCATCCTTAAGCACTTTTGATTATTTAATTTATTCAAAATGAAAATTAATGTAATTTTATGTATAGTATGTTGATTAGTTTTGTTAGCTGGGAATCAGTAAAAACCAATCTTTAATTTTTTTTAGTTATAACACCGCTGAAAATCGACGCAGAGCAAACAAAAATATTTTCGTTCAACTTGAAAATTTTTGAAACAACTGTAAAATAAAATTTTTAAGCTGCTACCCATTAGCACCCTATTGGCATGCAAAATGACGTCGAATTTCATAGACCAAAAACGATAAAATTTTATAAAATTTCAAAATCACGCAAGTGTAGCGCATCGATTCGCGCACAATGACAATATAAAATTTTATAGAATTTTCGATTTTTAATATAGAATTAATTGTACAGTCGTTGTGCCCGACAACTATATATTTACCATTTGCAGAAGACAAAATTTGGTAATTTTTCTTCGAAAATATGATAATTCTGAAAAAATTTTAAGTCACTTTGCTTAAAATCATATGCAACAAGCTGAAATAATCACCACTAATTTGGAAACTAAGAGCATCGTCACTATCGTGAAAGTTTCTTCAGTATATTTTTTATTTTCCCCGATCACGATCAATATGTAATGTAAGTTTATGTAAATTCATTCATTTAATATCCGGACTTGTATTATCCTTCAGATTCCGTTTATTAGCCAGTACAGTAGTACACGAAAACATTACAGGTTTTGGTTGCTTTATCATGTTACATCATTATTTTGGTTACCGTAATTTTTCACGTACACGGAGAATGCTCACTTATCACTCCCTAAATTAACCTACACCGATACCACCATTTAATTTCTTTCTAGTTAATCCTGTAACATTTGTTAATTTGTAATATTGATGCAAACCAGGTACCGCTGCAGTCTGTCGACAAGGAATAAGGAAAATAAAATCACCCTAAAACAAATTCTGAACTCGTCCGAGAGAATCACCAACTGTTTACCAATTGACGATTGCTTTTCTAGTCCTATCAACGAAGTTATATTGGATGAACCATGCAAGTCTATAATAGGTATTCGGTCATATTTTAACATTTGTTAGGATTATAAGCCGATTAATATGCTTGACAGATCTATGTTCCGTTTAAAAATATAACAATACTCGAATATAAAGTTCTAGTTGTTAACAATGCGGTCTGTTCATTTGATTTAAATTGTACTAAAACAGCCAAAAACTTACAAAAAAAATAATAATTTTTCTCGATCACTCCATTTTCCGGTGTTTCTTCCATAAATTGAAAGATTTCCGGTCCGTAGTTTCTTGCAAATATTTTGAAATTTTACCATTTACAAGAAAAATAATTATAAACTAAAACATTCAAATTAAGCGCCGGTCTAGATCAAATTTCCAGAATTAAAGCGGAAATTACTTTTCTTGCCAGAAAACCGATTTTCAACAATAATTCGGCGATTAAGTTTCAAATTAAATTTAAAATTTATTTAGATTATTTTTGTTAATTTTATCCAATAGACGAATTTTTTATTTAATTTTTTTTTATTCTTAACTATGCAATCTTTTGGGGCTCAAGGCTTACCCTGCTCTTCCTCGGTTATGCTTTGCACGTCCTTACTTTACGCCTACCGGCCAACTCGATTTAAGACCATCTGAACAATGCAAGCTCCATGGGTCTTGCACACCGACAGGGGACATAAATGTGTTACATTTCACCACAGATCGTAATCTGTTGATGGAATTTCACTTTGCATTCTGCCACTATCGGGATTCGAACCCAGTACCTCCCGATCCAAACGCCAAAGCTTTAACCACTGTGTCATTTGGTCGATAGACGAGTTTTGATGAGAAAAACTTATTTGATCAAAATTCGGCATCTCTATAAGAGTCTATAGGTGGATTGATTGACTAATCAAGATCAAACTTTTTATTAAAGCTTTTTTCATAAATTGGGAGATCCATATCCATGCGAAATGTGGTCGACATCTGTGTGCCAGAAGTAGCATTTTTCGAAAGAGCTTTTTCAAGAACTTTTTAATTGACCTTGTTGGTCTTCTGAATTTTAAGCAGGAATAATATTTTTTATACAAGGCAGATTTATCAAAAATCTGTGTCACTTAATAAGCACATTTCACTTGACACTTATTTCTCAAAAAATTGAATTTTTGAATATTTTAATTAAAAAATTTGTCCAAAAGTTTAAAAAACCACTCGATTTCAACTTGTGAGGTCATCATTCTTCAGGAGTATATACTAATGATCACCTACGGCAAAAACAGTGTTAAAAGTTAAAACCCATGTGTTATTTTTCAAGTGTGTGGGTTGGTTTGAGTTTCCTAATGCTTCCATATGGTCGTCAGATTGGTTAATCTTAAGGAATGTGTTTCCTATGATCGTTAGAGTGTTCCCAAATTTATTTACAAACGTTCTACTTGCTCTAAAATTGGGGTCTTAGATATATTTCAAAGTCATTCTTAGTATTTTTTAAGAATTGAACATGAACTTCGGTGATTTTGGTAAACAGCTTTGACCCAAAGGAGTGTCTCTAGATTTTCAAATGGGCGACAACGTGTTTCCGTGAGATTTAAAAATACGATGTTTTCAATCAATTGAGGTCTGATTTAAACGAAATTGTAGATTATTTTAAGAACTTTTTTCAAACTGTATACAAATTTGTTGACTGTTCTAACTTTAATTCTAACTTAAATTTTGAATGTCCCGTTCAATTTGATATTCCATATGTTTCTCAATCAGAAATTATTAATGCATTGAACTCTTTCAAAAATGGTTGTGGTCTGGACGGAGTTTCATCGTATATTTTGAAATATTTAAAATATCAACTTTGCTCACCCTTGAAATTATTATTTGGAAAATCTTTAAATACTTCAGTTTTTCCACAGAGATGGAAAATATCTTCAATAACTCCAATCTATAAGGTTGGTGATTCTTCTAGTGTAGCCAATTACAGAGGTATCTCTATTTTATCATCAATCAGTCATTTTTTAACATAAAGAATTGCATTTCAACATCTCAGCACGGTTTTTGCAAAGCTAGATCTACAACAACCAATCTTATTTTGTTTCAACGTGAAATGGTTGATACCTTTGAGTCGCAGAGTCAATTTGATGTAGGTTTTGTTGATATCACAAAGCCATTTGACTCTGTTCAACACCAAATCAGCATACATAAACTCAAGTTGTTTGGACTATCTGAAAAATTCGTTAATTGAGTGGGGTCATACCTATCTGACCGTGTTCAATATGTTAAGTTAAATCGTGTCAAATCAGATAAAATAAACGTTCTTTTCGGTGTTCCTCAGGGCTTACACCTTGGCCGTCTATTATTTAAAATATTTGTAAATGGCTTGATGGATGTATTGCGTTACTCTAAGGGAGTTTTGTATGCAGATGATCTCAAACTTCTCTGCCGCATTGTTGACCCTTTGGATGCCACTAAATTACAATCTGACCTAGATTTGGTATTTTTGTATTGTAGCAGGATGTTGTAGCAGGATGGATATGTCTTTTTCAAGGAAAAAAATTCTGATAAATTTTGATTATGATATTTAACGAATTATTAGCTGAGTAACGTTTGACCCCACACTGAGTTTCATTCCGCATATTGATAAAATAATTTGAAAATCGTCATCGTTGTTGGGTTTTATACAGCGTTTCACTAATGAATTTTGATGAAAGAGGACCCTTCAAATCGTAAATTCATCAATGGTTCGGTCAAATTTAGAATATGCTGTGTGTACTCTTCAAAGCTTTTTTAAATTTTATCTCTTTAACATGGACAGACGAGTGACTTACATATTTGGATAATCTTCTTAATATACCTAGTTACATACGAGATGTTTCGTTTTAAATTTAAAGCCCTTGTCAATCGAACGTTGTTTTACTGCGGCTATATTTGTAGCTGATGTTTAGGAAGCAAGGATTGATTGTCCATTTATACTTTCGCGTTTGAATATTTATGCTCCCATAAGACAACTTAGAACAAGGTCTTTATTGATATCGGATTTTCATCGTTCCAATTACTCAGTACATGGATCAATTAATTTTATGATTACGAACTTTAACAATTTCTGTGATATTTTTGATTTCGGAATGAAGCTTGTTTCAAAAAACTGGAAGATAACTTTAAAATTTTTATGTTTGAAGTGACTTAATCTTGGTCGTGCTTTAATGAGATTTCCGTAATTTTATGCAATACAGACATAAAAATATGCATTTTAAGATTTTATGCAATCGACTTGTGATTAATTTATTTTTATTGTGTAATTTTGAGCTTTAGGAATTACATTGTAATAACCATTAGGGATTTTTTATCCTGTGGATTATAATTATTGTAAATAATTAAATAAATAAAGAGACTGTGGTACAACAAAAAGTGTATTCCAATGATAAAGTGATAAAGTGTGTGACTCGCCGTACTTTTTATATTTCGAAGCCTATAAAGTGCCAATAACAAACGGTTGTTTTGTTTTGGTATTGTGATGTCGGTGGTGATTGAGTCGGTGGTGGTTGAGGTGTGTTTTTAAACTGTAGTTAAACTGGCGCCCCTTAATCTAAAAGGATATTGGAGTCAAAGTTTACCCAAGTTACCATTTCTGTTGATACAGAAAACTGGGCGTTAAATCCAATATTCGAGATCTATGTATGTCAATGTGTGGTAAAAGAAAATCGTGTTGGCCACAAAACATGGACCCCTCAATTTTTTTTAATGGAGCTTAATTAGGCTACTATTTGCTTATAATTATTCATGTAGTTTTTTGTAATGTTCTGCTTGGTTTTACTAGCTTTAGGGCGAACTAAATAATATTCGTAACAATTTAATTTTTGGAACATGTATTATGAAAATTACCATGTACGAGTGTTATTCTCCATGAAAATTTACAAATCAAAAACTTTTTTAATTATGTAGCAAATGTTATTACCAAATTTTATATATTATTACCCATTGACTGAATATGTTCACAACAAATTTAAATTTGGAAATCGATTTAATTAATTTTCGAAAAATAAAAATTCAAATCAATATAAAGCTATCAGGCAAACTCATTATTACGATGATGCCATAATACGTTTTTACCATTAAGTTGCATTTTTAATGTTGAAAATGGTGATGAATTTTTTTTTTTATACATAATTGCTCTATGGTATAATAATGAGCTTAAAGTTTAATTAAAAACGTTAAATTATATAAAGCGCAAAATGTAACACTTTCCAAGGCATGCGCCCCCATTATATATGAAAATCATTTAATATGTCAAGCTTATTTGTGTATTATATGTATTTTGATGTTTTATAAAAATTTTGCAATAAAAAAGCTTTCAAATAATTTTCATATTTATATGAGTTCAGCACAGTCAAGCATCAATGTTCTATATACACTTGTAGTAATATGTTGAATAGTAAACTTTTCAATTTTCCCTAAATACGTATGTCGTTTCAGAACGAGAAATTTTTTATTTCTAATATGTGTTCGATACATGATATTACGAGAGAGCTTTTCTTGTTATTTTCAAAAATTTAATATTAAAACTTTTATTGTTATCATTTAATTTATGGATATTTTTGTTCGATTGATTTTTAGCACACACGAGTTAAAATGTGTATACCACCCCAGTATAGCATTAGGCGCTTTCTTGTATCTTATAATTGGGTTATTATTTTATATAATCAAAAATCCGTTGAGTGCGAACTTAATCGGCGCACCACATCTCGTACGCATTATGAAAGCTCACGGAAAACATGAGTTATCATTTTGTATAATGTACGGCATTAAGTAAACAAATGTATACTTATTATGATTATTTTGTATATGTTCGGTACATACGCACCTACCGTGTATACATATCTTAAGAAGTTTAAGCACGCATATCCTTAGGATAATTGAATGATGGAAAAATTATAATATGTACGCATACAAGGATATAGCAATCTATTTTCGTAGACGTATAAAAGCTTTGCATACAAAATTATTTTCAAGGAAGCTTCTTATTTAGAAATTTATTTTTAGCATGGTAATTTCCTCATATGTACGATGATAACTGTTGTATGTGATATGTGGAAAATCATCATTTTTACGTTTTACATTTTTAATTAACTTTGCGTTACGTGAAGTGTTTGTCGTTACACATATAAAGGAAACAGAATACTTAAAGCGCATTTAAATTGGGTGAAGTTCACAAACCGATTTTTTTTAAATGACTAATTGTTGAAATTCTTTGAAATCTTGTGGTGTAAACAGAATGAGCCACCTATTTATTTTTATATCTTGTTGGCATTTTGTAGAAATTTCACAAACAAAATTATCAAATAAATAAATAAAACGCACACCTTTCGTTTGGTAAGTCTACCATGTCAATAAACCAGACGCAAAATGGTATGGTCTAATCTATACTCGAATAATGGTCTAACTCACCTTAGCGTTATTGTTACCGTAACTTGTAACCGTTTAATATTTGAATCGATTGATAAACTTTAACCTGTTCTCAGTGACATCTGTACCGATTATCATTTCCATTTTTACCGGTAGTATGACTTCACTAATTTATGTTTCTACATTCATGTTTACCAAATTTATACAGCTAACCAAAATTCGCCAGATTTATGGTTGAATTTACATTTTTATTAATACAACAAAAATGACTGTAGGTCTTCAAAGGCGACGATCAAATCTGACCCGTTCACTGGCAAAAATGGCGAACTACTCAAGCAATTCACACACGATGAGGATGAAATATTTTAAATCGACTCCGCAGTAGAATCCAATTATGATGATTGCGAGGACAAATACTACTCCATCGGTGCTAATTTGAAGGAAATACTTCGATCGCTAGAAACGAGAGTGACCACTTAGATGTTAGTAGACTCACTAGAATATCCACGATGACCTTGTATCTGAAAGGTTATTAAAAGAGCGAAACACCAAACATTGTGAACACTTTCATGATCTCCGAATCTAATTATGTTGATGCCTTGAACCGACTAAAGGAAACCTGCAATCATAAAATCTTATCATTAATACTTTTATCAATAGGTTTACCAGCCAATCGAGAAACGGTACAGTGACAGCTGATAACAGTCAAAAACTAATGTTTGTTTGTCATGACGTTACGCGGGGACTAAGAACCATGGGCCCATTAGCAGAAGCCCGAGATCCCTGGCAATGGGTCGCGATATGATGCATTAAGAAAAATATATCAAGATAGGCAGACCAAATCAACATTATTTCAAGCAGCTCAGGTATCGCATCAAAAAGCGGTCGTTGAGACCAAATTTTTACCCCAGTTTGCAAATGCAATCACCATTTACTCTTTCAATGCAGAAAGTTCAAGGAAATTCCAGTTGAGTGCGTCACCATTTAATTAAATGGTCTGAGTAACTTCCACACGGTTACCCATTGTAGATGAAGTGTAACCGATACTCAAATTGCCATAACTCACATCTCCATCTGGACACTGAGAAAAATCGGATTGTTGCATTGCCCGGATCCGCGAGCAAACCGAATTGTGCTTCTTGTTTTATCAACCTATCGTCGACTGAAATTTATTTTCGAAGCAGAAATGCCATCTTGCATAAAGCCTTAGTCAAATTAAGGACGGATAATATCAATACTGTAAATTTCTTCTCGACACGGAATCTGAAACTTCATTTATCTCAGAATCACATACTCAACGTTTGGCGTTAAGGCGCGCACTCGAAGTCATGCTACTGATTACTGTTTAGGGACTTACTGTTTCTTACATTTGGAAAATAACCTAATTGCCCATAATATCAAATTGGGATGGATCAGGGCAGACACTATTGGAAACATTAATCAGATCGAAATTTGGGAAAATCTAATTATTTCAACTTCCAATCAAAATTCCTAAGGCAAATGCCTATGTTTAATTCGGTTCAAATTTGGTACTACTTGGAAAATCATTTGTGGTGGAGAGGATTCGAACATTAGCAATGGAACGATGGTTTCCACGAGAACCAAGTATTTATCGCTTTTTACAAGGAATTAATGAATGAATATCTCAGCGACCGCATCCACTAGTTGCTCTTACTTAGGCCGACAGCACGGCCGACAGCTTGACGGTGCAAAATAAACTATATGTTCACAAATCGAATTTTGCAACAACTATCGCTTGTCAACTGTACCAAACTCACAAAGGCGTCAGAGGCCATGTTATCGAATATGTATATCGATGATCTTATGAGGGCTTCAAGTCTCCGTGATAGTCATATTGAAAAGACTTACAGGAATACCAATCAGCCGCACCATCTAATTTACCATGGATTTCACCAAACACCCAGAAACCCAGAAAGTACTCGGATTAAGATAGAACTCTGAAACGAATCGATTCCTTTTTCCAGACAATCTTCCTGTTGAACCACAACGAACGCATCGTAAAATTGTCTCCGGAGCCATTCAAATTTTTGATATGTTAGGGGTTTTTGCTCTGTTTGCCATCCGCATACAAATTATACTGCAACTCTGGGATGAAGATATACCAACTGAAAAAACGCAAAGATTCCAACTTCGAGAAACTTTTTCCATTTTCAGGCTTCAACCATCTTACTGTATTGGTTTTTAGCTCCATCCAGACAATTGAAGTGCCTTATTAGCTACTAAACTAACTAAATAAAATGCTTCTGATGCGCCACCGGAAGTCTAACTCCAACTGAACTACAAAAGCTTAATTTGTGATGGACTGTCCCACATGGTTATTTAGGACTCAAGACTGCTGATGGGCATCTAGGCAAAAGTTACTCCTAAACACATTAGATAAACGAAATTGATATATACGAACCTTAACCGCCATTACTGTAATTGATACCAATCTGATTGTTTATTGGTCGTTTCATCGAAAATTGTTGGACAATAATAAACAAAAACATTCACGCATTAACCATCCATTACCATCACAAACTAAATTGAAATTTCTGGCCCCATTCATTGATACCAAAGCTGGAGATTAGTTACTTTGAGTCAAAGACCAAATTGGAAACTAGTCCACTCCGTAAATTATCTTGTACGCCAATTACATCTTAGATATTTTCATTGCGGTCATCCACAGCTAATAAGTCTTCTGCGTGCACAATATTAGAACAATAGAGCTACTAAGCTGATCAAATCCTTCATTCATTACTGTATTGATTGTATTAAACGTCAACCTAAACTCTTAAATTATCAAATGGATGAACTACCAGTGGAACGTATCCAAATTGTAAGACCTTTGTTCTTATTTGTGTATGCTTATATCGATAAATGTAATCCACATCAAACTGGTGAATGACCTAACCATCGATTCCTTTCTGAGAGCGCTCAAAAAATGCATGGTACTGAGAGGAGCATGAAATGATATTTTATCTATAGGCCAAAAATTCAATTACGCGAATTAAACGAATTCTTCAAAGAAAATGTACATGTAATTCCTCCTTTTTTTTAAAAGCATTTTCTACTACAAAATATACCTCACTTTGATAACTGTAGGAGGCAACCGTCAAATCAGCGTAAACTCAATTTTATCGAGTTATTAGCGAGCAACGAAGAACTACACATGCTTATGAATCAGATAGAGGGCATTCTCAGTATACAACCGATTCCATCCCATTTTTTGATCAACTGATCTGGCAACTACAATCCCTGAATTGGAATTAACCATGCAACTCGTCCAGAAGCTCATACAAGATTTTAGAAAAAGACGGTACCAAGAGTAATAGCATGCTAAACATCTTAATATCGCACTAGACAGGTTGGTTCTCACATTAGGAAAGCCAATCTTATTACCGATTGGAAGTTAATACACGATTGGAAGAATAGTGAAAATTCATCCTGGGATTGATAGTGAATCCTGAATTCGAGTGGTTACAATTAAAGCTGAAGTCGGGGAATTCGTTCCACCAATCCGTGAACTAGAGCAACCCATAAGCTCAGGTAACAACCATTGCTAATAAACAAGAATCAAGATGTTATGTTAATCTTCAACCTTACTCATCCATTGAATCACCTCGAGTTAACCCGAATGATGGTCAAACCGCGATCTCATTGACCTCTGTCGGACACTAGAAGTAAACATTTTGTACAGATAAAATTTTTTATTTTTACTGATGGTGTCTTCACTGATTTATGGTTGGCTTGGTTGGCATTTTTTTGTGTTACTGACGTTGACAATAGGAAATTATAATAAAAATTCAATTTCCTACTTATTTTATGTAAATCGCGGTCGATTAAAAAGTTGCTGTCTAGCAATTAGGTAAATGTTTAATTATCCTAAAGGAAAGGCAAAATAAGTTTTAAATTTTGATACTAAATCACATATTTTATTAGTTAGCATTTAGTAGAGTGATACCCGATCCTGAAGCACAGTCACTGACTGAAAAATGGTCTTAGGGAAGACTTTTTGTCTTTGTTTAGAGTTTCATCTTAATCATGAGACATTTCGTATTCTGCGCATAGTCTGGTCATACAAGACTACCAAATTCATATGTCTTACGTAAGACTTTTTTTTTAAGACCAATACCAGCTAAGACTATGCACAGAACACGAAAAGTGTTAAATTAAGACAAAACTCAAAACAAAGTCAAAAGTCTTACGTAAGACATACATATTTGGTGGTCTTATTGGTCACAGACTACGTGCAGAATACGAAGTCTCATAATTAAGACTAAACTCAAAACAAAGACAAAAATACTTACCTAAGACCAGTTTTCAGTCAGTGACCGTGCTCCAGAATCACGAAATAAGTGAACCACTGGAGTATTGTTTAATTCGATTCTATTCAACATTATAAATTAAGTTGCGCACTACTAAAATACGTGTAAATTACATTAATAATTACTTAAAACTAATATTAACTTTTATAAGCATTTTATCAATTAAAAATTTGAAATAAATTTTGACATCAATCTAAAAATACTTTTTACGCTATTTGCCGTAGGTACTTGGCGAAACACACTTATACTTAATAAACACATTTTTATTAATCACTTGGTTTTTGTTTCGCAGAATATTTTGAATATTTTTCAAAAAGTTTATAAAATCACTCGATCGATTTCGACTTGTTAGGTCATCATCAGGAGTATCTACTGATTTGTATTAGTAAAAATTTTGTTATCTAGTAGAAAAAAGCAAAATATAAATAAAAGAAGGAGGGACAAAAAATAAGCAATAAAAATTAATCTACGGATCGCGCAGGTTAGGCGATGAGTCATAGGTTGAGTAACTAAATTCAAGGTATATTATTGCGTACGTGAGAATAGAAAAGGGCGGGGTCTGTAATTGGTGAGAACCGAATTTCTCTCTGTTCGTTAAGGATATTTTGGTTAAGAAATATTGATTTTCTAATTTCGTAAGATTCTAAGGTATCTAAACGTCTGCCTTTGGGTTGTATATGTAATATGTCTAAATTGTTCAAGCTAGCTGTATGATTTTCTGAAGATAAGTGGTTATGGAACGTTGATTAATTGCAACGAGATAAATGTTCCTTAGCTCTAACTCCAAAATTTCGCCCAGTCTGACTAATGTAGGAGAAACTGCAATCATTGCAATTGATCCTATAGACACCAGATTTGGAAAGGCGATCAACTCTAGGTTTATTGTTAAAATCATTTTCTTTATTGTGTTATTATTATAAAAAGCAAAACAAATATTGGTATAATTGGACACGATGTTGCTAATCCGTTGGCTCGTTTTTCCTATATACTCTAAGCGGCGCCAATTTTCCCGCGTTGGACTATCCGGTGGATAAATACCCGTTAGAGTTTTACGCTTTAGCTTTTTATTTAATAACTTTAATATAGTCCTAGATGCATATCCGTTATTCGTTGCTATTTGAAGAATTATGTTAAGCTCAGTGTTATAATTTGAATTTGACAGAGGGATGTTTATTAGTCTATCTATGAGTGAGTGGAAAGCTGACATTTTAATATTATGGGGATGGTTTGAAGAACTAGGGATAACAGCGTCTGTATACGTGGGTTTCCGATAAATTTTGAAGTCTAAAGTAGAACTAATCCTGGTTATTGTTATATCTAGAAAATTAATACATTTATTTTCTTCTTTTTCTAACGTAAAATCAATGGTGGGATATTGAGAATTTAACCAAGTAAGGAAAGAGTCTAACAGTCTATCAGTTCCATTCCATAGACATATTATGTCATCAACATATCTATACCAAAAGATTATATGACGAAAATAAGGATTGTTATTTGATATGATCATTATTGTTCGAAGAAATTCATGAAAATTTCAGGCCAACAAAGGTGACAGAGTAAAGCCCATGGGTAGACCATCAGCGAATTCGAAATATGTATTATCAAAACAGAAATAATTTTGTTTAATACAAGTCTCAAGAACTAACTTCAGTTCACGACGTAAGCTCTCATCTACAACATCCCTATCTAAGTAATTACAAACTATTTGGGACAAAGTATTAATCGGAATAGAAGTGAAAAGACTGGCCACGTCAAATGAAACTAGTTTTGAATGTAACGGAATGTCGACGTCTTGAATTTTGTTAATCAATTCTACCGAGTTCTTAACCGAGTAAGCTGAAAAGAAATTAGTATATGACAATTGAAAAAATTTATGAAACCCTTACATAGCTTGTAGGCAGGAGCATTGCAATACACTACTATTGGTCTAATCGGAATGCCTTCCTTATGGATTTTTGGTAAACCAACCTTCCAACCAGTTCCATCAAATAACTTCTGGCATTGGTTGATACACTTACTAACCGAAGTCTTAAAAGACTTAGTTGGATCTATTGCTTTGCTTTCTGTAATAAAATCAGAAATTTTATTGCAGTAATCTACTTTTGTGAGCACGGTAATTGTATTGCCTTTATCCGCTTTACACGCTATAAGGTCATGGTCACGTAGTTTTTTCTTTATCGCACCAATCACTTTGAGGTTAGTATTAGAAGCAGCAGAAGAAGAAGAGTTTATCGGAGAAGAAGAGTTACCAATACCTTTCTTTATTTGTAACGCACACACTGATTTTATTTGGGTTATCTGGCCAGATAAGGCTGTTTCGGCATCTACAGCCAGATTCTCGAATGATCGAAGGTCGATTTTGTTTGGCGTAGGGGCAAAATTCACTCCGTTGCTAAGCATTTGCACCTCTGTATCACGGAAAATGACTGAGGACAAGTTCTTAAAACGTGGATGAAATTGGAAATCAGACGAACCACTATTACCTCTACGGTTAAATGGATAAGCCTTATCTAGCAACACATCCAGTTTAGCTTTTTGTTTCACATATTGAATATGTGAAATTTCAGCTACCTCTGCACGAACTTTTTTGTCCAGCCAATCGAACTCAACAAAATGCAAACGAATTGCTAACTCTGTGTGAACAACTTTAAGATGGAGATATAAGTTGTTCCTGGTAGTATACCCTTTACGCAGCTCGTTATCCCTCCAGCTACAACGCGCTAGATTGATAGCTCTTCTTCCCTCCAAAGATTTACTATTGCATTTAATGTTAGTATAGTTAGGAAGCAATTTTAATTTTTTACAACTACTATTAAACCATATTTGATTATTATTATAACAAATTCTTACCAACAAACGACGATAAATTACGGCGAGGGTGGCCAAATCTGCCAACATAATACTTTTTACGCTATTTGCCGTAGGCACTTGGCGAAACACACTTATACTTAATAAACACATTTTTATTAATCACTTGTTTTTTGTTTCGGAGAATATTTTGAATATTTTTCAAAAAGTTTAAAATATCACAAATTTCTTCGAACAATAATGATCATATCGGATAACAATCCTTATTTTCGTCATATAATCTTTTGGTATAGATATGTTGATGACATATTATGTCTATGGAATGGAACTGATAGACTGTTAGACTCTTTCCTTACTTGGTTAAATTCTCAATATCCCACCATTGATTTTACGTTAGAAAAAGAAGAAAATAAATGTATTAATTTTCTAGATATAACAATAACCAGGAATAATTCTACTTTAGACTTCAAAATTTATCGGAAACCCACGTATACAGACGCTGTTATCTCTAGTTCTTCAAACCATCCCCATAATATTAAAATGTCAGCTTTCCACTCACTCATAGATAGACTAATAAACATCTCTTTGTCAAATTCAAATTATAACACTGAGCTTAACATAATTCTTCAAATAGCAACGAATAACGGATATGCATCTAGGACTATATTAAAGTTATTAAATAAAAAGCTAAAACGTAAAACTCTAACCGGTATTTATCCACCGGATAGTCCAACGCGGGAAAATTGGCGTCGCTTAGAGTATATAGGAAAAACGAGCCAACGGATTAGCAACATCGTGTCCAATTATACCAATATTAGTTTTGCTTTTTATAATAATAACACAATAAAGAAAATGATTTTTAACAATAAACCTAGAGTTGATCGCCTTTCCAAATCTGGTGTCTATAGGATCAATTGCAATGATTGTAGTTTCTCCTATATTGGTCAGACTGGGCGCAATTTTGCAGTTAGAGCTAAAGAATATTTATCTCGTTGCAATCAATCAATGTTCCATAACCACTTAACTTCAGAAAATCATACAGCTAGCTTGAACAATTTAGACATATTACATATGCAACCCAAAGGCAGACGTTTAGATACCTTAGAATCTTACGAAATTAGAAAATCAATATTTCTTAACCAAAATATCCTTAACGAACAGAGAGAAATCCGGTTCTCACCAATTACAGACCCCGCCCTTTTCTATTCTCACGTACGCAATAATATACCTTGAATTTTGTTACTCAGCCTATGACTCATCGCACACCTGCGCGATCCGTAGATTAATTTTTATTGCTTATTTTTTTTTTTTTTGCCCTCCTTCTTTTATTTATATTTTGCTTTTATTGCTTATTTTTTATTTTTTTTTTTGCCCTCCTTCTTTTATTTATATTTTGCTTTTTTCTACTATATAACAAAATGTTTACTAATACAAATCAGTAGATACTCCTGATGATGACCTAACAAGTCGAAATCGATCGAGTGATTTTTTAAACTTTTTGAAAAATATTCAAAATATTCTGCGAAACAAAAAACAAGTGATTTATAAAAATGTGTTTATTAAGTATCTAAAAATAAGAATAGCTACTACTAGTAAACTAAACTATTTACTTTGCACGGCATCTATTACCAATTCGACTTATTATGATGGGAAATTTTACCAAGACAGTGCACCACAATATTGTGACGTATATAGTGAAAAAAACATAATACATGTTAAAAAAACATATAAAACATAAACTTTGACAAATTTTAATTTAACGAACATAGCGATTGCTATATAGTTTTATTTATTTTAACGAAATATGAATTACCACGGGATAAAAACTTATGGATCGCTACAGTTGAATTTTGGCAGTTGAGTAACTTAGAGAAATTTGTTGAATAACTTTTAACAAGAATATACATTGTCTAAATTTCAAATAATTGCCAAATATACAACCTAATACATGTTTGAGTATGGGGTAATGTGACCGTACCTATAGGAATATCAAATACATATCTGATAATTAAATTAAAGATTATTTGTATAGCCTATGCTAAAGCTCTTAATTTTAGCCATAATAATGTCTGCGTATATCAGATGACTATATGACAATGAAATTACAAGACACGTTTTCAATGGGGTAAAACCCTTGAATTTACATTACCTTTTAAGATCCCCGTAGATGTTCTTGCAAACAAGATTTACGTGATTGTTCCAACCAAAATGAGAATTGAATACAAATCTCTGGTTGCGAATTCTATCAACAAAACTCAATGGATGCTACTCGTTATGTTGACCTTACGAAATAAAATTGCTTGCTAATTAAACGAATTAATGTGAAGGAGTTACTATCGGTCTATAATTGAATATATGTTAGATCAGCGTTAATATTTAAAACCATTGTATGGATGTGGTCGAGAACGCCACTCATATATATCTGGACTTCATCAGCTTGCATGCGATATTGACACTATTTTATGCAAGGGGATGTCAATCATTAATGATAAAAATGGAAGTGGATTCAGTACAAATTACCAAGCCAAAGGCTTTTACACGTTTACTGCCGCTATAGGAAAAAATGTATTAAAAAAGGCGGATCAATATAAAACGGTTAAATGTAATTGTTTCTTCTGACTAAAACTTCTGTTTCAAATATCTTTGTCTTATGTTACGTTTGAGTGTTTTTAGAGTGCGACCATCTTTGGACCACACTTTAAAAACGAAGGAAACATGCATATTTTACGTGGTTTTACTGTTTTTATGAGAATGTTACTTCGTTATAACTCCGAAGTAACATTCTCAGAAAAAAATGGTGAAACAAAGTTTCAGAATGATATAAAATATTGATATCCAAAGTGTCAAGAAATTGAGATGTAATGAGTAATCATCAATTTTTAAATTTAAAAAGTGTAAAGAGGATAATGAAATTATTTTCTATTATGCACAATGCCCTCAAAAAATAGAACTACACAGCAGCTTATAAAACAAGAAATAAAATATAAAACCGCTTAAATAATAAAAAATAAAGTAATATAACGAATAAAGGCATAAAGAAACTAATATGTAACTGGTCGAAGTTTTATTACACGTTTTTAAGAACACCTAAAAGATGTGGGAAAAATCGCAGAACATCCGAATGATCAACGCCACTACCATGACAACAATTTGGAAATCCTACAAAGAATGAAAAAAGACGAAAAAATGAATAGAATAGAGGAGTATAGAATTTATCAACAGAAGAACAACGCACAATTATTGAACGATAGGATGCTCTACAAAGAAATGTACGAATAAATAAAGGAAACATTTGTGAACCAAAATTAGAATAGAGAAAATAGCTGACTGAATAGCGATTAAAATTTAAAATAGAAAAATAAAAAATTAGAAATAAAGACTATACAACTGAAAGTAATTATTACTAACTATTTGATATGTAACTGCACTTTTACGGCACTAGACACCGAAACGCAGTTTCTAATGATGAAATTTAGATTTTAAAGTTTCAGATTCAGATGAATATGAGCCATCCGAAGATGAATCCTGTGAACCTGAAGATATAATGGGAGGTTTTAACACGTTCACGACCATAGGACGCATATATACGTCGTGCGGTTTATACAACGAAATTGTGTTTACTCTACAATTAGGCTTCAATTAGCTCATTTTGTGCAAATTTATCATCTGATTTGTGGCCAGTCCAGGCTAGGGTAGCAGCTCGGTCGTGAACGTGTTAATCATCTGAAGAGAATCAGGAAATGATGCCGCTTCTACAAGTGTCTCATCAAATATTTGGATTCATGTTATTGGAAATTCTGTTGCATTTAGCGATTTTCAAAGAACCCCAAATCATTTAAGTATTAAGGCAATGACTCCGATCAATTTGTTCAATATAATGGTTGATGAAATTTATTAATTAATAGTTTATCAGACGAATTTAAATGTTAAGCAATTTATAGCCCATAAAATGATAAAGCGAAGATCCCGCTTCAAGAAATGGGTAGACACAAATGTAGCGGAGATAAAAAAGTTTCTTGGCCTTGTAATGTACATGGGAATTATAAAGTATCCGTCGATTTCGTTTTATTGGAATAAGCATTTTATTTTTTATAAAAATACGTATGTACCCGAGGTTATGTCGCGAAATCGATTAAAATTACTTCTAAAATTTATTCATTTTGCTGACAATACGACTACGGGGAATAACCGTTTAGGCAAAGTAAGCGGTTTACGGTTTACTGAATATTTTAGAAAAAAAAACTTCGTAAATGTCAAAATACCAGGTGAGATTTTGGCAGTAGATGAGAGTATGATTCCGTGGCGTAAGCGATTTCAATTGCGACATTCAATCCAGCCAAAATTCTCAAATATGGCATATAATTGAATAAGCTCTGTGATTCCCAAAGGTACACATATACCAGTTCTGTTTAGGCTATGGAAAGAATGTGGTACCTATAATCAGAGACGTAATATTTAATCATCTACATCTGTAATGAATTCTTGGATTATTCACAAACACTGAAAAAAATAATCGGTAATATTCACAAAAAAGCGGAGCAATATTTACTGAAAACTGATTAAAAATTCAGCCACACGAGCGCTTTGTATTTACTGCGATGTTAGCAAATCAATTATTACAACTTGCTGAGTAAATTTTATTAGTTTTATTTCACGGTGGATTAGCAATATTTGCTATTGGTTTGATATATTTACTCTGCAGTTTGTAAAATAATTTAGAAATTCTTTACAGAGCGCATGGTAAATAATGACAGCAAAGTGGATAATGGTTTACAATGCATTTTAAAATTTGCGGATTGAGAAAATTGCAGCGCCTTAATATTTACTCTGCACAGAAGCAAACACTCGAAACTTCTAAATTGGAGGAGACAGAATTTAATATTTAACATATTAAAAACCAATTTTAATGAAACACATTCTTTATAATTAATCTTTTTTATTCATTTTTCGCAAAAGGCCATCGATTTTTCTTAAAATAAAGATGATAATTATCCGAAGATGTAGGATCGAATAAACTTACGAGTGAATTTTGATCAAACATGTTTTTCCTTTATGCAGCCTTAAAAGATATGGAATTGTTGTAATGTTGCTAATAATTAAATTCTCTTCATTTGAGGAACCATTTAATGTTGAGGGAACTGAGTTGGTCCGGTCCTCTAAAGTTGCTTTATAAAATCCTGAAATTAAAACAAGAAAGCAACAAATATAAGTAAAGCCACATAAAGTATTGTAAATTTAATTTGGGTTTACCATATATCATTTCAGCACTTCTATGGTTTAATCCGGAAGGTTATAGCGGTCATTTCTTGCGACGCGAAGTAAGGTTACAAAAAAACTGCAAATGAAGGATAAAAATAAATATAATTTATATATTATTTTATATTTTAATAATTACCATTTTTCGCAACAAATCTGGAAACTAGACGAACTGGCATTTTTGTGGCAATTTGTGTACTGCTTTACATTCACTTTAAGACTAATTTTAGTTTGAAATTTTAAATAAAATTTGGAGAACAAAATACAAAGTCGGGTAGAATAAATGATTTGATTGGTTATAATCTCCCCGCAAAAATTGTTTTACAAAGTGCAAAGTAAATATTGAAAAGTGTTTTAATATTTTAAAAACACTTTGCAATTTATTCTCAACGAAAAAAACAATTTTTTTTAATTTTTAATATGTTTGCATTGAAAATGATATATTTAAACTGCGCAGCTCAAATTTACCTAGCAGCATTGTAATATCATTAATTTAATTTGTCATCAGACGGTGCTCAGCAATAATTTTAATATTTAAAAATGCACTGTAAATATTGCACTGCAAATTTTACAAGGTTCGTACTTAATTAAGACATTATTGGTAATAATTGCAAATTTGGGTTTACACAGCAAAATGTGTAAATATCTCCGCGCTATTTTTTTCAGTGAAGAATATAAAGGAAATACCCATATTCTCGAATTAAGGGAGTCAATTTGTGAAAGTCTTTGTGGATTACATTTATCTGGTGGGTTTTCAAGCCAACGTGATCTCATGAAAAAGTATGAAACGAAAGATAATACAAATAGAAGATCTCGAAAACGTTGCTACAGTAACTTACAAAGTTATGAAGGGAGTAATGAAGCAGCTAAAAAGGCTAAGAAGGTATGTCGACATATTGTGGCCAATGCGAGGGTAACCCGAGCACTAGGCTTAGAGTGTTTTAATAAAAAACGGTAATACAAAATGTTTCATTATAATTAAAATTTTGAATTTAACATGTATATTATTTATTTTTATCCCTATGTATATATATTTTCTTTGTAATTTTCCTTGTAACAAAACGCTTCAAACGCGTAAATGTTTTTATCGGAAAATGTCAAAATGACCTTTATTGAGGTATTACGGTATAGAAATATTTCTTTCAATCACGTGCCGCCATTAGGCTATCCAGGTAATGAAATTTTAGGAATCGGAACAACTTGTGAAACTTTCCACTAGGAGGTAAAAACAGACTCGAAATGGCAAGAATTTAAAATGTAAGCAATAACTGGGATTTAAACAGACGTAGCTTGAAATTTTTTAATAGAATACCATCATCCGCAGTAGCATTTAATAAGGTGTTAAACAGCTGGTATTCAATTTTTGAAACAAGCTTGTAATAAATTCATAAAAAATCTAAATTTTATTATCGAAAAACAGGTCCCACAGTAAATCAAAGTATTCCGTAACTAGAGATCCCAATTCAGTAGTGACTGTAAGATGTATAATGAAAACTGCTGGCTGAAGGCTTCGGCACTGTTAAAAAATAGCCACAGTATAAAGAAAATCATGATCGAGAAAAGATACATCAAGTTGCCTAAATCGTAAAATATGATCAGCATTGGTTGTGATTAATAGAGCAATGAGCGAGGAAAAATGATATACAGTAGAATAATATGTGGGTTGGTTAAGAGGAAAATGCAAAAGACTCTGAGATTCCAGTAAATTCTTGGAGCAGCTGACCATTGAATTATAAAATAATGCTTAAATGAAGAGAAATTCTGTCAAATCATCAGTTTCCATTTCTCGTTGTTTTCAATATAAATAACAACCCCGTCGCTGTGCAAGTTAACTTGTTGTTCCTAACAATAGTAAAAGCTGCAACTTCCACAGACTTAGACGACACCCAGAGTTTAAACCAAGACTCTCTGACTACAATTAAGCTAAATCTTATCATATCAAACACCAAGAAAGCAAGCCATTAAATTTGTAGGGGAAATAAGTGTTTGGCGAACGGTGAAGTAATAGATGAAGCTATTAATATAGATTAAAACCAAAACACATATAGTATACATAGGATAGCAGTGTAATCTCATCAAATTTATATATATGTGCCTGTATCAAATGTGAAAATTACCGTAAAATATCTGTGCTAACCATTTACAATTTGCTTGCTAATGTTGCACTTGCCAGAAAAATATTACAACTTTCACCAATTCTATAGTTTTTTCACAGGCAAATATATACCAGAAAAGCCGCCGATCTGACACATAGATGGTACCACAAATTTAAAGCCCATATGATTTTTAAATTCTACCAACCTTCACACGATACCTGTTAAAATTACATGACATTTCGATCATTAAGTTAACAAGTTACAGTTGCTTTAGTGACGCAACTTTTGTAAATTTCAAAACAATGGACAAACAAAAATTTCGTGTGTTGATTAAACACTATTTTTTTGGGAAAAAATACCGTTTAAGCACAGCAGTGGCTTCATAAGTGTTATACGGACTCTGCACCACGCTCTGGACGCCAAATGCGGCTGTGACTCCAGAAAACATAAATAAATCCACATAATTGTTTTATTGGTTATATTTTGAATGAACATTTGTCCATGGGAAAGCTGTGTTCGAAGTGGGTACCACGTTTGCTCAGAATGGGTTAAAAACGATGATTCCGTGCGCTGTTTGGCGCTGTTTAAGCGTAATAAAAACGATTTTTATCCAGTATATGACAATGGAAGAAATATAGATCCAAATACACTAGAATCAAATCGACAATCAGCTGAACGACAAGAGGCCGGTGAACCTCGTCCCAAGCGACTAAATTCACAAAAGTCGGCTGAAAAGGTTATGGCCTCTATATTTTGGGACACACATGGTATAATATTCGTTGACTACCTTCAAAAAGGAAAAAAGACCAATGCGAATATTATTATATCGGGTTATTGATGCATTTGAAGGAAGAAATCTTTAAAAAACGGCTTCAAATGAAGAAAAAAAATACTCCTTCACCAACACAAGGCGGGCGTGGTACGTAATCTCGCATTAAAATATCTCGCATAACAAAATCTCGCATTTCAAAATCTCTCGCGTGAAGAGTGAATTAAAATATGGAGGGAGGGGGAGGTAGAAGGGGTGTGAAGAGTGAATTAAAATATGAATGATTCTAAAAATCGGTTTCAGACAAGGCACCAGTCGATCGCCAAAAATTGATTTTTTTCCGCATCGACCGTATTTATTTACAATAAGACAATTTATGTACTCCATACCTCGAATAGGGAGGCTCTTATAAACCTTGATGGTTTTGATTTGTAGGTATGCATCAAATTAAAACAATTAAAACTTTATTTGAAGATTATGCTATTTGAAAATTGGTCGAACTTTCAACAATATCCCAAAAGTTCCAGCCAACTTTAATGGACAAATTCGATGAAAATAAGTTACTACAAATAATTGGCTATACGGAATCCAACCAATATCGAAAGATTTGGCTTACGACCGGCTTCATGAAATTGGTTTAATATTTTTAATTTAATTGTTTTAAAATTATTTATTTAATGGAACTTTAAAAAAGTTCATAGAGCATTTTGAAATATTTATAATTATATGTATCATAATTTAGTCTTTACTTAGTTTATATTTTCAGGAGAATGAACAAATTTTTCTAATCTAAATATAAATTGTGTGAACATACCAGATGTTAGCTTGTAATAAATGCATGACCACTAGTATTATAATTTACTTGAATATAAATGAAAGCCATTAACATATTTTCATAAAGTACAAGAAGGAGGAGTATCATTTATATTGGTGACCAATACACTATAATCTCGCACAAACACTATAATTTAACCGGCACTGATTTAAAATAACAAAACCCAAAAATGTTTATTTATTTTTGTAACAAACTTTCATTTTCTCATTGGCTTAGGATTTGTCTAGACAGAGCTTTTACACAACAAACCAAAAAAGATGTATTATTCTTAAATAACATCGCAAAAATTTTTACAGAATTTTAAACCAAAAATTATTAAAATTAACAACTCTAAAACTAAAAGTCGCATTCTATACGTTTTAATCCTTTTGAATAGACTGTACCGCAAAATTGAAAAATTTAGAAAACATTATAAGCCAAATTTATTTTATTCGTCCTAATCCTATCTGCATAATGTATATATAATCCTATATGTTGCTGAGAAAATATGTAGGTCACATACAAAACGTCAACCCAACATAAATATTTTTTTTATCGTACTTTTTCATGGAACAACACACATCCTTTATTCGTATTCACATATATAAAAAGTTTATTTCAAGGTCATACGATAACTTTTATACATTTATATATGTACGAAATCGATAATGAAGAACTAATCAGCTCGTGTAATTATAATGTCACATGTTTTCTATTTCATTTGTGATTAATACGAATTTTCCGATTTGCCGCAATCTCTAGAAGACCTATACCAACGCATAAATATTTTTTTTTATATATGCGGATATACGAAAATGGGCTGAAAATGAAGATAATCGTCCGTTTATTTTGAACCAAAAAAAAAGGAAATCCTATCACCAACAACACAACACACAATGAAAACTCAATTAACATAATTAGGTTCAGTTGTGCCTTGAACCAAATTACAATATATATATGTATGCGTAGCTGTTACAAATACGCGGAAAGTACATACGACAATTTTATGTCAAAATACTGAGTAAATCGTGGGTGTGTTTCCAGCTAATTTTCATGTTTTGTATACATTTTCATTATGGCCATTTCGCATTTACAATTTACACCGTGTGACATACATATTATTATACATACACACACACACACACATCCATCCAAAATAATTTAGGAACATTACTCACTTCGTATTACGCTTAATTTTTTTTTTTTACTTTTTTTTAATGTGCGGCAATTTATCACAACCAATCCTATTTATCTATAAATATATATTCGTATATAATGTAAACACACAATACAAATTTTCCACATCAAAAATTTTTTTTTTTCACTAATCACCATCACCGTAATAATATAATGAGCTTTTATATAATAAGCTTTTTATTATATATTTCATTCATTTTAATCCACATTCACTTAAAATTTTATTTTATATTTTTTTTCACTCTGAGTTACCACATTTTATACCAGGAAAATCGAATTTTCCATCGCCTTATCGGAATTTATTTTCTTTTTTTAATTTTCATTTTCGAACAAATATTAACCTTTTTGACACATCGGAAAATTGTATGTACATAAAAAACACTTTTTCGCGAGATAACAAATAAACACTCACTATGCGCCAAATTCGCCCGTCACCGCGATATAACGACTCGTCCCGACAAATTAAATTTTTTTTTGTAAATTTATTTTGTGTCGTCGGATAGGATACACTAAATTTTGTTATTAATTTATTTATCCAAAGGACACACAAACACACACACGCACACACTCAACAATAGACAAAAAATAAACAATTTTTACACTCAACAAAATATTTACAAGAAAAACCGTTCAATACACAACATATCTGTGAAAAGCTTGTGATAAAACTAAACGAGGACGAACACGACGGGAAAACGAGAAAAAAAACATTCCCACCGTAACCAAAAACAAAAAATTCCGAATCTCGAAACACATTCCATAAAAATTTAAAAATTTATGAAAAATGTGGAAAGTAAAATTATATTTCCATTCATAAAATTGTGTGTCCATGCGCAGTACATTTCCCGAAAAAATCGAATTTCCCCTACTAGTGTGTACTAAAAAATAAAAATAATAATTTGATGTAAGATGTGAAAAACGTATAAATCTTGGAAAATTGGAAATATTTTGGAAAGAAAATAAATAAATAAAAAAGCGCATACATATACGAAATAACCGTAAAATGAAAATGTCTACATCGGGAAAAATAAAATCTCATCAATAATGAAAATACATTACACCCTGTGGTTACAAAAAACATTACCTAAAGCTGTCACATGACAAATTGTCTCTCATACATACATTTTTATGTGGATACGATTTGTGTACATAATATCGTGTCGCATATAACAATATGTACTATACGGATATACGTAATTTTCTTTTTATTTTTCACCGGAAAATTTATGAATATATTTTGGATATACATATTAGAATTTATTGAAATATTTTTGTTCATTTTATATGAGGTGTAATTTAATATCTAACCACCAGGTGCTTGTAAATAAGCATCATCATCATCGTCATGTATAATATTAATCTGTATTAGACTTGAATGGGTTTTAGAAAAGCTCTACCCAGCTAGATAATTTTAATAATATTAAAATTAAGTTGACAGTTGTACTCAAGACAGTTTGAGCTCGGTAGTTTAATTTTTTTGCTTCAGAAATCAGTATGTATTCGGTATCTACTTGAAAATTACCCATTGAGACAATACCCTGCAACATTACCCCCGGGTAATAAACCCCGGTTCATTACTCAACAGCGGGCATTGCCCCCCACCCCGCAGTTATTATCCTACGTCAACACCCACATACCCTACGACCATTTTCTCTGGTCATTACCTCCCGCCATTAACTCCTTGTTTTTTAACCTCCATCATTCTTTCCCGTTGTCCAAAACTTCCGCCCCAAACCCATCCTCATTATCAACTTTTTCGATGATTATCAATTATTTCGATATATTCAGACAATTCTGCAACGAAAATACGACGAAAAATGGAAACAAATAAGGAAGGTTTAAAGAAATGTTCGCAGAACACTACACATTCTCGAGACTTTAGAAACAGCAGCAGCAAATAGAAACTGGTGCACACTACACCAATGTGTAAAAGGGGTCACCGGAAAATTCGCAAACTTACGACAAATAAACGATTCTTTAAGGAAACAGTTCTTTGTTGGCTGGGACAGATAGCAAAACAAATCGATTTTCTTCCTGATGGCACCTATAACGAAACTATAAATATCGATTCATCAACGGAACAGGAAGTTAATAGTGCTATTCAGAAGCTAAAGAACAACAAAGCAGCCATCATGGAAAATATTCCAGCAGGAACTCTAACTCCACTACTAGCAGAAGCAAAAAATACTTGTATAATTCGACATGACTACAGCAATTCCGAGGAAAGCCGACGTTAGAGAATGCAAGAAATGAAAGGGAAAAATGTGAAATCTCCCTCCTCAACAGGACAAGGAAAGTGTTAGCAATAGAGAGGATATCACCAACGGTCAACAAGCATATCAGAAACGAACAGGCTGGCTTTAGTCCTGGCAGAAGCTGTATATACCGCATCAACTCCATTCATAAATCATATCATCTTTAAACAATCAAACGAATGGAGCTCCCCACTATATCTACTTTTCAAGGAGTTATAGAAATTACATTCAAAAAAATTCCGTCAGTAGATACGCGATCTCGAAATCACTCTGCGAAATGGGCATTCTGAGAACGATAATAGAACTCATTAAATAAATGTATAGAGTTGCCTGAAATATAATTCAATTCAAGGGGAAGGCTAAGTGCTAAATATTACAAACACGAGGAGTCAGAAAAGCATGTGGTCTCTCTCCACTACTGTTCTTAATAGTACTTAATAGTATGATACGAAAATTGAACAACATATCCCCAAATGGCATTCAGTGGGATCCGATAAATCGTCTCAACGACCTGGGTTACGGGGACACGATATATGTCTAATAACGCATAAACACGAGAAACCATCGAGGATGTTGACAAATTCGTATACATTGGTCGTAGTGTAGCGAAAACACGCGGAACTAAAGAATATCAACAAACGCATCAAAAAGCATGAAATACATTCATTATGCTACTAAAGATCTGGAATACGTCCATCCTGTCACGAACTACAAAGCTACGAATATTCAATGTTTGTTAGAAATCAGTATTGTTGCATGGATGTGAAACTTGAAATAACATGCAGAGAATCACTTTTTGTGAATAGTTGCCTTATGCATTTAATAACATGAAATTATTACTGAGGCGGACCTGCCAAATCGAAATTTAGTGCAAAATTAGGAAACGAAACTAGAGATGGAGTGGATACACACTTAAGAAAGAGACATATTGTATAACGGGAATGTCATTGGAATGGAATCCGAATGGGAATAGAAAAGTAGGAAAACTAGCCAGGACCTCAAAACGAACGGTGCTAGCCAATAATTTCAAGTTTCAATGTCATTTTCAATTTCAATTTCAATTTCAATTTCAATTTCAATTTCAATTTCAATTTCAATTTCAATTTCAATTTCAATTTCAATTTCAATTTCAATTTCAATTTCAATTTCAATTTCAATTTCAATTTCAATTTCAATTTCAATTTCAATTTCAATTTCAATTTCAATTTCAATTTCAATTTCAATTTCAATTTCAATTTCAATTTCAATTTCAATTTCAATTTCAATTTCAATTTCAATTTCAATTTCAATTTCAATTTCAATTTCAATTTCAATTTCAATTTTAATTTCAATTTCAATTTCAATTTCAATTTCAATTTCAATTTCAACTTCAATTTCATTTTCAATTTCAATTTTAATTTTTTGCAGTAGCTGTAGTGTCCGACTTAGGCATTTTTCTCTTCGTTGTGATTTCTCCCGTAAATTGTGGGGCTGAGCTTTAGTTAGTTATATCTTTTGTGTTTGTTGTTGAATCATTTTTGTTGTTCCTGTGTTTACAGTTGGTGTTGAAATCTGCTGTTTTTCTGTTTTATGTTCAAGAGGTTTTTCCGGCGTTTTTAGAGGTGATGGTGTTAGTGGCATTATTGGTGATTCAGCTATTATGTGATATTTTGACTACATGAACCCTTACGTATACCGCCGATAGCGTGGTTATGGGTGCCATAGTATAAACAAAAAGCTGTATAGTACTCCGAGACTACGGATCAAACTATGTCTCGTTGATTAGGACAGCCACCAAAACGTACCCTAACCCAAGTAGGCTGCCATCTACGGAATATTTAAAAAACACATTATTATTTATATTAACGCAACTTGATTTATTACGCAACTAATCAGTCGTGACTAAACTAATCAGTCGTGACATCGCACTAAAAATGCGCTTCTTACACCTCGTTTCTCTAGTATTAAACCAACTCGTCACAATTTAATGAAATTATAAGGCCGAGATAGTTTTGTAAGTTACAGTCTCAAATATGTATTTCAACTACGTACAGCACTCACTAGTAATATTACTTTTCTATCGCAATGCTGTTGAAACATTTCAAATAATTGAAAATAGTAGGATGTTAAACGGAATACCAGCTGAGAGTCACATACCATATCAAGTGGTATTATATATGTCGAAACCTGGTCGAAAAACATTTTGCAGTGGCTCAATTATTACAACAAAATTTGTATTAACAGCAGCCCATTGTCTCGTCAAGTATGTATTACACGTTTATCAAATTTTATTGGACAACTACTAATTTTATTTATTATTCATAATTTTAGTGCAACGTCAGTGGAAGTAGTTTTTAAAGTGCACAGCTTAGCGAAGGCTACATCCAAACGAACAGATAGTATGCAATCAGATAAAATAAGATTGCATGAAAATTGGAATTCCTTAAGACCTTTATTGAACAATATAGCGCTGGTTGAATTGCCGAATAAAATAAAATTAAGTGAAACATTAAAACCGGTTCTGTTAGCAAACAAATGGAGTGGAAGACTTACCTATGTCGGAAAAAATACAAAAATAAGCGGTTGGGGTGCCGACACAACTGATGTACCACCAGTTATAAGTGATGTGATACGTATATTAAACATTCAAATGGTAATTCAGGGTCAATGTGCTAATAGGCATGTAATGGCATCTAATTTATGTGGTTTTGGCAAAGGCGGTGGGAATGCATGTATTGGTGATGATGGTGGACCATTGGTAGTTGAAGATAATGGTACGATAACTCAAATTGGGATCATTTTATATGAGACAACTACGCCGTTCTGCCTTGAGGGTTTGCCTCATATATTTACAAGAGTTAGTTGGTTTTTGAATTGGATTCAACAAAATTCGAATTACAACAGCCGCACTGGAAAACGTATCCATAAATGTCTCAAGCAGGACTTTACGTAATCATCAATTTTTGGCGCTCGAACATCACCCAACCAACTATGGCGACAACAATCCTATTAATTGATCAGCAAAATCATTCAATACCGTAATTGATCAATTTGATTTTAATTTATCAAAAAACAGTTTTAAAAATAAATTAAAATTGTATTTTCTAAATGTTTAATAAGTCCTTTGACAGTTTCATATTTGTAGTACGAACTGTTAATTTAAATAATTATTTATTTCTATAATTCTTTATAATTCATACTTGTTTACAATCTATTTAATTATGAATAGATTTTTGTTTTATATTTTATTTGTTTTAAATTTGAAATTATAATTGCAATGTACTAAATCGATTTGCTTTAATAATTAAATAAATAAACAAAATTAAATAATTTATTTTAAGTGCAACGGTAAATTGAATTTTAATTAGGTTTAGAACTTTTTCCTTGATCACTTTGCAATTAATTGGTAAAGCAAAGAAGGAAAAGATATCAATAAAAAAGTGTACTAAATCGGTTATTTGCCCCAGACACCAGATAGTCCAAAGTACTCGTGGCTGAGTAATCTAAAAAAACGACAGTTATAGCTCTGCTACCTTTGATGAACTCATTAAATTTTCGAAGTCAGGCACATTTTCATGTTTTGTTTGAAATGCAATGGTTACATCTTTTCTGCAAGTTACACTAAATCATAATTTTTATTTTAAGGTTGGATTGCAAATTATATTTTGTGTAAGATAACATTCATCTACACCACGCTTGAAGGTACACACTTATGAATTAGTTACAGTTTGCAAATTTCAGAACTTGGGGGTTGCATATTCCTGGCCTACAAAGAAAAAATAAAATTAAATTAAATGTTAAAACTAAATTGAATTTACACCAGAATTCGTCGGCCGAAATTTGAGGAGAAATGAGATAAATATAATAATACCGGGTGTGTTCATCCAGGAACAACTGCATCTCTCCCTGAACGACAAGCACAATCAATGTCTGCCGAAGAGCCCCCCCCCCTCGAATGGCCCATCGACCCCTGTAGGCCGATGCCCAGCCACAACGAAGCAGTATAAGAGGGTAGGAACCTGGAGGGACCGTAAAGATTTTACGGTACCAATGTGCTGAATGGACGACACTCACCACTCCGACCCTGTAGATGTCCTGCCAAGAGGATGACGAGAAGTGGCAAGCCCAGCCTATAACGATGGAACCGACACGAAATAAGACCCCCCCCCCCTCCCTACATACTGATCCAAAAAAAAAAAATCCAATTCATCTTATTGAAAAAAAAAAAAAAACAAGAATGGGTATACTAACAAAAAACTAACCGAAAGAAATAGATCAAGGCCGAAAAATGGAAAAAATAAAACCGAATGCCAGAAATAATACGCAGTGCTGTTTTTATTTAAATAATTTTTCACAAAAGAGGAGGAATGCGAAACCAATGTGCACTTCCGCGCGAGTTACACCCCTGGATATTGAAAGTAACACAAATAAAAATGCACACAAATCAATTTTATATTAAGCGTGAAAATATCAAATTATATTTTCACATAAAAATGGAAAAGAAGAATGTGCATATAAAGTTAATTTTTGTAAAATAGAATAAGACACCTTAGCACATGTAGAATACATGTGACTAAGAAATAATGAAAATTATAGAAAAGAAAACGAACGAATAATTAATTAGAGTTCTGACTCTGAAGAGATCAGTTATAAACACTCTAAGATAATCTAGTTTTATAAAATACCTTAACATAAGTAATTAATGTAAATTTTGCTTAATAAATAAATAAATAAAAAATAATTTATTTTCGATTAGTCAATAATCGAATTTAAAACTCGCGCTCACCAATCGACCGCTATTAGGGACTCGATTACAGATATACATATATTAAAAAATTGAAAAGATGAAAAAACTTTAACTTTAACTTTAACTTTAACTTTAACTTTAACTTTAACTTTAACTTTAACTTTAACTTTAACTTTAACTTTAACTTTAACTTTAACTTTAACTTTAACTTTAACTTTAACTTTAACTTTAACTTTAACTTTAACTTTAACTTTAACTTTAACTTTAACTTTAACTTTAACTTTAACTTTAACTTTAACTTTAACTTTAACTTTAACTTTAACTTTAACTTTAACTTTAACTTTAACTTTAACTTTAACTTTAACTTTAACTTTAACTTTAACTTTAACTTTAACTTTAACTTTAACTTTAACTTTAACTTTAACTTTAACTTTAACTTTAACTTTAACTTTAACTTTAACTTTAACTTTAACTTTAACTTTAACTTTAACTTTAACTTTAACTTTAACTTTAACTTTAACTTTAACTTTAACTTTAACTTTAACTTTAACTTTAACTTTAACTTTAACTTTAACTTTAACTTTAACTTTAACTTTAACTTTAACTTTAACTTTAACTTTAACTTTAACTTTAACTTTAACTTTAACTTTAACTTTAACTTTAACTTTAACTTTAACTTTAACTTTAACTTTAACTTTAACTTTAACTTTAACTTTAACTTTAACTTTAACTTTAACTTTAACTTTAACTTTAACTTTAACTTTAACTTTAACTTTAACTTTAACTTTAACTTTAACTTTAACTTTAACTTTAACTTTAACTTTAACTTTAACTTTAACTTTAACTTTAACTTTAACTTTAACTTTAACTTTAACTTTAACTTTAACTTTAACTTTAACTTTAACTTTAACTTTAACTTTAACTTTAACTTTAACTTTAACTTTAACTTTAACTTTAACTTTAACTTTAACTTTAACTTTAACTTTAACTTTAACTTTAACTTTAACTTTAACTTTAACTTTAACTTTAACTTTAACTTTAACTTTAACTTTAACTTTAACTTTAACTTTAACTTTAACTTTAACTTTAACTTTAACTTTAACTTTAACTTTAACTTTAACTTTAACTTTAACTTTAACTTTAACTTTAACTTTAACTTTAACTTTAACTTTAACTTTAACTTTTTTTATACGTACTGCGTGTATGTATAAACAAAAAAAAATAGTTTTCATTGTAGTTTAACGAAAAATCACAGATACAACGTTGACATTGGAATTATAGGAAATATATTTTATGTTCGTTTTTTAGTTCAAATGAAATATCTAATTTGATTGTCTGTCGTTGCAAGTAATTGCCGGCAACCGGTGCAGTAGACTACTACTTACTAATGTAATATCTGGAGTGGTTCGATGAAAGTATTAGGCGGTTTTTGTCAAGACTTTCTCTCTGCAAATAATTCATATTGTCATGGTTGTGGATGCCAGAGTCATAGTAAACACGAAACACACTTCGTGTTCGAGGTTTTCAATTAGACTTTGCTTGTGAAAACTTATTGTAAAACTGTTTGACTTATTATGATGAATTATCAAGTTGGGAGCTTGACAAGCTCTTGATAAAATCAGTCAGGATTATATTCCAATCTAACAGAGCGTTTTTCACTAACAACGTATGTAATCAATCATAAATTAGGTTCCCTTTCGACTAGCTCCGAGCTTTTAACCAATTACCCATCTTAATTTTTTATTGTTAAAAAAATGTTGTATTGACAGATTGTATGGTAGACGTAGAGAAACGTAGGAAGCGTTAATGAGATGATTTCCGACTGTTATAAAATTGTAACAGACTTTTCTCGTACAAAGTAAGTTTAATTTGGTTTTGAATAAATACATTTTTGACTGTTACTGCCTTAGCAATTATGACGTGTTTCAAAATTACAGTTAAGAACTTTGATGATGTTGATTGACGATTGTAAAGTATTTGATGAATAATGTCACCATAAAAACCAAATATTAGTAGTTATTTGTGATATCAGGCAATTGTGTCGGGTTTTGCAGAAACGTTAAATAATTTAGACTATAAGTACGGTAAGTGCGTTTGCTACTAAAGTTCTGTTTATACAAATTATGCATTATTCAGGTTTTTTAGTATGAAAGTTAATATTGTGAGACTAATCAGTCGTGACATCGGAATAAAAATGCGCTTCTTGCACCTCGTTTCTCTAGTATTAAAATTCGTCACAATTTAATGAAATTATAAGACGTAGAAGGCATAGAAAACTTAACAGTTTCTAAAATGTATTTCAACTGCGTACAGCACTCACTAGTGATATTACTTTTCTATCGCAAAGTTGTTGAAACATCTGAACTAATTGAAAATATTAGGATCTTATACGGAATACCAGCTGAACACAATATACCATATCAAGTGGCATTATATATATCAAAACCTGGTCGAACAACATTTTGCAGTGGGTCAATTATCACAACAAAATTTATATTAACAGCAGCCCATTGTCTCAGGAAGTATGAACTATACGTATATCGAATTTTATTGGACAACTACCAATTTTATTTATTATTCATAATTTTAGTGCAACGTCAGTAAAAGCAGTTTTTGAAGTGCACAGCTTAGCGAAGGCTAGGTCCCAGCAGACAAATACTATGCAATCAGATAAAATTATAATGCATGAAAATTGGAATTCCTTAAGACCTTTATTGAATAATATAGCGCTGGTTGAATTGCCGAATAAAATAAAATTAAGTGAAACATTAAAACCGGTTCTGTTAGCGAACAAATGGAGTGGAAGACTTACCTATGTCGGAAAAAATACAAAAATAAGCGGTTGGGGTGCCGACACAACTGATGTACCACCAGTTATAAGTGATGTGATACGTATATTAAACATTCAAATGGTATCACAGGGTCAATGTTCTAATAGGCATGTAATGGCATCTAATTTATGCGGTTTTGGCAAAGGCGGTGGGAATGCATGTATGGGTGATGATGGTGGACCATTGGTAGTTGAAGATAATGGTACGATAACTCAAATTGGGATAATTTTATTTGATGCAACTACGCCTTTCTGCCTTGAGGGTTTGCCTCATATATTTACAAGAGTTAGTTGGTTTTTGGATTGGATTCAACGAAATTCGAATTACAACCTCCACACTGGAAAACATATCCATTAAGGCTGTATGATACTGAAAAAACAAATTTCTTTTTTAGAATCGATATTTAAATGTGTCTAAACTGGTTCGTTTCCTTAATAAATATGAGTACTAAAATTTTATATGATTCGTTTATTAAACTTTACTTATATTGTTTATATGTGTAAAATTAATTAATAAATTTACTATTTTACATTATTTCTCTTCTAAACATTGCATATTATAATAAAATTAATAACCACTTATCTTGGACACTATTTTTATTTCGTGATTTGCCATCTAGCGACAGTAAATTTTTCAAAAAATAATCAGCATTGCTGCGTAAAAACAAATTAACTTATCGTTTGACGTAATTTTGCGATCGATAAGAATCGAAATTTTTATCATTTTTAAACTAATTTTTCCATTTTCTACGTCATTTCAAAACTAATCTTGATAATCCTGTATTAATAGCTTGATATTATGTTTCTAAGCACCTAGATGCAAAATTTTTTCGCTGTTTAGAAGTAAAATATTGAAAAAATTGATTTGTGCGTTTCAAAAAAACGATAAACTTTGAAACTTAACCGTAGACAAACTAAACATTTTATTGAGATAATCTTGTATTAATCGCTCAATTATACGTCTAAGTTCATACTAAAGAAAGAATCAGGTCAATAGGTAATATTTTATGGTCAAAAACTGATTTTTAGTAAACATCGTTTTTGACAAGCTGAGTATCATAGAGCCTTAATGTCTCAAGCAGGACTTTACGTAATAATCAATTTTTTGGCGCTCGAACACCACCCAACCAACTATGGCGACAACAATCCTATTAATTGATCAGCAAAATCATTCAATACCGTAATCAGTGTTGTGCAATTGTATGTAAAAAACTGTTTTATACATTTTTTACGTAAAAAATGGTAATATACTTAAATTACTGTATAAAACGTATAATATTGTATAAAATCAAATGCGTATTTAAAAACCTTAGTAAAGTCGCAAACCTTAATATGCGAAACATAAATTTTTATCATATTAATACATTTAATTTTATTCGATAAAAACTATATTAATAAAAGATGCTAAGTTAAATTAATATAAAATACGACATAAGCATAACTACAGAAGTCGTTATCTAAATATACACTTCGCAAATGCAATTATTGCGAGGACCAATGCGTAAAATATTCGTAACTAATTCAAAAGCATCAATTCTTACGTATATGAAAAAAAAATTTGGATATACTCGTATGATGTAAAATGAGAAATGGATTTGAAATTTTTGAATTTATTTATATTACTTCTAATTTATTAATTATAATTAAAAGTAAAATATTTGTAGAAAAACATAAAATAATATTTTTTTTTCCAAAGAAAATATGGTTTGTTTCTCAGCTACTAACTAATTGTTTAGAATAGAAAAACAAAATCCACAACACTATGGGATTGAAGTGTAAAACGATTAATCATCGAACTCATTCTATATTAATGCTATAACATTTTAATGTTATCGGTTACAAAAATTGTTTAGATGATTACGAGAAATCATTACCATCTTTCGACAAGATTATTTAACTTGACACAGACAGAGACATCTGTAGTGCAATTTGTTCTCTATCGATAATTGCTTAAAATAAGAATTACATTGCTTAATGAGAATTAATGAAAGAATTACATTGCCAAATTTTGATTTGTCGTATTCTTATAGTTAAGGCTAAGATGAGCGATACATCGTACAAGCATAGTTTTGGACTCCAACTCATTCATATATGAAATATCGTTTTCAGACAAATTTGCACTATCCTTGATTCCTTGGCCGTAATAAAATCCTCTAGTTTTGGAGCTGGTGGATATAATTATATTATTTTGATATAATATAATATTTAAATTTTTATATACCTGATTTTCTTTTTCGCAGTATGAAGTTGTTTATTTTAAGCAATAATCGATAGAGAACAAATTGCACTACAGATGTCTCTGTCTGTGTCAAGTTAAATAATCTTGTCGAAAGATGGTAATGATTTCTCGTAATCATCTAAACAATTTTTGTAACCGATAACATTAAAATGTTATAGCATTAATATTGAATGAGTTCAATGTTGAATCGTTTTACACTTCAATCCCATAGTGTTATGGATTTTGTTTTTCTATTCTAAAAAATAAGTTAGTAGCTGAGAAACAAACCATATTTTCTTTGAAAAAAAAAATAGTTTTATTTATATTTTTCTACAAATATTTTACTTTTAATTATAATTAATAAATTATAAGAATTATAAATAAATTCAATTTAATTCAATTATTTAAAGTTCAATTCTCATTTTACATCATACCTATCCAATTTTGTTTATATAGATACGTCAGAATTGAGATTATGAACTAGAAGTAATTTTGAATTAGTTACGAATAGTTTTTGTATTTTACATTTTGTAAAAAATTGTTATGTGCAAAATACGTATTTTACATGTAAAAAACCGAGTATATTACGTAACGTAAAAAACAGGCACAACACTGACCGTAATTGATCAATTTAATTTTAATTTATCAAAAAACAGTTTTAAAAATAAGTTAAAATTGTATTTTCTAAATGTTTAATAAGTCCTTTGACAGTTTCATATTTGTAGTACGAACTGGTAATTTAAATAATTATTTATGTCTATAATTCTTTATAATTCTTGCTTATTTACAATCTAAGTATGAATAGATTATTTTTTTGATATTTTAGTTTTTATTTTTTTAATCAATATCTGCCGAAGAGCCTCCCCCTCCCCCCTCCAAATGACTTATCGACCCCTGCAGGCCGATGCCCAGCCACAACGAATCAGCATATAAGAGGGCATGTACCTGGAGAGCCCTGGAGAGACCGTAAAGATTTGTGAAGGGAGGTACCAATGTGCTAAAAGAACGACACATAGGCTGGACTCGCCGCTCCGACCTTGTGGATGTCCTGCCAAGAGGATGACGAGAAGTGGCAAGCCCAGCCTATAACTATGGAAATGGCACGAAATAGGACCCCACTCCCAACATACTGATCCAAAAAAAAATTAGCAATTCATCTGAATATTTCTGTTCCAAACACCACTATAGGCTCTTGACCATAAAGAATAGTAATATTTTTAGATCATGCCTTGTCCAGTCAAGACACAAATGCTGTTTAAAGAAATTATGTTGGCATTAGCAAGGTTATTAAGGAGGTTACGTTCAGATTAAACACACAAAAGTAAGGTGCTCGGAAAAGAATTCCAAATATGTTAGCAAGATAATTTAGCAATCACTACCACTGTAGAATAAATTACTATATAAGTGCTTACTAAAAATCATGTTCATCAAAGAGTGTATCAGCATTGCGTTTCATCACACGAGTGCGTACAGTATGCTCACGAGTTATACAATTCTACAGTGGGGCAGAGTAGTGTTAATTTACAGTACCGACCTAACGGATAAGATAAAATATTTCTTTTGCAATCTATCACTAACGGGGGTCAAACCATGTTGTATAAGACAGTAGTAGTCTGCTAGCGTAAACTAAAAGGTTACGATATACTCGCACAAGTAGCAGCACTATCACAAAAGAGAATTTCTTTTGTTATTGGAAATAACAATATTATTTTGCGGAAATTTTTTTGATTAAGAGCTATCCCAGCCGAAAGATGGCAATGCAGATGGTGTCTTTACCGTCGTAGCCGAAAGATGGTAGTGCAGATATTTATTTTATTATCCCAACCGGGAATATTTTAAAATGTCGATAATGTAGATTCGAGTTCATCAAGTTTCTAAAAGAAAATGTCAACCAGATACTGTTAGAGTTAGCCGAAAGATAATGCAGATAGTGTCTTAAATACAGCAAAAATTAGTCATAAACTAGAATTGAGAATGAATTTAGGATCGGGTTATATCCTTCGGGTGAAGGAGAAATTATTTCAGTTTATAGAAATTTAAAAATCGATAGGAGCGAGAGTATAAAGAGAGTTTAACTTTCTGTTGAATCAGTCAAGACACTAACTGCATTATCTTTCGGCTGGCAAATTTCGGCTTACTTTAACAAGGTATCTGACTATAACCCCATCAGACTACCACTAACCTTATACTCAGTATCTACCGATGGTCATGGGCTTACGAATCAGCATAGTCAGATTGGTGTCTATATGCCAAAATCAAGAATAACGAACGATTTTATCGTTGAAAAATGGAGAAAATAAAAATTTCACCCCACTAACCCCATCAGACCCACAAATGAAGATTTTAATTGTTGGTAATAATATATGTTTTCGACTGATTTTAGTCACTTTCGGCTTGGATAGTTCAATTTAATATATAATTTGTTTAACTTTCGGCTGCACTAGTCAAGATACTATCTGCATTATCGATTTTTTCACTTTCGGCTGGAAACTTTCGGCTAACTTTAACAAGGCCATTCAGCTATATTCGAAAATAAAACTCAGCCCAGAATTGTATCCGAATGTACGACTAATTTTTATTAGACCAAATTTTTATTAGAATCGAGCCAAAAGCAAACGTGCCATTGACTGATATTCCTTGTTGGAAGTTGTGTGTGCCTACTGAATTTCGTGAAAAACTGATCAGAAATGAAGACGACGTAGCAAGCGGAGCACATGGAGGGATTCTCAAAACCTTAGACCGATTGAGACAATTATATTATTGGCCCAAAACGTCAATAGAGGTACACAAGTATGTCAATAATTGCGTTATGTGTAAGCAAACGAATGCGACTAACCAATTTTTACGTCCACCCTTAGGTAAACAAACACTGCAAGAGCGGCCGTGGTTGAAAATTTAAATCGATTTGTTGGGGCCCTACCCAAGAAACGCGAGTGGCAAAACAACATTTCTTATTGTACTAGGTAGTCTCACCAAATTTGTTTATCTCAAACCTTTAGCCACGGCAACAGCAATTAAAGTTACGAAATTCTTGCGGGACGAATTATTTCACCTGTTTAGCGTGCCCGAAACCAAAGGATTTGGGAATTAATCATATCAAAACTGCCTACTATTCATCGCAAAGTAATGCGTCCGAAATAGTTAATCGGTCGATCATGATGAGAAGACTAATTTTTTTAAATCAATAATCTCATCCGTTCGAAACTGATTGTTGTGATTCTTACAAATTTGCTATTTATGAGTTAAAAATTCCAAAGAAGCTGTAATGCTTGAGGTAAGTCGCTAGGCCCGCCAATACTTAGAAGTCGTGATAAATCTCCATTCAAGCCTTTGATGAAAGTATTGAGTGCCTTGTCTCTATAGTTTTAGGTGTAATTGTTCAAAGATTCCTGTCCCATGCCTATAGAGGACAGTTTATTAAAATTAGGGACAGATGTTGATATTAGATTATTTATTTCTATTTATATGATTCTTAAAATCGTTCGGGATGTGTCTCGTATTTTACGAATTTAAATTATTTTTAAAGTAATTTTGAATTTTATTTAATTTAAATATTGATTTCGATGATTTATTTAGATAATTTATTCAAATAAAATTTTCATATTTTCGCACACAACCTTATTTAATTTTTCTTAACGTGGAATCTGCATCAAAGAAATTCTTATTTGAAACTTGATTACGATACTTATTAGCAGATGTAAGAAATAATGCAAAAAACTTGCTAGTGGCGTTATCGCAAGTGGAGGAATATGATCCCTCACTATATAATGTGGGAACCCAATTGTTTACTGTGTTACCTACATTCTGTTTATACCGCTCACATAATAACATATTTCGTGCAAATTACCATTCAAACTATAATTAAAAAAAAAACAATAATTTATTTTAGAGCAAAATAACATTTTTCATACTTTTAAAAATAATTAAACATTTGATTGACTGCGTTTTTTATTATAAATTGTAATTAATTTTTCTCATTATTAATCCAACCGTAATATGCAATTTTCTCGATTTTGAGTTAAAAACAAATTAAAAACAATTTTATGTTTCAGTTGAATTAATTTGATTTATTTCATATTGATTAATAAATTTACTGCGTGTGGTGAATATGACGTAACGGGTGCGCCAAAATGCCGTAAGGCGAAATGGAAACTTACAATGGCCGTACACCCGTTTAAACATCCAAACATAGTCACAGATGTTTTTAAATTAATTTACTTATCAATCACAAAAGCCATGTCGACGTATAGCAAGATGTATTGATTGATTTGTATATAAGTTTGTTGCATGTGTCCATAAATTGTTACTTTGATGCCTCGTGCACGATATCCAATCATTCATCATTAGCATAAACAATACTCAAGCGTATTGCATGTCAGATATGTGTGTGCGAAGTTTAAAATTGACACGATTAATTAAAAATTACATTATATATGTGTCAAAGGATCTCGTACGTTTCTGTCATTTTCCACGAAATCCACATCAAATTATATAACTGCTATACAACGCTAATTAGTGTGATTGATATATGTATATTTAAAAAAAAAAAAAATTCTGGAAATTTATTGGCTCCAAATTTTTAATAATTATAGTGTTGGATATTTTTATATAATTTACAATTATGATACAAAATTGAAATCAAACATTTCGGTGAATTCGGTCCGCTGGATTTTATTATGGCGTTCAAACACGATACAGCAACAGTTACTTACAGCATATATGCTCGTACATAAACATAATTTTATAATTTATAATTCAAGTACACAGTTTACAAAAAGGATTATATTGGTGTACATAATCTAGATGTACCAACCACTTGATTACGATCAACATGTTAAACATGGAATTTTTTTTACTACAAACATAATATTCAATGTACGAGTATGCATGTAAAATACAAAGCATATAAAGATGCTCAACCCTTGATTGGACAAATAAAACATTTTTAACATAATTTTTATGTTTTGTTTGTGTTTATGTACAAAGTTAGTTTAAAAGCACTAAACTTATATTTTGTAATTGTATTGTACGTGTGTGTATATCACGCTATATACGCATACTCGTACATGTGTTTTATGAATTAACCAACAAACGATGGTGATAAATTTCCGAATATGGTAATAGTTGTTGAAGCTTTATAAAATTTAAAAATATGTTTAGGACAAAACAAACATACACCACCGGTATTTAAATTTCTAAAAACACAAAAATTTAACGAGCACAATATTTTCGTATATAAAATTAATTTTTTTAAAACTACTATTTTTCGAAATCGTAGCCAGGCACAAATAAATGACAAGTAATTTTTATTTATTACTTATAGGAGAGCCCTGTTCTCAGGTACCATATTTAGAGATCTTTAACATATTACCAAGGAAGAGCCCCTAATTGATTTTCGTTATGGTAAAATTATAGACAGAGCTTTATATTTCGTCTAAGATAATGAGGATCGCAGGGCTCTATGTTCTAAGTCAGTGGTTCTTAACCTTTTTTTACTCGCGGCCTACCAAATATTTCATAATTTTTTGTGACACCATTTTGTAATAATCTATATTTGTTAAATTACTATAACAAATTTATTTTTTATTATTCCTTTATTTTTTTATATTATATAATAATAAAAAATAACTTTATACTTCACAATTTAGCGTTTCGGTTTCATTGAAGATTCGGCATTATACGCAAAATGTAAACATAAATTGATGTATACAAACAACAATAAGCAAAATTTAGTAAACTACACTCGCGAACAAATATAATCGACTCCAACCTCTGCGCATACAAAAAGGCGTATTTTTTTAAAATGGCTTAACCGGTTTCCATAAAACAATTTTTTTTTGACAGCTTAGTATTTTATCTTTACAAGGACACCTTTATCATTAAAATAATTATAGTACTTTTCAAATTAAAGCATTCGGAGCAAAATGCGATGTTTCGATGAAAACAATTGGCGTGCTGCAATCTCCTGTATAGTACGTTGCCATCAGTCATTTATTAGACGTTGACCTGAACAAATCTCTACCAGTTTCATTCGTTGTCCCCTCAACACCATGGATTCTACTCTAGAAAAAGCCGCACAAGTTGTTGCTTTATTGCAAGAAGGACGCAATCAACACAGTAAAAAATTTTTACATGATTTATGAAAATTTACATACATTTAATGGTAAAATATTTACATCATTAATGTAAAAATTTTATTTACATAACAAGTGACGGAATAGTCAGTAAACCAGTATGTAAATTAAAGAACTCCACAGAATATACTGAAATTTTTTTTATTTTATGTAGAGATTAGTAACCTGTCTATGTAATTTTAAGTATGTATCTTATAGAATTTTGTAATGTTTTGTAAGAAAATTAAATCCTTTCCTAAAATATTCCATAATTATTATGTAGAATATTGTCGGAGATAAATACGACAGATGAGAAATCTACGAGCAAGAATAAATATGACGCGTAATTACTTTGTTTAATGTGATATAATTCGCCAAGTCGATGTGTTCTTTTATTATACTTAGTATAAAGCAAGAATTGAATTTTTGCAGATTGGTCGTTGCAAGGGCAACCTGATAAGTAGAACAAAACAACCTTTTATCAGTACGAGACCAAACTGACAAGAAAGAACTTGTGGTGGTTCTCATGTTTTGTAAGCAATGAAAATTTTCATAGTTTATGTAATTTTTAGGCAAATTTTATAAATTTCAATATTTAAATATGGAATATTACCCTTATCCAACCCAGTATACAAAATTACATAATGGTTTATTGAAAATTATATATCAGCATTGTTGAATTTTACATAAATCAGAAAATGAAAATTCCATGTCTTATGTACGGTACATACCATACGTGAAATTTAAATACATTTACGAGGCATTTTGTTTACCCTTGAAAATATGTAATTTTTTTTTACTGTGAACGAAAAGCCGCTCAGCTAAACATGGGTCAATCTGTTGTCTCAAGAGTATCCAGAAGGTTTCAGAAAGCTGGTACCTTCAATCGGAGACCACATACCAGCCGGTATCGATGATCATCTGAGAGGAATGACCGATTTATCGGCTAAGACAAGCTCGAGATGGAGCTGTTAGCCAATAGACAGTAAGAAGTCGCTTAAGGAAGCCAATCTCATTCTAAAACGGCCCAATAGATGCCAAAAATTGACAGCACGCCACCGTGAAAAGCGACTCGAATTTGCTCGCGAACACATAAATTTTAGCATCGAGCAATGGAGGTTCGTTCTATTCACTGACGATTGTTGGATATGTCTCTATGTTATATTGATATAGGAAAAGCCGGGTCTACCATCGTCCAGGAGACCAATTTTTGCAGTGCTGGGTTACTGCAAAAGTCTCGTACGGCGGCGGTTTGTGCAATGTATGGGGTGGCATATCGCTTGAGGGAATAGATTTTTCATTCGTACCCAGTGTGCGTACCCAAGTGGCCAGCCCTCAGTTCATGCATGAATCCAATTGAGCATTTATGGTACAAACTAAACGCAGGGTTTTGAGCCAGAAATCCGGTACCATTTAACATCAGTGACGGAGGAGTGGGGTGCGATCCCCCAAGTCTTTGTCAAAACCTTAATAAGGTCAATGGGGACCCCGCGTGCGAACTATTGTAGACGCAATGGGGAGCATTACTAAGTATTAACTAATATAATTGATTTTTTTCTTGAATTTTTTGTTGTAATTTAAATTTAAATTAAAGAAGGCCAAGATATAATTCGACATTCAATTTTTATTCAATAAACGAAAAGCAAAAAGAAAATTGTTCAACAGAGAAAACAGAAAAATCAGAAGTGGGAGAAGGGATATAACAAAAATAAATCAAACGAAAACTGTTTGAGAGAAAAAATAAATCGAACCGAAATATTGTTGCCGAAGGTGACTAATTTTAAGAGCGAAACAAACCGTTAGTTGGTGTTCGGTTACCATACAATATTTTAATACAAATTTAAATTTAAATAAACGAGAAAAAATAAAAATCAAAATTGTACCTTTCTTTTGACATTCAGCCAAGGTCCCACCGAACTGGGTTGCGGCGTCTCATTGTTGTTAATCCCAAACAAAACAAATGACCACGTGGTGGGCCATCTGTAACCGGCGTCTTCTCGGCTTTGGCAAATTAACACCGTTTGGCTTATTCCGCCTCTGCTAAAAAATACGTTGAGCGAGTTCCCGCCTGTGGTAAAAATTACACCGTTGGGAGTCCTCCCAACTTTGGTAAAAATAACACTCTTGGGCGTCCTCCCGTATTTGGCAAAAATATTAACACCGCTGGGTGTCCTCCCGCACCTTTGGTAAAAATAAGAATCGCCTCAACTGGCCACCAGTTAAAAATGTGGTACCCGTTAATTACTTTTGGTACCCATTAATAATACGGTATCCGTAGAAAATTACCATGTGGACCCCATCGATACAACGCCTCCATAAAAATTAGGCCACTCACAAGAACACACTTCTATCGAATGACCAAACTGCGCCAGCCAAATCCACATGTTGGGGTAAAAACTCGACCGTCTAGCAAGCAAGCAATTTGCTTACCGAAATCCTGGCTACTCAATTAATTTGACCAAAGAAATTTGAATTTCAAAATATATTTTTCATAAAATTTTTGTTTATTTTTGCAATTGCAAAATAAAATAATACAAAAATTAGCTGTTCATTTTTTGAAGCCGCCCATGTCACTGTGCAATCGCAAAAATAAACAAAAATTTTATGAAAAATATATTTTGAAATTCAAATTTTTTTGGTCAAATTAATTGAGTAGCCAGGATTTCGGCTAGAAAATTGCTTGCTTGCTAGCCGCTCGAGTATCTACCCCGTTGTTTGGTTTTATAAAATTTTGTTTTTTGTTTAAACTATTGAGAATTCAGTTTTCCCGACTCTTTTATACACCAAGATCAACTTTCGTAAGCGAAAATTAAAAACTCTATATCACGAGACACAGTATCCTTTTTCCTTTGTCAATTTATTTTATTAAAATGAACAAAATACAGTTTGTTATATTATTTTCAATAGCATTTTATTAATACACCATATTACAAAAACCAAACTGAACTTAATTCACCAAAAATAATTTTTATGTTATTTTTTTTTTTTAATTTAATTTTTATCAAATACAAAATGGTTGGAGACCAAAACTCGAGTTTTTTTTAAAACAGACTAAATTCGTTTGTATAAAAAAAAAATATTTTTAATGTAAATACAGTGGGCAAAACGTACACCAAAGTATAAAAGCTAGTGCACACTTCACAAGAAACTTTAAGAATGTCATAATACAAAATATGGCAATAACATCAGTAAAATACATTAATAAAACAACTACAGAGATTAAAATTTCGAAGACAAAATTGGAAATAAAACAATTTTATGACCAGGGGGGAGTCGTAACAAACATGGGAACGATCCACACTCTGAGCAGCATCATAAAGCTGAGCCTAAAATACCACGGCACAAAAAAAAATTCAAATAACTTAATCGAACTGTACCGCGACAAATCGCAAATTCTAAACAAACGTTTGCTCCCTAAACTCGATTAGCTTTTACGTGAAACGTCCCCATTTGATATTGAAAGTAAATATAAAATTAAATTAAATAAACAATTAAAATGAATAAATAATTCGAATAAATAAGAAAAAATTAACTAATTGAATTTAAACTACTAAGCCTAGAGCAACGGATAGAAGAGTTCTTCCACAATGAAACACACTATATGTGGACAATATTAAAACCCCTCCCCAACTTCTGATCTGAGCAAAAAAACGAAAGAAAAATTATGAAAATTAAATTTTAAGATGAAATGTTAAATTAAAGAAAATGAATTTAAAGAACTTCCTCCACAATCGAACACAGCATATTGAAAATGGAGAAACCATTCCACCCAAATCCTTGAGAATAAAGATCTGATACACACATATCTAAGCGTAATCAAAGATACAATATTTCAGAAGCGAGTACCAACCGAAAGGGAAGCTTTGGTGTGCACATTCGTGCGCGCCACCGCGGCGCGATGATTTCGGAAACTTATTTTCAATTTCTTATTTAATTTGTATGGCATACCAATTTCACCTGTTTGAGTAGTTTATGTTTCGACTAATAAGTGTGTTACGAAATCCCAGTTTTCAAAATCCCGCTTTGACGAAATCCCGGTTTTTTATAAATCCAGATTTTCAAAATCCCGATTTTTAGAAAATCTCGCGTTGAATTTTTAAAATTTCACATATGGGAAAATGGGACTGTTAAATGATTTTATGACAAAATTCATAAATAATTTCTAGAAAATGACTAATAGGGATAGAATTTGGCCATTTCTTAACAGATTTTATTTAAATTCGATAAGTACTATATGGAAATGGGATCCTAAAGTTATTTTTCGATAAGCGGTCAATATAGAAGGAACTAGGCCATTTCTTAACCGGGTTTTTTGAAAATCTACACGTGCGATGGTAATGAATTTCTAAAATGATTTTTTGATAAAGTTCTGAAATATGGCCATCGCGAAAACAAATATCGAATAGCTATTTTATCGACCTTGTTTTGCATTCCATCTTGTTTTTTTAATTCTTACCGCAAGAAATATAGTTTATCAAAACTTTTTTGGACAAAATCTTGTTTTTTAAAATTTTGCTTTCCGAAATAATTATTTTGATTATTTTATAAACAAATAATGAAAATTTAGTGAAATATATTTTCTGGGATCGATATAAAATATTACATTTCAAAATGTTGCATTAACAAAAATTTTTATTATAGGTGTCACTAATAGATTTTATATAATCCGCTCCTACGTGCGGCACGCAGTTCGACATGTTTGCTGATCCCGGCCTCCAACGTACTCTGAATTTCAAATCTAAAGCCCCCCGGAGGGCTAAGTGGGGGAAGGGAGGAGGGGAGTTATCGAAGCCAGTAGCCTCTACAATTATTGCATTTCAAAAAGTTGCATTTACACCGACTCCGATAAAATAGCACCGACTTCACGAAACCTACTCCCGCCTCTGACTTCGCAGCCTCGGTTTTTTCTACTAAATTTTTCGGCTAGATATTTTATTTTTATGTTAAAATATTATTAGTCCGACCGGTCCGAATTAATAAAATATATTTTACTGGGATGTCGAAAACCGAGATTTAAAAAACCTGGATTTTGAAAACCGGGATTTTGAAACCGGAATTTTGAAAACCGGGATTTCATAGTACACCCTCGACTTATATTTTGAGGATCACAGGGATTCTTCTAAGACGTCATCAAAAGGGTACAATAGCTACATGTACTAAGTAATAAACTGTATATGTCATGTCCCAGTGGTCTCCTCAATTTTCAATTTCTTATTTAATTTGTGTGGCATACCGATTTCACCTGTTTGAAAATTGTAATTGAATGTTGTCTGAATTCGAAGGCCAGGAACAACAGTACAAAATTTGGAAATTATCGAAAATCGAAGAAATCTTTAATCATTCAGACATTAGTTTTCCCAAGAAACATATCCCAGAAAATTAAGGCCAGTACCCGTAGAGAGCTTCACGAGCATTCGCAGACTTTGGTAAAATACATCAAAGCCCGTATAGAGTTATAATGTCAATTTAAAATAAATTTGGGCAAATTGCTAAAATCGTGTAGAAGGAAATACATTTTTTTTTCAAAATTATGGAACTTCAAAATTCCAAAAATTATTGTTAGACTCATTACAATTCACCCATTTTGGTCCATAGACAGAAAATATAACAAGCTGTCGAAAAATGTATATACGAGATGTCGTGGACATCTCATGCTAATGGCAAACATTAGTTGCTAATAAAGCACAAATAAATGACTTTGAAGAAGAAATACGTTTAACCTCAGATGAACATATCGGATACTTAAAAGAAGAAATGGTATTCGTATGTTTTAACAGAAAAGCCGTGCGCTTGTTGCTCGTCATGGAATGTGATCAAAAATATTCTCAGACCACGCGACAAATTTTGTTGGTGCGCAGTCAGAACTTCGAAATTTAAAAAAGTTATTTCTGTCACAATAATTTCAAAATTAAAGAAATAACTATACTGCACAGCGTGCGGAACATTATATTTGCAAAAATGTAAGGTTTTGTGGCTCATTGGCCCATGAAATATCTCACAGGATTACAACAACTTTGATAGTGGCAAAGAGCCAGCATACGTTTGAAATTGGATCGTTTGTACTTCTCCATGATGAAGCCCTACCATCGATGAAATGGTGTTTGTTCGGGTTCGAATCTGGATAGATGCAGGATGCAAAAGGGATTTTTCATCATTTGATTACGATCGGATTATGAACTCCTGTTGGAGTGCAAAACTCATAGGCTGACTTGGAACTACGCAATGTGCAGATGGTTCTACGTAAGTCAAACCTATAGCCATATGTCCTCGATTTTAAGGCCGATTTTAAGAAGCTTAATAAATTATTAGCTAACACTGCTTTTAGAACCATTTTCAATAATAATCACAACCAAAAAACCCAAACTATCAATTTGTATGCCGTGATGGTTGAATGCTTTCAACAGTCTATGAATTATACAATACGAATAAACAAACTGGCTGTTCTACCATGGTACAACAGGGAATTGCATTCACTGCGTAATCAGAGAAATAAAAACTGGAAAAAAAGCTCACTGACCCGAAGCGGTTTTGGCAATTTATAAACCACAGTAAGAAAACAGATGGATATCCTTTTACGATGAAGTTCAGTGATCAGTGTTGACCCCAAAACCATTGCTGACTTTTCACAATTTTTTTTAATACAGCCTACTCTAGTAACGATATCGTGTCTGATGCGGAATACTTCAGTTACTTGAATAACAGCGCTTTAGCATCTCCGGTCTCTGTTCAAATTGATCTTGATACTGTGGTAAGGAGCATCAACAAAATTAAACATGATTTTTCCGGTGGCCCCGATGGCTTACCTGCGCTATCATTTTTAAAGACCGGTAACTTAGCTCAGCCACACACAACGCTGTTCTAAAACTCGATCTCGCATGGAATATTTCGATCAATATGGAAAGATTCTTTTATAATTTCAAATTGTCTTGTATCCCCAAGTTATTTGAAAGTATTGCATATGATTCCCTTTACTTTCAATATAAAACATTATTTTCAATGAATCAGCGTGGCTGTCTTAGAGGACGATCTACCACAACCAATCTAACTGAATTCGTATCACATACCTTAAACGTTATGGAAGATGGAAACGAAGTTGATGTTATTGACACGGTTTTCTCCAAGGCATTTGACAAGGTTTCCCATAAGATAATTTTGTTTAAACTTAGGGCCCTTGGTTTCGCATTCTTACTGTTACTATGGGTGGATCTTATCTGAGAGAAACTGAGTATCAGGTGATCTTTTGGTCATCAATATCTACTTCATTTAAAGCTACTTCCGGTATTCCGCAAGATAGTCATATTGGGTCTATTTTTCATCGATGTCGATTTCGTGATTAAAAACTCGGCAATTATATTTTATGCGATAATGATTTTAAGTGATATGAAAATTGACCGAACAATTTCAAGTTCCATCCTATTACAGAATAACCTTAAAACTTATGAGTAAATGCCAATTCTATTAGTGGCTGTAATTAGCAATCGCGAACTTAACTTTAGAGATCACATCGATTTTAGTGTCAACAGAGCAAACTCTTCGCTTGGATTTGTCAAACGCTAGTCTAAAGAATTTTTGAACCCTTATGTTACGAGGGCTATTTATATGACATTTAATCGGCCTTTGCTACCAACCGATAAACCAATAAACTTATTTTTTATCTATTTGACTTAAATTCTGTATCGAGTATTTAGAATTTTAAATATTTTTTCTCTTTCCCCATTTGCGTTTCATTTAATTTTATTTTTACTTATTTTATTTTTTATTTTCTCTCTTTTTTTAACATCTCTTTTCATTACTAGTTTCAAATCTGCTTGCTTTAAGCAAACTAATGGTCAGTCTCTAATTTTTTTGCGGTGGGGTATCATTCTTTCATTCTTAATGGCCAGAACTTATTTCAATGAAAAGACATGAAATTATTTAAAACTGTTGAAATATCTAAATCTTATTTTCCCAAAGTTATGAAAATACCATCCCCCCCCCCCCCCCGCCAATATGCAGGTACGCAAGTTGGTATCAGCGACGACTGAAACTGACCGCGTGCGCTGATCAGAGATCGGATTTCTTGCAAGGAGCCAAGCTCATGGCTGAGGATTTTCTAGGTTTGCAATCTGTATCTTCTGACGGAAAACTGGAGGTTTGTGAAGCAGGACGAGCCTAAGTGCACCTTAAGACTATCCATCATGATAATCAATAGGGAATCTCCGGTTCCCCTGTCAAAAACTAAAGAAGCAATAAATTTCGGCTGCGGTCAGTAACACTGTTCAAGAAGGATGAGGTCGGGGTTGAACCTGGCAGCGTACAATCGGAAAAGGGGGAGGAAGAGGCACAGCCTGTAAAGGTAAGTTCGACGATTTTTCTCTCCACTGCCGCATACATGGACCAGGAGAAGCCAGTGCCGCCAAATATACTGGGGGCACTTGTTTGTGATGCAGAAAGCAGGAAGGTTGGAGTTATTTTAGGGTATGACGCGAACGCACACCAATCCATTTGGAGAGCTCGGACATCAACAACATGGGTAAGTCAGTTTTTGAAATTCTTTTAAAAACTAACCTCTTCATTAGCAATATTGGTCAGCCCATCTTTATTATTAGGAATAGGCAGGAGGTTATGGTTGCTACTCTGGCCTCCAATTTTATTTCACCTATGATCAGGGAATGGAAGGTAGCGTAGGAGCATTCCTTCTCTGGCCATTGGTATTTAACATTTAAGATTAATCTCCTAATTACAAATCAATACGTTTTCAGAAATCCCAGGAGGACAATATGGCGCGTATATAGATATATATTGGAGGGTAGCATTCCATCTAGAATTCCAGGACTCCCCAACAATAACAAAGCTGAGAAGAAAGCGAAAATCTGTTTAATGTTCCTCGGCACTGCGGAGTGCCGAAAAGTCTGCGGATCTGCTTTCAATAGGACGAAAGATCGAGAGAAATCCAAGACTGGAACTTCTATAAGGAATGCCTCAGAGAATATAAAAGAGAGACAACGAAGGCGCAAAGGAATTCGTGGAGGCTATTTTGTGATATAATGGAAGAGGTCTCGGAAACTTTGCGCTTCAGACAAATTCTCTCTACCAGTCCAGCTGTTTCAGATGATCTGGTTAAACCGGATGGCGAATGGACGGTTTATAGTGTAGAAACTCCTAATCTTATGTTAGGAACTCACTTCCCGGGATGTGAGGATGCGCCGTTTGCGGAGGTGGATGACTGCGGGTATATGGATGACTGCGGGCCCAACAGTTGTGTAAGTTTTAAGCCATATATTAGCTGGTCTGCATAGGATTGTACCAGCAGAAAGTGTGTCTGAAGCTGGGGTACATCCCAAAGAAATCGAGGGAGGCATGGTTAATTTTCATCCCGAAAAGAGATAAAGGCTGTTACTAATGTATGGTCGCAACGACGATTTTTGTGTTATTTTATTCACCCCGGTTGTTGTCTTCGTTTCGCCCATCTTCTCTTATGTTTTTATTCACCTCTGTGTTTGTCTGTTAAATTGTGCGCTGAACGCACCCGCGACTTTTGTTTTGTTCCCCATCGTTTGGTGGCGCAGAGGTGAAGAGAAGACGGGAAAGAGAGAACAATGCGCATCGAGTGTGTGCAAAGTAAAACGTTTTGGAAAAAATGTTTTTTCTTATATGTCTCTCTTTTGTACCAACGAAAATTTGATATAAAGGAGAGACAGAGAAGAGAGATTAATTTCTTCTAAAACGTTTTACGAGTTGTGCGGTGCTCGAATTTTTTTTTGGTATGATGACATTCGAGTAGTGATTTTCGTTATGAAAAGTCTGGTTTTAATTTTGGAGAGATATAGTTAGAGTTTAGTTTTCTAAAAGTAAAGTTTTTTTTTTGGATTAATAAAGGCAAGCGGCCTACAGTTATACTCATTTCTGAGTTTTCGATATTTATTCCGTAAAGCGGAATTCTTTTGTTTTGTATAAAAACGCTAATATTAAAAGTTTTGTTGAATAAAATGTAAACGTAAAGGAGTTTGTAATGTACAAAACGCAACTATTAAAATTTGATTTGTATAAAAACGAGAATATGTTAAGTATAAAGTGGGTGTATAGTTGTATATATGGTGGTTACGAATTCTAAAAAGTGTTAATATTGGAGTGTTATGACGCTGGCTAATTTATAGAAGCCGAAAACACATTCAAAAATTTGTTAAATAAAAGAAAAATTTGTTCGCAAAATTTATATTTGGTGTATTAATTGGTGAGTTCTACGTGTAATACGATTTTCGCTGTGAATGCATACTTCCTTAAAAATATTCGGTGAAATCGGTGTGATCAGAATTTCGTTCACCGTTAAATATAATAATTAACATAACGCATCCCAAAACGTGTGTACGGTGTGAGGGCACCGCATCGGTTAAGGGCGGCCGGCGGAGGTGCGCTAATAATAATTGACAGGTGGCCAACCGGCACTTCGTTGTATTTGGTATCGGGGGAAGGCCCCGCAACGTTATAGTGCCCAACCAGGCAAGCGCTCGAGCGCAAGGCGGGGAGTCGCCCAACGACGGCATCAAGGCCGCAACCCATATTGGTAACGGTGAAAGGCACCGCAACGGTCCGGGTGTGGCAAGGTCACCTGTGGCATGACGGCCGCGCAAGGCCGCAACAGCTTTTAATTAAGGTACAATTTTTTTTTGTTTATTTTTTATTTCATTTTCTATTTTTTATTTTTCTTAAATTTTATTAAATTTTTTTTAAATTTTTTATATAAATATTTTTGTAATCGAGCGCCGCACAGCGGGTGCGCGCTCGATGCGCATTGCTGTTCTCTCTCTCGCTCTCTCACTCTCCCTCGCTTTCTCTTTCTCATTTCCTCCCTTTCTCTTTGCTTTTCTCGTGGGAAGTTGGGTTTTTATTTTTTTTATTTGGTGTTTGGTTAAATAAATAAAATGAATTATTAAATTTTTTCGGTTGTGTATGATGGGAGCGGAGACTCCCTCTGTGTCGGTGTGTTTAGTGCGGTCCCTTGGTGCCCGCATCCGATTTCGTAACCAGGGCTCGACCTTGTTTGAGTTCGAATGGATGCGCTCACCAAGGCACCTCTCTCCCATTTATAATTATTTTTGTTCGTTCCTCAAGTTCCGGCCGACGAATTTCGGCGGAACTCCGGGTTTATTATTATTATTATTTGCGGTTTAATTTTTTTTAAATTATCTGTATTAATCACGGTGTAAGCCAGGAGCCATGCATGCCTCAAACCCCACGACCCTTCGCACTTCTCCCTGAGAACGTAGCCGGCAAAACATCACCGTGGAGGCCTCTGCATGCGCTTAGTGAATATCTGCAGGTTGGCAGTAGCCAGCCTGTAACAAGGCTCGCACAGCAACTCTAAGGAATTAAGACAAACATATCTGTCGTCTTTTCTGCTGAAAATCATTGAAATCTGCTGGATATCTATATTCGATCGAAAATTGTAATCTCAACATGTGTACCATAAAGGTAAGTCCATGGGCACGCAGCTATATGCTCTGGTTCGCAAAATTGAGAAGTCACTGGATTTTCGGGAAATCTCGCTGGTGGCGTTTCTCGATATCGAGGGAGCTTTCAACAACGTGAAGGTGCAATTAGGAAAGGACTGCTACCACGCGACGTTGAACACCCAGAAACCAGGCTAATTAATCACTTACTGGGAAACAGAAGGGTTATGGATGGGAGATGGGTACACTCAGAAAAAAGATTTCTACCAAATACTTAGTTAAATTAATTTGGTTGTTTTAACACAAAATCCTGAGCTAGGTAAACCAAATCTCTTGTTTAATTTAAAAACTTGGTATTTTCTTACTTGGTTACTACAAAAAATGGATGAAATTTGAGTTACCAGGATGTTGGTACATAGTTTTGTTTAATTTAACCAAAAATGATTTGGTTAGGTGAACAATATTATTATTATAACTAACAAAGTATTTTGGTTTATCCTTCTTACTTATTTTGACCTAAAAGTTTTGTCATATTAACTAAGACTTGTTAAAAGTTACAATATTTTCGAATAAAAAAATAAAATAAATGATTGATATACGGGTACAAAAAAATAACCAAGAAACATTTAAAATAGAACCAAGTTCTTGGTTATATATATCTAAGCACACAATTGACGATTGTAGAAGTTTGAAAACCCAGCTACCGGAAAAAATAAAATTAAATTAGTTATCCTTCAACCAATATTTCGTAAAAACGTTCTTATCCGAATTGAGTACTGAGAAATCAATTAAGAAAAACCTTGGAAAATTCTTGTAAGTAACATTTTTTCTTTGAATTACAATACTTTTAATCTAAATTATTTATATAAGAAAATAACTTCGAGAAATTATCTTGAAGAAACAAGAAAAAATAGAGACTTATCATTTTACGATGAATCGATGAGTGACAAAGGGTAAACATCTTTCACCGTGACTAAGTTTACTTTCCGTGCGTCTAAGCACAGTCGGTCCCTGCCACCCACTGCTTCATGGCATCATCGACTTCAATGACATGTTTTACTAATTGCGTTTAGCTCAGACCAAGCGCACCGGACGACGGAAATTTCTGCTTAACTGTTTCCAACTGTTGCTGCTAAAACGGTGTTAAATTATGTAAATTAGCATCGATATCATAATGATCAATCTCCGATACTACATTTAGGGAAGAGCAAATTCGGGAAGGTAAAGGAAAATCAAATAGAGCAGATTTGTACATAATTTTTAAATGAAACAATATCCAAAAATCAACACCTAGATATAAAAGTTGGCACCCGGGGGGCGCCAGTGGTGCCCAAATTCAAGTTTACAACCAAATCTTACTTTCGAGCAAATATAAATTGAGACAAATAATTTTAATATTTTTGTTATATTTAGAGATTTTTTGAAGTATAGTGCTGATCATATATTCCCGTGAAACATTTAAGTTACGGTTTTTGATTTGTCTGCTTAAACATAATGATGTAAAAAAATGTAAAATATAAATTTGATTGAAATAAATTGTTTTCTGAAACGTTTATATAGATGTACTTACTATTTAATGTGTTTTGATTTTATTCTCTTCATAAGTTATAACATACATAATATATAAACAATATTATTGGTAAATTGTACCAAAATAAATATACTATATATATATATATATATATATATATATATATATATATATATATATATATATATATATATATATATATATATATATATATATATTTATTTTGGTTACAATTTACCAATAATATTGTTTGATAGTACCCATTTTCGCTCAGGTATTTGGTTAATTTTGACAAAATTTTAAGCTATATTAACCAATATAAAAGTCAATTTTTAACAAAACAGTAAGTTATATTTACCAATATAAAGTTTTACTTACTAAGTTTACTTTGTGTATTATAAAAAGAATTTGGTCAATGTTAACAAAAAATTGTTTGTTTTAACCTTAAACTTTTCCAACATTAACCGCAAATTTGGTTACATTTACTAAGAAAATTTAGTAGAATTAACAAGTCATTAGTAAAATAATTTTTTCCCTTGGTTGATTTAACAAAATATAGTTGGCCCTTGTTACCAATTTTTTCCACTTCTATCCAATAAAACAACCATATGTTTTTGGTTATAATAACTAAGTTAAAATTTAAATAACCACGATTTGGTTATTTAAAAATAAAATTTTATTCAACTAAGATCTTGTTCGTTTTTTTAGCTAAGAGATTTGGTTGATCGAAAATCACCAAGATTTTGGCAAAATAGGCTCAGATTTTTGTTTCTTTTGACCCAAGTTTTTCTCTGCGTGTAAGTCTGCGTTAGAAGACGGGTAGTTCAGGAAATATTGCGGATTGGGTTAGCAGATGCAGTTTGGGGATCAACCTATTTAAAATAGATGCTGGTCCTTTCTGATTAAGCGAGATTCCTAACGATTCTTCTGGGCAGTAAGCTCAGTTGAAAACCACATACGATAGAAAGAGTGAAGAAGGCTACTGTGACACTCTACTCTTACAGAAATCCCATCGGAAGGAAATGGGGTCTGAAACCAGAGCGGTCAGTACGGTCGCCTGGCTATTAACGGCTTCACAGTGGAAGTGCCTGCACAAAGAACACTCAACTATATTTAATTCTGTTAGGCATATACTGGTGAATTTGGGTTATATAACACCCCCGTTTTGCTTTTGCAAACTTTTTTATGTTTTTCTCCTCTCTAGGGAGGCTTGTAAAAGTGGTCTCTTCGTGGAGACGGGGACAGTTAAATTCTTCAATGGCGGCTGAAGCCAAGCTGTATGGTAACGTTGGTGCTGTTGTGTTTTGTGGTGAATTAAATGTGGATCTATCTTTCCGTCTCCCTGATTACTGCAGTGTGTATACCAGGCTGAAGTTGTAGCGAATGTGGTCAGGAACTGGTTGAGACATAATGTAATATCGTTGACTGATATCACGATTTATAGCGTAGCGTTCGATTGTCACACATCTCTATCCGAGGTGAGTGAACTTTTCGGTATCCAGTTGGTCTGGGTTCCGGGTCATTCTGATGTTGAGGGAAATTGCAGGGCAGATGAATTAGCAAGGTACGGTACGACTCTCCTACTGGAACAAGGGATTTACCAGACACTGCCTCTTTGGAGATCATGCGAGAAGCGTGGGACTGGATGCAAATGACGTCTGCAGAAACTGCAAGGACGACGATGAGAAGGAGACTCTTGTTCACTTAATATGCTCATGCCTTGTGCACTTGGGCAAATACAGTATGGACAGCCTCGCTGATTTCGAAAGCAATAATGTGCGAGAACTTTTACGTTATGTGAATAGCATTAGATGGTTTTAAAGCAAGTTTAATGATGTCGGATCCTGTGGTATCACAATAGGCCATACTTGCCCTAAGTGAGCAATAGTAACCACTGAAACCTAACCTAACCTATGAAAATACCAGAATTTTCAAAGTCTGCCGATAGTACTGATTAGAATGCTAATATTCTCTTATTCATTTGAATTATAAAAGTCATACAAACAATAATATGATTTTCTAGAAATAAAATTTCAATAATATTTTGACGCATCTCACGCTATAGCTACCACGAAACATTTTAACGTTCAATAATTCGTTACATGTTTAAATAATTTCTAACGTTATACGTGACCAATTAACATTAAAATTAAATTATATTCACCTTGAAATTGAAAATCCCGATACACCTCCTATTTCCTACAAAAAAAGAAAAAAAAATGATTTTTATTAGATTTATCATTAATTTTAATAACAACGAACAAAAAATGTTTGTCGAAATAAAATTACTGTGCAAATAATTTCCTGCTGTTATTTTGTGGAAAACCCAACTACTTTACAGCAACAAACCGAAAATACATAAAAAATGGAAATTTGCCAAAATAAATAAATAATAAACGGTGGGAGAGTGAGAGAGAAAATAGAACACCAAAATTAATATAAATAAGGCGGAAATGAATGAAAATTACAATATAAAAAAAGCATTGAGCTTTTTATTATTGTGCTTTCTAGAATAGGAAAATAATAGTAGCGTATAGTAGTTTTACAAATTTTTTATTTTTGTATATTTTATTGTGGCGGATTTTTATTATCAATTCCTTTTCTTGTATTTTACTGTATATATGTACCAGAGAGCTTTCAGTGGCAAGCACGATATACATACGTAATACACAGATTTTTATTTTAAACTGTGTTTATAGTTTTTCCCGTTTTTCATTTCCAGAATTTGTTAATCTTTTAATGTAGATTTTTGTTTCACGAAAATAAAAAATGAAAACCAACATATTTTCTCTTATATACAGTGCGGTGGTATCTATATATAATATTCAAAGCCTGTGTTATGCAAATGTATCAACACACACACAAAACAACAACAAGAATTAATTTAAGCAAAATAATGATTTAGGTCGCGAATTTTCTGTTTTTTTACAAATTTTTCATTTTTCCACAGCACAAAACAAATGAATATAAATACGGTTGATACACTGAGCATAAAAAGGATATTTTAATTCGGCAAACGGATTATTATAGTTTTAGGATTTGTTGATATTTTAGCGTTGTTTTTTTGTTTAGTTTATGCGGTGCTGGTGCTTAACTTTGTTTTTCAAGTTTAACTTTGTTATGCCTGGTACATACGGTTAAATTATGGCTTTTCCAGATTTTGTTAAGTAAATATTTCCGTATACCTAAAATGAACAAGAAAAATTTGTTCGCCTATGCAAAGGCTGTATTTGGCTATATAATTTAAGGTTGTAAGAATTTAACGGTATTTGTTATTAAAATTATGCTAATCTTTATTTATACTCTTCGGTTAAAAGACATAAATTTTTATGATACCTCCAACAGCGAATGAGCGAATGCGAGAGAGGAAAACTATATTACAAACTTTTATACGAGCTTTTAAACATCCTGCCTGCACAAACAAATAAGATAAATTATTATAGTTTTGTGTTCGTATATTTTATATCGTCTCGTTTAATAATAGTTTTCTTGCCATATTGCAATTTTATTTTTATTGCAGTTGACTCCTCGTGTACCCTTTGCTATCTACAAATTTTCACTTATGTGTGTATAAAAAAAGCACACCACACCATAAAAAATTAAATTTTAATATTCGCATTTATAACACACAGCACAGCGAACCATAATAAAGTTATGGGAGGGAAAAAAAACATTTGATTTACATTCAACATGTGTCTGTGTGTGTGTTTGTTTTCCGTAATCGAATAATCAGGAAAATTATTATGAGTTTTGTTTTTTTGGAATTGAATTTTTCTTCGGCTTATCGGAACGGTTCACATCTAGCACAATCAAATTATAAATATTGTTTATTTAAAATATTGTTTTATTAATCAAAAAAAGATTTGATAGAATTTTGAAGAACCAAATGTTAATTTTACAGATGTTTTTAACCGTTTACAGTTTTTCATATTGGGAAAACTAATTTTTTAAGAATAAATCATGAAAATTGTCGATCTTGTAATTGTTGCAGATTTTTTTAAAATTCTCTGTGTATTTGTGTGATCTGTTCAACCTAAAAGTTTGTCGCTTCCCTACAGCCCATTGATGTTTGAACAAAGTCATGTTACAGTGCACAACTTTGTTTTAACCCTTGGTAGCTCAGTTGTTCAGAGTGTGGAGTTGTTGATGGTAGTCAAGAGTCCTAAGAGATTTAGAAACATCGTTTAATTTGTTTATTAACCCTTTGAAACCCGGCCCCAAACCTTTATAAGATTTAAATCAATTATGATGGTACTTAACTAATTGAAGGAGGATTCGCTGAATTCAAATCCATTGATCAAATTGACCTCCGTTGAACAGTTGCTCTGCCAGCTTCCCTCAACTTATATCGACAATCTGACTCATCGGTTATAACAATCAAGCAAACGTGGATGTATTTATTCCATATATTTTACGATTTATTTACATATTATTTATTCAATTCACGTATATCTAATAAAATATCACATATAAATTTATTTCGAATGAAAATTATGAAAGAAATTTTGCTTAGGATTGCACAAATGACCTTGCACTTAGTACAACTACAATTCGGATTTTTACATCTACTCCATGAGTGGCTTTGTTGAAATAATGAGAGATGATCAACCCCACCGTAGCGGATATTCATTTCCGGTCGAACTTCCATCGATCGTACAGTAGTAGATGGTGGTGACGTTGTAACTATGTCTTCGTATTTTATTTTATTCGTAGTTTTCTTAAACTAACCTTAGACACTATCCCAATTTTACTTTAAAATCTTTCAATTTTAAAATGTTTTTTTCGGCTATCTAGTGAATTTAGCAATTTCGTTTACATTCTAAATAGCTCGCGCATATGGCGAAGTCTACAACATGATATAATAACTGCTTCCACTTACGCGTCCACTTACACGATTTTATAAATATGCGGTAGTAGCACTCTATTAAAGTTAACCGAATGCAGCCGAAAAATGTCGATAATGTAGATTCAAACTAATCAAACGAAAATGATTGCTGATTTTTGTTGGTAATATCCCAGCCGAAAAAATGTCAATAATGCAGAGACGAATTTTGTGCCGGAATGTAATTATTTATATTAAAAATTTTTATTTTGTTTCTACCAACTAAAAAATTTTAAATAAGAAATTTCCATTCGAAACAACTAAAACAAAACCAAATTTCTCTAAGTGCTGTATTACATGTATGAAGCTAAAACAAATGCATTTATAGTTAAATGTTTGCAGAAGTTTTTAAATAACACTTATCATTTAAAAAGGTCACGTCAATTTCCATGTAGAGAGCACAGGAAAACTCAATTGAATATATTGCACACACAAAAATTTGAAAATTTCTAAAAATTTACCATTTAAAGAGTTATGACTGGAAACAGATTCAAAGGAAAGGTCTTATTGATTCTCACACCTGGACAAAATTTCAGTTCAATTTCTATGTTGGAAGTCCGGGAACGTGATTGAAAATATCGCATCAATATGACCTTTCATTTGAATCTAGTTCCAGCCATGACACTTTAAACTGTAAATATTTAGAAATTTTCAAATTTTGTGTGTGCGATATATTCAATCAAGTTCTCCCGGACTTCCAACATAGAAATTGACCTGAATCTTTTTCCAGGTATGAGCATCAATAAGACCTTTCATTTCATCTATTTCCAGTAATGACACTTTGAACGGTCAATTTTTAGAAATTTTCAAGTTTTGTGTGTCGATCTATTCAACAAATTTTCCCGGTTTCTTTACATGAAAATTGGTCTGAAATTTTTGAAGATTTGCTTGATTTCTACCAGTGAGTTTTTTCAGTAACAAAACAGTTTTTTATTGTAGTTTTAATGTATTTAATAAAATAGTTTTATTTAGAATAATATACGATAATGAACCGAAACAAATATTTTTCATTTAAAAAGAAATTACTGTTTAACACCCTATTAAAGTTAGCCGACTCCAGCCGAAAAGTGTCGATAATGCAGATTCAAACTAATAAAACGAAAATGACAGCCGATTTTTGTCGGTAACATCCCAGCCGAAAAATGTCGATAATTCAGATACGAATTTTATGCCGAAATGTAATTATTTTTATTGCAAATTTTTATTTTGTTTTTCCTAAAAACCAACTAAAAAATTTAAAATAAGAAATTTTCATTCGAAACAATAAAAATTAATATACAAAACCTAATTTCTCTAAGTGCTAAACCTATTTTCTCTTAAAAGCTGTATTACATGTTTGGAGTTAAAACGTGAAATGTATTTTAAGTTAAGTGTTTAGAGAATTTTTAAGATGGCACGTCATCTAATAATTATCATTGGAAAGGTCTGTTTCTATGTTGGAAGTTCGGGAAAACTCGATTGAATATATCGCACACACAAAATTTGAAAATTTCTAAAAATTGACCGTTTATAGTGTCATAACTGGAAATAGATTCAAATTAAAGGTCTTAGCTCACACCTGGAAAAAATTTCAGGTCGATTTCTATGTTGGAAGTCCGGGAAAACTCGATTGAATATATTGCACACACAAAATTTGAAAAATTCTAAAAATTGGCCGTTTAAAGTGGCATGGCTGGAAATAGATTCAAATGAAATGTCTTATTGATGCTCACACCTGGAAAAAGTTTCAGGTTGATTTCTATGTTGGAAGTTCGGGAAAACTCGATTGAAAATATCGCACACACAAAATTTGAAAATTTCTAAAAATTGACCGTTTAAAATGTCATAACTGGAAATAGATTCAAATGAAAGTTCTTATTGATGCTCACACCTGTAAATTTCAGGTCGGTTTCTATGTTGGAAGTCCGGGTAACTCGATTGAATATATCGCACACACAAAATTTGAAAAATTCTAAAAATTGACAGTTTAAAATGTCATATTCAAATGAAAGGTTCTATTGATGCTCATACCTGGAAATTTTTTTAGGTCGATTTGTATGTTGGAAGTTCGGGAAAACTCGATTGAATATATCGCACATACGAAATTTGAAAATTTCTAAAAATTGATCGTTTAAAAGTCATGGCTGGAAATATATTCAAATGAAAGGTCCTATTGATGCTCACACCTGGAATTTTTTTTAGAAATTTTCAAATTTTGTATGAAATTTTTTCCAGGTATGAGCATCAATAGGACCTTTCATTTGAATATATTTCCAGCCATGACTTTTAAACGATCAATTTTTAGAAATTTTCAAATTTCGTATGTGCGATATATTCAATCGAGTTTTCCCGGACTTCCAACATAGAAATCGACCTGAAATTTTTTCCAGGTATGAGCATAAATAAGACCTTTCATTTGAATCTATTTCCAGTTATGACACTTTGAACGGTCAATTTTTAGAAATTTTCAAATTTTGCGTGTGCGATATATTCAATCGAGTTTTCCCGAACTTCCAACATAGAAATCAACCTGAAATTTTTTCCAGGTGTGAGCATCAATAAGACCTTTCATTTGAATCTATTTCCAGCCATGACACTTTAAACGGTCAATTTTTAGAAATTTTCAAATTTTGTGTGTGCGATATATTCAATCGAGTTTTCCTGGACTTCCAACATACAAATCGACCTGAAACTTTTTCAAGGTGAGAGCACCAATAAGACCTTTCATTTGAATCTATTTCCAGCCATGACACTTTAAACGGTCAATTTTTAGAATTTTTCAAATTTTGTGTGTGCAATATATACAATCGAGTTTTCCCAAACTTCCAACATAGAAATCGACCTGAAATTTTTTCCAGGTGTGTGCATCAATAAGACCTTTTATTTGAATCTATTTCCATCCATGACACTTTAAACATTATAGACATAATTGCAAGTTTTATCGCATTTAATAAAAAAAAATAATTTAGAATAGTTTACGTTGATGAACCGAAATAAACATTTTTGATTCAAAAAGAAATTACTGTTTAACACCAAAATTACGAATCAGCATTACCGACCTTTACTGGCGAATAATACAAAATGTTTTGATTCTACATTATCGACTTTTTCGGCTGATTTTTTTGTTATTACAACCGAATCTGCATTATCGTCATTTTTCGGTACATCTTTGTTATTAACCCCGAATCTGCATTGTCAACATTTTTCGGTTGAAGCGAGTCGGCTAACTTTAACAGTATCTGTTTAACACCAAAATTATGTATCTGCTATATCGACATTTTTCGGCTGACTGTTTATAAAAACCTGCCTTACCGACTTTACAGCCGAATGATCCAAGTTGTTTTGATCTGCATTATCAACATTTTCTGCTGATACATTTTAGCGATTATAACCTTACTGCATTATCGTCATTTTTCGGGTGATGCATCTTAGTTATTGCAGCCGAATCTGCATTATCAACATTTTTCGGCTGGAGTGTGTCGGTTAACTTTAACATTAATGTATAGTAGCTCATGTATTGGTCGATCAAGTCTACACGGCTCATTGCATCGGTATATTTCTCAACCATTTCGGGTTGCAATATTTCCACGAATGTTTTTGCACTCCACAAAACAAAAACGAAAGATTTTCCACACAAAACAAAAATTTTAATACCTCAAGGCTTCGGTTTTTCCTTCATAAATTGTTTGAGCCAACCATTGCGAAACCCATTTATACCAAGCACAAGTATCTCTAGATCAACAACTAGACAAATGCATCCCGCTACTCAGCAGGAGAACGAAAATGCTGAACGCAGGGAAAACGGAAACCAAGAAAACTACCACGATGTCGCTTAAGAAAACGATGATTTAAAGAAATCAAGAAAAAACTTAATGAAAACCAATGAACAGGTTTTCAAAGAAGTCCAACAGCTTAAAGAAGAGATTGCTGTAATAAAAACTAGCTATAAACAAGCTAAAGAAAATACTACAGCTATCTATGAAACAGATGAAGATGAATTGGCATATGAAACGAGTTTTATACGAAGGCAAATTAAAACTAAACATCAAAACAAAAAAAGAGAAGCTGATTCTTCGCCTGAAGTGGAACAATAACACAGAGCGTCAGAAAACCACAACCCAAACGACCTGAACAGTCATCTACGGATTTACGAAAGTAAATGCACTGACCCAGAAATCTACAGGATGTTGTCAAATGCAATCACCGCTCAAAATATCGAATGTGTCACCTATGAAAATAAACTGCTGAGCAACCAATTAAAGTCATGGCCAGAGGGCTACATCATACATGCCTCAACGAAGAAATAATGGAGGAACTTAGCCAGAAAGAATTCAAAATTCTAAACGCTGTGAACATATTAAAGAGAAAGGTCACCATAAACGCAAACAGTGAACGAGAAATAACCAAAGTTGGCCTCCCCCTTTTCATGCTAACATTTGACAACGCTAAGAGCATTGGTAGGGTATATGGAATCAAAGCAATCCTTAAATGGAAGTTAAGATTGAGAATTGAAAAAGAACCCTAATAGAAGAGAGCTATTTGAAGCAGGCAGAACATTAAAATGTGGATTTCATTACAGCAGAAAGCCAACCTACTGGCCTACGGACGCAAATACAATTACTGACGTTCGGAATTTCTATATCAATCAAGATATCAAGATGTAGCTTTGACAATTACTTAGCAGTTGAAAATAAAGAAGGGCTATGGTCAGACCATTCTCCAGTTTTAATGACAATAAAAGACACGGTAATAATGCATGCATAATGCTTATTACATATTGCCCTCCAAGACACAAATAACAAAACCAACTGGGAATAATTTTGACAGCTAGTCGAAGAAAACATCAACCGACAGGTGCAGATCTTGAACGCTTATACGATAGAAGAAGAACTAGAAAACCTCATTGAAAGTGTGCAAAAAGCGGCCTGGAAAAGTACTCCTGATCAGAAAGAAATATTACAAAAAAGCATATACTATCCAGTTACAAAAAAGCATATACTATCCACTTGGCAGAGAACCAGAGTCCCTGAAGACAAAACAACCCTAAGCAACTTGTGCAAGCAACTTAAACTACTTATACAGGGGATTAAGAATGAGTCACTTGCAAGGTTCCAATGTAATCTGACAGGTAAACCTGACATAAACTATTCCCTGTGGAAAGCCAACAAAGGTTTAAAAAGGCCTAAATTGCAAGTGCCACCCATTAGAATGGTTGATGAAACCTGGGCTCGAGTTCGAACAAAACATTTCATTAATTCTATTTCTATTTCTGAATTCACAACAAATTCCATATTCTGATAATGCTAAATACCTCAGCATGACGCTAGACTCTAAACTCCTGGTGCACGGTCAAATGTATAACTGTAGGGTCTCTGTCGTTTATGGGAATACTTAAAATGCGCCAAACTATTTCATTGCTGCTAGTGAATCGGCCCATTTGATAACGTGTTATTTCGTCGTTATTATTACAAATAGGACATAAGAATATATTCCGATTAGACTTATTTATTTAGAAAAGCAAATACAGCTGTATTGCTGCCCTTACGAACGTATTCAAATGTGGTTTATGGACTTCGCCGAACTGCAGAACTCAACTTTTATGTGTACTTTGTCGGTTTTGAATAGCAATGGCGAAAACGGATCCACCCAGCGGTTGTCAATGACAACCGTTCCACCATTTGGCATGCGCAATTGATATGATTGGCAGAATAGATACGATTGGCAGAACAATGCCATGCTACGACAGATACTACCGAATTTGACATCAGTGCCAACTATGGTACAATAACATAACTGTATGAATTATTCACAGAAGTTCAATTATTTATAAACTTCTCAAGAAAGTTTTAACGATCAATTATTCTTGAACAAATGATTTTTTTCATTTTATAGTACATTTGGGGGTGAGGAGGAGGGTGGAGGTGAAATTTTGGTTTTGTCTGTTCTGATATAGGAAAAAATCTTAAAAAATAAAAAATAAAATCGTTAAAAAATAAAATAAGATTCCTAGAAAATATCCAATTGTGAATCTAAACCATCCAGGAACCCACTCAAACACATAAACAAAATTTCGTTAAAATCAGTCCAGCCGTTTAGGAGTTCAATTTCATACACATGTGTACTCTTCGAGAAAAATGTCCATTATCAAAATTTAATCATTCCGGGGAGCATACTTTAGTGCTAAAATTAAAACCCCTGCTCCCCTTCTTGTAAGTGGGCCGGTGGTAACTTGGAAATTAAACTAAGAATCCCTATTTTTGATTGCAGATTTCTTTAAGCCGTAGAAATACGTAGGATTTCTTTTGAACATTTTTTTCGATTCATAACAGATTGCGCTGTCATGACGATATTAAATTTTATTCGATTTCTTCTACTGAGAACCAATGCAAACGATTCTGCAATACGTTTCACAGTAAGAGAAATGTAAAAAAATTAATGTTAATTTAATTTAACAACGCCCTCCCACCTACAAGAAGGGGACGAGGGGTACTAATTTTAGCACTAATGTATGTCCCCCCCGGAATAATTAAATTTTAATCCTGAACATTTTTTCGTAGAGCGCCTATTTTCCGAGATTTTAGAAAGTCTCAGCTAAAAAAATCACTTCGTATATATAAAGATAATTTGGGGTAATGAGGGAAGGAAAATTACTGGGAGTAATAGGGGGAGCGGGGGTGGTAATCAGCGGAACTTAATGACCAGAGGTAATGACGGAAAAGTAGTAATGTCCGGGAGTAATATCCCGAGGAGGAGCAATATCGGGGGTAATAGTTGGAAGGTAATGGGTCGCGGGAGTAATTGGCCAGGAGGAAATATCGGTAGGGATATTGCCTGAGGGGTAATGCATTGTTACGGTCCAACAAACACAACTTACGTTTACTCCTCAAATCAAGAAAATATACTTACAATGTGGTATACACTGAAATAATTCAGTAAATAAAGAGTAAATTACCAAATATTCAGTTTTCGAAAGATTTTTTGAGGCTCTCGAGCAAGATACTTTGAGTATTATAAGCTGAATACCAGTTACACTCTGAGCGAAGCCCACAATCAAAAAAAAGAAATATATAGTTACATAAAATTCGTCAAATAAATCAAAGGGTCGAATTAAAAATTGTATTAGATAAAATTGCCAAAGAACCCAGAACCTCTAACCAATCTTGACCCAGATTCCATAATGCGTAATGAATTATAACAGAAGCAAACTTTTCCATAGCAATAAAACCACAAGCATAATGTGACGCATCTCTTTAAATATTATTAAAAAGAATAATATCCCATTTTGATTTACAGTATAATTCGCAAACTATTCTTCCAACATTCATAAATCTTACAAAATATAAAAAATATTTTCGTAAAAATTGATTCAAAATCCTCATCTCTCTTCAAAAATGTAAAAAAAAAATCCATCACTACAACAACAGCGAAGTACCAACAAAAAATTTATAATTTTTTATTATGTCCTTAAAATCTGGATATAAACTCGTATACACATCCATACATACATATATTGTTTCAAAACAATTAAATTAATATCTTTCTTATACATTTTTATATCCTTTTTTGGTTTTTAAATATTTTCTATATCCTTCTTGTGTATACGAGTGTACATAAGACTCCACGAGATCTCTTTATATAAAATCCGACCACAATTCCTTATGGTGGTTTTTCAAGATGTATACCGACGTACACCCAAAAAAGGAAGAGCAGACAAAGGATATAAGGATGTAACATTGGTAACGCAGTCGATTTTGTTCTCCTTGAAGGAAACAAAAAATAGAAAAAAAGAGTGAAGTGTAAAATGAATAGGAGGCTGAACGGATTTAACAGGATTTGAAAAATGTTTCGAGAACTTGGTTGATGGAAATAACAGTTTAGTTTTTCTTTTTTAGTGAGATGACAGCTGAGTATTATATTGTATACAATATGATATTAAGAACTGTTATAGATACATTTAGACGGTGTAAAATTCTACTAGAGCTTCGTGGAAAATCTTATAAAACTTTCGCTATATAACCTTTAAAATATAAGATTCAAGGTTAATTGTGTATCAAATGTGATCTTAAAAATTGGTTTTATACGTGGAAACATATACACATCAGGATAACTTATTTAGGTATGCACTGTATAATTTAACCAGTTTCCTAAAAAATCGAAATGAAAGTATAAAATAAATTGCGTATCTTTATCGACAACATAAAATCGTATAAAATTGGCAAATCAAGATAATTTTTCTATTTATGGGCCTTTGTGTTTTTTGTTCGATAATTGTATCATTTAACATAAAAATTTATTTTAAATTTAATCCCGTAATGTAATCCCAGTGCCTGACTAAATCACTGTACCGTCTTACTTAAGTAATTTAGATGAAAAGACCTGCATTGATGTCTTGATTTTATTTAAAGTTATCTAAAAATTAAAGTACAGACGTGAGGACCTTGCGGTATGCAGTTATTGCGTTTGCTGGTTCAAAAGCAAGTTGGTATGTATGTTGGAAGTTCAGAATTTAGTTTAGTAGTGTGACTTGTTGCTTCCAAAAATTTGCTTTTACTTCCTCCATTTTCTGTTCTTCAGTTTCCTTTGTCTAATACTTGCTGCTATTTGCCATAATTCAGAGTAATCGTTTTCAAATTTTATTCGTGAGAATTTCCGTAAAAACTCAAAAAGCATAACTTCGCAATTTGGTAAAAAAGTAGACACGCATTTTTTGTTTAAGTTAAACTTATAACAAAGTTACACTTTAGAACAGTTTAAAAGGAAAAAATTGAACATGGTGTGGCCAACACATCCAACTTTCTTTTACGACAATTGTACACAGATCTCAACGTTACCGGACTTTTAGTAAAGTTGTCTTGTATAATCAAAAAACTACCTTCTAAAATTGCAGACAACCATTTTGGGGTATTTAAGATTTTGAATTTAATATTTACTACAAATTTTGGTGAAATAAAGTTCTTTTGAACAAAATTCGTCATTTTCAAATCAAATTTAAAATATGCGCTGAAATAATTTTGTTTGAAATTTAAGTTAAAATCTGTATATTTAAATCGTATTTCCGTAAATGCTATATTCTATTCTGCCCAACCTCGTACTTTTGTTACTTTTTATGTTAATGTGTATGAGACAGAATTTATGACTAGTCACATTAGTTTTGCAAATTAATCGTCCAATAACGCCGAAAAGTATGTGACATGTATACCGCCCTTGTCGCATAACAATTTTTTAAGCGAAACATGTATACATTGCCTTCGACGGTTCTCATTATATACCAAAAGCGAAAATTTGGCACATATCCTAATAAATGGATTTATACGTGTCATGTTTGACTGTCGCTGATGAGTCATTAGTGTGTCATCAATGACTTTTATGCTGAGTTACATCACCAAACGATAAATTATATCACCGTCAAAAATGTTTGATATTCGTTTCTTCTTTTCAGTCTACTGATGAGATTATACTGTTAAAGTTAGCCGAAAGTTTCCAGCCGAAAGATGGTAATGCAGATAGTACATTTGCCGTCCTAGGCAAAATATGGTAATGCAGATATTAATTTTGTTGTACCAACCGAACATATTTTAAAATGTCGGCAATGCAGATTGTATCGATAAAGAAAATCAATTTCAATATTCAAACTGAGGTGATGGTTAAGGTGTGTCTGATGAGGTTAAAGGGGTGAAATTTTGATTTTCCTCATTTTTCGTCGATAAAATCGTTCGTCATTCGAGATTTTGAATTTAGACACCAATCTCACTATGCCGATTCGATAGCCCATGACCGTAGGAAGATTCTGAGTATATGGTTGGGGTGAAATTTTGATTTTCTCCTTTTCTCAACGATAAAATCGTTCGTCATTCGAGATTTTGGCATATAGACATCATTCTTACTATGCCTGAGAGATTGGTGTCTATTTGCCAAAATCTGGAATGACTAACGATTTTATCGACGAAAAATGGAGAAAATCAGAAATTACACCTCTATATCCCCATCAGACCCACCCCAACCATATACTCAGAATCTACCTATGGTCATGGGCTATCGAATCGGCATAGTCAGATTTGTGTCTATATGCCAAAATCTCGAATGACGAACGATTTTATCGATGAAAAAAGGGAGAAATCAAAATTTCACCCTAATAACCTCATCAGACCTACCCCAACCATATACTCAGAAACTACCTATGGCCATGGGCTATCGAATAGTCACTTATAGTCACTTTGGGCTGGGATACTTCAATTTAATATATAATTTGTTATACTGTTATAGTTAGCCGAAAGTTTCCAGCCGAAAGATAATGCAGATTATTGATTATTATTTTTGAATACAGCAAAAATCAGTCATGAACTCGAATTTAGGATCGGGTTATATCCTTGGGGTGAAGGAAAAATTATTTCAGTTTATAAGAATTTAAAAATCGATAGGAGCGAGAGTATGAAGAGAGTTTAACTTTCGGCTGAATCAGTCAAGACACTATCTGCATTATCCTGCGACTGGCAACTTTCGGCTAACTTTAACAAGGTGATGAGATTTGATGAATAAACAGTATTGTGAAAAAATACAGCAACCATTTTAAAGTTCTATCTGCTTTTGTATTGGATTTATATATAAATTAGAGTTGCAAAATTTTAATAAAAAGTTTCACAAATCTGAACCAACATTCTGAGTTATCGCATCGTGGAGAGAACGTACACCTCATTGTACCACGTATATTATCCACGTGTATTGCTTTAAGTTATGCAGGCAATATTAATCAATAAAAAAAAAACAAATTTTCTTGTGTGAAGCTAGGCCAGCTTGGAATTTATTAGTAAACACGTTAACAAAAATATTAAATTCGTTCCTTTGAACGGTATATAAACAAATCAGATTAAGGCTATATTTAAATTATAAAAAAATCGTTCAGTAACAACTTTACGAAGTTCTGCATTTGACCAGATATCCATACAACTAGATTTGATTGAAAGTAACGTTTAAATATGGCACGTTAAAAGTATAAATTTGTCGGATGAAGGCTATGTATAGATCAAACTCCTTCGGGTTTACCAGAGAGGCAGAATGGGCCCTTCGTGGCATTGAGTTAAGCTCCAGTTAACCTCGTTTCCAATTTAAGCTTAGTAATGTGAAATAAAACGAGATAAGATGAGCGTGTTAATACAAGAAACTTGAAAATTTAAGATTGACTTACGAGGAAGGTTAAAAAGTTATAGTTCCCAATAATATGTGGGTGACTCGCTGCATCGAGTTACATATATCCAAAAAATTCTTTTGCAAAGAAATGGTGAAACCATTGGGTACATCAAATTGAAAAATTGCCTAGCAAAAGCATCAAACCTGAGGGGTAAGACATAAAAATAAATATAAACATAACAATGTTCAGGTGTTTTCTAACCAAGGACGTTCATCCCTAATTTTATTACGAGAATGCTCCCTAAAATTATATTTCCTCAAAACGTTTTTTTTTATCTAATTTAAATATTTTATTGTTATTATTATTATTAGAAAAATGTTTCCAAATATAAATAAATAAATTTGGTTTTTCTTCTTGTGATTGAATTTAAAAAAAATACGCCAAAACAGGGAAACACAACAATGAAGTGAAAAAAGCTCTTTATTGTTATGTAGCTTCGGGGAATCATAGAAAATGTATATTCGTACGAGGAATGCGATCCTTATCGACACCACCACCAATAAAATCTATATTTGTTATACTTTCTAAATTATTATTTTAATTTAAAAAAAAATGTTATGAATAAAAGCTCCCCCTATAAAACTTACGGCTATAAAAGCACCGTATACTCCTCGTACATAAAAAAACGCTCAATAAATTTCTAATTAACAGTTTATTTATACGAAATATTTATAAATATTTATTAGACAAAGTTTTGTTTTTCGAATATAAATTGAAAATTTATGCTTTTCCATTATATCTGAATGTGATTGGTCGAAATAAAATGTTTAACATAATTTAATTATGTTAACATATAACACACAGCGAAGTTTTGTACACCGAGCATATTAATTTTGTATTTTGCTTGGTTGTAAATTTTACTAAATTTATGAACTTTATGTCTGCTACTAATAATAGTTTTTTTTGTATGTGCACAACTGTAAAAGTTTAATAAAATAAAATAAATATTAAATTTAAAATAATTTATTTCAATTTTTATTTTCATGTTTAATATAATGAAACGAGATAACTAAATTTTCCCAACATTTATCTTAAGATGAACATTTATTTTCTACTGATGCTTTTTTTGTCTTGTAAAAGCACAAAAAAGTAGTGGAAAGTTATGGGGATTTGGAAAATATGGAGTACAGTTGATTTACCGAACACGTAAAAATAAATTCTTGTTCACGTTGGTTAAAGGGAAAACTCTGTTTTATGTAGTTTGTTATAAAGGAGGAAACTTTTAAGAGATAACGTCAACATCTATTTAGTATCGAGAAGTCGAAGCAGTAATCTAACAATATATAGTACGCTAGACTATTAAATTTTATCTTTAAAGTATTATTATTGAGACGAAGTTATTAAATTGAGGGTCCAAGGCATGTTGGGATACAATGACATATTCTATCCCCCAAAAAAATAAAAAATCATCAGGCTAGCACTAATCAATAGAGAAACCTCATTTGTTATTATGTGAAGTTAGCCCCAGCCCAGAATTCGTTTAAACCGATTCAAAATAAACAATAATTTGTGAAGTTAGCCACTATAGTGAAGTTTCCGACAAACTAAAAGTGACAAAAGTATTGCAACAGTCCAAAAAGTGTAAATCTGCATTTTCAAAAAAAAAAATTGTGTTGTAAAACGAAATAAACTGTTAAAAAAGTTCAGTTTACAATGGCAAGTTAATTTAGCCACAACCATGAGCCATAATCTTTCAATATTTTGTCAAGAAGCCAAAAAATTTATAAGGTAGAGCCGAAATTTTTTTACTTTTAATTTTTTGCTATAGTAAAAAGTGTATTGCGATTCGATGGTCAATGACACTCTATCTGAACGTTTCTAGTTTTTGGTATTGCAGCATCTACTTTTTATAGACCTGACATTTTTTGAACTCTGTTTTTGTAGATTCTATTATTTTATATATTATTATTATTATTATTACTTGTAGTAACTAGATTAATATTTTAATAATGGAACCGAATACTTGCAAATACAACTACAAAAAGAAGAAAACCAATATTACTGAATTGGCAGTAAGTAGCACGTTGTATGACCTGAAATACGCAGGTGAAACGTTAACAAGTTGCAATTCATCTTTTATGAATTTAGTTTGCTAAAAAAATTGAAAGTTAAGAATATTGTAAAAACCGAATAACCATTTGTTTGATTTGGCGAAAAATTATAAAAAATGTTCCAGTTTATTTAGATTGTACTAACACTGAACTACAAAATTATGAACCAAAGCCCATTGTTATCGCAGATGAACTAAATAATACGAAAAATAATTCTAGACTTGAGAAGCCTCGAAATCGTTGTAATAATCCCACATCACGAAGATATTATTACTGACAAGAGCACGTCAAGGCCGGAGTCACAATATTTAGATATAAACGACCTACCGGAGAAGACAGTTAGTGAAAATTCTGTCAAGGGTGTACAATGGAAATTTCAACAAAAAATTCCAATCTTCTCAAACGAAAAACTGGTAACAAAAGAGAATATCACATTAGCTATATCTGATACTTTAACGCTTTATAAAAATCCATGTATTATTAGTTTTGCCGTCCCAGTTCCTGTCAATTAAACATTATAGCTTATTGGGAATGTAAATACGCAAGCGCAACGCGTTCTCAAAAGTACAAATTCATAATTACCCCTGCAAATATAATGAGCGTATTTGTCAAAGGAAAAAATTGTGATTTTCATGAAGGAGATAAAATGTACGAGCAAATAAGAGGAAAGAGACGGATTTCGCTAAAAAAAAATTGAAATATGATAGTGCTCATAATGTAGGCTTAGACATAATGACTAAAGTTGATGTTAAATTAATAACATAAGGCAACACCATGAAATTAACTAGCAGCGATGTTCTTAGGAAAATCAGATCAGAAGTTTTGAAACGGGATGATCTTGTTAAAGATTGCGATGTGTATGATGTATTTCGTAGATGGGATATATTTAGAAAGATTAAACTGTGATAATAAAAATATATATTCAGTTTCTTTGCCTTTAACTATAACGCTATTACGAAAACTACAAATTGAAATAATGCTAAATTATAGTCCTCAAATAATACATTTAGATGCTACTGGATGCTAATAAAAACGCCAAAATGCCACGCAGAACATCACTGCGAGAAATTTTTTTATTATGCATGTGTTCATAAAATAGGCAATACAATGGTCCCAATTGCAGAGTTTATTTCGTGTAAACATGTTGCTGGAACTATTTCAACATTTTTAATTGATTTTAAATCTGAAATGCATTCTAGTGCGAACAACCTTAGGGAACAGACAAAAAATAATAATAATAATAAATAGATAAATAGAAAGAGAAAAGTGAAGTACCATAAAAGTGAAACAGTAAATCGAGAATAACAACAACGGGAAAATGAATAAAAAAGCAATAACCAGAATTAATACAACGAAGATACAATTTGAAAAAAATGTGAACAAACCAACGGAAGCAGAAATGTTTAGATTTGCAGAAAAGTTAGGAATAGAACCAGATCAGGTGCACACAATGGAAATTAATGACTATGAGAGATGTATCTACATAAAATTCCATACAGAGCAACATTTTTATGAGATGCTAGATAAGTATCAAAGATGTGAATTTGAATACACAAGTGGAACTGCAACGACAGTACAAATTGGACCACCACCAGGGACCACCACATATGTCAGAATCTTTGGGTTACCAGCAGAAATTGAAGATGAAGATTTAACAGAAACTATCAAAGAATATGGGAAAATAAAAAGTGTGAAACGGGAGAAATATATAAGTCATAAAAAATGGGAAGTGTATTCAGGGGTGAGAGGAGTGTATATAAACTTAGAGATGGAGATACCAAGTTTTATAATAATAAATAACTGTAGAGTAAAAGTATACCATCCAGGGCAAACAAACAAATGTTTTAAATGTGGAAAAAAGGTCATCTAAAAGAAACGTGTACAACATTAACGGAAAGACTAAATACGCAAAAGTCAACATATAATAATATAGTAAGCGGTAAAATGACACTAAACAATACACATGCACCAAAAAAAAAATACAGTAGACATAAACATTGAACGGATTATATTAGACAGTTCTGAGGGAGAAGATGACAACATACACATAATAAAAAACACAGGAAAAAATATTAAAATTAGAGGAATAAAAACAGAACATGGCACAACACATAAGCGCCACAGTGATAATGATAATATACCAAACCCGCCACCACTCAAAAGAATACCTAATACCCTTCAAACAAAAAAAAACTAACTTCGTTTGAACGTAACATTAATGTACTAAAAAAGTATGGCCGCCCCGGTGGCAAAGTGGTTAGCATGCTTGCTCCAGCGACCGGAGGTCCCGGGTTCGATTCCCGGCGGTGACAAGGAAAAAAAATTCACGGCTGGTTTAGGATCAATGAATTAATCACTCATTATCCGAAATGAAAATATGATTACGAAACCTCATGTGAGGCGGCCAAATCCCTTGATGGGATATAGTGCCAGAGAGAGAGAGAGAGTGTATATAAATACAGTACAAGATGAACGCCATTTTAAATGAGAAAGTTGAACAGTGAGAAAGTTGAACAGTGTTTAACATAATTTATTAAATTTAATTGTGGAGAGAAAACTATTAAGTTTTATTTGAGATCATTTATATGTGATGCTCCAGCCCGATCATTTATATTAGGTAAAATTTGCTAACATAAAATTATATTAAAAACATTATTTCTAACTGTCATTTTTACTGTATTACAGGTGTAAAAAGCCACTCGGGATATTATTCTTGCACAAAGTGTAAAATAAAAGGGATGTTCCTCGAACATCGAGTGTATTTTCCTGAAATTAACAATGTTCTGAGAACTGACAATGATTTTAGAGAGAGAAATCAGAAATAACACCACAAGAAAATGAATTTATTATTGGAATCTCTAAATATTGGATGCGTATCGCAATTCCCTATTGATTATATGCATTGTACATTACTTAATAAAGACATTTTTATTAATCACTTGTTTTTTGTTTCGCAGTTATTTTGAATAATTTTCAAAAAGTTTAAAAAATCACTCGATCGATTTCGACTTGTTAGGTCATCATCAGGAGTAGATACTCCTGATGATGATGACCTAACAAGTCGAAATCGATCGAGTGATTTTTTAAACTTTTTGAAAATTATTCAAAATAACTGCGAAACAAAAAACAAGTGATTAATAAAAATGTCTTTATTAAGTATTAGTGTGTTTCGCCAAGTGCCTACGGCCAATAGCGTAAAAAGTACATTGTTCATTACTCGGCGTAACACGACATATTTTAAATTTGCTAACGAAGGTTAAGTGGAAACCGTTTTCTCTAAAACAGAATGCCATTAATGCCATAAATGCTAATTTAAAACAAATTCAAAAATCCATTCCATTTGAATTCGCTAGGAAACAAAGAACTTTAAATGAAATGGAACATTCTAAAGCAACGGAGTACAGAACGTTTCTGTTGTATACGGGGCTAGTGGCACTAAACGGAGTTTTAGAGGAAAAATATTTTCGACATTTCCTTCTTTTAGTATGTGGAATTAGATTATTATGTCATCCGGAAAATTGTACATATAACAATGATTGTGCCGCTGATTTATTGGAAGAATTTGTTTCAGGATTTTCTTCATTATATGGCCCAGAGCATGTGTCGTATAACGTACATAGTCTTCTTCATTTACCAAATGATGTCAAATTATACGGACATTTGGATAACTTCAGCGCCTTCAAATTTGAAAATTATTTACAAAAACTTAAAAAAATGGTAAAGAAAGGCACACTTCCATTGCAGCAGATTGTGAGGAAACTAAAAGAAATCGACAAATACCAAACAACCTCCGAAGAATTATTATTTACGACAATCAAATTATCGCCTACTTTTCCGAATAATTACTGTCTAATAAATAATAAAATAACGGAAATCAGTAATTCAACAGTTAAAGGGAAATTTCTAAAAAATTTAAAAAATTATTTTTATTATCCAGTTGATTCGTCAAACTTAGGAATTTATTGCACTGATGTTGAACGATATAACCAAGAACTATATTTTTGTGATCTTCAAGATATTGAAACAAAGCTTATCAAAATTGAACCCGGCTCAAATATAATTTTTGTTTCATTCCAACATTTATATTAATATTTTTCAGACATGTCGCAAGAGCAGCAAGTTATGTTCGATTCAGAAATTTTTGACTCGGATGAAGAAGCTAATTATGCTCAGCTTACGGCAATAGACAAAACCATGTGCCCTGCAACCAGCACCCAAAAAAAGTTTCATTTTAAGCCATTAACTCCTAATAAAGAGAATTTACCTTCGAATCGCCAAAACATTTCAGCAGCTTTACCATTATCAAAATTACCAACATTATTAGAGATCTGTTACAAGTATATCTAACAAAAAAAAAAAAAATAGACATAGTTATGTTAAATGAAACATGGACAACAAATAATAACCAACCACAATTTTACAACTACAATATGATCACAGAAAATAGGAATGATGGATATGGTGGAGTTGGATTTCTTATTAAGAAAAATATAGCGTACCAAAGAATAAACATAAATACAAACACAAGGCACCTAGAAGAAGTAATTGGAATCAAAATAAAATACGGCAGCACAACCATAAACTTAATTACATTCTATAACGGATCCAGTAGGAACAGAGTAGCTGAGAAATTTACCAATTTACTATATGAACTAGAAAATCTTAAAGAAACAATAATAGCGGGGGATATTAACCCTTATAACAATTTATGGGGGAAAGATAACAAAAGAAACAAGTTGGGAACAGAAATAGGAAACATCATAACTAACAGCAGATACAAAATATTAAATAATGAAGAACCAACAAGATGGGATATATACAGACAAATACATTCGGCAATAGACATTACGTTGTGTTCAATGGATATAGAGAGCAAGATCAACTGGGAAAATACAAAAGACTATATCGGATCAGATCACTTGCCCATAATAATAACATACAAAATAGGAGAAATACAACAAAGACAAGTAACAAACTGGAAGAATATGCAATGGAGGAAATAAAGAAAATACAAGTGTGGAATATGGATAACGAAAAAAACATAGAAGAAATAATTATAAAGAACACTTCTACAAAAACCATCACGACAAAGAAAATACCAAAACATTGGTGGAACGGTAAAATAGAAATACTATGGAAGGTAAAAGAACAGAAGCAACAAAATCATCACACATACAAAAACAAAAACTCAGCTATACAGTTAAAACAAGCGGTCGCACAATTACGCAAAGCAATAAGACAAGCAAAAAGAGAATCTTGGCAACAACTTCTACGCAGCATAAATCCAGAAATGAATAGCAAACAATTATGGATCAAAATAAATAAAATAAAGAACAAAACTACAAATAACTTCAAGCTATTTAATGATAACAGCAAAGCAAGACAGTTCGTAGACATTAATTATCCAGAGACAAAAGAGGACATAAAACTACCATTCCCAAGAGCACAGAAACCAATTAGCAATAAATTCACAAATTCCGATATAGAACAATTAATCAGCAAGAAAAAATTAACGGCACGCGGTGAAAACAAAATCAGCTACAAACTAATGAAAGACGTAATACAAATAAAACCAGAAATAACAAACGCAATAGCGAAACACTTTAATCAAATCTGGAAAAATCAAATATATCCCAACATATGGAAGATAGAAAGAATAATCCCGTTAAAGAAACCAAATAAAGATCAAAAAAATCATTTAAATTGGTGAGGAATATCACTGTTATCAGGAAAAGAAATTAATGACTACTTTATAAACCTATTAACAGAAATAAAAAATGTAAGAGACACAAAAAAACTAATGCTAATATCAACCGATATAAAACAAGCATTTGATAACGTTAATAAAGACAAGTTAATTAAAACAATGCAACAAATGGAGTTCCCAGAAAATGTTTCTAACTGGATTTACCAATTCCTTACAAACCGCAACATTGTATTACAAAATCACACTCAGAAAATTCAACAAACCACCAACAAAAGAACACCGCAAAGTAGCAACTACAGTCCAACGATATTCAACATCTACACCAAACAATTACATAACATAGAAGATGAGAACTTATCCTTATACCAATTTGCCGATGATATATGTCTACTAATAAAAGCACCTACAGAAAACGATTTAGAATTGATAGCAAACCAAAAACTACAAATAGTATACAATGAAGTCCAACAATTAAATTTAACAATAAACCCAGAGAAATGCAGTTATTTAAGATAATTTCAGAATAAACTGAATACAACATCCATAAAGGTAGGCAATCATGAAATAAAAGAAGCTACAAACACAAACATTTTAGGAATCACATTCAACAACGAAATGTCCCTAACACCACGAAATGCAGAAGACCTTAAACTTAATAAAAAAGATAACCCATAGAAAAACAGAAACACACCCAACTACCTTGATAAACGTGCATAAAGCAATAATCAATACTACGATAGGATTTGCAAATATAATTACGAATCTAGAGATAAAGGACATACAAAGAAGACAACAAAAAATTAAGAACGCCAGCTTGAGATCATGCTTAGGATTACTGAAAACAACACCTATACCAGCATTATTGGCGTAAACAGGGGAACTTCCGGTAGAATTGGATAACAAGAAACAAACACTAAATTACATAAGCAAACAAATTAACAACAACACAAAAGTAACCACAGAAATTAAAAATCAATCATCAATAGAAAAGCTAAATAAATTATACAACGATCACCCATTTTTGAAACACATAACAATAAAACAACAAAATCATAAGACCATACCAAAAAATTTGATAATCAAAGATGAAATCAAGGAGCTACCAAACAAAAACAGTATAAATAAATACACAAATAACGAAACAAATAGCAAAAAACCAAATAAATACTTATAACAGACATCAACACATCTATACAGATGGAGCAATAAGAAACAATGCACGAGGAATAGGTATCTACATACCACAAATAAAAGTAGAATACTCGATATTTCTGGAAAATGTCGCTTCAATAAAAACCATTGAAACAATAGCAATAAAAATAGGAATAGAAACAGCAATAAGAAAACAAATTAAGAAAATATTAATACTCACCGATTCAAAAAGCTCCTGCGCCTTAATAAAACATGCTATAACAAGCAAGAATAATAAACACTATGAAATGGAAATAATAAAACAAGCAATGGAAAATAAAGATACCGAGATCATTATTAAATGGATTCCAGGACATACGGGGATAGAAGGAAACGCGAAAACCGACGAGTTAGCCAAAACAGCATGCGCAAATCAAATGTACAAAATAGAAAACCAGATACCAATTGAAGATACAAAGAAGATAATAAACAAAATCATACATGAAGAATGGACAGATAAATACAATCTGTGGACAAGCGAAGTTGGCAGGTACAATAAATCGATAAATGGAAAACCACCAAAAAAAACCATGGCACAGACAAATAAATCTAAAACCAAACGAAATAAGGCTAATAACAAGATTAAGGACTGGACATGCGAATAACAAAAAGTACAAAAAGATAATAGGGATAGCCGAAACGGATGAATGCGACGAATGTAATGAAACAGAAGATAACGAGCACATTATAGAAAGATGCAGCAAATATAGAAGCGTAAGAAACAAATATAAGATCATTCAGAAATATACACTACAGCAAATTCTAAAATCACGTAATAGAGAATACTATAAACAATTAGTGAAATTTATAAAGGAAATAGAATATGAATTGTAAATAAACAAAAGTAATATATAGGAAGTCTGTATGAATTGGAAACAGTTCAGGACGAAAAAAAAAAATCTGAAATGCTACAAATCCCAAAATTATCAATGCCCAAGGTATATGTTGTAGATTGGACCTGGGCTTATATTCAGTGTATTCTGCACGTATTTAATAATATGACGATAATCGACTATTTGGAATACACTTACGGCTGTTTAGTTAAAAATAAAAGTCACAATAAAAGTATGGTAGCTGTCTTTATTTGTTGCAATCATTTTATTAAAATAATTATTAACCAGCTAACAAAGAAATTAGAGAACGCCAACAAATGTTGTGCTTAATTGCCCAAATCTAGAAAATTTTATTTCATTATTAAAAATCTATTGTGTAGTTTGTTTAAATGAATTTAAAACATCTAAAGTACAAAACAGTTTAAGTGAGTTTTCCTCATTCCTACAGTTTCTTTATCATCGTGATAGTATCGTTTTAAATGAGGTTAAATTTGAAGAGGATAGTGATTTGCACGCGAATTCTGACGTAAATAAACCTCACTATATGAGAAGTTTATTTTATTTTTATCCATAAAAATATATGAAAGTGAAATGAATAATATTGAATATAAGGAAGAAGAGTGTTTGGAAAAAAAACAAATTCTATTGCAAAGAATTTGTATTATTAACCATCTAAAGATACTTTTCTTATCTGCCGTTATGGGGAACCTTTTTTTCTAGCATTATTAATATTGCAGGTCGGCTGTCAAATTCAGATGTATAGAATTGTGGTTGCGACATGTTAAACATTTATATATAGAAAAAAAAATTTAAAAGTCTGGAGATTTGTTGCATTATTGAAGGAAAAAACTGATACTGTTAAAATTAGCCGAAAGTTTCCAGCCGAAATATAATGCAGATAGTGTCTTGAATACAGCAAAAATCAGTCATGACCTCGAATTTTGGATCGGGTTATATCATTCGGGTGAAGGGGACATTATTTCAGTTTACAGGAATTTAAAAATCGATAAGAGCGAGAGTAAAAAGAGAGTTTAACTTTCGGCTGAAATAGTCAAGACACTATCTGCATTATCTTTCGGCTAACTTTAACAAGGTCTCTCTTTATACTCTCGCTCCTATCGATTTTTAAATTCCTATAAACTGAAATAATTTCCCCTTCACCCGAATGATATAACCCGATCCTAAATTCGTAAATTCTTAAGTTCATGAATGTAATTGCTGTATTCAAAACACTATCTGCATTATCTTTCGGCTGGAAACTTTCAGCTAACTTTAACAGTATGTATGTAGGTATATAATAACACGAATAAAAAATTGTAAAAGATTTACAATAGGGAAACAAAACTGCGTTACCAAACAGGACAACGCACTGAACTTACATTTTAAATCGTTTTGGAAGTTAGCTGTCAAATTCATTTCATGTTCCAAGAAATTAATTTATATACGAAGAAAAATGACTAAACATTATTATAAAAGCTTTTGTACACTCAACACCTAATACCATAGACACATATCTGGTTTCGTAACTAAGATTATGAAATTATGGTTTGTAAGATGAGAACTCAAGACACACTATAACTTCTTTTGTCTTCTCGTTTGGATTTAAATAGTAATAGAGTAGTCATTGACAAAAATGTCACGATTGAAATTTAATTGACCTATAAATTGTCAGAAATGACTTTTATATTGGCAGAAAAGAAAAAAAAATGTTCCCGCCAACTAAATATCTCAATGATATACAGAAAATTCGGAAGAAACTAGATTGTTTTTGGCAAGCTATTAGTGTTCGGAATTTCCATTTTTTATGTATTCGGCGTTGTGAGCACTAAAATGCCTCTGGATGAGAAAAAATATCTCATTCCGAAACTACGTTAAATACGAGTTGCAAACCATATGGTTAGGGGTGACACATTACAACGAAATCATGGTTAACTCGAAACCATAGTTATGAAACCAGTAATGTGTCTATGCATAAGTTAACAACAAAATTATGTTGCACGCATAATGTTAAAATAAATAAAATAGTTTATAACGTTTATCACTAGTGTTTTTTATTGTTAATTATGTAATATAAATATACGTCTCAAGATTTCGAGGAAATAAGATACAGTCCACTCTACGTTAACGTGGGAATATACGCATAGTCATTGGAGGCCACCATTTTCGGGGATTTTATATCAATTCCGACTGTGCTCCACCAAAGAAGCAACTGACATTTGTGTTGACTTTGGTTTATGTATACTATGCGGTCTCGATTTTTTCATGGTACTTATTACAATTAAAAATTAACGTATCAATTTCTTGTTTATATGTTAATATGTAATGGCACTAAAAATTCCCAATCCACCAACTTGACCGAGCGACGCTCGACATTTTATTTGGCATTTTTATATTTAGCACTCACAACATAAATTTATTCTACATAGTTTTAAAATCATCAACTTAAAAAACTTTAATGGAATATGATGAATGAGATGAGTACTGTGTAGTGTGTCACTTGTTCCCATCATCTTGTCCCCCCATGAAATGCACGATTAACGTGAAACAATTGTTGGTTCCAGCACACTCAGATTTTTACTATTGTGAGATCTCACCAAATTTTATATGCAATATCCGTATGTTTTCCTATGAGACCGCAGTGTGCTGGAAATGCCCATTCATTTATTTCTTCAGTTCAATGTACCTGTCGGACGTATTCGGTACTGATTTACAATCTATTTGACGATGTTTATAAATTGTACCTTTCACTTCTATGTAACTTGTAAAACAAATTGTCAATTATGTATCTCTTTTATTGTATAAAAGCTCACATATACCACAAACAATTATCTCATTCTCTTTTATGGTGAGCGGACAATTAAGACCACCTCTGGGGTGCCATAATTAACGATGGACATGATGTGGATGGAAAAGAATCATCCACGGCTTAGGGCAAAACACTATTGTGTCTATTTTATAAAAGAAAATACATGAAATAATAATAATATTTTCTTTGTTAATGGTATGGTTGTTATTGCTCGAGTTTCCATATACACATATACACAAGAATAAGAAAATATTCAACACACAAATTGAATTGAGTGTAATGTTATTTTCTTGTGAATGAGGAAAAACAAAACATAAAAAAACGTTATAAAATTTTTCTTTGTTGAAATTATTTTTCTTTGGAATTTTCTCTCTCGATCAGTTGTTTGTGTTGTTTTCATTTTTGTCTTGGACTTCGTTTACAGAAACCCAGTAAAAAGCTAAATATTTAAACATTCAATTTGTTATTTCTTTTTTACAAACAGTATTAGTGTGTAGCAATTTTTTGTTAACATTTTTTTTTTGTTGTCCAATCAAAATCACGTATGTATATAGGTATGGATAAATAAAAAATTTACTATTTTTTAAATTAAACAAAAATTAATTAAATTGCAGTTTTTTTTGTTTAATTTTCTTTGAGCTCTTTGAACATTTTTTAATATGCAGTTTGTGTCACTATACATTTTTTATATTATGATCTTGTTATTTGAGCACATCTTTAAGTGTTTGTGAAGTCAACAAAAAGGTAAATTAAAACTCGAACACTATCATATTTAATGTTATAATACCTACATGCTAGTACTTTGAGGACTGAGAGCTTTCTCATTAAACGTTTTTCTTGTTTTCGAACTTTAATTTTATTTTTTTATTTATAATTGAATTTTATCAAAAGTTTTGTTGCTTGTACAGCGCTTTTCTCGGAAATGTAGGTGTCCAAAATATTTTTGATTTTTCCGTTTTATTTTTTAAATTTTTATCACGATTTTTAATTATGAACGAAAAAGTTTGAAACAAGTTTCTTGAATGAAAAAAAAATAAATATATAATTTTTAGAAATGATAAAGTTTTTTTTTCTAAAGTCTTTTGTTTTTGATTAGCTAGGTCGAATGTCATTATGAATTTTAAACAATATACTATATAAGTTTTGTGTTCGTGGTTTGAAGAAGCCTCTTTCCAGGGGTTATAATAACAGTGTGTTTTGACAATTATGTATTTTTACCACAAAACAAAATTTTTGCAATTAATTAATATTTTTTAAATTTTAAAATTTTTACAGATAATTGGGTGAAAGTTGAGAAAGGCAACTGCTAAAAATATCTTTAATATAAAAGGATGGTTAAGTAAGATAGAGTAAAAAAGATTCACAAATGTACACTCAAGTCCATAAAGCTACAAACTTTTCTTGTTAATCTATAGTATATACAGAGCGAGTTTTTTTAAAATACCAAGCTTTTATCTCGAGACCGGTGCTAGAGAAAATTAACAATTATAAAATTTGTTAAGAGTCGAGGAGGGAGACGTATGGGAGTAATCTTGAATGACCTTGAAACTCATTAGTTTCGGAAATATAAACTAAATAATTTAGGTTTGTTTTAATTAAAACTTATTATCTTGAGTGATTTTTTATTAAACCGTTCATAGTACATACTGTTTGCTCACACAAATTTTTTTTACTGATGATTTCATTGATATGAGCAAAAGGGAAGATTACTAAAGCAGCCGAGTTTTCGCTAAGTTCTATAGTGTTACATTGTAACCACAAATAAAAATAGATAATTTCATAATTAAAACACAGTTTTTATCATGTCGTGCACTAATGAGGAACAATTCCAGATATCTACGATGAGTCCCAATTTAAACATTTACACATTTAATTGGTATTGTTCAAATTTACTTTGAAAATAATGGTTCAGTTAGTGAAACTCTGAAAGAACATATTTTCTTTGGAGTTATGTGAAATCAGAAATACTGCGAAGAATGATCGAAAATTGGACCCCAGATTACACCATGTACGCGTCAGCCTCGGTAGCCATATGTCCAAAATCATATTCAAACAATAATAGAATAAAATTATCTTATAAATTCGCGGCCATTAAAATAAATTTTCTGTGTTTGATGCAATAAATATTTTTATTCCAAAAGTAAACGTCAAATGTAAATAAAAAAAAAATCGGATAATCAAGATAAAATAATTCATTAGGTAAGATCGTATAAAAATTGTATAAAAGTTATATTAATTTAAATGTTCACTAACAGATGGCAATAGTAAATACTTTGCAAAGATTTCCAAGAAAAAAGTTAAAATAATTTGTAAATATGTATAATTAAAGTGGAGATAATTTAATAAAGTGTAATGGCTGATTGCTATTTTGGTGTAAGTGAAAACATTTTCAAAACCCGAAAGATATTTCTGGAGCATGGGAATGTTGAGATTTGGGGAAGAAACACGCATTGATCAACTTGTAACAATATGGACAGATATGTCAATAATTTCGATCCTTTTAGTTAAACATATTATTAAATACAATCTTAGTAAATTATGGTTTCAACTTTCCGGTGTAAACGTGTGTCAGGTATAGCCATTTGCATTTTGTGTAATTTTAATTGTCAACGCTGCTCCGATTTTACCAAAAAATATTACAATAAATGCTAACGTCAAAAAATGTATCGATACATACTAGTCCATTTTGCAGATACCAATTTTCAATGTATTTCCTAAATGTGTACGAGAAGAATTGTCCGAAGGCCTCTAGAATCACTAAAACACAAATTTATATGGATGATTTATTGACGAGAAGACGGTTTAAGCAGCCATCACCTTGAAAAACCAGATCATTGAAATATTGAGTCGAGTGGAAGAATGCCAAAAAGTGGATCGAACTATTAAGGGCATTCGGGTGGCAGAAGTTATTGAGTCATTGAATAGTTCGTGCAGCTCATCCGTGGTGTTGGTTTAAAAGAAGGATGACAGTATAAGATTTTGAGTAGATTGTTCAAAATTTTATAATGTAATGAAAAAGGATAGCTATCATTTACCATGAATCGATGACATAATAGACACATTATCGGGTGCTAGAATGTTCTCTCCAAGATCATGAGAAAACAGCGTATGGCAATTTAATGTTATGTCATTTGGAGTATGTGTAACGCTCAGAGTATACATACTAAAAGGATTACATTGGAGAACGTGTCCTGTATATTTAGACGACATTATTATCATGGCCGGTAACTCAATGACCGAGAACAAAAGAATTTGTATGAATTGCGAAGCTTCCTTGGATTGTGTGCCTATATTACTTGAACTACGGGAACGCCTATGCACAGTGCCAATAATTACGTACCCTATACTCAACGTAAAATTTTTTTTGGATACCGATGCAACATTAATGGTATTGACGGAGTGTTGTCACAAGAAATCGATGAAAGAAATCAGAAATCGACCATGGGGTGTTACGATGGTTACTATACAATTTAAGAATACGAAGATACAAGACACACACTGGATCAAACGTTTGCAAAGCTATGACTTTGACATCAAGCATCGAAAAAGAAGTGCATATAGGAGTGCTGACGCGTTATCAAGGCGACTATGTCAAGTTGAATGTAAACACTGCAACTGGAAGGAATAAATGGAAGGAAAGGAGGGTGTAATCGATGTACGGCTTATAAAAATGGTACTCGATGAGGACTGGACGGTGAAGCAATTCGAAAGGAGAAATACTAGACGCGGATTTATCAATAATATTGCGTTATAAGGAAAAGAATAATCAACCAACTTGGAATGAGATTTCAGATAAGACACCTTTAGTGAAGGCCTATTCTGTTTACAACGAATATGGGAGAGCTCGGAAGCAAAACTAAACATTTTTTAAAAGTAGTGCTGAAAAATAGAATTAGTCAAATACTTGACAAGTATCATGGAAAAGTAAGTGGAGGCCATCTCACTACTAAATGTTACTTAGGCTGCGTACCAATCCCAGGGTAAATCTTTTACTACGGTTAAAATCGATTTTAGTACAGATTTTTCGATCAGTTTACCATAGAGTTTTTGAAAAATAATTGAATTTACCGAAAAACTTACTTAAAATTGACTTTTACCCTTGGATTGGTGCGCAGCCTTTATTAGAGTACTGTTGAAGCGGGTTAGAGCAGTATAGAACGGAACCTCTAGAATAAATCGAAGTGAATCTAGAATATTCAAAGAAGATTAGATTCTAGAAGATTAAAAACGAATGTGAATAGCGATTATTAGTTTCCCAATAAGTGGTGTTAAGTGAAAATAGTTGTGTAATTAAAAATTGTAAATAGTGTATTAAGGCTCCGTACCAATCCATGGGTATAAGTCAATTTTAAGTAAGTTTTTCGGTGAATTCAATAATTTTTGAAAAACTCTATGGTAAACTGATCAAAAAATCTGTACTAAAATCGATTTTTACCGTGGTAAACGATTTATCATTGGATTGGTACGCAGCCTAAGAATGAATTAATAAATAATTGTGGTAACTATTTGTTACTGTGGGAATTGGTTTTGTTAGCGTCAAATTCTATAACGATGTTCACAATCCAGTGATATGGGCCGGATTTGACCAGGCAAATCCGAAACATTACATTTTTTATTAGTAGTTATTCCATTTTGTATATATACTAAGGCTGTGTGCCAAACTTAAGGTAAAAGTCAATTTTTCAGTAAATTCAAATATTTTTCGAAAATCTGCCATACGGTGATCGTAAATTCTGTTCTTAATCCGGTTTTTACCGTAGTAATCGATTTACCTTATGTTTGGCACAAACCCAAAGTGTCTCAAGTTAATTAGAGATTTTAAATAGATTTCAATAGCCGGTAAATCATTTAATATGGTAAAAACCGATTTTAGTACAGATTTTTGATCAGTTTACCATAGAGATTTTCAAAATTAATTGAATTTACCGAAAAATTTAGTTAAAATTGACTTTTACCTGACTATTGGCCCGTACCCAATGTTGAAATTCAAAAACTTGTTTAAAAGTTAGAATTAGTTTTAAATACTTATTAATGTAATTTTCGCATATTTTAATAGTGTGCCACTTACTTTATTATGACTCCACTTAGTTTAAGCCGGCGTACTAGTCGATCAATTACTAACGAATAATTTATGTGATTTAGGAGGCGTCGGTAGAAAATCCTTAATTATAAAACACCGAATTTTCAAACTCCCGACAAACAAAATAGTCCCGAATTTCAAAATCCCGATTTTCAAATCGCGATTTTTGAAATCCCGATTTAGCTGAAACCTTAAAAATTCCGGCAAAAGTCGGGATTTTTTAAAACATATATAAATAATTTTCTTTTTTATTTTCGTTTTCATTAAAAACTCGGTCTTTTTTGGCCGATCTTGGTTAAATTTGGGTTATCAGATATAATTTGCAATTTAATGTGAATTATTCTAGAATTTTTGGAATAAGGCCTGCTCAATTGAACTTGGATATTCATCAACCAATTGGATGGGGAATAAAATTGGATTTGTATAAATATGTTCGTTTAACAAAATATATTTTTGCCGTCCTAAGAATAACATTTGGGTTTATAATGAAATATTTAATGATAAAATAAATAAATAAATAAAATTAAGCGCTATTAGTGGAAGTTTATAGCATGAGCAATATTTTAGAATATTTGAAAACGGCATAAGGTACGAAACGGCATACAAGGTACAAATTTGCGATTTTTCAAACCGCACAATTCAAAACGGAATAGGTACAAAACGGCATTTTTAACAATGGATTTTTCCAATATGGTAATTTCAAAACTGCATCTTTTCATTAATTTCTGGAATATGACCAAAAGATACGGTTATTTAGTAACGGAACACGATGAAATTTGACATGAATGAAATTTTTTAACGATTCTTCGGTTAAATTCTAGCATAAAGTCAAATGACTTATCTATTTCTTAGTCGATTCAGTTTAAATTGCACATGTTCCTGTGGTAGACAAATGACAAATTTCTTCTACATGTTTTAATTACGAACTTTAGTACATATATGTATGTTGTATAAGAAAGGTATTTACCTTCATTTCATTTAAAAATTATTTGAAGATTTAGAATGCATATAATATTCTCCAGCACTTCAATTTTTATATAGAGCTTCGAAGGGATTTTGAAAATCGGGATTTTGAAATTCGGGATTTTGGAAGTTGGGATTTTAGAAAATCGTTCTTTTGAAAATCGGGATTTTGAAAGTCGGGATTTTGAAAGTCAGGATTTTGAAAATCGGTCTTGAGATTTTCATTTCAGGATTTTGAAAGTAGAGCAAACGACCCCAACCCGTTTTTAAATTCAACCTGACCAGGATGGCAACACTAATTATTGCTGTCATGTTATTGTATCATTCTACTCTCAGCCCAAACAATCTCCAAATATCAAGACATTTTTGACTATCAGCCCCGAAAAATGCCACATTTTTACTCTCAGCCCAGAAAATATTTACTCTCATGACAGCTAAAACAATCACGACACCAACTTTTTCGGGGCTGAGAGTAAAAATGTTTTCTTTTGTTATAATATGAAAACAGAAAAATTTTCGGGGCCAAGACAAATAAATGATATTAACTATTTATTTATCCCCGATTATGTTTTTAAGAAATTTTACGTAATTTATTTTATGATTCAACTCATATTTAGCAGATTCAAAGTAATTTTTGAGATTATGTTAAAATTTTTCTATGGAATGGAGTTGAGATATAGTCCATCAAACTCATCACGTACTCGTTGGCTGAAAATCTACTATCTTGGCTACAAATCATGAAAAAATGATTTTATCGATTTGGTTGCAAAATATTTAATAATATATTGTGATATAAAATAGATACAGTGCGATTTAAACCAAATGTTTTCTTGGTTTTCGGGGATAGAAATTTGGACTATTTTCACAAAGGTTTTTTATTTGTCAACTGGGCTTACGCAGTGCATACTCGGTTTTTCAAAATTTACTCTGAAATGGATGGCAGTGTATGAAGAGCGTGCAAAGTTAAAGCAATATATTAATCTATGCACATCAAATCATTTGGCCTAGTACAACCTGTGTTTGGTATACAATACCTAGGGTAACTCTACTTGGTCGGGTTAAATTAAAAAGCAGGCCGGTTTGTAAGACCGGTTAACGTAAAATAAAGAGAAAATAAAACAGAAAATTTAGTTTAAGCCCTTACCTTGCCTGTCGACGTTACAGCCTACTACAACGGAGCTGTTTTTAATGCAAAATAAGGAAGCAGAGTTACACTGAGTCTTGTCCACCGAGCAAACTTTCTACACGGCTACAAGAACCGGTGTGCATAGAGTAATATATTGGTTTTTACTTTGTACACGCTGCGTACACTGACATTCATTTCAGAGTAAAATTTGAAAAACCTAGTGTACAGTAAGCCCAGAGTAAAATTAGCCAGGTTCAATAAAAAAAAACAAGTTTGTTTGACAGTGCACTGCTTGTGCACATTACACTAATTTGCAAAACACTGTGCGTTAGCTGGTTAAAATCCCAGATCAAAGTTACTAGTCTTACATTTTCGCCAAACTTTATTTGTACGAAGTTGATAAAAAAAAATGGATTACTTCTCTATTCTATAAAAAGGATTTAGCACAAGTTTTAAATATAAATAGACCCATTATATTTTCATATTCATTACATATTTGTTCCCAGATAAAACACTGTAATCCCCCAAAAATATACATTTATTATCCCATACTCAAATAAATCCTTTCTGGGAATCTGAATAAATACAATAATTCTCGACCATTGTTTGTTGCAAAATCTATTATGTCTACATTGTATAGCATTGATATGTATACATAAAACAGTACACAGGAACAATAAAACTAACGAGTCATTTCTGAACATAAATATAAAAGGAAATGGATTCTAAACAATAATGCGAAAACAGGATCATACATTTTCCTCTATACAAATGGGCAATCATATGAGAGCGTACAGAAACAATGTTTTATCGCCAGACAGTTGTGATTGATGAATGACATTTGCGTGTACGACATGCTAAATCCATTCTAAACCTATTTTGGTTAACACTTTACCTTGTCCCCGGATTACTCATTAAAATTCATCCTTTATATACGTACTCGTAAATCCAAAAGAATTATTAATATTTTTGACACCTCACGTCGTAAAAACATAAATACTCATTTTCGACGGCTCGTTATATCGGTATCGACTTATAAATACAGCGAAAGGCTATATAAAGTTGATAAAATAATCTTCTTATGCGATAAGACCTTTCGTTCTTAATAAAATATTATAAATAATAGTACCTAGTGTATACTACTAATAGTAATTTCGATATACTATTGGGATAGTTTAATACTAAATTTATATTTTTATTGTTTTATTATTCACCTATACGGAATTTAGATTTTCTATTTTCATGCCACATACGTACTATATGCTTACCCTATTCAACTCGACACCTCACTCTCCCGAATCCGAAGAAAAAAAAAGGTTGATAAGTAACCTTTTGTACATTATTATGGATTTTTCATCTTGTACCCGTTCCTTAAGAAATTACATAATTTGGGTGTTACACGCTTTATAAATAAATTCCACCCAAAAATATCGGTAAAACAAAAATTTTTCTATACAAGGATTGGCTGAGTATGGGAAACAAAATAACATGAAAATCACAAATAAAATTCAGGTTTGTTTTGATGCTTTAGGATATTTTTTTTGAATTTTTTATTTTTTATTCACTTACGGGGGAGTTTGACTCCATCCTCATTTTTATTTGTAAAAGTAACAAACATCTGAATTCAGTGGCATATGAGAGATGTGAATACAGTATAAAGTAATCGAAAAATCTGCTATAAGGTGGGACCATTGACTACCAATTTAAACGACAACGTATTAAATAATATTTGTTTGTCTTGTTCTCATGAGAAATGGGCTACCTGTGTTATCATCTTAAAGATATATAGAATATCTGAACGAGAAATAATTCGGAAAATTCGAAAATGTTATGTGAACTGGAATAAAAGGTATTTCGAGAAGGTTTAAAAAATACGATACTTCAATCATGTTTTGTCTGTTAAAGGGTTGTCTTACAAAAATATAGATTCGATATGTATGGGCGATGATGGATTATCGGAAATTGAATTGTTAGATAATCAAATGAGGATTTTCGTTTTATAAACAATCCCATATTTTGAAAAGATTGTTTAGAGGATAATAAAAAATATTTTTTTTGCGATGAACATTTTGCGATATAATTTCCTATATTTTAAGTAACTTGGTAGAAAATATGACTTACCATCTTTAAATGGCGTAAGTTCTTCTAATTTGGAGTTTGACCGTATTACGGTCCCCAGACAAGGGAGCTTTTTCATCATAGCGGTCATTCGATTCGTAATACTAAACAAGTAAGTTTTTCCAAAAATAAAACTAAACACAAACCATTAACAAAATAAAACACTTCACCTCACGTCATTACCCTCCTTTCCTTGCTATTACGTCCAGCAAATAACCACGTTCGTTACTCGATGTCACTACAACCCGGTCAATTACCGCCCGGTTATTACTGCCCAAGTCAATATTCACTTACCCCACCCTCTTATGAGGGTAAATAACTAGAACCAAGGGATTTCACCCGATCATGATTGAGAATCTAGTTCATAAATATGTCTGTTTCTAAACCGGTTATGATACTCTCATGAGTTGGTATGTTAAATGAGACAGAAACATGATGTGGTTTTGTATCCCTATTCACTCTGCGTTCTTCGAATTATGCATTGTTGATCCGAGTTCTGAATATAATATTAAATTCTGCCATCACTCGATTGGTCCCATCTATCTTGCCCAGGTGCAATTGAAGCTTTGTTGAATATCATTTTTTCAGCTTATTCAGGATATTTAGCCTTATTTGATTGCCCGAAATTTGAACGTTTTCATAACTGACACCTTGCTATTTCGAAAGACTCCAGCTAAGCGAGTAACGTTCCACGCTGTCGTTTGCGCTTCAGTTACACCAAGACAAATTGCTCATTAGTGTTCTTAGATAGCGGTAGTTTATTATATCTCACCATTTAGTTCAGCCATACGTCATGGATACAACCACTAAGCCATCGTATATCTTAGTAAAGGTATTTTGCTTTAAACCGTGCATTTCTTTAACTAACCTTTTCAATACAGAGAAAACTTTTTGCTGCAACAGTTTTGAAGTGCGAGGTTGCTGCAACACTTTTGAAGACCAAGTTTTTCATAGAAATTAACTTCTTACCACTTTATACCGATGACACCATCTGTATTTTCTTTCTATAAACAGCTACGAAAGGTGGCCTCCTAATGTCAAGTGAACCTTTCAGTTGTATCATAACGGTTATGGAGGAGGATACTGTACTGTTGAAAACTATATTGTGAATAAGTGGGCTCAAGTGGAGCCTTGTGGACAACCGTTTATTACGATTTTGTAAACCGTGCCATGATTTGAATTATTTACTATGCCTTTGTGGACCTATTATCATCTCTGAACTCGGAGTCCTTATCGGTGTACAGTTGTGTATCGGGTTTGCTACTCAGAATATGTTCAATAATCTGCCAGTAATCAATTTCTTAAGCCATTTACCTAAGACCGGCAGCAGCATACTTGGCCTTGTATGGTTTGGTGAGGCCTACTTTATATTTTCCAGCATTTTAGAAAAACTCCTTTGTCCAGACAAGAATTCCGGACTTGAAGCAACAATTCGCCAAGGTCTTTGCATCAATGCCTTTGTATGTTCAAGCCCTCGATGTTGTCTAGGCCTGGCGCTTTATCTTTTTTACATGGACATGATGGCGATTTTGGTTTCTTCACTGTTAAAATGATTCATCCGATTTGTGTTTGGTGCGCCTACTAACATTGAGCTTGGCATCTTGCTTTCTCGGAGTCATTTGGCAATATATTGTTCAGTAAACATATAGTAGTGTATCTGCAATATGTTGTGTCTGACCATCACCATCTACCAATTTACTAAGTACACCAAAGCCCCTCGGTTCTGCATTTTCATGTTCCATTATCAATTGGTATAGGCCGCTTCGGCTTGCTAAATTAATGTTTTTAATGAATTCATTATGGCACCACACATAACGTCGTTTTGTAATGGTATGAGCATATCCAGTACGTTTAATCGTATTATCATTCAACCTCTGCGGCTGTTTTGTTGTTCAAGCACGTTCTCGACGCAAACATTTGTCGCAGACAAAACGTATAAATTTGGTCATATCCTCATCAGATGATACGTTTTATTGGTTGATTATTCCTTGCCATTTTATTCAAGAATGTGAAATTAGCCTAGTTTTTCTTCCCAGAAAAAAACTCTTCAAACAATTCTGTTTCATGTCATCCTAGTTTTTTCTATTTAAATTTCTATAAGACGGAAAAAAAAATTGAAAATTTCTTCCTCAACAATAAGATATCCATCCAACATTTTTTCATAGAATAAATAAATAAATTATTAAAAATAGTTTTTCGAAGCAAAATGATAATAATTGTTTGTGTTGATTAAAGTTGAGAGCAATATCACTCAATACATTGTTTCAAGTTGGTAATATTAAGGGCTTAGAGGGCAGTACCAGCCATATGGTAGTATTGGCGCAAATGGCCAAGTTCCATATGGTCCCATATAAGAATATCAGAAAATCGAGCGATTCTTTGAGACAGTTTTGACTTGGTCATAGTAAGGACTTGTAGCAACTCAATTATCGCAAAATAATTGATTCTACAAATTCGACGAATGCGACATACAACCGTACGACATATAATGTGACACACAATACGACATACAATGCGACATACCGCGCACGAGCACATGCAAGTAGGCCGTACAGATATACTGGCATTGGTAATTTATGCAAACGAAACGAAAATAAATTAAGACTGAAATTAAGAAAAATGAAAAAAAATCTCTTCCACTGACTTGCGAGATGTTAACATAGCGAACAATGAAATATAAATTAATAAATACGGGTGAAAATACAAATATGAATACGTGTAATAATATAAGATAACATATGTACTCGTATATAAAATATAATAATAAATATTGAATTATTGTAAATACAAACAAAAAGTGCATAAGTTATCAAACATTAAACATGTAGAGGCTTACAATGACTAAAAAGGCAGTGCAAGCCATACAGTAGTATTGGCGCAAATAGTTAGGTTCCGTATGGCCCACAATTCACACTCCGACAGCTTGAGACTGCCGGACGACACATATGCTGGACCCGCCACTCTGACCCTGCGGATGGATGTCCTGCTAAGGATATGACGGGGAGTGACAAGCCTGCCACAACTATGGAACCGACACCAAATGAGAAGCTCCCTTCCATCTTAGCAATCCGAAAAAAATTAGTACTTTACTTTATGAGAAAGAGAAAACAGAATAAGTGCAATAACAAAATAATAACTGAAAAACATCAAGGCCAATGGAACAACATTAAACTTAATGCTGGGAATCGCCGTACTATTTTGATTTAAATATAATACATAAACCCGAGGAAGAAAGAGGGCAAAGAATAATTACCGACCGAACAAAAAAATAAAATAAAAGAAAATGAAAGTAAAACAAATAAATAAAAGAAATAACATCCGAATATGAACGAAATATGTACGAGTATATTAGAGGCGAAACCAATATACCACTGTGACGTGCAGCGCACGGCCGTTATTGGTGTTCGATCACAAATATAATGGAAAATTAAGAATTTGAAAAATTGAAATAAAAGTATGACTTTAAATAAAAATATATAAAATAAGAAATCAAAAAAAAAAATTAATTGAAAATAACAAAAAAAATTTATACCTTTCATCTTCGGTATGGTTGCGGCGTATTTTCCGCCGAAATGGGTTGGGCATCTTCCCGCCGTTAAACGAAATAAAAGTTTTTCTTCTTTCCGCCTTTGGTAATAAGAAACACCGTTGGGCATCTTTTCGCCTTTCACCGACGATATCGTTGGGCGTTGGCTCGCCAAAACCGCAATAAACGTTGGGAGTCTCTCTTAATTGCTAATGAATCGCAAATTTACATTCTATTAAGGGCTTCATTGTATAAACATAATTTAAATCTAAGTGAAGGTAAATTTAATAGTGTTTAGTAAATACTGTGTTGGTGAAGTTAAGTGCCTAAATTATAATATAATCAACTACAGATATATCATATTTTTAATTAAAACTTATGGGATGCCGAGTATAAATTATATTATATCCCAAATATATTCATACACAACCTACCAAAACCATCACGTTTCTATAGGAAGCATTGACTCATCTCGTGGCTAGTGGCACAATCGTTGATTACTACCTGCTAGGTGTCCAACGGCAAAATACTTCTTGTGGTTTAGTTTTACACAGGGCTATACACAGTATACACAGTAATTTAGGTATATATTTATTACTTTTTATTTAATTTGCTACAATAATAAATTAGTTTTTAAATAATTTTTATTTTTTTATGCCACTTTTATGTTTTATGCCATTTTTTTATGTTTAACAACCGACTTAGAAAAAACAAAATTCGACTTTTCACAATCAAAATTAGACGCTAAAGTAACTCTAAACTATACTAAACAAATTCATGAATCAAGAAAAACTAGAAGAATATTTTTCGTTTGTCATGCTCGTCACTCGCCTATTCTTTCACACCGCACATCAATCCATACGCCAAAACGAAAACGTACCACAAAAATACTATTCTCCATTCTTACTGGTCGCACACACGAACAAGAACAAGGTGCACATTGGTCTCGCTCTCAAACTTATTCGACGTTTACACGATACTGTATAGAAGTGTGCAAAACGTGAACCAGAGTATAAAGACCAATTCACACTCACAAAAAAACTTAGTGACATGCATAATTATTCGATGGTTCCGACATTTTCTAGAAATAAATACAAAAAAAAATACTTGTACGTATCCAACACCAAAATATTTTTCTAATCACTATTGGCCCGTCACGTCAGAATTTTCAGCTTATTTCACGTGGCGTGCATACTTTTCTCTTTTAATTCTTTTTTAATACTCTAATTTCACTCAGTTATTACATTTTTAATTGTTCAGCGTTTCTTATTCGTTTCTCAATATTAGCAGTGTTAGGCCGATAGACCGGCCGAAATTGCTTGGTCCAACCTGAAAAACCTAACCTATAAATCTTATTGAGTTCTTTATTGTTATTTTCTCGGATATCAGTAAATTGACACCACTTTCACCCGAGGTTATATCGCGACAGGCAACAATAAATATTGGTACCATCGGCCATGTAGCCCATGGTAAATCCACTGTTGTGAAGGCCATATCTGGGGTCCAAACTGTACGATTTAAGAATGAGTTAGAGCGGAATATTACGATTAAATTGGGTAAGTTACTGAACTTTGTAGTACATTTATGGTAAATATAAGTAATAAGATTCGGGATGATTTAATACAAACGGCTTGGTATTAACACTGAGCTTACTATAAAAGAAGGCCTTCATATCACAGCAGTTCCATCAACCGAACCAAATTTTTGTTGTTTTTAGTCTTTTTACATTAAAATGTAATTAATGAATGAAAGTGATTGAAGCGAGGCATTTTTATACTAGTCCGTACGGTATTAGCACTCTAATTATCTTCTGAAAAAATTTGCCACTAGGCAACGCCATACACATTTTTTGGTACCTACCGAATCCTATTTAGACCTAATACAATTGCAGAAAAATGCTCCCAAGTTACATTTAGTTAAAATTTCAATTTTCATTATTTTTGGATAATAAATATATTTCAAGTTCGGTTTAAATTTGTAGTTTTGGTTACAGAAACTTTTAGTTATTCCTAGACTGTTGATCTTTGATCGTAGCCCCCCGTTTATATTACTTACAAAAAAAAAAAAAAAAAAATTCATTTTAATTAAAGATAAAAACAACTTTAATTTGTGTTCGCAGACCATATACCCGTCGCAAAAATGTCCGAACTTTGTAAATCACCGGCAAAATTGCGTGACTTTCTTCAAGACTTGGAAGATAAGGATGAACAAGACCAACGAGGAATTAAAAGGAAATTAGAATCAACACCGACTTCTAGTAGGCGTAGTAGTAGTTGTAGTAGTAGTTGGACGCATCCCGAAATAAATGGACATGGTATGAGGACTCCTGATCAGGAAGGAAGCTTCCATTCTCAAACAGACATAAAATTATATTTTTGTGAGCACAGTATACAACCGGACAGCAAAAGGATCCGATTAACCGATGGATCCCATGCATCGAGTAAAAAACAAAAAACTGGTCGTGTTGAATACGCTGTCGAAAAAATTATTAGCATTGGGAATACAAATCATCGACCGTACTTTGAAGTAAAATGGGAAGGTCATTCATCCAAATACAATACGTGGGAAGAGGTAGCTCATGTAATTGATTGTGGATTACTCGATGAATTTATCGATGAAACTTTTGAGCGTCAAAAAGATGCAATCGATTCGATTATAACAACTATAATGGAGCGAAAAGGAAATCAAAGCTTATATAATGCTACTACTGTTAGAGACGAAACCAATAGATAAATTTAAAAATGACCATAAACTGGTAAAACCTGTGCTTGAGTATTATCGGTTGCATCTATTTATTAAGGCACGAAACGAGGAAATGGACGCTTTAAAAAAATGGGAAAACGATATAAATAGTAAAAATATTACTTATAAAATAACTGTTGAAAATAATGTGGATTTGGATGTTTTGCCCACAAATTTTACCTATATCACCGATTTAGTATTCAGCCCAGGAATAGAATTCCCCAATGACCCACCGATCGGGTGTGAATGTATCGACGGTTGCACATACTAATTGTTGTGGTAAAATGTCGGGTGGTCGATTTGCATATTCAAAATAAGGTAAATTACGATTAGATCCGGGCCATCTGATATTCTAGTGCAACCGTAAATGCAGTTGTGGACCCGATTGCCAAAATCGAGTGGTACAAAATGGCTCGAAATTATCTTTTTGTATTTTTAAAACTTTGACCGGCTGTGGCTGGGGTGTTAAAACATTGAAATCGATCCCAAAGGGACAATTTATTACTAATTATTTTTGAGAAATTATAACGCATGAGATGGCAGAGAAAAGAGGCTCGCAATACGATAACGAGGGGCGAACCTCGATTTAGATTTTAATGAATCGGATAATTCGGAGGAATATACAGTCGATGCCAAAAATTACGGCGACGTGTCACATTTTTTTAATCATTCGTGTGATCCCAATTGTGAAGTATGGCCGGTGTAGGTGAATTGGCTGGAGCCAAGCCTGCCTTATCTAGCCATGTTCGCACTACGTAATATAAAGGCGAATGAAGAATTAACGTTTGACTATTTAAGCCAACGGGATCGTTCGGCGGATGAGAGCGGATCAGGACAAGGATTATTCAAAGATAAAGAGAATATGATATGTCGATTGTCGGTGTGAATCGTCTAATTGTAGAAAATACATTTTTTGATTTTCTATTATTTTGTTGTTGATTTTGTTAGAACATAAGTTAAAACTGTTTGAATTGCATATAGAGTTTTCTAAAAATCCTAAATAAAATAAAGTTATTTCATAGGAAAGATCCAATGGCCAATTTTCTTTTATTTCAATATTTGCTTGCTTCACAGGTTACGCGAATGCTAAAATTTATAAATGTGATAATCCCAAATGTCAGCGCCCCGTGTGCTATACATCCGGTGGATCAAGCAAAGATGATAATTTCCCATGTTATCGGCCGAATTGCACCGGAAGATTCCAACTGATTCGTCATGTCAGCTTTGTCGATTGCCCTGGTCACGACATTCGTATGGCAACTATGTTGAACGGTGCCGCAGTTATGGATGCCGCACTTTTGTTGATTGCAGGTAAGATGGTTACACAACAAGTACTCAAATTATTTACTAACCTATTTTTGTTTTACACATTTCTCAGGTAACGAGTCATGTCCTCAGCCCCAAACTTCGGAACATTTAGCTGCTATAGAAATCATGAAATTGAAACACATTTTGATTCTACAAAATAAAATTGATCTTGTTAAAGAAGCGCAAGCCAAGGAACAATACGATCAAATCGTAAAGTTCATTCAAGGCACCGTAGCTGAGGGGGCACCAATCATCCCAATTTCTGCTCAACTCAAATTCAACATTGAAGCATTGTGCGAGTACATCACGAAAAAACTTCCAATTCCACAACGAAATTTCACAGCAGCGCCCCGTCTCATTGTAATCCGATCGTTTGATGTTAATAAGCCAGGATGTGAGGTGAATGATTTGAAAGGCGGTGTTGCTGGTGGTTCAATATTACGTGGTGTGCTTCGTGTTGGGCAGGAAATTGAGGTTCGACCTGGCGTTGTAAGCAAAGATCGTGAAGGTAAATTAACTTGAACGTGTGGCGTTCAATCCCACAGCTCCAGTCCGTGGAAGGAACTGCCGTGAGTGTTGAGAGGCATGGAAAAAACCTAGTTAACCGCACAGAAGAAAACTAGGGTCGGAAATGGGAGGGGGGGGGGGGGAAATCATAAAAGCTAATAGGGACTATATTTCGATACTAACATAGAGTAATAAGACAAAGTAAATGTTGGACCTCACTACAAAAGTGACCCATTATGATTTTTGGTATCATCACCCGTAGCCGATTGACGGGTAAAAAAGAGAATCGATAAATCAAACTCTCACTGGTCATACCTTCTTGGAGTTAGTAAGCAATGGTTTTTAAGGCTTTGAGAGATTCCAACAGTCGGAGACGAACTAAACTGTTCTCTGTAGCATGTTTCATTCGAAACAGTTGTTGGACCTAATATCGACTGTTGTACAGTATTAGCGTGTTGTTAATCTTACAAAATATATAAACCAGGTAGATTGGGTAGACTGTTCTCGGTCAATAATTCGAAGAAAATGTTGATCTTATACTCGAAACAAAATCCAAATTTATTGATATAAATACAAAAAAACTGGAATGATTATAATCTGTTTTTTATTATTTTAAGCCTTATTAGTACTATTCGTAGACAGTCCATTACACGTACGTGAAGAAATGTATGTGAATATAGCCCAAATTCCATCCGCGAAAATGCAATGGCAACACTAATATTGCGATCATGACATTTTTTGCGCTCAGCTAGAGACAGCTAAAACTATCATGTCACAAACATTTTTCTGGGCTGAGAGAGTAAAAATCTTACATTTTCAAAATAATATAACATCAGAAAAATTTTCGGGGTTGGGACAAATAAATGATATAAATTATTTACTCTCTCTCTCTTTCTCTCTCTCTTACTCTCTCTCTCTCTCTCTCTCTCTCTCTCTCTCTCTCTCTATCTCTCCTCTCTCTCTCTCTCTCTCTCTCTCTCTCTCTCTCTCTCTCTCTCTCTCTCTCTCTCTCTCTCTCTCTCTCTCTCTCTCTCTCTCTCTCTCTCTCTCTCTCTCTCTCTCTCTCTCTCTCTCTCTCTCTCTCTCTCTCTCTCTCTCTCTCTCTCTCTCTCTCTCTCAACACGCTGATGCAACGAAAAACAGTTTTTGGGCTCAAACATTTTATTTTTATCTTTCGATCTCTATAAATACCTGGCTTAAGTTTTTTACTTAAGCATTAAGCAAAATTTCATGCCCATCTTTGATGTTTACATTTTTAGCCTTAGGCTCAAACTTGGATTTTTTTTTAGAAATTGTACGTGGTATATTTTATGGTATCGGTATTTGTCTAGTGAAGGAGAATTATTTACACGTTTAGACAGAACTTTTTATTATTTAGCCGTTATTTGGAAATATGTCGCAATAGTATACATAAAGTTTCTCTCAGACCCGAAAATACTTACTATCACGACAGTTTAAAACTGTCATGACCGTTTAAATGCTTGGGCTGAGAGTGGAAATAAAAGATATAAAAACAAAGCCCAAAAATAAAGTGGCAACATTAATTATTAATATCATGACAGTTTTTGACTATCAGCCCCGAAAATATTTACTGTTGAGACAGCTTAAACTATCATGACACAAACATTTTTCGGAGCTGAGTAAAAATATTTGCATTTTCATGATAAAATGACGACAGAAAAATTTAGTGTTGAAGGAAGATTTAAAGTAGTTTCAGTGATCGAGCCGGTCAGATCGGCTTATGTCTGGCAATGGAGAAAGATTTAAAGTAATTTTTGTGGCTTTTTCAGAATTTTTCTATGAGGTATAGTTTTTGGTGTTCGTTCCTTCGTTCGTTCGTTCTGACAATTTTTTCGACCAATCATGTTGCCCAAAAATGACGATTTTATTCTGGATTTTTCCACAAGAGATGATTGGTCGAAAAAATGACCGAACGAACGCAACCATAAACCTAATATATTTATCTTATATTTTTCAACCTCAAGAAATACAGTTTTTATTGTGATGTGTCAACCACAAGAATTTTCACGTGTAAATTGTATTCACTTGATACACAAATTTAAATTTCTTAGAATTTTTGTTAAGTTGCCGCTATTTATTTTTTAATTTTGATATTTTATTTTCATATTCCTAATTGCGAGTCAAATTAAACTGAAACAGAGAAAACCATTCTAATAGCAATTCAAATATTAATTTGAATGCGACAGTCGGATTCCAAGGTAAAAAGCATAATGCTATCAATTAGTAAAAAACCCTAAAAAGAACAATACAAAAATAATAATTATCTTCAAAGTACATATATATATTTAAAGTCTACAAATTTTTTGAGAATCGTAAAATTTATGAAACAATGAAACATCTTCAAAATTTTTGAACGTAAAAGAACAAAAAGCCACTTTTGTGTTTGCTATTGACTTTAAAACAACCTTTGTTTTCGTGTATATTCGAAAGAATATGGATACGTTCCCAAAAATGCTTAAATGAACTACTTAATATATAAAAGCTTAAAACAGAAGACACAAACAAACGCACATACAATAACAACAACAACAACAAAACGTAATCTAATCAAAAAGGAAAAATTACGTTCATTCCATTTCCCTTCTCAAAAACAATATTTAAATATGCACACACATACACACATATAAATAAAAGCTCCCAAAAATACAAAGGAAAACGAACGTAATCATCAATAAGAGATTTCAATTTTTCGATTACATAAAAGCTACACACAAGACAACAATATACAACAAAAAAAAAGTTTTAAAAATAACGACAATCAAATTTATGTTTAATGAAAGTAAATATTGTGCTTTTTACGTACGTACAGAGCCGTACTCAAATGATTTATATACAAATTAATACCAAGAATGTTTTTAAACCAATGTTAGAAAATTTTTCAAATTATAATAAAACAACATCAAACCCAATTTGGCCCTGTATCTTCCAACCAAATAACAATATTCCAAACTAAAAGTAACTTTTCATTTCTCGTTTACCGTTTTTAAACAAAATTATTTTGTATAAAACAACAAAACAAGAAAAGGTAAAAGTTTCAAAAAAAAAGCTTCAGAAATGGACATTTAATCTAATTCAATAGAATTATTCTTGATTCGTTGAAGGTATTCGTTATACGGTACAAATTGTCTTCCTTATTTGTACGTACATAAGCACATAGTTAGATTCCGGCCACTGCTTACACTCCAATACACTTTTATTCATCTTGTATTTTGTTTTAAATTTATTTTAAGTATCAAAGTAAATTTGTGTTTCGTTATTGTTGTGTCCGTAGTACACAAAAAGCTCATTCTCTATATCGGATTTTTGCAGAACATGAAACAAAAAACTTAAATTTGGTTCTTCTTGAGAAATTTAATTTATTTTTGTTTGTTGTTGTTATTATTGGTTTTTGTCAATGGAGTGAAGATAATTATCTGAGGGAAGATATATAAATAAATATGTTGTGTCCAATCAGTTAAAGAAATGTAATTCTATTGTGTATAGTAAATAAATGAGATAAATTTTTGTGTTTTGAAGCACAGATGTGCATTCATCTGTATAATACAATATCTTTCGGCAATGTACACTACAAATTATTGCAAATTGTACAGAGAGCATTAAGTTTAAATATATTACCGACCAAAAATTACTTTTATTATCTGCATCTGTCCATCAACAATGGTTGATAAATAAGTTAAATATTCAAATTGCCAACCAATTCGTATAAGAAATATCCAAATTAGGTAGTGCAAATTAATCAGGAACTCTGTAATCGAGTGGGTACAAGTCATATTCCACGTACTTCTTAGTTGGACATCCATTCCTCATTCATGCCTAACCTTAAAGACCCGTCTGTTGCGTTCCTCAAAATATAAAAGCAATAAAATTATTAATTTATCATCTTATGGCATAAATGAAGTATTTTAATAGCATCCATCTAAGGTTTGATGTACATAAAAAAACATTATGTCATCAACATGGAGGCGAATGAATCGTTGCCAAAATTTGAAAATTGGATTCAACTTCTGCATTAGACGATCAAGAAAATGGCGGTAAATAGCAGTCAAAATTTGATCGCCAAGTCGATCGGATCGAGAAATTAATCAATGCACGGGTATTAACGCTACTTTCTCGTGATTGTACAGATTGAGTAATCGTATAAAATAAATTTTATGAAAACATTTAGGAAATCGTAAAACTCTGAATTTAATTGCGGTTTGTATTGTGGTTTGGCTTGTCGAAGCATTTGTGGAATGTTTAGTGACAATAGACAAAAAAAGGCGAGGAAGGTTCGGATACGAACTCATAAGCATTTTTGTTGCCTATAAAGAACTAAGTGCATTAATATAATTAACGGCAAACCACCTTTAACAAATCCATACCCACTCCCACTCCCACACACACACACCACTTACACAAACCCACTTCTCCAAATCCCCTAATTCTCACATCAAAAAGAAAACACCTTATCCCCACCCACTTCACCTCCCATACCACCCCCATAACCACACCATCCATACAAACCCACATCCACACGAGATATATTTCAATTCCACATTTACATGCTCTATGAAACCAATTTAGAAAATAAAAAAAAAATCTTTTAATTTTTTAGGGGAAGGGGGGGAATCAAAAATGCTTAAAAAAGATGACCCTAATGCTGCACCAGCACTTGTAGCACAATCCAATGCAAATTAATCGTACTGGACAAATTAATTACAAATTTGTTAGGAAATTATTACAGGTCCCGTTATCCTGTAATTCGTGTTTGGGCTGGCGTTAGACAAAGCTACACCAAATTTTTCGTATTTTTGTTAATATTTATTGTATCGTACTGGGAATGGTACTGAATTTGTTTACAAATTAATAACAATAAAATGGCATAAACACGAAAACTATCCCAAATGAAAGCATCCGTTTAAAATCATTGTATCGTACTGGTTGGTATTGTACATACCCCTCAAATAGGTACTCATGAATTTATTACAAACAAACCACTCCCACAAAAATCGTTCTTAATGCATCGAATTATCATCATATGCAAGAAATAGAGTACCCCCTATCGGAAGTTCGATGCATCATGATCGATTTTTGTATGTGTGGGCTGTTGAAATAGTTTCAAGGTTAAGTATTCCTTGCGTAGGAAAAATTCGATACATTTTGATAGATTTTTGTGGGTGTGGGCTATTGTAATAAGTTGATGGGTACCTATTTGAGGGGTATTAATCATCTATGCAGAGAAACATTGTTTTAAAGAGCTACACTTTTTAGGGGCAGTTTTTGGCAAGTGAACCTTCCCAATATATTGTAATTTATTAAGTAAAACGGTTGCCTACATTTGGGGTAGTTTTCTAGGGGTTTAATTATGCCATATTATTGTAACTAATTTGTAAAAAAAATTCCAGTACCACCCCAGCACTATACAACAAAAATTCACAGAAATGCAAAAGGCGTCGTGACGAAAAAAACGGTTTTTAAAAACTGCACCCCTTAGGGGACGTGCTTGGGAGGTTCACCTATGTCAATATGTAGTAGCTAATTTGTAGAAAATTACAGTACCACCCCCAGTATGATATAAGAAATATCACCAAAAATACGAAAAGTGTATTGTAGCATTGTCTAACGCCAGCCCACACAAAAGTTGCAGGATAACGCGACCTGTAAAAAATTTTCTAACTGTGTAAAAATTTTTTAATTAATTTGTAAAAAAAATCCAGTACCATTTTCGTTGGATTGTGCTACAAGTGCTGGTGCAGCATTAGGGCCACTTAAAGAAGAGAAAATTGAAAAGTGTAAAACCAATGGCGTTGAGACAATGCAATTAAAGTAAAAAAGCCCAAGATCATATTGGTGAGTCTTCGTTCTTTATCACAATTTATTTTGCGGAGTTTTATTCTGCTTTGGGTGTGCAGCCCGGCTGTGAATTGAAATATATCAGTTTATTGCGGGTTGCAACACCCTAGTGATTGATCGCAGCTTTAGGGGGGACGGGTTTACTGGCGTCCAACCTATATTTTGGAAAGTTTGTTGATGAACAGTTATTTTTGAAGGTGTATACTCGCATACCCCGAGAACGGTTGAGCCCATAACACAATATGGTATTCCAGCCGTCTCGATTACAAACATAGCTCTCACCTTCTATAGTTTGATATCCCATTATAACTCAGTTTGGATTTGTATCTGCTACGTACAGCCATCTGCAAACCAATATTCTAATCGTGCATATCGCCAGAATAACATCTCGCAAACTCATCGCTCACTTATCATTCATCACTCTGTACTTGCAAACGTACAAGGCGGAAACAACATTCCAAAGCAAAAACCAAAAGCATAACTCCACAAAATATATATATATCTTATATCTTATTTCAATTAGTTTAGTTCGTCTTTATCAGCCGCACGAAGGAGGTCGCGCATCATGTGCGCTCGCCACTACCATGCCATATTAATACCATATTAATTAACGCATTCGCGCAAATGACGGCTATAGCCGTCATACAACTTTTTCGTTTTTTAACTCATTAGCGCAAATAACGGCTATAGCAGTCACCCAATTTTTTCGTTTTTTAAGGAATACCGACATATTTTTCAATTCTCAACAACACATTCCTTTCCGCAACGAAATATCATTGCAATTATAAAAGTTATCAAAACACACATTTGAAAGTGTGCAGCAACGTGTTAATAATATTATATTAAATTGAATCAATTTAAATTTAAATTAATAAACATGTTATTATAAATAATATTAATAACCAAATAATCGTTACGCCACGAATCGCGTTCGTACGAAACGAATTGATATTCGTTTTGCGCAGCTTTAATTGGACTAAAGATAGGAAGAATCACCTGGTTTTCAAAAGTAGATAACATTCTAAAGTCTTTAGTCGCATCTGAAAGCCAGTAAAATTGTTCTAAGGAGAGTGCTTTCGTCATTTCGATTTAACAGATTTTGATAGTAGGTTTGCCATACTGAGAACACAATATAAGGCATATCCCCAATGGACGATTTTAATGAGATTCCTATGGTGTAAGCAAAACAGTCCCCTGAAGTTCTTTATTTGCGCTTCTTTTGCCGGAGGTTGTGTAGCTTTTTTTAGCATGGAGCTATTCTGCTAGAGCGCTTCTTAGCACCTAACCATTTTTCTCAAAGCTGTTTTATTTTCAAGGACCAGGCGGCACTGATTATCGAACCAATCGAAATGATTCTATGAATATCTCGGTGGGCTTCTTTCAATAGTGTTTTGTGCCGTGGTAGTGATGCCTGACTGTATAGAGTGATTCTGCTCCTGGATGCAAATAGGAGTATCATTCTTATTATTGTGCCGATTTAGACAGGCAGTGGCAACTGTTTGGTAACTCTGCAGTGATGCTTGATCATTAAATTTTTAAGCATCGATATATCATCGGTGTTTTCTGTTTCTGTTTTCACTTAGAGTGTTTTCCATACACCAACTTATTACAGACTTATTGACGCCATCTTGAATAAGTCAGTCAAGTCATTCCAAGTCATTGAGCGGGTTCAAGGCACCCAGCAGTTGGGAACATATTGTGTAAAATCGCGGCCAACGCTATGAAAATGTTTTGCACTATAAAATTTTGAAATCAAATTGGCGATGATTTTACTGATAGGGGACATGAACGCACCCATTGTACCGACTTACTTGTGACGTAATAGAAAAAAACAAAACGCGTAGATAGCGTTTGTTTCTACGTCTACAAAGGGGCGATAATTGTTAAATCCATTGTTTTGACAGTTTTGATCCCCCTTGCTTCATAGCAAACTGCGATTTGTGTTTTGCTCACCAGATGTCAGCTACTTTGTTGGAAATCGTGAATATGGAAGAAAAAAAAATTCTTGACATATTGGCCGTTGCCACTAGATTTTAAAATAAAAACTACATGTATTACATTTAGCCAAGGCAGAGATTTCTGTGTAGAAGCACTTATTCAAATAAGTCTCCTCGCGAGGTAAGCAAATGATCGCTGTCCATGTCTGCACCACTGTAAATTTAATGACGTATGTGCTGGCGGACCGTCTCTTAGAGACTATGCCGTCATCGGTTTTGGTTTGCGTTCTTCCACCACTCGATCTCCATGTTACTTTGTGGATTTTCTTATGTGGAACCTTATAAGCTTCGAAGTTTTATTGTATTTTGTGAATTATTGTTTTGCCTTGTAACGAACTTGACCGACATGAGAGGGTTGCGATTCATTTTATATTTTTATGGTTTTTCTTTTATTTATAATTATTATCAAAAAAAAAAAAATAGGCCGAACACAATACTGATCTTTGAAAAATTACTGAATGGTTTTCTTTAAATTTATAAACACCATTTCATAGCACAATCATGGTTGGTCCTTCACAAAAAAAATAATTGCATTGTGTGTTTTTTTTTTCAACACACGTAAGATTGTACAAGTTAATTAAATAATTAAGTCTTGTACTACACACAAAATGTGTATTACACACAAAAAACTTTTTTTTTATTTTTCCATTAATTTTTAATTTACTTATATTTTAATTTTATTAATATTTAATTAATTGTTCAAAAAAAAATGCTGAAGTACATTTTTACAAAATATATCACGGTACTTTTTAAAAGGAACAAAACTCACAACCTGACTCATGGATTAATTGATTTTTTTTCTTTTTTTTTTGTCCTTCCCAGTGGCGATCGCTGCGATATTTATACCATCGATTGTCAGGGGAAAACAAACAGCTGAGCTGTTTCGTTGTCGAAACCAACAACAAAAAGGTATATGCTATTCGAATATTTACCATGTTGGCGGTCAGGATTATATAGATTATATTCACCACAAAAATGAACTGTATGAAATCGCAGGAAAGAAAACAAAATGGAACAACCCCGGGCGTTACAGCATGTATGTCAATAATATATAGCGGGTGGAAATAATTCGATAATCTGTTCTGTATTACAACGGCCTCCGTCCACAAAAATCGATTATGCTGCTTCGAACTAACTTTTTGTAGAAGTAATTGTTATCCCGGAATTTGTTACAATAGAACACCCCCCCCCCCCCCCCCCTGACGTTATTAGAATTTTATTCCTGCACTAGAAGTATTGTTTCGATAGCTCACCATAAATCCGTGACATAGAAAAATACTCTGAATAATTCCAGGTATATCAGATTAACATCAGCATAAGAATGATGGCCAAATCCGGTTCGTATTATGAATGAATTTGAGGGTTACAACAATAATTTTTGCAATTTACACCACCCTCGGAATAATCCCGATAATACCGAAAATATTTTCTCACACAATTTCACTGATACGGTAATACTAACATCACTGGAATATATGTGCGATGAAATATGTGTGCGATAATTTTCACAATATCGAATAACACAAAATACCACAACAAATAATTTCCACAAATATTTATTTATTCACTTAAGGCATAATTTAGAATTATCAATTACGCAATTTCCACTTAACCCCGCACTTATTATTTCCCCACTACTACCGAATCTCCCAAATAACTGACTCATTGTGCTCGTTGCACTCGTATATATGTAATACCGTTCGAACATTCTATACTCGCCTGGATTTGAACAAAAGTAATATTCTTACCGGTTCTGTTCTAGCTTCTAGACTTCTATAATATGCAATACCTCAAACTGTTATAAAACTATCTCTAATGCTACCACTTAAACCTAGATGTCACTAATATCACAAAACCAATGTAATTTATTTTGTCAAAAATTGTTTGCCCTTCAAACCAATAGAACAGGAAACAAATTACAGCTTCTGTAGATTAGATCGCCTTTCGACGCGCCATCCAACATTGCAGCTCATGATGACAATACACTCCATCACTGTTAGTACGCCACGCGTCTCTTTCAAACTCAGCATTACCGGTTTTCACATCTCTGCATAGAAACGGTCATTCTTGCATTCAAAAACCACCCATTGCCAACGCTCTCTTTATCTAGCATGTTCTTAGTGATCGGTCCAGCCCGTACCACTTAAAATCACTGCTTCTACTCCAAATTCCTAGCTGTTTCTTCATTCCTTCCATTACCCGTCTTTCATGCCGATCGTCTCCATACGCGGCTTTAACACAACCTTCACAAATATGTTCAACACATTTTTCTGACACTTTTGCTTCCTTTTAAAATTTTATGTTATAAGCATTAAATATTTCCAAATAATTAGGACTTTAATTTGTGAGAGTACACCTTCCGATTAATAATGGAATACTTTTTTTTTCAAATGACTCTCTCGACTCGATATGAAGTACTTTTCATTATTGTCGACCCAATTTTTCAGCACATTTTCAATCATTTGAGCCTTTATATCAAAAATTGTCTTTTTTGTCGTGAGATAAGGATTTTCCATGCTACCCACGCGTCACGAATAATCGGCTCTAGTATACAGGAACAATAATAGGTGCGCTGAACATAAAAAACTCGGCGACCAGGTTATCAGGACCCGCGGCATTATGATTTTTAAGTTGTTTAATCGCAGACTCTACTTCATTTTGAGATGGTGGTGAAGTTGGGATACTTCTTATGGTTGCGACGTATACTATAGTACTACGACGTATACGACGTATACTATAGTGTGCTTGGTTGCAAGGTGATATCCTTCTCGATAGTGATATCTTTATAGAAATCTCTCCAACGTTGAAGTTGTTCTTGCTCAGTTGAAAGTACAGCTCCGTTATGGTCTTTAATATGTGGTATTGGTTTGGCATTTTCCCCATTAAGTCTACGAATTGCACTATAGACTCCACGAATAAAACTACATCGAGCAGCACATTCAGCCTCCGCTGCTCTCTCATTTATAAAATGCCTGCGATCGTTTCTAGCCATTCTTCTGCTCGTGCATCGGCGTTCATTTGAAAGGTAGGTTCTTAGGTTGCGTCGTCATTCCATTTGATCCCAAGTGTCATCCCTTATTCAAGGCTTTCTGTGATGTTGCACAAAACCTATTGCAACTTCTGCGACACCGTTAATTGTAGATTCGACGGTGTCTCATGAACCTATATGTTTGTATGTTCAGCGACGATGTTTGACTAAAGTTGCAAATTAAATTCATTCACTTTGGCGAGATCTTGAAGTTTGCTGTGATCGTTTTTTTGCTGTTTAACTGCTGGCCGCAGTCTGATAGTACCGGAAGATTATGATTACTAAAGATATCAGCACCACGATGGGCGTTGACATCTAGTAAATATCTAGCGAATCTGTTACTTATCAAGATGTGATCAATCTGGTTACGTCTCATACCTGGAGCACTGGAGCACAAATCCACGAGCCTCTCTCCATTTTTCTTGCGATGATCGCCCATGCACGTGGAAGGTTTGATTTGTCGTTGCTGGACTTTGGCGTTCACATCGCCTACCGCACAATTTTAATATCACCGGTATAAGCACATCAAGCTACAGTTGCCTTAAGTTGACTGTAGAAAGCGTCCTTTGTTTCATCATCATCGCAGGTTCGGTGGGAGCATAAAGCATTGGATAATAGTGATATTGCGGAATTTACTCTGGAATCGAGCTGAAATTAAGCGGTCAGGGATTGGCTTAAATCTAATCAATAATATTTTTGCTTTAACTCGTAAGGAGGAATTCTAAATCCGTTGGTTCGAGAATCATACTTAGCACTAAACATTAGATAATGCCATGATTGTTCATAAAAATTGCCTTGACCCATCCATCTTACTTCGATGAGCACTAAAATTAGTAGTTGAAAGCGATCCATATCACGACGAATTTGAGACAGTTTTGATGGTTCTGAAAAAATACGTACGTTCCACGTTCCGAACTTAGTCGGGGTCAATACCCAAATGTAGTTTCCAATATATCCGTGTCGTATCCCAGGGTGGTTTCCGTTTCTTAGTAATTTGTTTTCTTTTACAGGTAGGTTACTAGCCTAGCGAATAACCTCCATAGCGTTGTAGCGAGCCACTTTATGCAAGACAGACTCCTGCTGTAGTCGCCCCTGACCTGAGAAACAGACGCTGCACGGTGTAGCCGCCCTTAATCTGGAGAACGGACCCTACAGATTGAAAGCTAGCTCGTGGAAAGAGGGAGTCATCATTACGATAACCAAAAAGGGTGATCCCAGCGAGTGCATAAATTGGAGAGGCATAACGCTGTTAAATGCAATAGAAAATTAAGAACAAACTATCCGTATACACCACATCAACACTCTGCGAATTATCATCAAGCATTCAACTGAATGGACTTCGCGTTTGTACATCCTCTTTGTCAATTTCAAACGAGTCTTCGATAAAATATCCAGAAAAGCTATTTGGACAGCAAAGCTAAATCTAGGAATTCGGGAAAAAATCGTAAACCTTATCCGTGAATTATACAGAAATGCCGCCAGGATGTGTGCTCTCACCTACACTTTTTTTGGTTATTCAAAGATCCACAGATCAGGTTATGGCGCAAACCAACATCGATGCACCAAACGGCATTCAATGGCGCGCTCAACAATCTCGACTACGCTGACGACATCAGTATGATGGCTCGCAGATTAGACGATATGACGCGTAAGCTTGAGAGGTGGATTAATAACGCTGAAAAAGTTGGCTTAAGGCTTAATTACTGGAAAACGAAGTTTCTGCGAATCGGAGCGACAGATAACCGTGAATTATCCATAATCACCAATGGGGCAATGATAGTCATTGAAGACGTGGGGAAAATTAGCAATTTAGGGAATTACTAAGACGGGCGGGTCCGAATCAGACGTGACAATAAACAATGCAATTGGGTGCAATTTGTTATAATATGCTAAAAAATCCAAAATTTTCGAAACTAATTAAATGATGATGATGATGCACATAACCGTGGCATTTAAAGCATCTAATCAACTATTTTTTTCGGATTCGAAAGGGAACCCAGCCGATTCTATCTTTACCCACTTCTAGCACTTTCCCTACCATAGTGTTAGAACAACACTGTCTGCGTTCCTCGGTAGGCCTTTGTGAGTGATTTAACAATACAGACACCTTTCACCCCTTCAAATTGTTCTCCCAGAGCCTCTATCACCTCTTTAGATGTAGGAGCAGTGGCTTCTGGGTCAAAGTTTTAACCCCGATCGCTTTCGCTAGTTGCTCTCGAAATATTGTAGTCTTCGACTGGTCTCTTGTAGTTTGTAGCTCCAGCAATAGGTCTCCACCATAAGTTTGACGTATGTTCGATACCCTTTCACCAAGAGTATTACTATTAATCGTTGGGTCCAGCTTAACTTTCCGCAGCAGATCAGCAAATGAGATTTCGTCACTATTCTTTATTAGCAGCGTATCAGTAATCTAGTTTCAAAAGTTTCCAATTTTCTAGTATATTATACCAAATTGCACCCTTAGCCTTTTGAGACTTTCTCCAAATTTCACCTGGGAATACCTAGAATTAGGATCAATCTAATAAACATATAGCGGGATCGATGAAAAAGTGGGTAACTCAAAAGTTACGAAGCATTTTATTAATTAAGTTTTCAAAATTTCTAAGTTTATTGTTATTTACGTCATGCAACCAATTTTGGTATAATTATATAGCCCATGACGTATTTTGGCTGTATTCTGATTTTTGGAAGTGATAGTAAAACTAAGTATAAATCAAGTAATATAACTTACGGCTATAAAATATTTTTTCGACTGGGATAGCAAAGACACTATACCTGCATTATCTTTCGGCTGGAGACTTTCGGCTAACTTTAACAGTATGTTTCAAGCACGGATCTACTTGCCCTAACAAATAATGAGCCAATCACCACCGAAATTAAACGTAGGAAATGGCAATGGGTAGGGCACACTCTGCGGAAATGGACAATGACATTGCAAAAACTGCCTTTGAATTATACACACAACGTAGACGAAACTCCGGACGCCCAGTGAACACATGGCACAGATAAGTCAAAAAGGAATCGCGAACAGTGGCGCACGGCGTGAAATCAAACTGCTATGGGGAGAGAAAAGTGACACTGGAAGGAGGTCGTTTCCGCTCTATTCTCTCCCTAGGATCATTATCTTTTTTTGATTATTTGCTTTGACTATATTGTAAAAAAATGGAGGACACAAATAAAGAAAAAATATTAAGACAAAGAATTAATCAACAATAAAGTCACGGTAATTCAAAGCCTCAATTGTACCTTCTTTGCTCATCCTCTTCTGACCATGGTCAAGTATCTTCAATGCTTAAGCCAATTGGACTTTGAGGGCCTTCATACACAAGTCTATGTGTAAACCTCTTCGCTATAGGTCCCATCTTTGATGTTCAAATCTTGTAAACGATGGCGGGTTGAGGTCCTCGGATGTTGACGAACACTTTCAGCTGCAGCAGCAATATTTTCGAGCTGAATGGCGATGCGGATTGTGTGTATTAACATGCGAGTCGAACGAACTTTTACAAATTTATACACACTGTTCTTAGTTGGCGGTTTATTTCTACCGAATTTTGTACCCTATTTTCGGCAAGTTCAGACAACTGACTCAATACTTTAGAAATATGTTTCCAATTCCAATATTTACCAACGTTGATCAAGAGTATATATCAACTCATATCATCAACTCATCGCGTTTCTCTGAATCCTGTTTGCCGTCAATGGAAGCACCGATTTTAGCTCTTTAAATATAATCGGCGGGCATCAGCTCACTGTAACTTTAGCGTTCATTTTCGGAAACTTATTGAAATGTCACGATTGCTCCTTCTTTAAGATATACTATTAATTCTCCAAAATGACTCACTTTTTCACATGCATTCCGTACGCATCCGCTTAAAATTGGAATTTTAAATTACCGAATAAAGTAAAGTAGTTCCATAGAATGTCGGTGGCTTAATTATATTTTAGTGGATTTTCTGGGCTACCTGCGATGTTATTCCATTTTCTTTAAGGAAGATAATTTTTTTCAATAGGCTGCTTGGATACGTCCGCACTTTGTTCTAACTTTTGATTTATTTCTGGTTCCATTTCTGTTGAGTTAGACTACTATCCAATACAATTACTTCTAATGGTTAAATCTAGATGTCACTATTTAATAAATATCATTAAATGGTCAACCCTTGATTGACGAACTCGCGTTGAACCGACGCTGAACCCAACTGACCAATCCACGCTGAATTGATGCTCAATAGGCGGGTTTCGAATTGAATTATGTAAATTTATTTAAGGTTAATAAACCGAAATTCCATTAAGTTAAATTCAAACACCTTATTGCGGCTCAATACACTCGTGAAACTTTAAATAACTACCCTATTTGTATTATTGACAGGTTCTCAAACAATATACATAATACCCAAAATAGCACAAAAAATGAAAAATCATCTCATTAGTGTCAAATCATAAGAATGTTTGAATAAATCTTATTCTCTATAATCAAATACGGTTCTATATACGTAGAACGGTAAAAAACTACTTAAGATCATTTCTCTTATCAATTTTCATCAAAATCGAAAATCACTTAAAACCTTCCAAAATACAACGAATATACGAATCGCACGGTACAGAAAAGGGGCAAAAACATATATTTTTTAAGGTTCGCTCTCTTGAAGAAAAAAGGATTTCCATCCGTCTTCTTGAAAATTTAAAAATTTCGGGTTTCCTTTTTATGTTTTCCTCGACAAGATTTCTATCGCAATTTTCATATACACAATAATCCGTAATGGTTGATTCGATGTGTGAAAAATCCTGCATATTTTTTTTTTATTATGTATATAGGAGTAGGGGACAAGTTCGAAACAAAGATGAAGTGGGAAATTGTGAAAATGAATGAATTGATATCATATCGTAGAAAAAGGATACGCAAAAAGGAAACGTAAATCTAAACACAAGGAATCAAATTATATTTTATTAGGATATTTCGATTTTTTGTCTGCCTTTAATTTGGAAAAGGAACTGTTCCCTTTTAGTAATTTTCTTTTTTGTTGATCTTGATAAATGGATCATCCATTTATAAGTAGAAGATTGGATTCGTTTGATAATTTTTTGTTTTTTTTCTGGTATATAGCATATATACGTTGATAACGTAAATCAACCTTCGGGACTTTACAACAAAAACTTGACCACCCACTTTTTTACGTGCGTATATTTTGTTGTAATTTTATAAGCCATCGTTTAAACTCGTCCCTCGGCAACAGTTAACCCGCTTGCAAAATGAAAATCTTTTGTTCATTATTTATTCATAAATTCTGTGTGTTCTGTCTAATTTGAAATTCAGAACCCACAACCAGACGAAATTAACTTTTTTTTGTGTATGTGTGTATATATATATCTATAGAAAAATGAAAGGCTCACATAAACCGAACTGAATCAAACGCACACAACAAAATATTTGCAAACATGTTTCTTCATCATCATGTGCCCTCCTCCCATGTCATTATTTGATTGATTTGGGTTTGATAAAGGATCTCATTATTACATTCAAATCTTTTATACATACAATACATCCGTATACGCACATTTGTACGTATATGTATATAGACATACAAGGCTTTGGTTTTATTCTGTTAAGACAACAGCAAGAAGTTTGGTTTTATCTTATTTTCAGTAAAACAAACATCACAAGATAATCAGAAAATTTTTCGAAGGATTTTCCTTTTTTCCCACATTTTATTTGTGTTGTGCTTGTTTGAATTAAGGTAAGGATGTATACGTTTATAGAAGACAAAGGATTGAACATAATGAATTTATATTTGGACATTTCTAAGAAGCAAAAGAAAAATTAAACATATTTGATCTAAATTTGATTGCATTCGTTATGTTTACAGATATAGATTGGGCAAACATGGCATGCTTATACGCATACGAGAGTCGATCAATAAGTACTCGTGTTTGAAAACAGGTGGCGTTGCTGAGGGAAGTTGACGTTTAAACGTGGTTGTACATTTGTTTTTGACGATGAGAGCAAGGCCGCCCAAAAGAATTGATTACTCAGGAACTCGTTGAAAAGGTCTACAATATGATTCTCGTTGATCGGCAAACTAAAGTGCTTGAAATAGCAACGGCCGTAGGCAACTCAAACGAGAAGGTTATCGCCGAAACAGAAACGTATTTGGATGAATTTAAGAAATCTGATTTTTTGGAGAGGTTAAAGAAATGGGAGAAACGATGGAAAAAGTGTATCGACCTAAAAGGAGATTACGTTAAAAAATAAAAAAATAAAAATTTTAAAAACTTGCGTCTTCATTCTTAACACGGGTACTTATTGGTCGACCCTCGTATACGTATAAAAAATTTCGGTGTCGAGTATCCAACACTACATTTCCTTCTATTTATAGCCAACATCTTACTATAAGATTAATTTTACCATTGCGCGATTAAATTCAGATATACGACGTGGAAACATAGCCAAGCTCTTGCGGCCTCGTTGTGGTTTTAGATGTTCGATTATATTTTTAACAAGGGTATAATAATCGAAATCTTCTTTTCGTTTCTAATCTAAATATTTCATCTTAAGTATTCGAAAGCTACATACATATTTATAGATCTAAGCTGAATTTTGTGACTTTTGGAAAAATTTCAAAAACAATTGAGATAGTCTGTTGCGCGTATTCGGGGTCATAATCAAATAAAATACTAAGTCATTGGCGTAAGAAACCATCGAAAAGGTAACTATAACTAAACTTGGTGGTGAATATGTTTTGGCTAACACCATAGTTTCTTCTCAAACCAACAAGGTTACTCCTTGTTGAAAATTTAATCTTCATTGCAAAAACTGAAAAAGCTCAAACGAAAGCTGCCACTTTTGGTACACGCAGATGTTCATCACATTTCGCATGAATGGACTGCAGAGATGCTGGATTTTGGTGAAATAAATATTTATTTTATCAAAACTCGTAATTTCCAGTAAAACTTATAAAATGATCTAGACCAATTTTATTTGAAACTAACTCTAAAGCTTTTACTTTTTAAACAATTTTTGTAAATCTATATAGAACACAAAAAATGTTTCTATGTCCGTTATAGACTTTGAAACCATTCAACAGATGTGCCCCAAAGTTTCATTTGAAAGGCAATGGAAGATGGTTTTAGACCACCTAAACAGTGCATTAGGCACATTCGGTCCAATTATAAAGTCGATTTTCGACTTTTCCAATACAAACAATTTTCAACCTCATCAAAGGGTGGGTGGCGTTACTCGCAAATGAATTAAAAACATTAGTGTGTAGTTGGCGCATAATACAGACTGTCAACACAAAAAATAATGATATATCATTGTCATCAGAAAGTTTTATCATTTGTGGTTATCGCGTCGATCATGTCAAATAATCGAATTAGAAAATATTAAAAACTTCACGAATAGTAAAAAATATTTGTTTTCGTGAAATTTGGTGGTAACTTCGAGTTTTTGATTAGTTTATCCAAAATGTCACCGAAAAGAGCTGTCATTGGAAAAACGTGAAATGCGATTAGAGTGAAATAGGTTGAGAGAGCGGCAGTCAAGAGCAGTAGAAACACCCGAACAACATGAAGCACGTCTAGAACAAGTTCAAACCAGAGCTACTACAGCAAGAACTGCTGAAACTCCTCAATAGCATGAAGCCCAACTTGAAGATAATCAATTACGAGCGGCAATGGAGACAAGGAATCGATTTTCAGTTGGCGGCATTGAATTATGACAAAGGCTGCGACTACACTAATCATCCGAATGTTATTGGGCCGATGAGCACTCCTTGTTTGTACTGCCACGCACTGAAATTTCAAAAGGAATCATCCGGCATGTGTTGTTCGAATGGTAAAGTCAAGTTGTCAATGGTGGTTGAGTCATTTGAACCACTTATAAGCTACGTTTCTGGCAACAAAGCGTTGTCCAAACATTTTTTTGGAAAACATTCGGAAATACAATTCGATCTTTCAAATGACTTCGTTCGGAGCTAAAAACATTGTTAGCAATACCGGTTTGTCTGTTTTTTTATGTTTTTTTTTGTTTTTACATAAAATAACATCAAAAATATAATAATTCTCCAGGTTTTACGCCAACATTAAAAGTGCGGGGACAAAATTTACCACCAAATTGGTTTGCTTCTTCCAACACCAGATCAAGATTCCAAGTTTTTGCAAATTTATTTCACAGGAGCCGAAGAAGAAGAAGAAGTTGATCAACGTTGCGCTGTTATCAACGGAACACGACGTAAAATAATTTTAAATTTGCAACGGTTATGTTGCTCACGTGTCTTTCGTCACAAATTCGCAAGCTGCTTGCAACTATTTTAACAACTTGCGCATCTTCTGATCCAAAAAATATTTGGGGAAAGAATAAAGAAAGCATGGGTGATATACTAAGCACATAGAACAATTCCAAATGTGGAAATTCATTTTTCGGAATACATTTTCAATGAAGCACACATAGTACTTGACGATAGATGTTGTTGCGACTGTACGGTCATAACAATGCTCCACAACCTTTATATTATTTCATTGTAATCGGTTGGTTTGTGCCCTTGTTTCATTTCATTATAATCGGGTGATTGGTGTATTATCTAAAATCACTTGTTGATTTTGTTTTTTTATACACCCTTTTCTGTGATGGTGCGACGGAAAAAATGATGGAGCGAGACCAATGTGCACCTGGTGTGCGTGTGTGTGCAATAGCACGACTGTATAAGGTTTTTTTTTGTTGTTCTCTTTTTTGATATATACGCGACGAAGAGGAAAGCAACAGCAAAGGATCTTTGATTGGTGCGCGAATTTTTTTTGGAGTTAGTCTAGTTTTGGATTTTGTATAAAACAATCGAGTTTTCATTTTCTTTAATTATGTTGAATTTTGGATTTCAACCATTTTTGCTTTAATTGAAATTAAAATTAAAGTATTTTTTTTTGTTTTTAATTCTTAACCCTTACTAAACGGCAAAATTAAAAAACATTACAGACGGCAGAGTCCCCCGGGCGATGTGTATGGCCGTAAAGAAAGTGGGAGAAAATTATGAACTTGGTTGCGACACGTCATAACATTATTCAATTTGGTCGTTAGAGATGCACAGTGAGGACGAGTTTTTGCATTAGCATTAACATTAAATTTTATTGAACAAATAGTGGGTGTTTATTTAAAAAAATGTCAAAGAGAAGTCATTCGGCGATGGAAGCAAGTAGTGTGAATGAGCTATCCGGTAGTAATGTTGTAAGTATTAGTGAAACAATATCTGGCTAGGATTTGCCTTTCAACAGGCAAGGATTATTGGATTTGACAAGGTTTGTGTATACTATATTTGGTTTTATTTCGAATGTTTTTTGCAATATACTTTTGTTGATTACTAGATTGACTGATGACGATTTGGAAATGTTGTACGTTGATGATGATGGTGGTGCCATTGAAAGTGATACCGACGATGATGATTGGGTGCCGAATGGTCATGCATCCGTTGAGGAATTGGAAGATTATGCAGAAGAATACAATGCCACTGTTAAGGACGACGCGAATATTGAAGAGGATGCAGATGTGGATTCTAATGCTGGTGAGGATGTATCACTGACTGTAAATTATATGCCCCACGCTTGAACGAATTACCATTGTCGCAAAAATTAATAGCATGCGATGGCACAGAATGGGCAAAAGATCCATTTTTAACCTATCAAACCAGTTCTCGCAATGTTTTTCGTCACAGAATATCAATCTCCACATATAAAAAAATGAAGAATAATATTGATATGAATACAACACTATTCTTCATTTCTTTATATGTGGAGACGCGACGTACATTCAATTCCATTTTCACACAGCCAATGAAGACCGTAATCATTCGTCATACCAATCGCAAAGGCCAAGTACTTGCTGCCTTATGGAATAAAAAAATTCAAATCGCGATGAACGTCAATGGCAAAATATTGATGAGATCGAATTCGACGCATTGTTGGCTGTATTGCTGGTCATGGGTGTACACAAATCAAATTATGAACTTCTAAGTGAGCTGTGGATGCGCTAGGCGAACTGCATTTATCATGCTTCAATGAGCCGAGAGCGTTTCAAAGCCATATTGACAACAATTCGATTTGATGATCGACGCACGAGAAGCGAGAAAGGCGACTGATAATCGTCCGCGTATCTTTCAAGCAATATACATACCATCAAAACTGGCTAAATATGGTTTGAAGGTTTTTTGGGCCGCCGACGCGAAAACACATTATCCGTTAGGTGGCATCATCTATCTGGGACGGCAACCCTGAGCCGATAGGGCACGTAATATGGGTGAGAACGTTGTTCTTCAGTTATAGTAAAACCAGTTATACGAAAACAGTGGCCGAAACATCACCACTGATAACTTTCTCACTACATTACCTCTGGCTGATCCTTTTATCTTCGATGCACTTTGATTCCGAGATCGAAGCTATAAGCGGCAAGACACAGATAATATTGGATTATAACAAGACGAAAGGTGGTGTAGACACCATGGATCAGATGGTGAGCCTTTACATATATCAATGGTATCAATCTATCTATTTTGTTTCATTTGTCAGGTAACAGCATATTCCTGTAAGAGAAAGACCAATCAACGGCCGCTGGCTATGTTCTTCAACATGGTTGGTATAATGACTGTATCAGCCTATCTCATTTTTATTGAAACCCATCGTGATACGACATCTCGCACAATGCGTCAAGTATTTATCACCAAATTAGCTTCCGAATTGGCGCAACCACACATTTGTGAATAAATCTATTGTAGTACTTTGCATCAAGTTTGCCTTAAGTAAATTTATTTCGGCGTGAACGCCGCAACCCTTAAAGGTTGCCTGACAGGGCCGTTACAATTTGTCGTGTCTGTTGTGTTACAGTTAATTTTATTAGACTGCCATTACGTGGTCTAAAGGTAATATAGTACAGATAACAGTAAAGTAGACGTTGAATGGGAATTGTTGGTCTAAGGGAGCATTAAATTGACAACAATCTTCGGACACAGCGCCAGCTGAGATATGGGTAACCAACAACGTGGTCTTTCATAATTTTTTATTTTCGTATTCGGTGGGAAGGTACCACAACGGTCCGGGTGGGGTATATCACCTGTGGCATGACGGCTACATGGCCGCAACAGGGTGACCAAGAACAGGTACAACTTTTAGAAATTTCTTTTTATTTTATTTGATTTTTTCTAATTAATTTAAAGTAAGTTTAAAACTTAAGTTAATTCTAAATTATTCCATTTTTTTCATTTTTCTTTTTTAATTTTTCAATTTTATATTTTTGCTGATATGTTTTTGTAATCGCGTGCCATAGCTGTTGCTCATATTCCTCGGTCATCTTATTTTTATTTTTGGGTTCAATCTATTTCGTCCGTTACCTTCAATTTAGTTGTTAGTTTACCGTTTCCCTAATTATTTCCGGGTTAACGACTTTTCCTTTTTGTTTTATTCTATCATAAAATGAACTACTAAATTTTAAGGATTTGGTATGACAGGAGAGGAGACTTCATTCTGTGTCGGTGGTCGATTTTCGGTCCCTTGCTGGCCGCATCCGGTTTCTGAACCAGCGCTTACGCTGTTTGAGTTCGAACGGATGCGCGCACCAAGGCATATCTTGTTATAATTATCTGGTATCATTCCTCAAGTCTCGGCCGACGAATTTCAGCGGAACATCCGGGTTATATTTTTATTTAATTTGCGTTCTTATTTTTTTTTTTTTTTTAAATTTCGGTAATCACGGTGTGGACCAGGAGCTACGCAAGCCTCAAACACCATGACCCATCGCATTTCTCCCTGTGATTTAGCCGGCAAAATCACCCTGTGAAGCCTCTGCATGGTTTACAACAACAAAATTATTTGCCAGCTTTAACTACCAGCACCAATACGTGATCGAAACAATGTTCACGTGATCAGAGATTTGATACGTGAACGACAAAATAATTCTGATGAATTGCGCCATTTTGTCGATGCTCAGAAATAACTTTTGACTGCTGATCAAAACATAGTTTAAGAAAAAGTTATGCAACACGTGGCAAACGAAAGTGGAGGAATTATTTTCCTTGACGCACCTGGAGGCACTGGAAAAACATTCTTGCTCAATTTGATACTCGCTGGAATTCGATCGAAAAATAAAATTGCACTAGCTGCTCATCGTCTGGAATCGCATCAACGTTACTTGAGGTGGGCGTACCGCGCATTCAGCTCTTAAGCTTCCATTTAATGTAACCCGTACCGAAACACCAACATGTAACATCTATGGCGCGCAAACAATATCTTAAAGCTCTTGACCGTACTCTCAAACATTTCAGAGAAAATGACCGATCAATGGGTGGTTGCTGCACAATGCTAGTGGTTTTCGACAAACTTTGCCAGTGATTCCAAGATCAACACCAGCCGATGAACTAAATGCATGTTTGAAAGTGTCATATCTTTAGAGACGGGTGATGCTCTTCTTCAAGATGCTATGCTGCGCAAATATTCGCCAAAGAGCTTTTGGATATGGGCGATGGAAAACTTCTAATTGATCCGACTACACGTGAAATATCTTTTCCGCCAAACTTTTGTCAAATGCAGTTATCAATTCAAAATGTTGTGCCGAAAGTTTTTCCCGCTATTACAAACGATTGCAAAAATCATGATTAGCTTTGTGAACCACCAAATTTGTCTTCGAAGAATGATGATGTCAACAAAATAAACAATCAAATTCAATTGCAGCTACCCGGTGAAGTTGTCAAGTACAAATCGATTAACACATTATAGATGAGGAACAAGCTGTCAACTATCCAAAATAGTTTCTTAACCCTTTGGAACCATGGAATGCCACCACACATATTAACTGTCAAAGTTGGTTCAACGTTGATATTCATTCGCAACCTAGCTCCACCAAAATTGTGCAACGAAACAAGACATGCTCTTAAAAAACTATCGTTGAATTTAATCGAAGCCACAATCAAAAGCGGCAAATGTTAATAAAAAACAGTTAATAAATAAACAAAATTTCCGTTTTTTCCAACAAATAAACAAAATGTGTATCTTTTTTAGCCTAGTAGCACATGCCGGGTATCCTCTAGTGCCATATTTTTTCAAAATGTTTGTAATTATCGAAAATCTTCTATGAAAGCTGTCACTTTGGGAAAACCGATTTCGATCAAAAATAACAAAAATTTAGATTTAAAAAAAAAATTTAAAAAAAATTATTGGGGTCTCTGCACCGGCATGGATGCCAAGACAACTTTTATTGGAACATATGCATGTTAAAACGCATAATCCGATTATGATTGATAGGGAGGGGAAGGAAGCGAATGTCAGAGGAAGACAATTTTACAACAACTTCACAAACAAACAATATCTACATATAACCCCTCCCCCACAACATACCAGTATGCCTCGTCCAGCTGTCAGCATGCATCTTCCAACGGCCCAGGGACCTGGCTAAACACAATGAACAATCATTTATTTTTTCGAAATTAAATATATCATCTAGCCTATGGAAAGAAAGCTCCCAAATGCGACAATTTTGCTTGTTGACATATCCAATCAACCATAAATGGGCCTCGTCACTAAAACTAATTATTTGGTCGAAATTTGGGGCAACTTTCAACTGCACCAGAGCTAAATCAGAGAATATCCGGCGTTATCTATGGTCGTTAACGTTATATTCTGGGTAAGTTTGATTTTATTTGGATGCAGTCTCCAGTCCTGATGCAGAAGTTTTCAAGAATGTTTTCAGCATTTATCATGCGTTTCGGTAAGGTGTAGGTGTTGACTGATTATTTTTCGAACTGGTTGATTCGGACACATTGATCAATGCTATAAACTTCCGTAGTGATTAGGATTACCCTTATACTGTTGTTCAGCCACTAGTAATAATAGGCCAAGGCTATCTCCCACATTCCAAAATTATTTGAAAGCATCGTTTATGAGTCATAGTACTTTCATTATAAACCTTTGCTTTCTGTCTTTCAACACGGTTTACTCAAAGGTTGTTTGACGATCACAAACTTCACCGAGTTTACTTTAATTAACTATTGAATATTAAGGAAGAAGAGAATGAAGTATATGCAGCTACCACAGATTTTAGTAAGGTATTCGATAGGGTTTCTCACGAAATTATTAATCTAAGGTCAGAGCCCTAAGATTTCCATCGAAAGTTCTGCTGTGGCTGAACTCATATCTGAGATTCAGAAAGCATCAGGTGATCTTCAGATCATAGCCAGTTGGAACTCAATCTATTCAGTATATTTATTAACGGCGCTGCTGGCGTTAATATGAATTCGCCCTCTCGGTATTTGCTGAAGATACGTAGTTTTATAAATCCATCTGAACCCACACTGTGTACGAGAAACAGCTCTGAGTTAAACGTAAACAAACAACAATATATTACGTACTCTCGTAAGCGTATACGTCCAAAATTATGGAACTATTATATCAACAACAATGCCGGAGATATGTCAGTTCACGATTTGGGTGCTAATTGTGACAATGAACTGAATTTTATTAATCACATTGTTAATATTATCAACCGACTCTGCGCTTGGCACAATCCATTTGTAATGAAGGCTCCGTACACAATCTTTGTTCGCTAGATTATGCCATAGTCAGGTGTAGCTCCCGTATCATGAATTACACATAAAACTAATCGGGGCGTTCTACAACAAAGGTTACCTCGTTTTGCTTTACGAAAGACGTCCTGAGCGGATGTCTGCAATTAAACTCAACACATGAAGCGGATAAAGCTAATCATTTTACAAACACTCCGTTAGTGCCAAATTGTTGCTACGTTTTAGCATCAGATGTTAACAAAGAGTTTCGAAAAAGATTCTAATAAAGACTAAGACCTGTGAAATTTAAGCTCAAAGAACGACAAAATTCCAAGTTAGCCTATATCAACGTTGACAAATTTGACGAAATTCAGATATGAAATGATTTAAATGTTCTTCTAATTTTCAATAAAACATAAATGTGACTACCAGTTTTAGGGTTTCTTCAGTCGCAGTTATCACCCAAATCCACGAAGCCATTGATTCAATCGTGACTTGAGTTTTATTTCAAATCTTTCCGAATTTTAATTTTGTCGAAAATTAAATTGCATTGTTTGCACATTTCGCTTAGTGTGTCAATTGAATAAGGTAGTGGTTAAAGATAGGTACCCACTCCCACTCATTGACGACCAAATCGACCAACTACAAGGTGCGAAATATTTCACGTCGTTAGATCTTCGTAATGGGTTGTTCCACCTTCCAATCTCTGGAATATCGATAAAATATACCGCTTTTGTGACACCGTTCGGCCATTACAAATTTATGAAGGTCCCATTTGGCCTATGTAATTCGCCAGCAGTTTTCCAACGTTTCATAAACAACGCTTAATTGTGTGCATATACATGGACGACTTAATTGTATCTGCGAAGAGTGCCGAAGAAGGTTTAGAACGGTTGACAAAGGTGCTCGAGGTGGCAGCTAGAAATGGCTTGCAGATGAATTGGAAAAAATGTCAATTTCTAAGAACACGTATCGAATACCTTGGCTATGATATTGAAGAGGGTTGCATGAGGCCGAGGAGGATGAAACTTAAATGTATCGCGAAGTTCTCAGCCCCAGACACCATTAAAAAGTTACAAAGCTTCTTGGGACTGACGAGGTATTTTCGTAGATTTGTTGAGGGTTACGCGCTGATCGCAGGATCATTTTCCAACCTATTGAGGAAAAACGTCAAGTTCCAAATTGCGGAGAAGTGGAGAAGGAAGCAGTTCGAAAATTGAAAGAAGTTTTGGTTTGTCAACCAGTTTTGCAGTTATATGATGTTGCTGCAGAAACAGAATTGCATACCGACGCATGCAAAATTGGATTGGGTGCCATTTTGTTATAGCGGTCTGAATCGGATAGACAATTTCATCCAGTCTTTCATCTCAGTAAGAAGACGTCACCATGCGAGGAACGCTACAGTAGCTACGAGCTAGAAGTTCGGATATGCGAAAAATGTAAAAAAAAATTTAAAAAACGTCGTCAAAAAAGAAATAAAACTTCTTATTGCAATGCCACCTACCAGGTCCAATTATGAATCAAAACCATCCAGGAACCCATTCAAACATACACAACATTTCATTAAAATCAGTCCAGCCGTTTAGGAGGAGTTCATTTGGATTTTCTTTGAGTGGATGGGTTCACATTTTTCTAACTAATTGATAGCGCAAGAGGTTAAATAAGCGGTCAATAAAGATGGAACTAGGCCATTTCAAAACCAATTTTGTTGAAATTCTGCACGTGCGATAAAAAGAGATTTCTAAAATGGTTTTTACATTAAAGTTCTGAAATATGGCCATCGCTATATAACTAGGCCATTTTTTAACCGATTAAGTTGAAATTCGACATGTAAGTCCTAAATGGGATTCAAAAAGATGCGTATTTGATAAAGTTCTGGAATAAGGCGGATAGGGATGAAACCTGGCCATTTCTTAACAGATTATGTTGAAAATCGACATGAAGGATCTAAATGGGATTTTAAAATAATGTTTGATTTCTGGAATATTATCATTAAGGACTAGGCCATTTCTTATTCGATTATGTTAAAATTTGTCACGTACGATGGAAATGGGATTCATAAATGATTTTTATAAAGCTGTAGATTATGGTCAGTAGAGATGGACAAACAAAACAAAATGTTGCCCCTAAAGCCTCTCGGTGGGCTAGCATGGTGACCTCCCGCGTTCTCGTGAGAGTTATCGAAGCCATCAGCCTGTACAATTATTGCATTTCAAAATGTTGCATTAAAAAATATTGCTTTTTTATTTTTCTTACAACTACAAAATGTTGCGATTACTCCTTTATTTATTTTTAAATTCCTCTAAACTGATTTTTTTTCTGACTAGGGAGTGAAGCGACGGGAATGCCGCAACCTAAATTATATAATTCAATCCTATATTGCCCCTCCTATCTGTTCTTAAATTCCTATAAACGAAAGTTTTTTGAAGCTACGGAAGCTCCGCGACCCGACTTATAAATCCCAATCCTTTACTTTTTTACTGCAAACGGGATCCACTGTTTTAGTTTTGTTATAGTCGTTTTTTATTTTTCAAAAAACTCGAATTGCAATTTCAATTTTTGAAAACCATCAAAGTCTAGGAATGTTGTTGTAATTTGACAGAAAAATGGAAGTTCAGTTTTTTCCGACTTCGACTCCAATAAAATAGCACTGCCCCACGAAACCGACTCCGCCTCTGATTTCGCAGCCTTGGTTTATTCTAGTAAATTTTTGGGCAAGATATCTTATTTTTATGTTGAAATATTATTATTAGACCGGCCGGACCGCAAGACCACAAGACTTTACAACTAGAAGAAAAGAAAACCGGGATTTAGAAAACTGGGATTTTGAAAATCGGAATTTCGTAGTATACCTTAATAAAAAATGTGAGGCTCTATTCATTGTCATTAACAAGGCGTTCGATACTGGAATTAGGGGTACGGAGTTGGAATGGTTTAAGTCGTACTTAAGTGTTAGAATGCAACGAGTGAAAATCAATGAAACTTATTGTGATTATTTAGAAGTTTTAAATGGTGTGCCACAGGGGTCGGTGCTGGGACCTATTTTGTGTATCATTTATATCAACTCTCTGTTTAATTTAGAATTCCACGGGAGGACTATATCATTTGCAGATGACACTGCTCTTTCTTATGCTTCTGTCTCCTGGGAAGACTTGCAGGAGGAGGAGAATTAAAAGTTTAAAACAATACCTGTATGGTAGTATTAAGCAATTTTATATATTAAGGTCACTGTACCCGAATTATATTGTGATGTCATTATATTATTCCTTGTTTTATTCAAAAATTAATTATGGCATTGCTTGTTGGGGAGGGACATACTTAAATAATTTAAACCCATTAATGGTAGCCCAAAAGTACGCTCTTCGAGTTATTCTCTTCAAGGACAGCCGTTTTTCGTTTCTTACTTTGTTTGAGTCTTCTAAAATTTTGCCATTACGTCACCTGTATGTTTATAAAATTTTAAAAATATTTTATACAAGAAGTGCTCGGACAGTACATACGCCCGAGAATATTGCTGCTGTGGTCCATATAGAATAGAACAGAATCCATCGACTTCAACTCAACGCCGATCGCAGTAACTGGCCATTAGTTGCACCAACCTTAGAAGAATACTGCACAAAGACCTCGGATTACTCGCCCACAACGTCCAGATGACTCAACATTTGAAAGTAAATGACCATTCGCCTGATATCAATTCTCTGGTTGGGCCATAGACCAGCTCATAATGACGTCGATTTTTTTCGAAAAATCATCTTTTCAGACGTACATAGAAAGTACATAAGAAACGTATTTTCTTCCGTTATTAATGAAAAAATACAAGTTCGTGTTAAATCATTTCGGTACGTGTTTATTTCCGTCGTATATAGGTTAGGTAAGGTTTGGTTTCAGTGGCTGCTATCGCACACTTAGACCAGTTATGGCCCATTATGATACCACAGGATCCGACATCAAAAACTCCCTTAAACCCATTTAGTACTTTTAATATAGCGTAAAAGATCTCGCACATTACAGCTTTCAAGATCAAAGAGGCTGTCCATGTTGTATTTGCCAAAGTTGTCATGTCTTCTGCCAGCTAGCGCAGGACACAAACAAATTAAGTGAATAAGAGTCTCCTCCTCCTCCTCGTCCCTGCAGCTTCTGCATAAGTCATTTGCATCCAGACCCAGCCTTCTCACATGATCTACGATAAGGCAGTGCCCGGTAATAATCCTTACAATTCCACCTAAATCACGCTTACTCAGTGTGATAAGGATCTTGGATCGATTCAAGTTCAGCTCAGGCCATACTTGTTTTGCTACCCTGCCAGTTAAACTGGCGCTCGACCTGGCATTTGCCAAGGCAACTGCCTCCCTATGGCTTGCTGCTTTCAGCACAGACATAGGCCTTCCTACACATTCCCTCCCTGATTACAGTTGGAGAGTCGTACCGCACCTGGCTAATTCGTCTGCCCTGCAATTTCCCTCAACGTCAGAATGGCTCGGAACCCAGACCAACTGGATATTGAAATGATCACTCATCTCCTTAAGAGATGTGTGAAAATCAAACGCCACCCTCGACGCCATGGAAACTGAATCCAGCGAAAAAATGGCCGCCCGACTGTCCACATAGATTGTGATATCAGTTAACGATATTACATTATGCTTAAACCAGTTCATGACCTCTTCAATCGCTATAACTTCAGCCTGGTACACACTGCAGTACTCGGGCAGACGAAAGGATAAAGTTACATTTAATTCCCCACAGAATACACCCGCTCCCACTCTACCATCGAGCTTGGAGCCGTCGGTGAAGAATTTAACTATCCCGGTCTCCATAACGAGACCACTATTCTAATCCTCCCTAGAGGAAAGGATCACTTTGAAAAACTCGTCGAACCACAAACGAGGTGTTTTGTAGTCAAGATTCATCAGTTCATGCCTCACTGAATTAATTATAATTGAATGCCCTTTTTGCAGGCACTTCCAACATGAAGTCGCTGAAAGCCGGGTGGCCATGTTAACCGAGAACTTGGCATAAGCAACCACGCCTATTCCTTCTCCCTCCAGTTCAAATAAAAGTCTATTGATTACTACATTCCAGAGGAGGGGAGAGCAGACCCCTCCCTGGGGAGTTCCCCGAGCAACCTGTCTCCTCTGACGTAGGCTTCCCCATCCTCGCTATGATCCTTCTAGAGTTTATTTATTTATTTATTTATTTTTATACAGTATTACAATTTTTCAAAACCGCACACCCCATTTTGAGCATCAAAGCTCATTTATAATAAGGGTACAGTTCATAGTTTCCTCCAAAAGTTTTATGTGGGATTTATAAGGTCATTTATAAAATGGATGTAACTCATGTGCTCCATTCACTATCATCTTCAAAAGTTTGTGTTGCTCTGAATTGCACCAGAATCATGCACGATCGACATGCATATAGCCATTGTATGATAACCAGGCAAGCAGCAATAAATACATCGAATTTATGCCAAAAGCTACCAGGCCAAGCGCAATTTACCTTTCTTCAAATTCACGCAGCAACAACATTTTTCAAGTAAATAGAGATATTGGTGTAGTGTGTTTCAGGAAGCTGCATCAAAATATATCCTACAATCCATGGTTGTGGTACTTTAACGTTTCACTGGGGGGCAGTGCTTCACTCCAGCAACAAAAACATACAATTTCCGATATAAGATTCCGATTTACAGGAACGACTTCGAATAGAGCTGCTGAAAGGCCAGTACAAAATATTTTTTTTTTCCATTTTGATTATTGAAATAAAAACTGTTAAAAAATATATAGAAAATATATATAAATATAATAATATAATGAGGAAAAAAAACAAGCGACTCGCTGACGCCAAAGTCAAAGCCACTATATTAGCCAAAAAAAAAAAATAACTGCTACCTAGCAAATGAATAATTAGCTTGATTACTGGGTTTTCGATCTCAGAAAGTAGCAATTCTTCCATAATTGCTTCCACCTTCACGTTATTGAACGCACCCTCGATATCGAGAAACGATTTCAACGAGAATTCCTGAAAGTCCAGTGACTTCTCAATTCCACGAACTAATAAGTATGTAATGCCGTATCCACGAACTTACCCTTATGGTACGCATGTTGTGACTGAGCCCAGTTACTGGGTTCAATTCTTGAGCGCATATAGACATCCAGCATCCTTTCCATGGTGTTCAGCAGAAAAGAGGACAAAGATATTGGTCTAAAATCTTTAGTGTTGCTGTGCAAGCTTCTTTCCGCCTTCGGGATGAAGATCACCCTAGCCTCCCTCCATCTCTCTGGGACGTACTACAGCTTTAGATACACTTTGGAGATCACTTCCAGCCAGGGAAGCAAGACCTCCAGGTTCTACTGAATTTCCGCTAGTACAATCTCATGCGGAACAGCCGACTTAAAAGGCTTGAACCCTTTAATAGCCCATTTTATTCTCCATGGGCTCAGAATATCCTCTGTACACAACAGTTGGACCTCGCAGACATCACTAGACCCATAACCATCCAAAGGCTCGGCACGCGACACGTCCTCACTACCCGGGAAGTGAGTTTCAATCAAGAGATCAAGAGTCTCTTCACATAAAACGGTCCATTCGCCATCCGTTTTTAACAGATAGCCTGAAACAGCTGGATTGGTAGAGAAAATTTTCCTTAAGCGTGAGGTTTCCGAGACCCCTTCCGTTCTATCACAGAAGCGCCTCCAGTCTCAGTCCTGACTATCTCTAGATCTTTGCACCCTATTGAAAGCAGACCCACAGACTTTCCGGCGCTCAGCAAGTGCCGGGTTCAACCAAGCGGGTTTTTGCTTCCCCGTAGCTTTGTTAAAGGACAGGCTACCCTCATAGAGGTATTGCAAGCCCTTGTCGGAGTGACCACCATTGAATTTAGTTCACCACCCGTGCCGGGGAGTCCTGGAACTCTAGATGGAATAATGCCTTCCAATACATCCCTATATATATGCCATACTGTCCTCCTGGGATTTCTGAACACGTACTATTTTGTTATGTTGAGATTGAGAGTAAACGTTATGTAACGATGGTCGGAGAAGGAACGCTCCTTCGCCATCCTCCATTCCCTGATCATCGGTGAAATAAATTCGGAGACCAGAGTGATATCCAGAACCTCCTGTCTATTACTAATAATAAATGTGGGTTCCAGACCTATATTACTAATAGTGAGGTTAGTTCTTAAGAGAAAATCAAAAAGTAACTCACCCCTGTCATTTATATCCGAACTACCCGCAGTAATGTCCCGCAGATCTTATTATTTTTGATCCAAGGTTCTTGGATCAGAACTATTTCTTCCAAGATTTAGCAAGTCTTAGAAGTAACGCCACCGAAGCAGCCTTGATGTGATGTAAGTTTATCTGTACAAACCTAATCATTGATAACAGTTTTCACTTACCTTAATTGTGACTGCAGTGCTACGTCGCTTAATTGGACTCAACGGAGTCGAAAGTATCCTCCGTCCCACTCCCACTGCAGTCCATGAAATTAATGAGGTTTGCCTCTCCCCCTCGGAATCCAATGTATCCTTTCTGTCAAGGGATAGTCGGTCCCTAAGGTCGCTAATCAACCCCTCACTCGGCTTCGCCACTAGTTGCAGTGTCTTCCCTGGAGAGATACCACTCTTCGCGCTTCCCACAGCAGCCTGGACTTCTATGGTTTTTGACAGGGGAGCCAGGGATGATCTGAAATTGCCATTAGGCTCCTCCTGCTTGACAATTTTCCAGTTCCCTGTCGGAAGATCCGAACTGCAAACCTGGATAATTCCATGGGGAGCCAGACAATAGCCCTCGGTCTGCTGGGTATTTCCCTTTTGGGAATTGCCTTGAGCTTAGCTCCCGGCCATACCTCGCCTACCTTAACGATCGCTTTCCTATACAAGGAGACCAATCGTTGATTAGCGCACGTGGTCAGCTTCAGCCGTCACTGACACCAACCCGCGTCCTTGCATATTGGTGGTGGTCCCGGTTGTTGTCCAAGGACCCTGAAGAAAACAAGGTTCAGTACATTGAACACCAACCTCCACTTTTCCCCGGTGACGCTCCCATCTTCGTAGCTCTCGTCCACGACTGCTAGCACCACCTCACCCTCCTTTACCACGCCGCTGAAGAGCTTAAGGTCCTTCTCAGACTGTTCCAGTGGAAAATTGGCCCGTTTCGTTTCAAAATTCAACTCCTCCTAGCCAGACCTCTGTCTTTTTGATCCAAGGTCCTCCTTCCGAGCTTTACTAACATCGGCAATGCAGTTCCACGCCCACTCAGCCTTTTGCCTCTGTTCCTCAGTCCACTGCTCCTCCGGGACTGTGGCCAGTCTATCCAAGGTACGGAAGGCCGAATGCCTAGTTCTATACCTCCGAACCGTAGGAGCAATGATCTTCTCCTTTTGACGGCTGGAGTCGCAGACCCCTTCCCCATCCCCACCAGCATTTAAGAAGTGCTGGCCACTTCTTTTGTTTGGTTATTTTTGGTTCCATATTGTGTTCCCACGAATATCGGAGAAAATGATGGTCACCACGTGCAGAGATCCGTATACACGGAGAATGTGAGTTGTGGAACGGTAAAAACAATAAATATGAGAAGGATATCTAATTTAATTATCTTCTAAAACTATGAATAATTTTTCTACTATTACAAAACTAATCAAAGTTAAAACCATAATTAAATTTTTAATTGGTTCGTTCCGCAATAATTGATAAACAATTACGTATCGGAACGGTTTGTTAAATATAAATACTATTTGACTTTTCAAAGTGCAGACGTTTTCGTGAAATGCATCAAATAACAAGAACGTTTGTGCTAATTCTGTATACAACAACATTCCTAGCCAAATTAAACATATCAAAACCAATATTTGGAGGTAAAGAGGTCACCACAGTTATCCCATATCATGTTTTACTGCAAGTAAATCGGGCTGCAGTTCAATGGACGTGTAGCGGTTCTATTATCACTCAGAGTTTTATACTGACATCTGCATCTTGCACAGCCACGTAAGTGCACCTTCTTTCTTATTAAAACTAATTTAATTACTCAAACAAAAATGTCTTTAGTGCCATTGAAGTGACTGCTTATTTCGAGAAAATTGATTATTACGCGGAAGATCCAAACAAGTATAGCGGAAAAGTGAAAAATATTATTATTCACCCGGACTATTTAGAAAAAGGGTTTGAGAATGACCTAGCGTTACTCGAATTAGAGAAGCCAGTAAATCCAAAATCAACTATCAAATTATTGAGACTTGCTCATTCATCAGACTCAAATGATGATGAAATAATTGGGCCAACGGGATTTATATCAGGATGGGGTACCAGTGGTAAAGGATTAAAACAAAATTCAATTTTAAAAATACTTGACGTTAAAATTCTTAATCCTCATGATTGTGCTAATCTTAATGAAATACGACAATGGACAAATTATGTTTGTGCAACCGGAGGAGATAATGGCAACATTTGTCCCGGTGATTCTGGCAGTCTCTCGTAATTGTAAGAAAAGATTATTCATTAGTATTACAAGTTGGAATTGTATCATATGGATTAAGCACGAACTGTACTGTTGGTGGGCCACATATGTATACAAAAACCTTGCCATATATGAAATGGATATTGAAAACTACTGGCTTTAGTTATTCAACCGTTAATGAATCTTTTCTATATTCAATTGATGATTGGAATGCTGCTCCCGCCACAAGGCGAACTGGAAAAACAAAATGTCGCAAAATAAAATAAATAAAAATACGTAAAATACGTAAAATTAACAAATTTTTGGTTTATTTCATCCAATCTCCAAGGTGCCAAGTTTTTTCCGCTTTGGATCTAAGAAATGGGTTTTTCCATGTACCCGTAGCTCCAGAATCTGTCAAATACACAGCCTTTATAACACCTATAGGATTGTACGAATTTTTAAGGGCACCCTTCGGGCTTTGCAACTCGCCGGCTGTATTTCAACGGTTTATAAATAATATATTTGCGCCGTTGTGCTTAAGGAAAATAATCTATACTACTATATGGATGATCACTATATGGATGATCTGGTGGTACCAGTTAATAATTCAAAGGAAGCATTAACACGACTCGAGGAAGTTCTTCAAGTGGTAGAGCAAAATGGATTGCAAATTAAGTGGAGCAAGTGTCAATTTTTCAGTACTTCTATGGACTATTTGGGGTATGAAGTTGGAAATGACACTATAAAACCATCGCTAAGGAAAAAAGAAGCCATTTGCAAGTTTCCAAAACCTAAGAATGTGAAGAATTTACAGAGTTTTCTTGGGCTTACAAGCTATTTTCGAAAATTTGTTGAGGGGGTATGCTATTATTGCTAAACCTTTGAACGACATTTTACGAAAAGGAAATGATCTTAAGTTTACCGCCAGAGAAGGAACTGCGTTCGCGAAACTGAAGGAGAAACTGCTTAACGAACCGGTATTGAGAATTTATCAAGTGGCAGCAGACACTGAACTTCATACGGATGCTTGTAAGATCGGGATAGGTGCGATATTGTTACAACGATCAGGGGAGGATAAGGATTTTCATCCTGTGTTCTACCACAGTAAAAAAACAACAAAACTGGAAGAAAATTATAGCAGCTATGAGTTGGAGGTTTTAGCAATCGTAGTGGCGCTAAAAAATGCCGTGTATATTTTTTGGGGTTACAATTTACAATCGCTACAGATTATGCTGCTTTCAAAGCAATTGTGGAAAAGCGGGAATTAACATCCAGAATTGCCGGATGGGCATTACAGCTGCAGGAATTTAGTTTCAAATTGGAACATCGTCCTGGAAGTAAAATGCGTCATGTCAATGCTCTCAGTAGAAATCCTGTCTTGTTGACCATATAAAGTAACTTGGTGACGAGAATCAGAGCTCGAAATGATGAATCTTTAAAGCCTATATTTACAGTTTATATTTATCCTAATACCATCAGGTGAGTTTTATGATTTTGTCATTAACAGTGGTCTTCTATTCAAGATGATTCAAGGGAGTCTATCATTGCTCGTGCCGCGCGCAATGGAACGTGAAGTCATAGTTGCATACCACAAATAAGGCCAATTTGCTGAAAGGAAGACAATAGAACTTGTCCAGCGGGAATACTACATTCATAATTTGAAAACCAAGGTTCAAAAGGTAATAAAGAACTGTATACATTGTATTTTTGCTGATCGAAAATCGGGTAAAAAAGATGGTTTTCTGAACCCCTTACCAAAAGGTGACACTCCACTATAGTTATACCATATTGACCATTTGGGAAGACTGGCGTCGACAAGAAAAAAATATAAGTACGTATTATGCGTAGTTGATGGTTTCTCAAATTTGTTTGGCTTTATCCTACAAAATCAGTCACTTCAAATGAGACGTTGCAAAAACTGAATTTACAGAAAGCTGTATTTGGTAACCATGCACATATTATTACTGATCGTGGGACAGCGTTTACCTCGACGGAACAGAATATATCGAGCATTCAACTATTACAACAGGAGTACCTACAAAAAACGGCCAAATAGAGCGTATTAATCGATTGATTATTCCAGTTTTAACTAAAGGAGCTTTCAATGATAAAGAGAATTGATGCAAACATGTCAAACCATTACAAAGGTATATCTGAATAACTCTTTTCAGAGAAGTATTGCGATGAGCCCTTTTGAGCTCTAATGGAAGTGAAAATGAGGTGTACAGAGAACGTCCATCTAAGAGAAACAGTCGAACAAGAAGAAGCTTTACTGTTTAATGAAGATGAGAATAGACGTAACTATAACAAGCGACGAAAAAAACCATATCAGTACGAACCGGGAGATATTGTTGCGATTAAGAGGACTCAATTTGGAGTCGGTTCCAAAATTGAAGCGAAATATTTGGAACCATATGAAGTAGTAAAATCAAATGGGCAAAGAACGCTATGAGGTGCGTAAAATCGGATGCTCCGAAGGTCCATGTAAGATGAAATTATATTACAACGGTATGTCAGAGGATTATGATGAGTACGCATTAGATGAAGATTGTCACTCATCCGAGCCGGATGAGTCAGCAGGAGGGCCGTGTGGGATCACCCTATAATATTTGCATGTACATAGCGTAAACCAAAATTACAATTATTACTCGCACTGCTTTTGTATATGTGTACCAAATCATCTGGGAGGTATATAACCAAATATATTATTGAAAACACAGTTCAGTTCAAGTTTGTAATTAAATAAAAATTATCGGACATATTTGTTAAAATCGTTTTCTTCAGTTTGAATTTGATAAGCTCTGGATAACTAATCCCACATATATATATATATATATATATATATATATATATATATATATATATATATATATATATATATATATATATATATATATATATATATATATATATATATATATAAATATATATATATATATATATATATATATATAAATATATATATATATATATATATATATATATATATATATAAATATATATATATATATATATATATATATATATATTTATATATATATATATATATATATATATTTATATATATATATATATATATATATATTTATATATATATATATATATATATTTATATATATATATATATATATATATATATATATATATATATATATATATATAATTGTCGAAGATCAAGTGTTGGAATGGCTACGAGATGGTATCATTCGTCCTAGGCACTCACACTTTGCTAGCCCAGTTGTACTTGCGAATAAAAAGGACGGTATAAAACGGTTATGTGTGGACTATCGACGATTAAATAAAAAGATTGTGATGGATCGAAATCCTTTGCCTATTATTGAAGATCAAATCGATCAATTATACGACGCACGTGTGTTTACTACATTAGATCTAAAGAATGGGTTTTTTCATGTATCTGTCCATAAAGAAAGTATAAAATATACTTCATTCGTCACTCCGTCTGGTCAATTTGAATTCCTTTTTATGCCATTTCGATTGTGTACGGCACCGGCAGTGTTCAGTCGATTTATTCATGTGATTTTCAAGCAATCAGTTGAGAAGAGATTAATTAACGTTTACATGGATGACATAATCATTCCGACTCATGATTTCGGATCAAATATTGATATTTTAAAAGAAGTTCTCCAGACGGCAAGTGAATATGGGCTTCTGATCAAGTGGAAGAAATGTTCCTTTTTGTCAACGCGTATCGAGTACCTAGGCTACGAAATCACAGATGGTACAATAAAACCTACTGCTGCCAAAACCAAAGCGATTATGAAATTTTCTAAACCGCAAAATATCAAAGTTGTCCAAAGTTTTTTGGGGCTATGCAGTTATTTTCGCAAATTTATCGGAGCTTTCTCAGAAATCGCTCGCCCGCTGTACCAACTTTGAAGAAAGATGAAAAGTTTGACTTTGACCATAAACAAGAACAAGCGTTTAAAGAACTGCAATATCGTTTGTCCAATCCACCAGTACTACACATCTTCAGCCCTAAAAGAGCAACCGAATTACATACAGATGCTTCAAAATTTGGGTTTGATGCTATATTATTCCAGTTAAAAAATGAACATCAGGCATACCATCCAGTTTATTACTTCAGTAAGCGGACAACCAAAGCTCAAGAAAATTACAATAGCTATGAGTTAGAGGTATTAGCCATAGTAGGCGCATTGAAGAAGTTTCGGGTGGATCTACTGGGTATACCATTTAAAATTGTAACGGATTGCGCGGCATTTAAGGCTACCATGGAGAAAAAAGAGCTATTACTACGAATTGCTGGTTGGACGATGCTTCTATCCAATAGTTGCCAGTATCCAATAGTTGCTTTTATAGCTGATGATTTTATAGAGAGAGTAAAAATCGCTCAACAGACCGATGAACACCTAAATATATTGAGAAAGTGCCTAGAGAAAGGACCAGTCGAGAATTATTGCCTATACGGAGGAGTGATACATCGCACTAGGGATGATGGGTTTAACATGTTGTGTATCCCTAAGGGAATGCAGTACGAGATAATCAAAGATACACACGAAAGAGGTCACTTTGGGTATAAGAAGACGATAGAGCTGCTAAAAAGAGAATACTATATCCCTGGATTATTAGACAAAATTCAGAATGTTATTCGGAATTGTGTACCCTGAATCCTTTCCGAACGAAAGGCGGGTAAACAAGAAGGTTTTCTCAATCATCTTCCAAAAGAAAATTTACCGTTGTCAACATATCATGTTGATCATTTGGGGCCAATGACGGCAGCAAGAAACAATACACCTATATATTGGTCGTAGTTGATGGATTCACTAAAATTTGTATGGATGTATCCCGTAAAATCATTATCTACAAGCGAAGTAATTCAAAAGCTTGATCTTCAAAAAACAAATTTTGGTAGTTCAGCCAGAATAATTAGCGATAGAGGTACTGCATTTACTTCTAATGATTTCCAAAAGTATTGTTCGGATGCGAATATTTTTCATATATTGATTACAACGGGTGTACCAAGAGGAAATGGTCAGGTGGAAAGAATCCATCGCATAATAATTCCAGCATTAACAAAGATGTCATTGCAGAATCCAGAAGGTTGGTACAAATACGTTAATGAGCTTCCAATTTTTATTAATTCTCCAATTACTATTTGGTGTATCAATGCGAGTTAAAGAGGATCTTCGGCTAACGGATCCATTGAAAATGCAATAGCCCACAGTTTTGACGAGGAATGAAATGGATTACGAAAAGAAGCAGCTAATAGCATAGAGCGTATTCAATTAGATAACAGGAGACATTTTAATAAAAAAAGGAAAGAGCCAATAAAATACAGGTTAAATGATGTCATAGCGATCAGGAAGACACAATTTGAAACAAGTCTGAAAATTCTGCCTAAATATCTGGGGCCTTACAAAATGACTAGAGTAAAGCCTAATGACCGATACGACGTCGAAAAAGTTGGTGATTCGTCTGATCCGCAGAAAACTACAACAAGTGCAGATAATATAAAAATGTGGAAGACTACCCTGAGAGAAACCGAAATAGACACAGATGATGAAACTAATGATGAAGTGCTGCTTGATGAGACCAAAATCGAAGGCGACAATATATTAAGAAGGGTGTTAAGAAAAGAAAATCAATAATGCCACATACCATTTTAGTTTACATTTATTAGGCATGTAAGACGTTGTGTACTTATCAAGACGTCACACAAATTAAAGATGTATCTCCAAAACTAAGATGATTATTTAAAAAAAAGAGGGTCAATTCATAGATGTTGTTCAAAGATGTACAAAGACGCAGAGAATGAAAGACGTATAAAAGACGAAAATGAAGCAAATCATCGAGTCGATGTTTATCAAGATGGCCGAATTGTAGAAATACCCTATGTGCATTACCGTAAGTTGCATTGATTTCGTTAGTATTGGTGTAGAAAGGGTAATAGAGACAATAAATGGAGAAGACAAGTTGGTTGGGTGCCGTCGTACGAATCATATCTAATAAATAAATAAAGACGAAAAGTATTTAGTTTGCTTTTTTTATTATACTTAAAATCGTTTAAATGTTACCACACATATACAGGGTTATCCAATTCGAGGTTGATAAAGTAAACTTAAAAAAAACACACAAAATATTCGGAATGTATTGTAATTTTTATTTCATTTTACAGATTGATCCTTGCCATTTTTAGTTAAACAAGATATCATTCAAATGTCCTCCACGGGACTTCTTACAGGCCTTGATTCTTTTGAGGTAATTTTCAATGACTTTTCGGCACATTTCGGGCGGTATCTCGGCCATTACCTTACGAATATTAGTTTTCAATTCGTCAAGAGTTTGAGGATTGTTTGCGTAAACACGATCTTTCGCGTAGCCCCACAAAAAGAAATCCAAAGGCGTTAAATCACAGGATCTTGGAGGCCAATTGACATCAGCCAATCGCGAAATCAAACGTCCAGGTGTAATGGCTTCTCTACAATCAATTGTGGATTTTCTGAGCCCCAAATTCTACAGTTTTGCTTATTAACGTATCCACCAAGCGAAAAATGAGCTTCATCACTGAAGAAAATTTTGTTCGAAAAATCAGCATCGACGGCCTGTTTTTCCAACACCCAATTTGCGTATGTTCTTCGTTGTCCATGGTCAGCAGGCTTTAGCTCTTGTGTCAAATGGACTTTATACGGATGAAGATGCAAATCCAGATGCAAAATGCGCCATAATGAGCCATAAGATAGGCCTAAATGTTGAGCTCGACGAGGAATTGACAAATTTGGATCTTCTTCCACACTTTCAGCTACAGAAGCGATATTTTCAGCATTGCGAATGTTTTGATGATGCACAGACCTTACAATATCAGTAACAGATCCAGTTTGTTCAAATTTATTCACTGTATTCAATATGGTTTGCTTTGTAGGACGATTATGACGACCATAATCTGCTCGTAAAGCGCGAAACGTGGATACGACAAAATCACTATTTTTATAATAAGATTTAATAATTTTAACGCGTTGGTCGATTGTTAAATGCTCCATATTCTTAAATGGCAGAATGTCAACTAAATAAATGACAGCGTACTTGACGTTTATCTTTGACAGATGTCGGTATACAGATTTCTACTTTATCAACCTCGAATTGGATGACCCTATATATATATATATATATATATATATATATATATATATATATATATATATATATATATATATATATCACTACAACAACGTCCGTGGTGTATTAAGGATCAGCGGTGTCTGAGCTCGCGTATTTTTTTTATCGCTGGTGTGATTCCGATAGACCTAATGACACGGGAGACATTTTTTTATAACATTTTTCTTCACGTTGCAGAAGCAAGAACTGCATCAAAACCCATCAGATGCAACGGTGACAGTAAGATGGCAACAGGAGAACTGTGCAAGATCGATGGCAAAATTAATACGGAATCTGGTGCTCTCAGCAATTTACAACACATATTTATGGAATGAGACTTTTATCATTAATATCATTGTGATTTTGTACAACGTAATTTCAATTTATTTTGGTATCATACGTACGTTTTGGATGGATTGTATTGAGCACAAGGATCCCTAAATGAAAAAAAAATACTCATCCGTATACCAAGAATTACGGATGATTTTAAGACGGTTGATTATCACATATGTGATAAACAAACGCTTTTTTTATAAATATTGCCATGTACTGTAGTCCCATCAGCTAGCTACCTTTCTAAGAATCTTGGATGTTATTGAAATTCTTATCGCAATCTAAGGTTTGTTTCTAATTTACAGATCATTGAATATCACAAACATGTAAACAAATAAATTTAAAATTTTTGATTAAATTTAAGCCCCAGTGATCATCATGTAAAGATATTTATGTAATCGCAGGACGTGAAATCCTTTAAATAATAGAAATGTTTAATTTATAATTACCCAAATTACATTTAATCGCTAATAATACACACCGAGTTGTAAAATGGCTTAGAACTGAAACGATACTAAACCGATTTGGATCCTTTATGGCGTGTAAAGTCCTTGTTTTATGTTTTTTAGTTAAACAGAACAAAATTAATTCTTGTAAATTCATCACATACAGAGTAATAAGGGATGCGGAAATTTTATATTTAATTTTTTTGTTTTTAAATCTCGAAAGTAATTTTATAAATATTTTATGTCCTTTTTCAGTTTTCCATATATACATAATAATTTGTATTGAGCAAAGGACTATAAAATGTCAACATGGAAAATGAAAAATAAATAATTTTCTTTTTATTTGTTTTACTTGTGTATACTTCAAAGTAACTTTTTGCCCAATATACTTGTGTCTGCATATAAGGATTCAGTATGTCCTTATCTTATGTTTAATACGTTTACATACTTTGTGGTCAGAAGAAAATTTTCTTCGTATCTAAAGATTGTTATCCTTTTTTATATTATTTGAGTTTAATATTAGTTTCGAGAGTTTTACATTTTTTTGGTAATCCTGTTTGATGGTTTTTTATACGAATCCTAACAATATTTATACGGAAAAAGGGAAAAGTAAAGATACACATAGAGGATGTGTGTGTATTTGTGGAAGGTATAGTTGTTTGGTTGAAAATTAGAAGAAAAAAACTTAATTTTAGTTTTCTTGTGGTATTTATTTAACACATGCCTAGAGCTATAAGGTAAAACCACATCAATATTTTTATCATAACATACATACGTGAGGGGAGACAATCTTCCGTTTAAGATAATTCAAGAAGTTTTCGGTTCAAATTTTCGTTTCAATGGATTAATCTTGGACAGTAGAACCATTGTTCCTCGTCCCCCAATCAATATGTATAGTCCGACATTAATTGTACAATATTCCATTTTCAATATGAAAATCAAGCAAAATCATCAATCATTGCCCTTCTTGTGCAGAAGTTTGAAATCATTTCCCTGGAGACGCATGAACTAACGGGCAAAATTTGATGCAGGGTGTATGGAATTCCTCAATCTGTATCAATTCCATCATCCGACGTATCAGTTTGAATGAAAAATATTCCCCGGTAATCCGAGTTTACTAAGATCGGAGTGGGCACCAATAAACTATGTGACCTATAGTATTTACAATAATCCGCACACTGGCTGTTCTCATGAACACCTAGTGAAAGTAACCTAAGCTGTGGAGGTCCACTCAAACTTCTTACTGGCAGTCGTTGCTAATAGACTGATGATTGGTGTTCTAATTAGCCTCCGGATATCTTTAACTGTCTGTGGTATATTGTAAATTTCAAGATACCGGTAATCTTCTTAGGATCAACTCTTAATCATAATATTTGATTTCCTTGAAATCGTGATTTATTTAAGGTAACCGAAAGATTCACCTTCCATAGATGTTTAGCTACCCCTTTTAGCAGTTCAATGTGTTTTTCAAATGTCTGTGATATCAAGTTAAACAAAGAGTTGCTAGACGTAATACGATCTGAACGTATAGGCATCGCTCAGATCCAAGCTGGACAAGCATTTTGTGTAGGTCCGTATAGATGTCCTTTATTGTCAATCTGAGGAGACGGGGGACGCAGTGGGAACCATCATTCATTACGTGTGGCAATCAACGTGTGGCAATTCCGGTAGATCATGTCGGAACATCCAATGTCAAGGCAATCAGATTTAGATAAACAAAACTTAATTGCTGTGCAACATCAAATAAGAGATAAGTATTTACCATTAAATTATTTAACAGATTGATGATTGTTTACATAGTTTTGTATTTTCTAGGCGATGATCCTGAACAACATCTACATTTTGCGATGAGTGAACTCACCCTTGACTCGGATGTATCAATTAATGGAATTATACAGATCTTCTTAGACAATTTATTAAGTTTGGTATTAAATAGTGATGGCTCTGGTATCAGTGTCATTGGATGGCCCAATACGTAATGTGCTGGTGTTGGTGGGTCCTCACTTTCATCATCGCGACATAGCGGACGTGAACTAAGTATGGTTTCTATTCCTTGCAGGAACGTAAATAATTCTTCATATGACATGATGGTTTCTCCGATAGCGCATTTTATATGAAATTTCGTCGATTTGACTGCAGCCTCCCACAAACCTCCAAAGCTTGGTGCTGCCGGTGGTATGAGATGCCATTGTGTACCCTTTTCTGCTGCCCAAGCACTGACTTTATGAGTAAATTGTGTTGAGTTAAACAGGTCATGGAGCTCTTGTAAGTGGTTGATGGCCCCAAAGAAAAGTGACTAGCTCGATGTGAACAGCTTTCACTGCCATATACACAAAAATACAGATGTAGCCTTTTAATTATTTTTGAGTTCCGTATCATGGCCCAGCATAATCGAGACCATTTTTGATAAATGACCTAACCAAATTAACCCTTTACGATGGCAGCTGGCCCAAAAACTGGGTTTGAACCTTGACGTTGTGACGGTGACAACTAATGCAGTGGCGAATGAACCTCTTTAAACAAGATGCTTTAAACAATGTGAAATTTTTGCTTTGTATACCAAACCAGTGGCGAAACTCCTAGGTGAAATATGTTTCGATGATAGTGTTCTATCATTCTATGAACCAATAAAAGATTTGACGGAAGAATGATTGGATGTTGAGTGTTAAAACTGAATGGTGCATTGGCTAATCTGCCACTAACCCTTAGAATATCGTGATTGTCTGCGAATGGATAAAGTTTAAATAACTTACTTTTTGCTGATAGCTGTCCTGAATGAATTGACTGACATCTACAGAAAACGTTTCGGCTTGCACGTGCTTTATTATGTTATTCTCATGAGTTGATCAATTGTGAAACTTCCGTACGATTTGTTACAGGCTGGCTACTGCCAACCTGCAGATATTCACTAAGCGCATGCAGAGGCCTCCACGGTGATTTTTTGCCGGCTACGTTCTCAGGGAGATGTGCTAAGGTCGTGGGGTTTGAGGCTTGCATGACGCTCCTGGCTTACACCGTGATTATACAGAAAGTTAGGGGGGAACGCAAATAATAATAATACCCGAGTGTTCCGCCGAAACTCATCGGCCGGAACCTGAGGAACGAACCAAATAATCAAAAATGAAAAAAAAATAATAATAACGGTAGAGGTGCCTTGGTGCGCGCATCCATTCGAATTCAAACAGGGCCAAAGCCCCGGTTACGAAATTGGATGCGGGCACCAAGGGACCGCACTAAACACACCGACACAGAGGGAGTCTCCGCTCCCAGCATACCACACCCGGAAAAAATTTAATAATTCATTTTATTTTAGAGAAAAAAAACACAACAAAAGGAAAACAGCTTCCCCCTCCAACTGCACCAGAAGAAAAGAGAGAGAAAGAGAAAGCAATGCGCACCGAGCGCGCACCCGCTGTGCGGCGCTCGATTACAAAAAAAAAATTTACAACAACCAAAAAATTGAAAATATATATATAAAAAAATAATAATAATAATAAAGAAATAAAATAAACAAAAAAAAAAAAATTTTTGTACCTTAATAATTACTGTTGCGGCCTTGGTGCCGTCATGCCACAGGTGTCCACCACCCGGACCGTTGCGGCCTTGGTGCCGTTGTTGTTGCGGGGCCTCTCCCCGATACCAATATAAATCCAAAAAAATGAATAACCGGTTGGCCACCCGTATGTTGCGACCTTGAGTGGTCGTACGTTGCGGGGCCTTTCCCCGATACCAAAAATAAATACCAATGGCCGGCTGACCACCCGTATTGTTGCGGCCGACCACCGATTAAAATACAATAGCCGGTTGGCTACCGTAATGTTGCGGGGCCTCTCCCCGATACCAATAGAAACAAGAAAAGTTTGTGGGGCGTTGCCCGCCTAAACACCGTAAATTTGGCCTTGATAGACCGCCTTAAATAATTATGTTTGGCGTTATTTCCGCCTCGGTGTTTCCGCCTTATTATCGCTGCCGCTGTCTTTCACTGATACCAACAAATTCAAAACCACTATTCAAAATATAGGGCGTTGCCTCGCCAAAACCGTTACCCCGAGGTAAATATCCCTTGTGCCGCTCCTGCGCCGGTAATCACAATGCCCCGATGAGCCGACGAAAAAATTAGACGATGCTACGCCGAAAATAAGTTTAGCCTTCCCGCCAATTCCGTATTTGTAAAAACTTTTTTTTTTTTCGACCTTGATGGGCCGCCGAAGACCCGTAAAAATGTTGTGGGACGTCTTTCCGCCGATACCATAAACAACAAATTTTACCAGATTGCCGTTAAGTTTGATGCGCTCAGGTTCGCTAATTTCTGCTTAGCACATCCATATGAGTTATGTGAACCTCTGTGACTTAAAAGGGCATTGAAACCATCTTGACTTTATATACTCTAATATTTTTTTTTTTTTCTCTTTTAGTTTTAATATAACCATACAAAAAAAAAATGATTTTATTTTATAAATTTTCTGTACAATTTTAATACAATGTTTCCTTTATTTTTCTACACTGGTGTATTTACCACACAATATCGTATTTTATATAGTTTTCATATACCACGAAAATTGAACTTCACGTTATAATTATTGAAATACAATTTTTTTTTTTTTTCAAAATCAAACTCGACACCAAACCAAACTAACTCAATCAAAATCACTACTCGAATGTCAACACAAGAGAAAAAAAAACTCTTACGCCGCACAACTCGTAAAACGTTCTAGAAGAAATGAATCTCTCTTCTCTGTCTCTCCTTTATATCAAATTTTCGTTGGTACAAAAGATAGACATATAAGAAAAAACATTTTTTCCAAAACGTTTTACTTTGCACACACTCGATGCGCACTGTTCTCTCTTTCTCGTCTTCTCTTCACCTCTGCGCCACCAAACGATGGGGAACAAAACAAAAGTCGCGGGTGCGTTCAGCGCACAATTTAACAGACAAACCCAGAGGTTAATAAAAACATAAGAGAAGATGGGCGAAACGAAGACAACAACCGGGGTGAATAAAATAACACAAAAATCGTCGTTGCGACCATACAGTCGTACCAGATTTCTTCCAGACAGAAACTCGTGCGATAATCTCTTCTATCTGTTGGTCAAATCTTTCTTGCACTATATATTAAAACTGCGAATCCCGTTCATCATCTTGTGTAACTTCAATGGCTTCAGATGGAATTTCAAATGGGTTGATACATAACCATGATGGACCCATCCACTACAAAGTATCATTTTTCAGCTCACTTGGGAGCACTCCACGAGTAGCTCGATTAGCTGGATTTTCTGCTGATTTGACATGATGCTACTGATTTCGGTTCGACTAAGATAGTATTAGTCCAGTCCAATTTGCAACATATTATGTCGGTCACGATTTATTTTAAAGTTGTAATAAAAAAAACTTTAATATGTTTAATGTTAAATAACATTTTAACTATATTTGATAATCAGTCTAAATTTGATGTGATTTTTCTAATGGCTGCACAAGAAGTGACGAGAACATTATTTTATTTGACATAACATAACTACAACTAGAGGTGAGATTCTCAACTAGATTATTGCTGACTTGCTGATAAAATTACCAATACAGGTTACCGCACGATCGACAGTAGTTGACAATACAGATTACTACACTATCGACACCAGTTGACATTTACTATGATTTACTGTGTTGATTAATCTTGTTTGGTCATGTTAACAAATATGAGATAATTAGTATTATAATTATAAATTAATTGGTGAATTATACATATCAAATTGCAATATATTCTTACAGATACAACTGCTACTTTGGATTGATAAGATAAGTATATAAATTTAGTTTCTTAATTTGTGTCTAATGGTTATTATTTTTAGGTTTATTAGAGTTTGCGGCAATGATGATGTCATGACGGACCCGAGGATCTGTGGCGTTAACATTCCGGCCCCCGTCAAGGAACATGTTCCTTAACTTCGATGAGTTTAACCAATATAACTACAGGACGTTCCATTATTGATTGTCATCTCCAGTGTGTACTTTGGTAATTCGTGCAACCGGTCATTGTAGCGGTGGCAGATTCGTATTTTTGACTAAAACAACATCTCCAGGTTGTAAATTTTCGTGTTTTATTCTCCACTTGTTCCGTTGCTGTAAGTTGTTGATGTACTTCAAAGTATATCGTTGCATTTTTGCACTCGTTTTTGAAGTTGTTCCCATCTTGTCAAACAGTCGTCAGGGGTTTCCGTGTTATCGATCTCAGGAACTGATAGAAGTAGTGCGATCTTTAAAAAATGAGCTGGCGTAATTGCAGAAATTGTATCGCAATCTTCGGTTGCTGGTGTAAGTGTTCGAGAGTTCAAGACCGCCTCAATCTGGCACGACAATGTTGAAAACTCCTCGAACGTGAGCTTGATTGTCGATTAAAGACCGCCGAAGTGAGGAGATGCTCCGGGATTGAATTTCCACTCAATTCCGTGTTCTGAGGTGAATTTATGAATTGATGCGTCTGATGTGCTGGCATAAAGTTGTTGGTGCGTTTCGCTGAGCTAACGCTTCGCGCCTACGAAGTTGGTCCCGTTATCGCATGATATTGTCGCGGGCATACCCCTTCTGCTGACGAAAGCGCCGCTTAAAATGAGTCCGTTGTTAGATTTCCAGCCAAATTCAAGTAAATTGCTGTGATCGCCATACACACAAAGACCACGATGTATGATTTAACGAATTTAGCTCCACTGCCTGTTTTTATTACAATTTCTATTAGTCCGGCCGGTTTCCGGTGATTTGCCCGTGACGCAGAATCTTGAAGAACTGGTTTGCTCAAAATAGAACATCGATCTCGCGACACTGCTGATCTAGAGGGTCGGCAACTCGAAGTGAAGTCAACTCCTTCCAATTATTAACAGTTCCAGAATTTAGAATAGGTAGCTTTGATGTTAATTTGTCCAAAATGAATACGTCGACCTCTATAACAAATTTCGTATCTATTCGTGATGTGATCGTAATCTCTGTTCAACCTTTTGTTGTTGCATTTGAAGCTATTCCAGTGATTGGAATTTGGCATTACTATGGCCGTCAGCCAATATTTACTAAGGCCGTCGGCAAAAGTGAGTATCTTTCCATGATCGCCGCATGCGTTGTTGGCGCTAACGTGTGATCTTCACCAAGCGGTTCCGTGAGCTCATTTTCTTCTACCATTACGTTCACATTGGGTTCTTGTGGTGGGTGAAGTGAAGTAGGATGTTTTCTTTGACATATGAAACATCGTTTTCTCGATGGACAGTTGCTCGATAGGTGGCCTTTAAAGAGGAAGTTAAAACAAATTTTGGACGTTGCCACGAATTTCCGTTTCGCTTTCAAACTAAGGTTGTTGTATTGAGAGCATTCTTGAAGTTTATGATTGCCTTCACATTTGATGCACTGCTGTGGAGTACTGTTTTTCGATGAACGGATATCAGTAACTTGTGCTTGGTAAGTTTTTGGTAGTGGCTTCGGTGACGGTCGTTTCTATTTGACAGGCTCATATGTCTCTAGAGCAGCACATCTCTTTGCAATGAACGATAACAAAGTCTTGAATGTCGGGTATTCTGTGTCAATGCTTTTGATTGCCTATTGTTTTCGTATTTCTTCATCTAGTTTTCGAAGAACAATATGAGCCATGAGTCTCGTGTCTCTATTCCTTTTCCCAATTACTTTAACCCTCTGATGACCTCATCAGATGTATCGCTAATTCTTCTTAGCGATTTGGTGCTATCTGTGGTCACTACTGCCTTACTCAGTTACGATGTAATTACCAAGTCTTGGTTGTCGTACCGCCTGCACAGTTTCTCCCATGCCTCCAAATAATTTGCATCCGTAACTGCTATATGCCGTTGCAGGTTTGCTGCATCATCTCGTAGTAATCCCTTCAGTTATTGAAATTTATGTGCGTTCGTGAGAATGGTGTTGTTATGTATTGATGATGAAAAATGGACACTCATTGTATTTCCCAGTGAAAAACGGTATTTGTATCTTCGGCAATTTAATTTCATCCTTCGGTATTGCAGAAAAGCTTTGTTCGCGCATGGTGTCGAGCATCTCTCTTTGATGTGTTGTAAAGAAACGCATGAGGTCGTCAAGCTGCGTCTGAACTGCTTTAACAATTTGATTGCGCCTGTGAATAGCCTTTCATATTCCATTGCTCTCGCTTTGCTCTCGCTACTAGCACTCAACTCACCCAGTACACGCTAATCGTTTCAATCGAGAAACTAATTTTGTTTAAATTCACGAAGAAATTTGTTTGGAGATTACTGGACCATGCTTTGGTGCTGTAGAAACTAAGATACGGCACACCAATGCATATCAATCTTGGCACCAGTGTAAAAGAATTGTTTTGTAGTTTTTTTATGGGAGCTACTCTTGATTTGACTCCGATGATATTAGTATAAGCATCTGTTTGTGATATTATTGCACGAGAGTACAATACTGCAGCATAGGCGAGCTTTGACGCATCACATAACCCATGCATTTCTATTGTCTCGGTCGCATACAGCCACCTTTTGATTTTAAACTGCTCGACTGTACTGAGCTCGTTTCTTAACCTCTTCCAATTCGTCTCATACGACTCTGGCAAGATATCGCCCATCCAAGTTTCTCGAGCCATAATTGTTGGAACAAGATTTAATTATGATCGTGGTCGGAGATAACCAACCCAGTGGGTCGAAGATCTTCGATGACTCTGACAATAAACTACATTTTTTGTCATAACAGAATTTTCTGGAATAGTCACCTTGAACCTAAAGATGTCAATGGATGGTTCAAAATACAATCCTAATATGGGTATCGTCTTCCTACTGTCGTTGTACTGGTTGAAGATCAGCTTCGCTGATATCGTTCAAATGATGCAGATCTCAGAATTTCTATTAGTTTATTTCGTAGTACTAACGCTCCGTTAAGTGTGCTTGAACTGGTGATCACATCATCAACATTTACTTGGCTTGAATTTTTTTGGCGATATGGTTCAAAGAATATGTTGCCAAAAATGGTGCGGATGCAGTATCATCTGTGAGTGTCAGTAGTCTGTATAGTGCTGCCATTGATGATCAGGTTATTTTCGCCAAAGTGTACGCTGGTAGTTAGTGTCCGATTTTCGGACCATCACTTGACTTGATTTGTTCGATATCCGCGCTGAAAACAAATTTGTGTTTTCTGAATGATAACGAATTTCCAAACAGACCTTGCGGGACTGTTGGCCCCACCATATTAGTTCATCATTTAGTGACTGACCTGACGAAGCTTTTTGTGAGCCAATAAATACAACCCGAAGCTTCGAACAGTCCGAACTCTTAAAAACGCTATGTTGTGGTAAGTAATATGGTTGAGAGACATGCTGGTCGATTTCGTGGCTTGGTATGGACTCCATGTGGCCTAGTCGCTTATATTCTCGCATAAGGGTCACATATTCTGTTTTTAATTGAACATTTGAACTTAATTATTTTTCCAGTGTTTGGAATGTTCGTGGTATACTTCCACTTACCCAAAACTGTCGTAATATCTTATCGATGTCGAATAATCACTGCCTATAGGTAAGTCGACCGGCCCTGGTTTTTCAAAGGTGGGATCAACCCAACTAATTTCGTTATCACTTGGTATTTACACTACCACTGGATTGGTTGGTAGTTGCGAGGCCAGCTTGGTGTGAGGGCATACATGTTGTAAGAGATTTCATGATTAATTCGCATTCTGATTTAATATTGGTAATTCCTTTTAAGCAGCCCGATTTTGTTCCTCCAATGGCTTGTAAGAAGATTCTTGTATTCGCCTTGCTCGCATTTATTCTATTCACGCACGATTCTTTTATGAGTGACCTGCTAGAGCCTCAGTCTAGTAGGCCTCGAATGGTATGCCAGTTGTTATAGCTGTCTCGAACTTCAACCAACACAGTAGGTCATTTTGCATTTGCACTGACAGCGTAACTGAGGGGTTGTGGTTTTCTCCTGGAGGGGCATTTAGGGTCGTGCTAGTGGATGGTTTGACTTTTGCCGATCTTTAGGAATTGTTTTCGATCATTGATGGTCATGGATTTGAACTTGGCACATTCAAAAAGACGATGTCATTCGACGTTGCAGAGTAGACCATCATAATGATATTGAGTCAAAATGGTCGGTTTGATCTCTATAAGTGCATCGACGCGGTTCAATAAAAAAACAAAAAACCCTTGCACTAATTTTAAAGTCTTCCTTTACGGTTTTGTACCTCCAAGCCTTCCTGGTCTCATCATCAAGTCGATCAATTTCCATAGAAATGAGCCAGGGATCACGTGCCTCTGCCTCCTTGCCTAACGCCTTTAAGCCGCTTACGACCTCGTCTATGTTGTCAGGAAATGCTATAAGCTGGGCAGCATTTGCTTTTGATACTTTCGGTTGTTCAAAATACGATTTGATATGCGCTTCTACAGGAGCCTTTTTCTTGTCATGAATAGCTTCGGTGTAACCATGGTCGCCTACCCAAAATGACTGATTAAATTGTACGCATTTCCTTTCAAAAATCCCTAGAGGTACTTAAACTTCTGCCTCGGTGATAAAGAAGTATTTTCATGTACAGTAGATGAAAATATGTCATGTCAGTTCACAAAGTGAAATTAATTTTCAACTCGTCAATGTTTCGAAACATTTTTTGTTTATACAACTTGCCATGATTTGGATTGGGCCGATTTTGACAAAAATTCAAACAACTTTGGGCGAGCGATACACATTGCTCCAGCTCTACAAACAAACATTAAAAATTAAATAAAACTAATTATTTATTGCATTAACTTGACCCAATATACATTTTATATATCATGCGCAATAAAGGTTAAGGCCTGTCATAAATGTCATATCATAAATTATATAGCATTTATGATTCATTAAAAAAATTTTGTAGCTGGACAGCCATTCGTTTATATTACACTTTAATCAATCCCCAATAAAAAAATGTTATACAAATGTCATTAAATTTATAAGCTATAAATTCATTGTAATATTCCTCGCTCGTGTCGATGTCCATTTAATGGGGTAAAACTCGTTCCACCATTAAATAATTCTTTGAAATTGAAAATTAGTCGCATTTGTCGTTATCAATCCAATTAAGGTACGAGGGTATATCAAAAAGTCTTGCAATATCATATGAAAAAACAGAGTGAGTGATACAACAATATATTTTTCAAAACCATTTTTTATCGCGATGAAACTTCTAGAAGAACATTTCGATGTAAATTTTACAGTTCGTTTGTTTTTGTCAATTTAGTAACACGTGTTTTGAATTTTTCTTAAAATGAATGAAATTGAATATCGCGCCGTTATTAAATTTTTCTGTAAAGATGGACGAAATACAATTTATATATTCAACTATATATCAAAAGTTTACGGCGAATCTTCACCATCATATGCCACAGTAACAAGGTGGGTAAAATTATTCAAAAGTGGTCGGGAGTCATTAGAAGACGACAACCGCTCGGGTCAGCCAGCAGATGCCATTAGCCATGAAAACGTAATTTTGGCCGAATCTATTGTATTGGAGGACCGGCGTATTTCTGTTCCGCAGTTAGCGTGGGGACTTTCTCTTTCATACGGTACCACATATACTATATTACATGACCACCTTCACATGTCGAAAGTAAGTGCGCGATGGGTTCCCCGTTTGTTGAATGCAGAACAAAAAAAAATGCGTGTTCAAACTCAAAGGCGATTTTAGATATGTACAAAGAAGATGCAGAAAATTTCGTGGATAACATAATAACAGGCGATGAAACATGGCTTCATCACTGGGATCCGGAATCCAAACAAGAATCGATGCAATGGATTAAACGTAGTGAACCACCACCAAAGAAATTCAAAACTCAACCATCTGCTGGTAAGGTTTTGGCAACAATTTTTTGGGATGCTGAAGGAATTTTGATAATCGATTATATGCCACCGAAAACCACAATCACAGGCATATATTACGCAGAGGTTTTGCGAAAATTGATAAAAGCGATCCGGAAAAAACGGCCAAGGAAAGTAAGGAAAAAAAATCTTGCTTCTTCACGACAATGCACCCGTTTACAAGGCTAATATTGCTCAAGCTGCATTAAAGGACTGCGGCTTCGTGGAAATTCCGCATCCACCGTAAAATCCAGACTTGGCACCCAGTGACTACTTTCTGTTTCCCAATTTGAAAAAAACACTAAGGGGCCGGAAATTTTCCAGTGACTATGAAGTACAGTCTGTTGTAAATGAATATTTTATGGAGCAAAATAAATCTTTTTTTTAGAGGGTTTATTCAAGTTAATTGATCGATGTGACAAATGTATAAACCTTAAAGGAGATTATGTCGAAAAATAAAAATATTGCTGTCTCACTCACTCTTTTTTTTCATATGATATTGCAAGACTTTTTGATTTGCCCTCGTAATTTCAATTTTACGAGTACAAATTGTGATAAAATCATGATATATACTAGTTATGGTCAATATTTCGAATTAAATTTTGCTTTGACACTAAACTGTACATTACGGGTAAAAATTGTATTTCCCTCATTAAAATTCGATATGTCCACTATTTACAGGACACGCTGTACAGCAGTAGATGAGCCATACTAGATTTAATGGCGATATTAACTTAGAGTGTTAATAACGTTTTATTCTAAAATATTCTAGTGCTAGTAGTTGAAGGTAGTATAATTAATATTAGGTGTCAGCAACAGCTTCGCCAAACAAATAAAATGATTGTGACGCCTGAGAGTTGTAACTGAGTGGTTTCTACCAATTTCATTTTGACAGTGGCTATATTTGTATGAACGTTCAAACCAAATAAACCACATTGATGGTATCGAAGAAACATGAATCTATAGTTTAAAATCGTGGAATACAGTTTAGTGGGTAAGTAAAATAAATAGTTACATTTGAAAATTTGAGTCCAACGATTAATGTTTTGTTTAAGATTTTTGATAATCGTACAAATAAAACGTTTAAATTTAACGGTATCGACGATCTTTAAAACGATGGCTTTACATATTGCAAAACGGCAGCATAATCTTAGATTCATATACCTTTTTGAGGTGTTCCGTGGAAAAACTCTAAATGAATCAGGTGTTGCAGTGGGGACGATACGCGGTTGTTTCAGGTACATCTGAACATCTTTGGATTTATAATACACCCAAATTTGTCAGTAAAAGAACTTACCGGCGGGGTTAAACGACCATCGCGTATTAGGTATCCATTTTCAAACAATATTTCTGAAGTAACGGTGTCACCTTTGGTTGCGATTAATGATGTCCAAATATAAAATAAGGAAATCTACATATTAAAGTGTGAAATACATAGTCTAAGCAAAGTAACTGTACCAGACAGAAATAAAATGTATGTGTGTTTAATCTTAGAGGTAACCGAGCAAAACAAGTGTGAAAAAGTGAATTCCAAAGTCTCAGTGGCAATCAACAAGCGATGTCACTGTAATACCAGTAGTTGGCAAAGAGTGTACCATTGCGAACGTAACGAAGTAAGGAAAAATATACGGGAAATAATTAACCCACCAGAATGCAATATTTGAAAATCACAAGACTTGGAGTTCTTTCTGAATAACAAAACCGTTTCGCATAATTATTTACGGCGTAGATAGAGATGTCTCAATCGATGATGTATAGTCACATCGCCTATACATCAATTTCCGCCCCGACACTGAAATTTCCGACATCTACATTTCCGAAAGCAACATCGCCGAAAATCACATCGTTATCAATCACATAACAGAAAATCGTTTCGCAACCACTCAGATCGCCGGCACACACATCGTCAACACCAACATTGCGATGAGGCGATGTGTTTCTCGGCAGCATGGATGTCGGTGATTTGGGTGTTGGCGATAGATGTCGTTGATGTAGTTGAATCAGCAAACTGGCTTGTTGGCGAAATTGTAAGAGTCGGCCATGTGAGTGTAGGCTTTAGCGAGTGAATTAGCTTAGTAGCGATTTAGTTGTGTAACCCAATTCGCAATGGGGTGCTTCTAGCGGTTCAAGCTTTCGTTAATTAATTATTTTGCGCTTATATAAATTTACACCAAAATTTAAGTTTTACAAATTTTCGATTTCCAATTCGGTTCGGCGATGTGGGGGTGTCGGCTAAGTAGTCGTTTCGGTGAAGTGACCGGACAGCGATACGGTTGTGTCTATGGTTGGGCAATGTCAGTGTCGACGATGTAATTGTACCGGTGTTGTGGGTGTCGACGATTTCGTAAAGAAAAAAAATACATTTTTGGACACTCTGTGATTCCGATCATTACCAAGAGACCTGTCAAATGAAATTAGAAACACCAAAGTATGTCTACTGTAAAAATGCTAGAAAAGCATTTGACCACTCATTTTTTGATACTAACGCATGGGTTGAAAAGTCCCGGGCCTAGCAAAGAAAACACGTTTTTTTTGTTCATTTTTTTTTGTTCAGTTGGTAATAACCTTCAAAAGACAGCTGTCAAAATTTCATTATATTCTATTCATTAGTTTGTGAGTTATTGCGCTAAGAGTGACGCTACTTTTGTTAGTTTCAAAACAATGGACCAAAAACAATTTTGTGTTTTAATTTTTACACTGCTTCTTGATGGGAAAATATACCGTTCAAACGAAGCAATGGCTTGAAAGTGTTATAGGGACTCCGCTGCATCGGAAACAACAATAAAATGTTGGTTTGCTGACTTCAAACGTGGTCGTAGAGACATCGATGATGCAGAACGCAGTGGACGTCCAAATGAGATGGCAACACCAGAAAACATAAAAAAATCCACAAAATCATTTTGAATGATCGAAAAGTGAAATTGCGTGAGTTAGCGGATATAGTAAAGTTATCAAAAGAATGTGTTGGCTTTATATTGCATGAACATTTGACTATGAGAAAGCTCAGTTCAAAGTGGGTGCCGCGTTTACTCACTGTTGACCAAAAACAACAACATGTTGATGATTCTGAGAAGTGTTTGGCCATGTTTAAACGTAACAAACCGGAATTTTTGCGTCTATATGTGACATTGGATGTAACATGGATCCATCACTTCACTCCGGAATCAAAACGATCAGCATCTGAGTGGTCAGCAACTGGTGAACCTCGTTTAAAGTGACCGAAAGCACAACAATCGGCTGGAAAGGTCATAGCCTCGATATTTTGGGATGTGCGTGGTGTAATATTCATCGACTATCTTGAGAAAGGAAAAACCATCAACAGTGAATATTATATAGCGTTATTGGAGCGTTTGAAGGCCGAAACCGCAAAGAAACGACCGCATATGGCAAAGAAAAATATTTTGTTTCATCAAGACAACGCACCGAGTCACAAGTCAATCAAAACAATGGCAAAACTACATGAATTGAACTTCGAATTGCTCCCACATCCAACGTATTCGCCAGATATGGATCCCAGCGACTACTGGCTGTTCGCAGACCTCAAAAAAATGTTCCCCGGTAAGAAATTTTACTCGAATGAAGAGGTTATCGCTGAAACTGAGGCCTATTTTGAGGCAAAAGATAAATCGTTCTACAAAAGTGGTATTGCAATGTTAAAGCGGCGCTGGAATGATTGTGTTGTTCTTGATGAAGATTACGTTGATGAATAAAGCCAATTTTGAACATAAAAGACGTGTTTTCTTTGTTAGGCCCGGGACTTCTCAGCCCATGCGTTACTTATAAAATGGTGTTCGATCTATTCATTAACCTGAAATCATTAACCTTCTGCAAACTGAGGATTGTATAATGAAAAATGCAAAATGCAAAAGTTGTTGGGTACGAGATCAATCAACGACAAGAGCAAAATTGGCTTAGATATTTGGTTTTAACAACCATTTTATAATTGAATTTCGAAAATCTTCTTGCAGATAAGTCATTGCTCTTAAAATATTTTAGAAATCACATTTACACATTGGCTCATATCTACCTGGAAAACTTTAATACTTTAATCAAATAGCTCTGACTAACCCGCAGTTCTCATTAAACTATCAGGATATAGTATTTCTTCGGTTTTCCGGGTTCATGTTACATATATGATTATTTATTTACTCAATCGCCAATACATACTCACTTCTTATGTACTTGTAATGGGTATAAAAATGATTCTTATACCTGTTCACAATGGGCGCTTCAGTCGCTCAAATCATAAAATGTTTACCTTGTATAAGTTGCACATCTAGAACCAATCTTACCAAATTTTTGATGGAGTTGGAAACATAGCAGTTGGTAACATCACTGTTCATAATCAATGACGAAAATAAGCTTTACATTCAGCCTCTAGTGGGAGTCAACCCCATCACCTTCCGGTGTGGAAGAAGAAGAAGCTTAAGCCATCGCACCACTTGTCTGGTTGTCTTCACCTAGCCGGCAAACGTGCAGCAAGTCATTTCATATAAAACTGCAGGGGAATTCTGGTAACTGAGCGAAATCAACCAGAAATTTGAAACATTTCGAACGCTCTTTTGTCGTCTTCTAGTCGCTCTCGTTAAATGGGGCCGATTTTTTCTTGAAAACGGTTTTTTGTCAAAAATTGTGATTTCCGCTTAAATTTTGTAAAAAAAATTCAAAATTAGTCTATAATCGTTTTTCTTAGAAATGATATACTTTTGAAAAATTTGCAAAAACAAATAGGCCCCTATGGGAGCTGCCATACTTCTGGCGGACCAATTTCAGCCAAAAACCATTAGGACCTCTATATTTATGCAAATTTTAAGTTTGATGGACATTACTCAAATAAGATTGTCGATTACCGGATTTTTCCTCAGAAACTCTGGCTAAAGACCATTTTGATGGTGGCACATTTTGTTCTCGGAGGAGGACTAAGCTTCCCACCTTAATTTGGTTATTAGGCGATAATCAATATCCAGAGCTTCCAAAATCCTTGTTGCATCGATTGTACTAACTGCCATCTGCTTAGGTGATTAATTTTGATATGATGCAGGCTATGTTCGGGTAACATGCTTAATGGTTGGCCAATTATAAAATGTACCCATATTGTAAAATGGGTAAGGGGATGACATTCGTCGTTATCGAGATCTCCAAGAGGCCGGACATTTAAGAGAGCGAGAGATCTTCTTGATCAGTGATCTTCTTGATATAATTATGATCGGTTCACTAATTTAGTATATCTGTTTGCCTTGCTTGGGAGAGGTATTGGTCGTAGATCTCACAGAAGTTGCTTCTTTGCTCCAACTTGATTTGACCCATTGTCGCAATATATATTTGATGGGACACCTCGAGTGGCACAGAATCGCTGCACTCCTCCCAGGAAGGTATCAATACTCATACCAGATACCAAATCATGAGTAGTTGCCTTGCTCGCCATACAAACGTATATAGCTAGGTATGCCTTAAATGTTTTAGCTGAACAGTGACGAAGGATTTTGACTGAAAATGGACCAGCTATATCTATATCTGTTTGTATAAATGCTCTGACAGGTGAGTTAACGGGAGGGGCTGATAATTCTCCCATCAGTTGTTGTTGGGTTACAGCGTTGTGTCGGCAGCACACTGTTTTTCTCGTACCATTTTCTCAATTATGATGTGGCTGGATGGCAGTATAATGGAATGTTTTACATCATATTCCAAATCTGCATGGCCTATAATCTTCTTTTCACTCTCAGAAATCCATGGGCATGGATAGATGGAAAAAAAGAATGTAAATTAGAGGATTCATGATTTTTTTAAAGACATAATTTCACTAGCGTATGTCGGCGTAGCGAATGCGTCGAAAAACAACAATCTCGGCCTCGCGTATCTTTGTGGCTCTTATGCAATTAAATTTTCGTTGGCGAGTCCAATCTCAGGTTTCTAATGAATCTTAATACAAAAGGCATTATTCTTGTCACTTGATACGGGAGGTTATGGTTGTGTTTCAGAAAGAAATCGGGACCATCAAACCAAAGCCTATTATGTAATATCTTCTGAAATTGGCAGGATTCTGTTTTGATGAGACATGATACCACTGGCCACGAAATGTGCAAATGAAGATTTTGGATGTTCTATTACGTATAAAGGTTTTCCAAACCTTGGGTGGTTTAGATAGCCAATCTAAGGTAATTGATGAATCAGTGTATAAGAACACTCTCGGATCGAATGATAAACATAAAGACCTTTGGACTAACTCTAATAAACATACGAGCAATGTAGCCGCGTTTAGCTCTAATTGTGGAATACATATCGTTTTTATTAGAGCCACCCTTGGTTTCTCAGCTACCAGGTTAGTTCTGAGTATGGTTCCTTACCCTACACGTTCGTATATTACGGCCGCGTACGCATCCTTCGATGCATCGGCAAATCCATGAAGTTCTATAGGTTAACTCATTTAACTGGTTTCTAACTAGAATCTACACCTGGTCGATATATGGAGCGAGTTCATCATCCCAACCTCTGCCCTTTAGTCAAAGTGATCGGAATAATAATTTCAGGCGGATTGTTACTGGTGCAAGAAGACCAATCGGATCAAAAATTCTGGAAGGCTCCGAAAGGAATGATCTTTTACTGAACTTGTTTGTCTTGGGTAGGGATAATTGAAAAAATGAGTTGTCTTTAACAGAGTCATATTTTATACCTAAAACGGAAATTGTCTTGGATTCGTCGCCTATCTCCCAAGAGGAAAGTTCTCGTTTTTCGGCCGGAATCGGTTCGAACAATGCAGGATGGTTCGCTGACTACTTTCGTAGGTTAAACCTACATGAGTTCTTTTTGCAGCTGCCGTGCTGCTTCCAGTGTCCCCCCCCCCCTGACATCAAGTCATTGGGAACTTGTCACAAAATTTGTCTGCCTTTATCAGGCGATTGTGTGGCTTAAAAGGGTGGTGGCACTGTTGGACTTTCACGCCAGATAATCCTTTGGTAATCTCTGTCCTTAGGATGGATGAGAGTTTACCTAAACATCATTTCGAAATTGGTGGAAATTACAAATCGGTGCTGTCAGATTCGGATAAGAATATTTATTAAATTCTGTTGAATAACAGAACCGACAAGGAGATTATTATTTAAAGATGTCGTTTTCGCGGAACATCAAACACAACACGGACCTTAGTTGTCCTACTGGAGCTTTTGACAACAGGATGGTGAGGCATATAGTAAGTTGGCATATAGTAAGTTTTATTTGGAAGTGCATGAATCTCTAGTTCGGGTACAGGTTCCATATACCCTAGGAATAAGTATTCTTGCAGAAAACTTACGTAGGCTTCCTTAAGTGGAAAATTTGAATCAAGTAATGCTACTGGTAGCTATTACCAAGGTTTGATGAATACTTTTTAAATGGTAACGGTAAGGATATTCGATTATCTTGATACAAAACGTTATCATGGAAGTTTTGACGCATAGGTACTTTCATCGTCGGTGAGACTACTAGGGCTTTAGAATGTCTTTAGTTTCCCAAAATCGCTGGAAGGAATTCGATAATTCTCGTTGTCCTTGGTTAATTGGATATACCTATGCAATGATCTTAAGCGATTCTGGTAAAGAAACAAATTCAGATTATTTAGGTTAAAATATCTTCCACCGACCCAACTAAAACGGGTGTTGCGAGCTATGGGGCTACCTTTAATATGTTCTATTTTGCCATAAGTGAACACATGGAATAAATGTTCACATTCAAGTAGAACATCTATTTGCTTTGGTTGATAAGGCCAGCGGATTGACGGATCTAAAGTGTGAATTGCTCACATCAATCAACTGTGTTGGAAGTTTAGAGCAAATTCTATAGGTAACGGATGAGGCAAAAGTCCCGCTACCATTTTGATTGCCTATAACTTTGTTCAAAGAAAAGATTAGTAAGTTTGCTTTTCATAAAAAGTTTATTTGGCCTTTACATTTTTTTTTCGTTATGATTGGAAAATTATATCGGCTAAATGGTGACCGCGATTCGCTATGCAACTTTCGGCTCTTTTTAAGGCATTTTCATGACATCCTGCAACATCTCAGGCTAAATCTTTTCAATTTCGTGACGAATATTGTCTTTAAGATGTTCAATCGTTTGGGGCTTATTCACATAAACTTTTGATTTTAAAAAATACCATAAGAAAAAGTCTGGTGCTGTTAAATCCGGAGATCTGGCTGGCCATGCTAAATCGCCATTTCGCGAAATTAGTCTTAGTGGAAAAACGCCATTCAATAATTGAATTGTTGATCGGGCTGTGTGTGCTGTGGCTCCATCTTGCTGAAACCACATGTACTCTAGTCCTTGTTGTTCCATTTCAGGCACAAGAAAATTTCGGATCATGTCTTGGTACCGTTCAGCAGTAACATGAACTTCAACACCTCGGTCATTTTCAAAAAAATTGGGACCAATAATGTTTCCAGCATGATAAACCACACTATACAGTTGTTTTTAGCGGATGCAATGATGTTTCATGAATTAATTGAGGATTGTGTATTCCCCAAAACCGACTGTTCTGTTTATTGACGTGGCCACTGAGAAGAAAATGTGCTTCATCGCTCATTATCCATTTAGTCGAAAAATCTTCAATTTCACCAGAAAGCCTTAGGATTGCATTACTGTACTAAACTCGTTGATCATGCGATCTCTCGGTAGCAATTTATGGACTAATTGAATTTTGTACGGGAACATTTTCAAATCAGTTTTCAAAATTCGCCTTAAACTGCGTGCAGAAATGTGTAACTGGGAACCACGTCTCCGAATTGATGTTTCTGGAGATTTTGCAACACTATCGCGCATCAGAGCCACATTTTCAGCGTTACGCGACATCCGTTATCTTCCAGAACGAGATCTGTCTGCTGTCGTACCGTACTGTCGAAAATTCACATGTAAACGATAAATTATGGTTTTGTGAGGCACTGGACGATTACGGTATTTTTGACGAAATTTCCGCTGAGTGACAATAATGGAACGATTATTTTCAAAAAATAATGTCACTATTTCTGCTCGTTCTTATGGCGTATATTTATCCATTATAAATTTTGGGCGTATACACAACACAATGGTTGCGAAACAGAAAGCGAAACTGAGCTAAACGTCACATAACCAAGATGGTGCGCAATCAAAATGGTAGCGGGACTTTTGCCCCACCCGTTATAATATAAGCCTGGGTCGAAATTGTATAACCATGATCAACACAAGGTCTTATTTTGAGACCGGATACTTCCTTGGCCAGTCCAGCCCGTTCAAAGGCCATTGGCTCTAGGAATTCTCAGGTAACTAACGCAATTTTCTCTTATGAACGAATGAGTCGAACCAGAGTCAAGAAGTGCACGACATTTTGTTCATATACCGAAATTATCCTCGAATTTGATTTTTTGCATTTAAAACAACTTTTCGAGTTCCAACATTTTATTACAATATGCTCATCTGATAAACAATTGTAGCAACGATTTAGAGTTTTCATTAATTTTCGTCGAATATCGACCCGTATATTACGAAATTTGTTACACGTAAACAGTTTGTGATGTTCAATGGTGTATATCGGCAAGCAAATTCCTGTGTTAGGTAAAACGACTTACTGGGTGAAGATAATTTGGGTGCATTATGAACTCGTTTATACCCGGAATTTTCGAAAGCCTCCATTATTTTAGATACAAATGCTAAAAACTGGTCTATGGTAGGAAAATATAGCTCGCTAGGATATTAATTTTTGGAGCCTAGTTGGCAGGGGGAACTAATTGGAGGAACTGATTGGGGGTCAATTGCAAGCCAATTGTTAAAATGCAATAAATCAATTTGCATGTTTCTAAACAAATTATTCAAATTTTTATCTTCAAACATCAACACAATATCATCTGCAAATAATTGAATGCAACCAATAAGATTAATCGACATCAGATCATTTATGAAAATTTTAAACAATGACTGCCCTAAAATCGAACCTTGAGGTACCCCAATTTAAACAGACGATGCGCTACTGAAGTGATTACCAATCTGGACTACCTGTTCACGATTTTCTAGATAACTTTGAAAGAACCGAATTTCATATTCTTCAGTTTCCACAACAGTATACTATGATTTACTAAATCAAAAGCTTTTGTTAGATCCAAGACCAGACAGACACAAATTTCTTATCTCTAATTGATTTACTAATAAAATCTATTAACCCAAGGCATGTTGCTAATGTATTGGAATCTTTGGAAAAACCATATTGAGGTTCGTATATAATGCCGTTGTTTTGGAGGAACCGATCCAACCTAATATTAATAATTTGTTCGAAGACCTTTGTTATAACAGAAAGAATGGGAATTGGTCGAAACTGTTTTATGTCTGTAGTAATTGGTACCTTCGGAACTGGAGTCAATTTAAATTTTTTCAGGACATTCTGAAATTCTGAAAAGAGTATTGACTTATTAATGAGGTTTACTAACGTATCAGAAAGCAATGTCGAACATGACTTTATCAATTTTGTAAGAACATCATTATAACCCTTGCTTGAATTCCTTTTCAGATTTTTTATTACACCTTCCACTTCATCTGTTGTTGTTAAATAAATTATAAACGGAAAAGAAATGTGATAATCGTGAGTGAAGTCTGTCTCTTTCGGTAGATGGCATAGAGAAGACAAGTTTTCGACTGATGACGTGAAATGATTATTAAACGAATCTATTTTTATAGGATCAACCCGAGTTTTATCTCTATTAAAATGACACTATTTAAATTTACCCACAACTCTTTTGGTTTACTAATGCAATCATTAAATTGTTTTGTATAGTACCGGGTCTTTAATTCTAACATTTTTCATTTTACTAATGCTGAAACATATAAATACTGATCATTTACGTAATCATTATTAGTGTATCGTTTTTCAAGCGGTAAAACTTTTCCCTCAATTTCATATATTTTTTATATCATTGTTAATCCATGGCAGCTTAGTCTTTTTTTTGTTACTTGGGCCGAGCGAGTATTTGACTTAATCTCGTTTGCCAATTCGGAAATTAAATCTTGAAAAGTACCAAGTTGATTTAATCTATCCCAGTAACTACTATTTTGCATTCGGTTGTACATTAAAATTTGCAGCACTTTACTGGACTCGTTGACTGGAAGTAACTCTTTTTTAAATTGGAACAGAATAATTTTGTGATCAGATTTAGAAAAATCGTCAATATGATATTCGAAAGTCATGCTAAAAATATCCGTAATGATATGATGAATTATAGTTCCAATAGTGTTAGATACACGAGTAGCATATTCAATAGATATATTATTTAAGATCGGAAATCCATTTGATGATACGACTTCATTGTAACTATTCGATTCCGTATTATTTAATAGATCATCGCCAATAATTAAGCTACTCCAAAAAAAAATAATTTGTTTTTCAACGTAGTCGTCTTTAAGCTCGATACACGTAGTCCAACGTTTTTTCAATTTTTCGATCCCTTCCGAATAATACGATTTCTCCAACCGTTCAAAATAGACGTTTGTTGCATCGATGATCTCCTCATTAGAGCCGAATCCCTTTCCGCTGAGCCATTTCTTCAAGTTCGGAAACAGGAAATAGTCGCAAGGGGCTAAGTCTAGAGAATATGGCGGATGTACAAGTAATTCAAAGCGTAATTCATTGATTGTGGCCATGGCAACTTCACCCGTGCATTGTCTTGATGGATGAGAACATTTTTCTTCGCCAAATGCGGTCACTTTTTATTCAAAACGTCGTTGAAACGGTCCAATAAGTTGTAGTAATATTCGTCGTTGACTGTTCTCCCCTTTTGAAGGTAATCGGTGTGGATTATGCCGCGTGTATCCCGAAAACTGTATACATGACCTTCTTGGCTGATAAAACCGACATAGCCTTCCTCGGCGTAGATTCGCCAGTAGAAGACCACTGTTTAGACTGTGTTTTGGTCTCCGGTCTATAGTGACATCCACAGTTAGGAAACGACGCAAATATTTATTTTTATTTTGCTTCAACATCGCCAAACCTGCCTCTGAAATTGTCACACCAATTGTAGTTGATTGGCCAACAACATTTCTTTTGATTTTAATTTCTTCATGAAAGTTGCTTTGACAGTGGCAGTTCTAAGCTTAGCAACAATGAAATTTGCTGTTAGACTTGATTTCTTGTTGTCTCGTAAGTGCAAATAAGCCATTGAGACAATATCAGTTTTGTAATTCAACGACATCTCAAATTCTGCTTAGTATAACATCTGGTTCCACAGTTTGATCTCTGACTCCAGTTATTAAAATAATGTTGGCAGTACATTCATATTTCAAATCATACACTTCGGCTTCCAGATTTGAGATAGAAGTTTGTTCTATAGGTTGAACTTTCTATTGAGCCTCAACAGTCTTCGTTATATTTTTGTTGACTAATTGAAGTTGCTTGATATCTTTTACCAGTTTATCAAACACATTTGACAAAAAATCTTGCGATTTTTTTATATCATAGTAATTTGATTTTCATGCTGTGCCAAAGACCTGTTTAAACAATAAAATTTCTACTAATTTCTAACTAATTGGTTGTAATTACTCGGGGCGGTGGTTTTGGATTATATACTACCCTAACGCTAAAGTTTTATTTTGTGATTGAATTTTTGAAGAGTGAACTTTTAAGTAAATTTGGAAAAAATACTTATTTAACGGCTATTATTTTGGAAACGCAGTCAACTACAATGATTTCGTGCTATAAGACTGTGTATTAAAATCATTTGTTGATTTGTTCCTGCCACATCTTACGTACGTTATAATTCAATGTTTGCCGAAGTCAGTCTCTCCTATTTTATGGAAGGTTGCCTTAATTACCTAATTCCTAAATAAGATATTGATCCGTCTATTGATAATATACGTCCAATAAGTGTATTACCTTTCCAAAGTGATAGAAAAAAATTATGCATTCACAATTGCGGCGCCACTTAAATAGTTTTGACTTTTTGTGAAGATAGTTGATGTCCTAGTTCAAACTCTACTATATATTTATTACTTTTCTATTTACAAAATCGTGAGCAATTATTAAACTTTGATAAACATTAGTAATCTATTAGTAATGTAATTGTTGGTGGTGTGCCTCAGAGATCCTTCCTTGGCCCCTTGCCCTTTCTATATAAACTCATGATCTACTGCGGCAAACTCATCATCGGTATTTTTACCTGTACGCTGATGATTAACTATTATATATTGGAGGTGGGCAATCAAATTAAAACGAAATTGTGATGAGGCTAAACGCGGACCATATGAATAGTTCATTATGGGTCAAATATGTAATGCACAATCCCAGCAAAAATAATGGTTTGCAAAATAACCAACAAACACTTCTTGGTTCGTCTCTTCTAATTTGTGACTTCTATTAAATTAGAAACTGATTTGGAATGATCATTCAGTAAGAATTAGAGATATTATTATGTTCTGCAATTCTGGTATCTGAGAAAATAAGTAAAATTACGTCTAATGAACAAAATTACCATAAAGCCCTATTAAAAAGCTTACATAAGCACACACGACCATACATATTAAGAACAAAACGATTCAAAGCTTTATTTTACTGTTTATTATTCACACGATCTTGTCTTGTGCTTTATCATGTATAAATAATATTTTCATAAAACCATAACATAAAAAAAATAAACTTATGTAATTTATCATATTTTGTATCAAATAAATCTTTAGGTCCCATGGCAGCAAAGCAAAACAAACCAATATAACTAACTGAAAAAAGTCCAAAAACGCACAGTAACATAAAAAAGCTCTCTTATTTTCATTAAGTACAGCAAACACGAAATAATAAGTTTCAGCAAGAGTAAAAAAAAATCGAAACTTTCATATCTCAAAGAAAATTGTTGTTGTTGATGGTGTTATGTGTTTGTCTTGGATAAATTTGAATTTTTTGGGTTTTGTTGCAGCATAAACAGGGTGGCAATGAACTTCTTTTTATGCGCATACATCCCACTTTCTATAACATTTCCCTGTAGAATTTCGCAAATTTACAGTTGATCATTTTTCATGATGGAAGGCCCTGTTTTCTACTCGTCCTCGTATTGCCCATCGTTCCTTGAATTTGATTAAAAATTTTAATCACGTTTATGGTCGTTTTTAGATGGAAAAAAATTTGTTATTTTGCATTACGAGTTATACATAGAGTTTTAACAAGTATGAAAAAGACTTACAATAAATAAGGCAAAGTGAAATAAAGATGTATAAAAAAAAATAAAAATATGGAAGAAAAATTAGGAAAATCTTTTACATAATTTTTGAAGAAAAGGACATGAGTGGAAAATTATTATCATTTTATGCTTTTAATTTTTCTTTTTTATGTCTTTAAGTGTGAATGTTGTATGTGTGTGCTTGCTCTAAATTATATGCTAACGTTGAAGTTTTCTTGTCCTTTATTGTACGTTTCGTATGGTGTGAGTAAAATATGAAAAAACTTGATATACCATAAAGATGAAATATGAAGTGGAAATTTCCCACTTTGTTTTTCAGTACGAAATTTAATTTTGACAAGATCTTGTAATATTTTTTCCAAATGTTATATAATTATTTATGCACAAAATGAAATTTCAAACGAATTTCAGTTTTGCGAAATATTATTATCGTTAAATGTGATAGTACTAACCTATACTCGTATATTGTACATTCATATTTTAAAATCGGTAACAGGCTTTAGGAACAATATAGAAACAAATTAAATAGTCCAAATTTAACGTATGAGGAATAAAATATGGACAAACAAAAAAAAAAATGATTTATTAATCAAACAATTTTGATTTATAATTTATTTAAATCTTAAATTCTTATGCAAAATCTACAGAAAAACTTGCGCCCCATGTTGGTTGGCTTTCCTGATCCTTCTTGGCACTCTTTTCATTGCCGCCTGCGTTTCTGATGTATCGATCTGCTTTAAAGCTCTTTTTATCTTTCTAATCAAACATTCAACATTTTTCGCACGATGAGAGAGTTTGAGAGCATTGCCAAAGGATAGCACGGATGTTGAGTCCAGCAATATTGAACCAATATTGAAATAAAGTTTTAACGGTTAATATTTTGTAATGAATTTTGCAAATCAAACAATCAACATTTAAAGCAACTAACTTTATATTTTACTTTGTTTTTTTTTCAATTGTAATGGTGTTATTGTGACTGTTCCGTATATATTGGTCTATTTCAGCACTCTCGAACTAAATACACAATCGTAGGAAATTCTATCATTTAGCGTCACAAGCTGTATGACAACAATTATGATATTCGACACTTACTTACACACAATCAACTTCCCAAACCCACCCCAAACATTTCCTTCCTTTAACGCTGGATCGCGGATACATTTGAATTTTTGACTTATAGATGGCTAATGTATAAGTAAGTCAAAAATTCACTAACTTTTGTTACCAAAACCTTAGCCATATTCAAAAAATTTTGACTCTTCAACAAATTCACTGATTCATTATTCATCACTATAGCATATTTATTTCACAAGAGTGCATTTTTTACTGCTGGACTATTCTGTTCACTGTTAAATTACAGCTCCGTCTACATTCCACCCATTATAAAAGTGCGTATGACTCCGCCCTTTCCCAATAGATGTCATTACTAGTACTGGTTACGTATGCTGTAAATAAGCAATCTTCATAATACGTCTGTCGTACTGACTAACAACATCGTTCAGTGTCATAATATAGAAATATATTTAAAAAGAAAAATTTTTAAAAACCACGCTTATATTTAAAGGCTCTAAAAAGTAGATAATATAAAAGGCTTTGAAAAATAGAAAATGAAATTTTCCTTCTTTACTCCTATCAAGGTACATTTATAACAAGTAGAAATTTAAAATTTATATGACTAAAAATATAAGCGTGGGGCGCTCCTTTACGGCATAAGTAATTTAAGACTACTAGACACATGAAGTAAAGTCTTTTAGTAACACTTATGGAACAGTCTATTCTGATGTATCCTAAGAATAGATTTTTTGTTGGAGCATTTCAGTATTAACGTAAAAATGATATACTGAGAGATAGTATATACATTCAGAAGGAGCGCCCCATGCTTATATTTTTAGTCATGTTTAATTTTAAATTTCTACTTGTTATAAATATAGCTTGATAGGAGTAAGGAAGAAAGTTTTTATTTTCTATTTTTCAAAGCCTTTTATTATCTACTTTTTAGAGCCTTTAAATATAAGCGTGGTTTTTTAAAAAGTTTTTTTTAAATATATTTTATTTTCTACTTTTTAGTGATCGACTTGTATTGTCATCGGAGTTAAGCCTGCATGCAAAATTTCAGCTCAATTGGACTATCGCAAGTGGTAGAAAAATTGATTACAAAATTTGACTATACAAACAGACACACAGAGTGAGCTAACATAAGCGTGGTAAAAATAAATAAATTAAAATTAAATTCATATATAAACAGAAAACATCAATTTGAATGATTAGTTTAATTAATTGTATTTATTCTAAAAGAAAACGTTTAACTACAATAATAATAATTAATACCAAAGTTAATAAACAGCAAATTTAAGTTTTTTTTGACGTATTTCTTGGCGCAAATAAAGCATGACTTCCAATTGTGATAAAGTGTCTCAAGGAAATATCCAAAGCACGATTTCCTGGTCTTAAATGTGGTGTTTGCGCGAGTGTGTTCAATGTTAAATGTGCCGTCATATCTGACGAGGTGCTTAGAGAGCTTAATGGCTGTGCCCTGATTGTCGCAGTAAATCGAACAGTTCCATCTTATTAGATGATATTGGCGACAGCACTCACAATCCAAATTTATTTAACAACGAAACCCCAGCTTTAAGAGATGTGGTTATTATACTTCAAGAAAAAAAAAACCAATTAGATGCACTTGAAGTATCAGTAAGTTTTTGCTGCAAAGTACTGGATGACATGAAAATTTCAATTAAGAAGTTAACCAAGGATTCCGACAGCTGTACCCGTAGAATCTCTATTCTGGAAAATAAAGTGGATGTCCATGAAAATAAACTTAATATAATTGAGGCACAGCTGGACATTAGTTTCCAAGAATTAAATAGTTCCAACATTGTGGTTTGCGCTATTCCAACAAAGACTGAAGATGTCCACAATTTAATTCTTAAGGTTATTGGTGCAGCCAAGGTGTTGCCATTAAGATGCATTTTTTCCTATTACTAATTATTTGTGTAATGGTTTTATTAGTATTAATCTTCTGGTAATGGTTCTATGTTTTTTTATCATTACTTTCTTGTTTTACTCGTAAATCTCTTGCTTTTGCTTATCCTATGGTTCAAAGTTTAAATATTTATTATTGTGGTTATGAGCTTTAAATCATTAAAATCTAAGTGACATAACCTTTACTTAGAAAGTGTTAATGATGTTAATCGAAATATACTTCAAATCAGTATTTAGGTTATGAACGATCTAGCTTAGTTCGATAAGGTATTACTTTTTATCGAGAGTCTTAAGACTGACATACATCTTGTAGTTGTTTCGTAAATACTTGTTCAAACTTCTAATAAATTTTCTTATAACATTAGAGATTACGTGAGTATTTTCTCTTGTAGGGATGATAGAACTGGGGTGTAGTATTGCTATGTTCATAAGAAATGACATTCCATACACCATGAAAAGTGTAGATGACGGTTCCTTAACATTCCAATACATATATGCATTCAACTTTAGCAGTTTAACTGACTCCGAAATCTGATCCCGCATCGTTTCTTGATTTTCTAGAACAACTTCTCCGAAACTATAAATCTACTTACGATTTTATTTTAGTTGGTGATATTAACATACCTTGGCTCTCTCATGAAATGATTATTACAAATACTTTCTTTACCAGACCTGTGAGCCGTAATATTTTAGACCACTCTGTTAGTAGTTTTGATAATATTGAGCAAGTTCGGAATTTTACTATTGAAGCCGACATAAGTGATCATAGTTTTGTACTCTCAAAATTTCTCAAATTTTACTCGGACACTGACGAAAAGATACGTTAATTACAAAAAGGTTATAAGGTATGTATAACAAACTTGTTCTGCAGTTTCCCGTATTGAAGGAAGTAAATGTAAAAATTAAAAATGCAAATGTTTGTTCTTAAACATTAAAGTTAAAAACCGTATATTGAAGCGTCTTAAAAAGGACAGTACTAATTTATAACTGAAACATGAATTGGATTTGCTAAATAAGAAGATCAAAAACGGAAAATATTTTGCAAAGAAGCGTTATTTTAACCATTTATTTAATAATTTGAGCCAAAATGAGATCTGGAAACAGTTAAATCATTTCATTGAAAATAACTCTAATGAGTATCATGATCTTATTACTATTGTTAATATATTCAATCGCAGTTTTGTTAACTTTCTTGATTCTTCTGTATCAGCAAGTAGTAGTCCAGACTCAGATGATTTAAATAAATTTCACACAATGGAGCCTACCTGCAGCCTTCCTGCAGCGAAATATTAAATTTAATTTAAACTCTCAGTAATACAAAGGTTGGTGGTTACGATAATATTCGTAATGCGGTTCTGAAGAATTATTCGCCAATTTTTTCACAACTACTAGCTGATCTATTTAATGTGGTTTTGGAAACCGGTGTTTACCCGGTGTCTTAAAATTGCTAAAGTGACACCAATCTTTTAGTCTGGAAATACCAAAATAGTTGTTAATAATAATTATCGACCAATTTCAGTTTTGTCAGTATTCGACAAAATTTTAGAAAAAATTCTTGATAACTGAATGATCGATTTTCTAAATAAATTCCCTTTTCCCGTCAGTATGGATTTCGACAAGGTTCTGGTACCGATTTGGCCCTAACAGACATTACTGATTTGACCTATCGTAATGTTGACAGGCAAAATTATATACCTGGCTTATTCCTTGATCTTCGTAAAGCTTTTGATTGTATAGACCACAGTTTACTTCTTCAGAGATTACAAATTTATTTTTTAAAGCTACCTTAGTAATCGAAAGCAGTTTGTGATTTAAAATGGTGTAAAAAGCTCCACTTTCGGTGTGAACTGTGTTGTTCCTCACGGGAATGTCCATGATACGGCCCTCTTCTATGAATCCAGGGATTATCAGGTAGCAATGTCACAAATGAGGGATGATATTATTTTACTTTTAGATGTTTTGCTTCTAAACAAAATATTAGTAAATTTTAACAAAAAGAAATAAATAATTTTTCACTCCCCGCGCCTACGACACATTGATTTGCCCTCACTTGAAGTAGCAAATTGTATCATAGAGCGAGTGGACAAATTCAAGTACCTTGGTGTAATATTCGACAAGCATATGACGTGGGATGACCATATTAATTCTATTTGTATTAAAGTTTGCCCTTTTATTTGCTTGATTAGAAAATTGGCTGATTTTGTTCTAGGACATGTGTTAAAAAAATTTATTTCTCATTAGTTCTTACCCGTTTCTCATATGCTTCTTCTACCAATCGTTACAGAGAAACTGAATAAATTGCAAATTTTACAAAATAGGTGCTGTAAAGCAATGTATAAACTGACTCACCTGGTTCCTACTGTGGAGCTCTATCGAACTGTTGCTATAGGCATTCTGCCAATTAAAGCAATTTTTGAGAAGTATATGGCGATCTACATGTTTAAGTGTGTGCACATCCCATCACTACTTTCGACAATACAATTCGAGTTTCTAGGTCACGGCTATTCAACCAGAAATTCTAGTCAGTTGAAGTGCCCCCAAATTAAAAAGGAATTTGGCAGCAAATCATTAACATATATTCGACCGAATCATTAACATATATATTTATATTAAATTACCTGAAAATATTAAGAATGCTGTACATATTTTTATGTTTAAACACATGATAAAACCTCATCTGCTATCATCAGTTAAAGATTATTTGTGATCTGTAATATTATTCATTATTAATTAATTAAATTTAATTATATTATGTATTTGAATTCTATTGTTTATTATGCATAATGTAGTTTAGCCATTATGTCACTATATGCTGTATATGTTTTGTACATATAAGTGTGAATGACAAACTTTTAAAAGACATTAAATCCACTTGTAGTCATTTACACTTTTATGATTATTATTATATGATATTATTGTTGTAAGTTTAAGATAAATAAATAAAAATACTGGCATACTATAGTATTTGATGTAGGCTATGTCAGATTTCTTGGCTGTGGTATTGGTTTTTGCTACAACAATACAATAAAATTAACATGATTACAACAGTCATTAATGAATAGATTGACACGTAATTTCACTTCGTTTGCTTTTTGTTGAGCTACAGCTTCTTTAGAATTAACAAATTCCTTAGTCAAAATAACTTCAACTCAATTATTATATGACTTTTCCTCGATGGTTGTGAGGTGGGAATTCGTAGTTCTAATAGCTATTTCTTGTTTCGTTCTGCTTTTTCGAGTTGGTTTTCGATGTGAGAGCCATCCCTTTTGAATCATGATACCGAAAACGTCACCAAATAAATACCGTTATTGATCCCGATGTCACGTTTCCGTAGTACGTGTTTTTATTAGTGGACATGAGAAGCGCATTTTGTGATATTTCCTCTCCACTGTCCATCCCGTTCGACAAGTCTCATTTAATACTTTTTACGCTATTTGCCGTAGGCACTTGGCGAAACACACTAATACTTAATAAAGACATTTTTATTAATCACTTGTTTTTTGTTTCGCAGAATTATTTTGAATAATTTTCAAAAAGTTTAAAAAATCACTCGATCATCAGGAGTATCTACTGATTTGTATTAGTAAAAATTTTTGTTATATAGTAGAAAAAAGCAAAATATAAATAAAAGAAGGAGGGACAAAAAATAAGCAATAAAAATTAATCTACGGATCGCGCAGGTAGGCGATGAGTCATAGGTTGAGTAACAAAATTCAAGGTATATTATTGCGTACGTGAGAATAGAAAAGGGCGGGATCTGTAATTGGTGAGAACCGGATTTCTCTCTGTTCGTTAAGGATATTTTGGTTAAGAAATATTGATTTTCTAATTTCGTAAGATTCTAAGGTATCTAAACGTCTGCCTTTGGGTTGTATATGTAATATGTCTAAATTGTTCAAGCTAGTTGTATGATTTTCTGAAGTTAAATGGTTATGGAAAATTGATTGATTGCAACCAGATAAATGTTCTTTAGCTCTAACTCCAAAATTGCGCCCAGTCTGACCAATATAGGAGAAACTACAATCATTGCAATTGATCCTATAGACACCAGATTTGGAAAGGCGATCAACTCTAGGTTTATTGTTAAAAATCATTTTCTTTATTGTGTTATTATTATAAAAAGCAAAACTAATATTGGTATAATTGGACACGATGTTGCTAATCCGTTTACTCGTTTTTCCTATATACTCTAAACGACGCCAATTTTCCCGCGTTGGACTATCCGGTGGATAAATACCCGTTAGAGTTTTACGCTTTAGCTTTTTATTCAATAACTTTAATATAGTCCTAGTTGCATATCCGTTATTCGTTGCTATTTGAAGAATTATGTTAAGCTCACATATACAACACACATACAATTTTCAAGTAAATCCGCTCCACACACCTCTAACTTTGGTACAGTGAGCTTAGTCGGTGCTAGTCTGGTTTTTCATGTTAACAACGTTGCTTGGTTTGATGACCTGACAAAATCCTTGAAATTCTACGTGCGACGTTGGACTCAACTTTATCCTCCTCAGAATTGTAATCTCCTCCGGTTTGGGAAGGGATTCATAATATTGCCGACATTTGTTTTCGATGTCTTCTGGTAGCTTCTGATCACATGTCACGCCAGAAATCCATAAGGTTTGCATTAAGATTTTGGTTTGAATCAATGTTACGGAGAGTCATCTTGAATTCAAATGTATCGGTGCCTGGATTCCAAATTAGTTCTAATGTTTTTACCGATTCGTCGTTTAATATTACCGGTTCGAATGCTCTCGATCTTGACTCGACACCTGCTACGAGTTGTGAATAATTCGAGACCCTTTATCTTAAGTTAAAACCACCGCTTAGTAGTAAACAGACCAGTTGACTTTATGTTGTCTGAATCTCCTCTAATATGTGACTTCTTAATTGTACGTCATCGACGTAGAAATCGCCCCTAATTATTTTTGCCGCAATTGGAAATTATGTCTCGTCATCGGTCGACAGCTGTTGCAGAGTCCTGATGGACTGGTATGATTTTATCATTTTGACGGGAGACATTCTCCATAATATTTTTTTCACCGAAGTAGAATTGACATTAGATCTTCTTGTAATTTGGGGTCCACGAGCTGTATTTGATTTAAGCTGATATTGTTACTTGTCTAAGCTGAAACGTCAAATACAACTCCCAGTTTTGTTATTGTAATAGTTGTTTCGATTACAGCGTGATCTGTAATGTAATACCCGTTGCTGTAATACCCGTCAATGAGTACAGTATTCTTACACTTCCGATACTTTGAATAAAATTAATTTAGCACTGACAAACGTCGCTCAAATTAGGTGAATCTTGCCAATGCTCTCTGCTTGGATGACCCTAGAAATGATAGGTTTTGGTTAAACGGAATTCGTACTATATACCATCGATATCTTACCGGTAATTCTCTTCATAATGTTCGTCACACAGAACTTCTTCTTCCGTCATGAGCTTCTTCGACGTTATTTCTTATATTTCCCACGATTTATTTAATTGCTTGTGGATGTGACTTAAGATAACCAATGAGTCGATTCTGGATGGCTTGTTGTCTGAACTGCTTCCAAATATAATCCATTCTACCTCTGTGTGATTCATTAATAATATATTTGGATAGTGATCGGCTCCCAATATCGGCCCACGTATCAGGCTATTTAAATGATATTATCTCTGTAGCACTAAGGCTTACATCTTCAAGGAGAAATTCAACGAAAATTGAGCTGCTATACGGAAGGTGATTTATTTGGTAACAGCTGTGATTTTCTTAGACACCTCTTCAGTGATAATTGAAAATTGCGACCCATGGTCTATTAACACATTCGTAGAAGTTTTAGTTCTTGGCCGGTTTGCACTTCTACCGCTGTCGTGACCAGTTGATTGCTCATACTTATTTGCTTGCCTTCGTGGCAATCATCTTCAGTTGTGTGTAATTATTAGAGTGCTATAGTGTGTGTTGGGCTCCTTTACACACTAAACAACGTGTTGACTTTAAACACGGTTGATGAAACATCTCCAAACCGATTTTACAAAGATTGCGTTGATTAATCAATCTGCTATTTACTTTACTTTCCAATGTAGACATTTTTTGAAACTTCAAGCAAAAATTAATCTATAGTTGGTTTGTCTCATGAGGATCAGGAATGGTCATTTTGAACAGCCTTAAACTTTCGTTATCTAGTTTTTTAATGTCGATTGGAATTATTATGTAGCTCCAGGATATAGTTAGTACGCTCAAGTTTTTAATGGCATCCATGCTCTCCGTTATTGTAAAATGTAACGATTTAATTGTTGTTGGTGATTCGGTATGTATGTTAGCAAAATTCAAAATGGCATTGACATGTGATGTCGCCGCAGTTGCCGCTTGTCTAGGTACCGATTTACCAATAGCTTCAAAGCATCTCAACATGGCTTATAATCCTTGGTGCACCTTGACGGTCTCATTTATATTGTCATTTTCGTGTACCAATTTTCTAAACAAGTTGTAGAAGTTTGCCCAGTTCAAAATGTTTCCGTAGAACTGCTGTATTTCAATCCGTTGTAATTTGATTTGGTTTTTTCCACTATCGCTGGGTGGTTGTTTGCGTAGATTTTGGCCAATTTAGAGCGTAAAATTTCGCTGTGGTTGACCAATACCGAGTAATAATCTTCGGTAGACTACGTAACATTGGCTTCTTCACGTGAGCTGGCATTCACTAATATATCCAGTTGTAGAAACCAGTTTACCAACGATATTCAATGCCCTTGACGGACGAGCAGATTGATCAGCTAAGAGATGCGACATTATTTTCAACGCTGGACCTTAAAGAAACGATTTTCCATGTACCGATGGCGGAAGATTCTATTTATGGCATTCATAACTAGTTTTGAACATTACGAATTCCCGTTTGGATAATGAAACTCATCGTCCTTATTCCATCGGTTTATTTATCAGGATTTTCAAGGATTAGCATGGGAGTAGTAATTATATCTAGTATTTATATTTTTCCAGAAATTATATCTAGTATTTTACTTCAGCCGGAAAACCTCTCTTACCTAAATTTATATAATTCAAGGGTTGGGTAAAGCATCAACACCCACCACCAGTGTACTTGTTGTTTGGGCGATGGCTCCTCGCTATTCTCGGCTCTAGGCAGGACCAACTATGACAAGAAATGAAGCAGAACCAGAAATATCGTACATGTATGAAGATAAGATCTGCTAGATGTTGATTGGTTTCCTCGTATTAACCCCAGTATTGGATAACTTAAACGATATAATAGGGCGTACGTGACTTGGTCTACGATGCACATCATGAGATACTAAACTACTCAATATTTGCACCAAGTCAGTTAAAAGAGCAATTATCATTGATTTGTCAACACGTGCCAGCCTCCATCACCATTACGGGGCACGACATTCATGATCTCATGCACCTACACCAAATCATGAAAACTCGCAGTATAGGGTGACCCAACAAAGTATAATCATTGAAATTACTCTACCACTTTCATCGACGTGGGATTATACGTTGTTGTCAGTACACTCAAAAAAAAAGTTGTTGAAATAACAATTTTCATATGCAAAATCAATAAAAAACATATAGGTTATTTTTGGCCAATAAATGAAGTTATTGCCGTAACAATTTTATAGTTATTGATTTTACCTTTAAATCGACACAATAATTGTTATATCAATAAGTATTTAGTTCCGTTCAATAACTTGACGTTTTAAATTGGACGTTCTTTAGTTATTATTCCAAAAAATTAAATTATTATTTTGTAAAAAGAGCGCAATAATCATAATAAAGGATATTCTGGATAATATGGGAAATGATGGTACCTACCGTGTTAGGGTGAGGTTGAGAGGTGAGGTTACCAAGACGTTGGAACGCATTTTGAATATATATAATATTTACTATATATGTTCAAGACCATCTTGAATGGCGGCATTTACCCATAGAGGGTGTGAGATATTGCGGCGAGCGTGTTGCTGATATGGCGGCACTAACTTATTGGATGGAGTTTACCACCAAGTTAGAGCTGCAATATCAGCAACATGACTCTCTAGAATTCAATGTTTTCATTAGTGCAAAACCAAGCAATGGAAGCTTGGTTTCACACTAATGGAAATACTGAATTCTTTACATTAAAAATTCGGTCGTCTCATCAGACTGCAGTGACAAAACTACAAAAATATTGCAAATTTTTGAACTTTCATATAAAGTATAAGTATAATGCTTTAGCGAATTTTAATGATTAATGAGTCACGTTGTAAATGTAATAACTTTAGTTATTGAATTAGTAATTTATTCAAGTCGTAATGTTTATTTTAACAACGAACATTGTCCGATCAATAAATTTGGTAAGTTTAGACTTGATAACTAATACATTGTCATTACAATAAGTGTATTTATTAGTAAAACTATTTTATTTTATTGATAGAATACATGTTTTTTGTTAAACTCAAAACTAAAGTAGTGTTGCTTTCGCAATCCGCTTAGCTTAGCTAAGAAATGTGAAAGCAACAACTTTTGGATTTAATTTTTTAATGCGTTTTAATTTTTCTGTGTTGGTTCATTTTCTTAATATTTATTTTAGTTTTTTTTATTTTAAGAAATAGAATAAATTAAATTCGGTATTTTGCTATCAAATAACAAATGCTAAATTATTATTCAATATAAATTTTTTTAGAAAAATAGAAAAAATAACGCCTTGCGGTAAACACCATAACCATAAAATGATTTTATTGCCCCTAATCCTAAAAAAAATTTTCTTAACATTCTAAAACAATCGGCTTGAATTTAATGCAATTGTTGTTGTAATCTTTTGAAAGCAACACAGCTTAAGTTATTCATTAAACAATTTTATTGCTGATTTTCGAAAAATATGATTCAATAAGTCAAAGTTATTGAATTAAAAACGTTTTTTTTTCTGGGTGTAGTTCTTTTATCAGATATACATCACCGTACTATCCAACCACAAATTATCACCTCAACCGAATATTTCGCCATAGATAACCGCAACAGGGAAAATTTCGCAACAATAACAAGAGATGACGTAAAGCGTTGTGAAATTTTTAAAGCAACCAACCATTGGATTCAGCTGAACGCAAATAATCTAGTTGGCACAGTACGATCTTATGGGTGGATCCGAAATGTAACTTTTTAGTGTACATTTCGAAAATGTGCATTTTCGGAGTAAAAATGTGCATTTTCGGAATAATGGTACTATTCCACAGGAAAAAAATATCATCAGTAAAAATCTCAGCAAAATTAAAACGAGACAAAAATATAAATCGACTATTGAGAGAAGACGCATCCGATTATGGCATGCTGAGTATTTGCTGACCAAATTGTGGTTGTGTTGCCATAATTTTTCATAAAAAATATAAACTCGAGTATTTTTTATGGCAGCAAAACTGAAAAAATTCCCCCACTCTCAGCAAACTTTTATTTTTTTGATATTTTTATAGTGTCAAGTGGTGAGAAGTTACCCGAAACAACCGGTAAACATAAACGGGTTGAAAAATATTGGGAAACGTATTTCATTAAAACAATTAAAAATAGCCTTACTGGATTTTGAGTGATGAATAAATGCAGTTTTGATTTTAGTTTGAGAGCAATGACTAATGAGTTAGACGATTTTTAAATTAAATTTCTACCGGTTGTATATTTCCGTTATAAATGTCTCAATTCAAAATTATACCAACTGTCTACATTGTTCGTCATCGTCTTTGTATTGGGACGTGGTTGTTTTTAACTAGGCCAAACTTATCCCTTGGCCTACAAACAAGTATCCTATTCTAGTTATCACATTGCACTGATTAATTGGTTAGGTTTTTGAAGTTAATTTTTTTCCGATTGTATACGTTTCTGTTGCTGGCCATGTGGTGTATAATCGTCTTTGTATTTTAAATGGATAGACTGAAATGGTTCCTACGAATTCAAACAAACTTTCCACTTAGGTGCATATCACGTTACGCTGTATATAAAATATTAAAAACACAGGATTTACAGTTTTGTATGTGAGAAATATTTTATTAAACAATTATTATATTCTTATATGTATAATAAACAATTATATTCATTAAAAAATGGATGGTAGCGTACTGGACAATTCATAAAATGTTGAATACTTTTTATCGAATAACTCGTTTTTATTCTTTAAGTGACGTGATACTTTCTTGAGATACGTTTTATCGAAATCCGTCAGCTTGCGGACCAATTGTTCTTGTGATAGTTCATTTACGACTTTACAACACGACGCTTTAACTCTTTCATATTTATGATCTTGGCTTTGGTAGCATACGGTATGACAATTCTTTCGATCTAAAAATAAATAAAATTATAAATAAAAAACATGAGAATAGAGGATTTTAAACATACTTTTTGCGGTCATAAATTATTCTGCGAAATTAAATTACGCAAGTTAAGATTTAGAACATCGTCCAGATGATCATTTTGGAAATCGGTATTGCTGTCGAACACATCATCCTTATTCTCCAGTCTATTTGGAATGTGTTCATCTAATTCCTCTCTTATCGAGTTTTTTTCTTTAACAATCACATTTGCTCGATACGAATATTCCAATTTTTGTCGACGCATCAGACGGTTGCAATGAATCAGTTACGATTTGGGTGCGTTTACCACTCGCACTTGTTCGCAACTCTCGCACTTGTTCAATTTGGACATTTGCATCGTATGCGAATGTCATACGCGGTAGTTCCATCTCTTGTGGCTCATCTATAGTAGCTTGATTATGAAAATCATCACCCATAAATCCATTATCACTATCGCTGTCATCTAAGTTTATGTTACTATCACCTACCGTTGATTGCAGCATTCTGAAATTAAAAATATTGTAATAGAGCGATTTCTTAGATGTTCCCAGCCAAATACGTACTTATTCATGTCGCACGGCTTATCACTAATATTGTATTCCCTAAATATATTCCCCTAAACGAATTTTAACGGGCCGTCCAGCTTTTTGTATTTCATTTAAAATTTCTTTTACAACGGGTGCGTCATCATTGAGTATATAAATCCATTTGGTGTATTATCCCAGTACGGATAATCGTAATCAAATAAAATTTCCGAGTTATTAGATTCCAGCGTATTTAGAAAAGCTCGATTCGAACTATTCATATCGCTTAAATAGGATTTTATATCGGCAAATGCGGGATCTAAGAAAGGTACCGTATCTAGTTTACCATTTATCGTTGCTTTACATTTTGATACGGTTGAACTTTGTTGCGTCGCTTTTTTGCTTTAGCCTTGGCCTTTACTTTTGGATCCTGTACATCATTACTACCCTCAGCAATTGGATCATCTTTTTCGATTCCCCCTTCATTGTCATTTATTTCACCGTCTTTTTTATCGCCGACATTCATACGATAAACTACCATACATTCGAATCACTTACTTGTGCACGATATCGACCCGGTAACCATAAATTTTACTCGATACTTCCAATAAGGCACCAAATACTTGGAAATTTTTGACATTTTTACGATGGCCAGTAACCAAATTTACCAATGTGTCGATTAAATTTGTTTGAAATGCAAAAACACAGATTAATTAGAAAGATTAGCCAAGCGGTTTTCAATCACCACTTACATTGTCCTGTGTCCATGAACTGTTGCAAACAAACTTTCAACTCTTCATTATCTTCCAGTACCGAAACATTTACACTACTAGTATTGGGCCACCGATCTACTTCAGCTTCATCATCATTCTACAATAGAAACACAAAATAAATTAGCACATTTAATGAAATTCACGATCAAATCTAGCTCTTACTGTGAGCAACGGTGTTTTGAATATGAATGACGTTCGACAGGACGTTTTCGTTGGAGTAACCATTATTACAAGTATCACACTGCACACAGCACTCAAATTTTAAACTTACTTATTCGCTGCTGTCAGTATGACTATTTTAGGTTAATTTACGAACTTGTCAAAAATTTCTCCTCCATATTTTATAGTAGAACATTTTTTAGATATTTTCGTAAATTAATCAAAATAATGAAACAACATACTTTTTGTTCATCTCAAAAATGATATTAATTTTTTTATCAATTTTTGCGATATAAATTAATTGTTAATTTTTAAAAATAAAAATTTTTAGTTATTTATTTAAAAAATGTGAGGTTAGTTTTTGTTGATTTCAAAATTTCCCCAATTTTTTATACCATAAAATAAAAATGCTGTGTTTCAGTCGCTCTAATGTAAATTTTAGTTCTTGTCTTTCTCTGATGTTCAGCAAAATTTTTCTGTTTTCTCCATGGAATAGTACCATAAAAAATGCGTATTTCTTTTTTTCGGTTTACCATAAAAAAATGTAAATGAACCACACTTCATTGTATACCTATCTGTCAAAAAATAATATTCAAGAATGAATACAGTAGCTGTAATATATTTTAATTTAAATAAAATTAACCAACAAAACAATAAGAATTTGTTTAGTGTAATTAGATATATTTTGGAAAGCAGAAAGACACAAATGGTGTGTATAAAATGTATACGAGGATGATGCAAATTTTATATTTTCTTTTTTTTATAGCTTCAGCCGTATTGTAATGAAAAATTGATTTTTTTTTTAAATCATATGTCTTTAATAGGACATTTAAAATGGAGCGACATGTCCGATTGAAGAGAAATAAATTTGAAAGTTTGTGTCGCTTTGTGAAACAAGAATTTAATTACAATGCTGGTGGTTGGTCAATCGAATTTGAGCTGTAAATGTTTTTGTATTGGCTGGCGGCAGGTGCATCATATCGCATCGTATCACAAACGTTTCACGTTCCCACATCATCAATTTTTGATATAGTGCAAAGATTAATGGATGCATTTGCATACAATATTAATTTAATAATTAAATATCCAAACGAAAATCAAATAGAAATGGTTGGACACGGATTTTCTAGGCTGGCCAATAATTCCTCTTTCCAAAAGGCAGTTGGTGCCATTGATGGTATATAAATAAATTTCGATACGCTTATGGGAAATTTAAATAAATATTTTTTTATATTTTAGGTTGTCACGTGGCAATTAATGCACCATTAAAACAACAACAAGATTATTTTTGTAGAAAATTATTTACATTAATCAATTCACAGGCAATGGTGGACAATAAACACAAATTTATTGACTTTTTTACCGGTTACCCTGGTTCAGTACACGATTCAAGAGTTCTGTTTAATAGATCTCTTTATCGTATACCGCGACGTATCCACCAACTAGTTTCTACATACTTGGTGACTCCGGATATCCGTGTATAGTAGCGCCAATTCCAGTAGTAACACTATTTAAAAATCCAAACACAGAGGAACAGCAACAATTTAATAAATGTCATAGCAAAGCGCGATCAATTGTCGAACGATCTTTTGGGATGTACAAAAAACGATGGCGAACTCTATTTAAACGTCCTCTAGAAACGAATATAAAAACATCTGTTAAAATTATTGCTATATGTGCTATGTTGCATAACATTTGTATCGATAATGACGATATTGTAAGTGTTGAAATTTCTTCTGAGTCGGAGCCTGATAACGTGATTGCAGCTTACACAGAAAATTCTTCTTTAAGGGATGAAATTTTTAATAATTTCTGGCTCGGTTTGAATATAGTTAATTAATCTTTATAATTGTTTGTAATTGTAACACAAGTAAATAAAAATGCAATTTATAATAAATGAAATAAATACAATTCAATAGGTTTGTTTAATTAACAAAAAATTCAAATATACACGTAATGTTTTACAAAAATTAGTTTGGCTGTGTCATTTTGAAGGCAACATATTTTTCGAATGCAACGACAGATCTTTCCATTAGCTCATTATTTTTCTTCATAAGATTAGTCACCTCATCCAACGCAGAATCTTTTGGCTTATTGCGTTTCTGTTTCGGGTTCTGTGAAGCGGTATTCACGGAAGTATCCATTAAATCAATCGGTTCCATTATATGATCACAACTAGTTTCAATTTCATTCTCAGCAACAATTGAGTCATCGCTCACGATTACATTAAGCCTATATTCATTTGGTGTAGCTGATATAAGCATTGGCAGTGTAATCCTGTGTTTTGGAGACATAAAATCGTCTAATTCCGCAAAATATTCCCAATTAGCAGCAGTAGTATCATCCATTTCTATCCCTTTACCACTTGGTGGCTTCTTTAATTTTTTATATTTCGTGATCAAATTTTGCCATTTCCCTTTAGCTTTTACTGAAATTGGCAATCCCTACTCGTCGATAATTTTTTATAAGCTCCTGCTGCTTATTTCGAGTTCCTGAAAATGTGTGATTCCGGGATATGCGAGCTTCAATAAATTTGTGGGTTGTGCTATTACTCCCTGTAGAAGAATAATTGTTACAATTCATTTTATTGAATTTTTTGAGGTTATAATACAAAATAATATTTTAATTTTTACTTACATTGGTAACTCATTTTTAATTATTTTCGTCGATAAATTTATTTTAATTAATCAAATTAATTTTTTTAATTAAACAAATTTATTTTAATTAATCAAAATAGTTTTATAAGTAATTAAATTTTAAATTAATATAGAAAAGATTATTTTTCAAATTTTACTCATGTCATTCTTTAACCAAAATGCATAAAAAACTACATCGCATGCAGTTTTAGAAATGCACATTTTCTAAAATAAAATTCGGACAAGATTTGCTTTTAAAGATAACTTCACTCCGTTTAAAAAGTGCACACTTCTTATTAAATACACATTTCGCATCCACCCTACATTTATACTGCATACTTAGAAATCGATCGCTCTTTGCACATGGAACAAAATTCTGTACATAAGAATTGGTTCAAGTTTGCATAGATTTATATATGTTAACTAATAAGGCGGATTCAGTGTTGCATTCTTTCGTTTTTTCCTTCCTTCTGAAATTTTTTAAGCAAAATTCATTGGTTACAAATGATATTTTTTTTCTTGCAAATTTTTTTCAGCGACCTGAATTGATTAAAAAAATTCAGAACGAAGGAAGGAACGAACGAACGCAACACTGAATCCGCCTTTACCGCAAATGCTTATGCCGACAGTATAGTGTTATTGGTAAAAAGATTTTCAATTGTAGGTTCATTCGTCTAGGCTTACAGATCTGTAGAAATATATACATTGTTCGTACAACACAAAAATAATTATTAAAGTTTTATCATTTTGCGGATGTATTTCGTATACCCAGAAAAACAAAATTTAGTTTTGTTAACAACTCAAAACAATGTTTGTTGGTCCAAATGCATACTTGAGTAAACTTTTAGAAAAGCAATCAAACTCTAGCTTATATTTTATGTGATATTCTATCTGCATGTATAATACAGAACTGTTGCAATTTGTAGCTATCTAAGACAAAAAAAAAGTTCGAAAAACAAATTAAATATTCTGGTTTGCCCCGACCACCACATCCTAAGACCATCTGCAGTGTATAATAAACTAACTCAAATATTTATGTTCCAACCAAATAGTAAAACGATTAAAAGTTTTTCCTTTTATTACAATTTAATTAAATAAAATACAGAGTTTAAATCAAACGCTAAACTGCAAAGGTACGTGAAAATTTGTTGATACCTCAGTTATCCGTACTGGTAGTATTTGAAGACGTCGTCCGCATTGAACTATCAAATTGTATCAATATAATTAAATATGTTGCTGACGATGCAATTATACCATATAACAAGGTCCAGTCGTACGTGAATAGACCGCACGACACAACCGGTGATCGTTTCTGCAATTGTAACGAGAAAGTTCGTAGCGTATCGATAATTTCGTTAGATTGCTTATCCGGTATATTTGGATCAACCATAATTTGATTGATTGATTTGTGCAGCAAAACTCCAGTTTGGTCACCCTCGCCAGTCGCAGCCCAACTTGCCACAATTAATGACATCACACAAACGACATAAAACATAAACCAAACAGCATAGACAGCGGCTAGTTGAACAGTTTTTTCATGTGGGCGATATATAGCATAGTACAAGGAGAAAAATGTTATTATGACGTAGCCAAATGAAACGGCAACCACGCCTAAGCACTGCGAAATAAATTCAATTTTATTTATCGATCGTAAACGGCTTATACAAAAATTTAATGTTTATACCTGAACCGAATAGCAACTATTAATCCATTCAACAACGTCGTTCAATTTGTCGTGTATTTGGGCAAATTCACCGATGATCTTCTTATCAAAACGTAAACCATTTCGTAAATACGTTAAATCCGAATGAGTGTACCATTTATTATCCGGAAAGGTTTCCAAATCATACAGTTCTTCCACTTGGGCATGATTTGAGTCATCCTGTATTGTTAAATAGCAGCTGAAAATAAAAATAAAATATTTATTTTATTTGGCTAAGTTAAGATTAGCTCGATTTGTTTAAACATGCATTCTCCGGAGTAATGACTAAAGCAACTAAACCTGCTCAGTTTGTCAAACTTACCAAATTAATTTATTAAGAGCGAAATACCGTGTCTTAACGATCAATAAAAGTATCACCTTCTGTGCCGTAATCATAAAAAATGCCGCATTCTGTACAAAGTACGATAAGCATTCCAGCGGATTTGAAACAAAATTTATACTCGAATCAATGTCGACGATCGCATACGTGGTCAACAAATCTAAACTTATGCTAAGCACACCTAACACAACAAACCATACAGAAAATTTGTAATGTTTTTTATGATCCAATATTGGTGGAATTGGAGGAGCGATATCATTATGGTCCCAGTTATTTAACACTCTTCTCGTATTCAACGGCGCTGCAACCACGGTATTATTTAATATTTCCAGCTGAATATCGATGTAGCACAAAGTAATAAACATTTTAAACATCGTATCACGTTTTATATAGCACAGTATTATGGATGCAGATGACACGACCAAACCAAATATGAGACATAGCTTTCCGCCCACCGATAATATTACCGATTCAGATAAATTGCCTTGAAAATTTAACACCGTATTGTAATAAACTATAAACAGATTTAACGAGACCTCAGTGATGAGTATGCCAAAATCGATTAAAGTACTTTTCACTTGAAATTGTCGAGCAATTTCATAATTTTTTAAATTTACTTTGGGTAATCGAAAAAGTGAGTACCCGAAAAACTTCGATACATAAAAGATTAATCGGAAACTGGATTGAAACGTTTCGATATCGTATGGGCCTTCTCTTGAGCGGATCCCTTTTTTCTCAACATTTTTATTGAATTTTTTTACACGACTTTGAGACATATTTTGAAACACAACAGATCACACTCAACGGAAGTAATTTTTTGAAGCGTTTGTCCACACTAATATTTGAATCAACTTGCGTGTACAATTTATTTAATTTGTATAATGTAGCCTTTGTAGCCTTGCGTATACTGATTGAATGATAAAACAATTGAATACAACTTTTACAAGTAGCTAGATTTGTCATTATGTCCGCAATTAAATTAATTTGTTTGATGGGGCACGATAACTCGCGCGCTTTTGTATTGTGAGTAATTCAAAGCAATTTTATTTATAATTTCTTTGAAAACTATTAATTAAATCTAGATTGAATTGTTTTTCAGCATTTCCGACGTAAATTATTGAAAATCACAGAAAAATACGTAGATTGGAAAAGCCAGGAGGAAGATTACGGAGGAACTTATGAAATGGAATTAATAAAGTGACGGATTCATATTAATCCATTCCTCCTAGTAATTGGCTCCGAAGCGAACGGTTTAGTGAAGACTATAGCTACACAAATTAAAAAATTGAAAAAGAGTGAATCCATTAGTACTCTCAAGGAGATGTGTAAACATCGCATTTGTATAGTGCGTGTGGTCAAAAATAGTGTAGCACAGTTTACTTTGCAGGAAGAAGAAATAAAATTTTACTAACCAGATTTTTTCATATGTTTATTATCGTCAAATTGGTATACTACTCTTTCGGTATAATCGACGCTATTCGCTTATGGTAGCTAAAATAAAATACATATATACTGTAGACTCTAACTTTTCTAATTTTCTTTGAAAAACTATATCAATGGCCGTCCCATATCTCATAGTAAATATATTTCGATCTGAGTTGGAGAAATTTTCGAATTCTTTCAGAATATGGAGCAAAAACGTAATATATGAACTTGAAGGACACGAGAATGTAATTAGGCTTGCTACCCGTCCTCCTTTGTTGAGGACAGTCCTTCTTTCGTAAACAATTTTCTCCATCCTCCACGATGGCATAAATGTCCTCCACATGTATTTTAATAAAAATGGTATATATAATATTTTCAATATTGTATACCATTTTAAAATCCTAAAAAACAAATTTCAAATACGGTCGAAAAGGGATCTATAGAATATAAAGGATTCTCAGCGCTTTGAATTCATTAAAATGGCATAGCACATCAGGCACCTGTATTAGCTGTTAGTTCTAGACAAATTTTAGACAGGTATTTTGTCAAAAAGAATTCTTCTGAGAAAAACGATGTTTTACTAATAAAAATCGTCCATATATATCATATAGGTTTTGTACGTCAAATTCACGATTTTGCAAATGATATTCAATTTTTTTAGTTCATTCACAACTTGTTACAACTAACGACAATTTTTTACACTTCATTGCCAATTTTTTCTAAATCAACCTCAATTTTTTATAAAGCAAATCCGTGTTTCTTGAAAGGAACTTCAATTAAATGCAAAGTAAATTCAAATATGTATTTTTAATACCAATTCAAGTTTTAATATTTCAAGTTCGCAAATTTTTACAATTCAAAATCAACTTTGTGCAAAACAAATGCAATCCTCCCAACTCTATGATGGAATTGGGCATGCCGGATGGAAATGAGATTTTTAAATTATTATTGAAAGAAGTTCTGGAATATGCCCACCTAAAATGGAACTCGGTAATTTCTTAAACGGTTATGATGGAATTTTGTTGTTGTATGGAAAAGAGATTCATACATAGTTTTTGGAAGAAGTTCTGGAATATGGCTATTTTGAATGGATTTTTTTTTTATGTGTAAACATCTTTACTCGCTTAAGCCCAGGTTAAATATAGTCACCATAGTGCAACAAGTATTTTGACGAATATTTGACTTTTTCAAATTTGTCGAATTCAAATTTGTGTGGAGCAACTCAAAATCTTTTTATTTTATTGTGGTTAAATCGATCGATATCTATTGATTTGTGTCGATCATTAATGAAGACGTCCTTCGTAAAGGGTTTGCAAACCTTTTTTTACTTTAACAACCCTAACTAAAACAAAACTGAAAGAGGATTTTTGGTAAAAAAAACTTACAAGGAAGCTTTATTGTTTGGCCGAAAATCGTTTCATCCGTTGAGCACTAAATATCTTCTTTGACCGTTGCTTGGATAGCAATTAAAACGAGGGGTACTTCTGAATTCACAAATTTTGTCACCCCAAATTTTATTTTTATTGCTAACTGCGAGAAAAGTCATGCAATAAGCTTCGGGCCATCATGTAAATTGATCGATACAGATCAACAAATGTGCATATCAGTTGAATGGAGGAAGAGGATCTACAATATCCAAATGAATATTTACGAATGTACCTGGTGGAATTTTGAATAGTCCGAGAATAGAACAATTTACGAGTAGCCTGGATACCGGGATGTGAAATGTTGAAGGACGATTGACTCCAGTGGATGTTTCGCTATAGATTTCGAAGCCAGTAATTTTTGAAAAGCTTGAACGTGTTATTCGAACTAGCATGAAGTTCAGGACCTGAAAGTAAGTTCTGCAGCTCCAGGTCTGCTTTTCTGACTGACATTGCCGTTCTGATATCGGCCGTGAAAGATAGCGTATCCGCGACAATAATCTCTTTACCGTTCATATGTCGTATATCCGTCGTAAATTTACTCATATAATCCTAGTTGCACACTTATGTTGGGTTACGTTCAGCTTTCGTCTTAATTGCTGTTATTAGAGGCTTATGGTCAATATATACAGTAATTCTCAACTTTCGTCGAAATATCTAAAATGTTTGATAGATAGATGAACTGCCAGCAATTCCTTGATGAATTCGGAATATTCGACAGCTTTCCGAAAATTATTCCTGGGGCTTTATAAATTATTTTATTGTTTTAAACTGCTCCGGTGGTGTTCGATAGTCGTTTTTAGCGGAAATTGATTATTCACAATAACTTGTGCCGTCAATACCGGAGAAGTTCACGGGCTGTGGCCTACTGTTTCCAATAGCTCGGCTAGTAAACTAAAATTGTAGTGAACGTTACTCGATTCTGATGAATCTTGCATTGTTTAATAAAACAGAGATGTGAACAGGTTCTTACCCACATTTTCGAATTGATTACATAATATTATACGGTTATAGTGGTTGGGATCCCATTCTAATGGACTTCGCTATGCCTATAATAGAATTTACATTTTGAATTTTTTATATTTATGCCAATCTCCTCGAACCGTCAGAAAAAATGTTCTAGATGGAGTTTGTATTCTTCCTCAATTTCCGCGAATACAAAGTCGAGATCTCGAACGACTTCGTTGATAAAACGTTGATAAATAATATGCTCTGACAAGGCCTAGATAGATTAGATAGATTAAATAGATTAGATAGATTAGATAGATTAGATAGATTAGATAGATTAGATAGATTAGATAGATTAGATAGATTAGATAGATTAGATAGATTAGATAGATTAGATAGATTAGATAGATTAGATAGATTAGATAGATTAGATAGATTAGATAGATTAGATAGATTAGATAGATTAGATAGATTAGATAGATTAGATAGATTAGATAGATTAGATAGATTAGATAGATTAGATAGATTAGATAGATTAGATAGATTAGATAGATTAGATAGATTAGATAGATTAGATAGATTAGATAGATTAGATAGATTAGATAGATTAGATAGATTAGATAGATTAGATAGATTAGATAGATTAGATAGATTAGATAGATTAGATAGATTAGATAGATTAGATAGATTAGATAGATTAGATAGATTAGATAGATTAGATAGATTAGATAGATTAGATAGATTAGATAGATTAGATAGATTAGATAGATTAGATAGATTAGATAGATTAGATAGATTAGATAGATTAGATAGATTAGATAGATTAAATAGATTAGATAGATTAGATAGATTAGATAGATTAGATAGATTAGATAGATTAGATAGATTAGATAGATTAGATAGATTAGATAGATTAGATAGATTAGATAGATTAGATAGATTAGATAGATTAGATAGATTAGATAGATTAGATAGATTAGATAGATTAGATAGATTAGATAGATTAGATAAATTAGATAAATTAGATAGATTAGGTAGTTAAGATAGTTTAGATAGTTTAGATAGTTTAGATAGTTTAGATAGATAGTTTAGATAGATTAAATAGATTAGATAGATTAGATAGATTAGATAGATTAGATAGATTAGATAGATTAGATAGATTAGATAGATTAGATAGATTAGATAGATTAGATAGATTAGATAGATTAGATAAATTAGATAGATTAGATAGATTAGATAGATTAGATAGATTAGATAGATTAGATAGATTAGATAGATTAGATAGATTAGATAGATTAGATAAATTAGATAAATTAGATAGATTAGGTAGTTAAGATAGTTTAGATAGTTTAGATAGATTAAACCAAAATTATTTTGATCACATGAGAACTGCTTGGAAAAATGTATCGCATTTGCAAATTAAATTGGCCAATTTTTATCCGGACAATCACATGGCATTTCCATTTTATTTGTAGTTTGGCATTACTAGATCAAAATTTGACCAAAAAAAAAATTAGTTTAATGGGGAGCAATCCAAATATAAAGAAGAAAAACTGTCAGCCATATTTTGTCGAAATAGATTGAGGTAGGTTAGTTAACATGCAATAAGTTCGAACTAATGCGAGCTGACCAATCGAGATTACATTCTTTCAAGCGCCTACATCGCAATATTGATCAACGCGCACTCTGAATATAGTTTCCAGTTTCCATCCCTTAGCACAGTTGCATGAACGGTCAGGTGTATACATTTGGCTAGATGACAAGGCAACCAGTGCAACTACTTTACATCTACAAAATTCACAATCTAAAATTCACCTTTTTTCAAATCAAATTCACTTTCACTCTCATCCTTCTCCAAATCAAATTCAACCGGATACGATATAAAACCAGCAGAATCTATTTAAATTAAAGGCCCGAGGCGCTCCCAACTATTTCGCAGTTCGCAATTCACTTCCTACCTTACGCAGTAGCCAGCCAAAATTGTTGGATGAATATGATTTGGATAAAGGTGAATTTGATTTGGAAAAGGATGAACAAGTTTGGAGTAAAAGTGAATTTGATTTGGATAAAGCTGGATTTGATTTGGATAGGGATGAAATTCTTTTGGAAAAATGTGAATTTTATTTGCAAATTGATGAACATGATTGGTAAAAGGTTGAATTTGGAGTGGAAATAAAGCTATATGTGATCGAATTATCAATTTGTTCGACTAGAAAACTAATACAGTGGCATAAGCTGTAAAATTAGCATCTGCGAATCGATAGACTGGTAAAAAACAGTATTCTCTTTAAGCGTATGATGTGTAGATTATCCAACTGACCAAAGTTATTACGGTTTGTATAACCATACTAGCGGTTATAACGATTTTACAGAAGGGAGGCTACAGATGATAGCCTTTGCTTCGAATGAGTGGGCACCTTCAAAAGAGTACTAACTTTAAATTTAAATATATCGGTTTTTGTATTCCAATGCAGGATCAGATTTTCATGTTCGGATTTTGTCGTCCAAACAAACTGTTGATGTGCGTTGCCAAATACAAAAATATCCGGTTATGTATTTTTCATAAATTCGAACTGCACTTCATGATATATAAACTTACAAAATCCGCGCATATTTTCAATTGCACGTCGAGAACATAACATTTTCGCAATAATTAAAAATAAATATGAAAACAAAATTGAAATGTTGAATAATTAAATTGGCAGAGTAATTTGTAAAACCCTTAAGAGAAAAATAAATTAATCGCATAATATTTCTGAACAATAAAATCCAACCACGGAAGTAGATGATACTCTAAATAAATTGAAATGCAAAAAAGTGATAAAAATACTACTCACCAAAATAATTTATTCAGCGCCGTATACCGAGTTTTAATCACCATCAAAAATAGCACCGTTTGCGTCGTAATCATCAAAAACGAAGCATTCTGCAATGTATACGATATGTACATAAGTGGATTTGCATACACTTCTACCCGAATCAGCGCATATGTAGAAGCCACATCTAAACCAATGATGATTAGTCCGGCCATCAGAAAAACCACCGCAAATTTAAAATGATGTTTGTGCTGCAGTATCCTTGGCAGTTTTTTATAATCACTATCCAATTTTTTTACCGAACGCTTACTGAACGGGATCGCAACTAAAGTTTCAAAAAACTTTTCCAGCTGAATGTCGATATAGCACAAATTAATAAAAATTTTAAAAACCATTTCACGTCGTATGTAGCACAGTATTATGGCAGCAGTCGCCACCGCTAAACCAATGATTAGGCAAACTTGCCCGCCCACCGTTAATATTAACGAACCGGTCACATTCACTTGAAACTGTACTACAGAATTATAATAAAGTAAAAACGAATACACTGTGACCACGGCCACGAATATCATTAAATCGAGGAAAGTGGTTCGAATTTTAAATTTTCGGCATATTTTGTGATTTTTTAAATTAATTTTTGGCATTTCAAAAAGCGAATAACCAAAAAATTTCGATACAATAAATACCAATCGTGAACTGTCCCGAAACGTTTCGATATCGCACAGGCCACCATCATCGATGTCCAGGTGATCAATGTATTGATTGTTTTCGGGACTAATTTTTTTATTAAAATTTATTTTATTAACACTCGTTTGCAACATTTATTTGGTTACACAACAAGAAAAGCACTAAGCACACACAAAAAAAAATTCGTTCGATTTTCGAACCAATTTGTTGGTCGTCTAACAACTATCTAATTTTAATAGTTATATGGTGCGCTTTAATGACCAGTCAAGTCCATCTAAATCCCAAATAGTTTACCCCTTTACGTTTAGCTTTATATTGATTGAATGATAAAAGGAATTATTAATCAGGTGATTATTTCATTGTTTAAATGGTTGGATTGGGTTTATTACTGCGTGTAATCGAACTTCCCTTCGTATATAGCGTGTGGATATCAAATTTATGAGTGGATTGTGTGTTTATCGTAATTTAATTTATTAGATAAGGCACGATATACATATACTTGACTCTCTTGTCGATATGGTAATTATTTAGTGTAGGAATAATGTTTGGTTTATAATTATGTGCGATATCGTTGGAATTTAGAGTATTATATTGATTAACGATGTTCTATTCAAAGATTTAGATGAACGAAAATGTCATTTCATGATATCAGTATGATTCACAACGTCTGCGTGTAAATTTTCGGTAAATTTTCTAATCGTAGAAAACAATATTCATTCACAGGCTTCCCCCACTCAACGTGCGGAGATCGCGCTATTTTATCAACCCAACTCCGTTTAGACGCTCAATAAATGAATTAAAACTGGAAAATTGTGATGAAAGTTGTTATCTCAATCTTTTCCAAAATTTAGAATCTGATAAGTATGTGGCTAAAAACCAAAATCCGACAAGACATCCTTCAAAACCAACAACTTTACTAAACCAGGGTGCTTTAATTGTTCTGATATCGTTCATACATTTAAAGACTGTGCGGGAAACTCTGCGAGGGGCTCATGGAGGTCATAACAATACCTGTTTTGAACCAAAACTCGTTCCCTGCACAGCTTAACGGATTAACTGGAATGAAACTCAAACTAAAGCTTCTACCATAAATTGGAATAGTATGTTTGGCCGAACTTAATCCATCAGAAGTGACAGCTTCCATAGAAGTGTTTCCATTTTTTGTAAATAATTTGGAAAGTAAAGGGTTTTTCAATAGGGACGCTCGAGATTTCTAATAAAAGGTATGCTAAAAGCATTACTGCCGTGCAAACCCGAGACCGTTAATTTCTCGTCGTTCACAAGAACTTGGTGTTTCTACGACTTTAACTTGACGAATTATTGCGTCGGGGCTTGGGTTCGCGCCCGTATAAAGTGACCGTGACCCAGGAACTTAAGGTAAATAACTATAGACAACGCCCTGTGTTTGCTGATTGGGTTCTGGAGCAATTGGAGGTTGATCCAAATTGCGCAAAAAACTTACCTTTATCGATAAGGCCCACTTTTGGATGAATGGATAGTTGAAGAGGAAAAATTGGTGGATTTGGGTACCAATTTACACGAGATATACCATTACCAAATGAACCTCGAGAAAGTCACTGACTGGAATCACCGGTCCGATGATTCTTTCAAAACTGGCATTGTCATTACCGTCAACGGCAAGCGCTACAAATCGATGATCGAGTTCTCGTAGCCTAAACTATGGATGATATGGATACGAACGACATCTGGTTGTAACCGGACGACACAACATGCCGCACCGCGCATGCCATTATGGTCAGTTTGAAACAAGCGATTCAAGAGTATGATTATCTCGCACGGCGCACATAAGGGTTTTAAGTAGTGTTTAGTCCCAAAAATGTCTAGAGCCTAGAAAAATGCACCAAATTCAGTATTTTTTTAAAATGCTCTTTATGAGATTCTTAAAAGATCCCTCATGATTATTTTGTCTGAAGATTTTTTGTATGCATAGAAATCAGTACATACTCAGACCCATGAAACGTACTAAATGAGAATAAATTCAAAATTTATAACAAGTGAAAGTGATTTGACTGCTAATTGACAGCTGTCGCAACTGTCAATATCGAAAATCTAACTCCATATTTAAACGTAGCGACCGCAAAAAACAATGTGTACCAAATTTTAGAAAAAAATAAGGGTTAAGAAAAAAAGCGATATTTTTAAACAAATATCTTTGTATGTACTGATTTCTATGCAAAAAAAAAATTTTCAGACAAAATACTTACAAACTTACTTACTTAATACAAAATAATTTTCTTCTTTTCAGTTGGAGCATCCGGATAATAAAAAGATTTTGTGAATGGGTTGGGAAAATTCTCTTTAAACGACAAATAAGAGCAATGTGGTCGCTGCGTTATGTTATTGTTTTGATCAGCAATATTTTTAATTGGCGTACTCATAACTACTGTACTGGATGTAATTTGGGATTCAGGAACATTGTTTAAATCAAGATATTCGTAAAGACGTACCGAGCCATCATTATCCACAATGCAATTCAATACTACTATCATGAAGCAAAATCACTTTGTGTTGTCTTTTATTATATTCTGGTCATTTTTCACGCAAAGATCAATTCAAATTGATCATTTGTTGTTGGTAGCTTTCAATATTTACAGTTTCGAGAGGTTTTAGCAGTTCAAAATAAATCACACTCTTCTGATCCCACCAAATACTGAGAATTGCCTTTCGTCCGAAGCGATTTGTCCTTGCAGTCGATGTCGATCGTTGTACTGGATCAACCCAAAACATTTTACGCTTTTGATTCTAAAAATAGATTTATTTTTCATAGCCAGTCACAATTCTATGGATAAATAACTTTCTTTTGTATCTGGCGAGCAACATTTCGCAAGTAGTTTTTCTATTTTCCTCGGGCCTTTCATTCAGTTTATCAGGAACGCATTTTCCCAGCTTTTGAATCTTTCACATGGCTTTTAAACGTCACACGGCTTCTCGTGACATACTTAAATGACCCGCGATTTGTTTTTGCGTTTGCAACATCCAAAAATACTTGCAATACACTGCCTTCAAACTTTTTTGGTGGTCTTCCAAGTTCTTCGTTCTTCACGTCAAAATCACCACTTTTGAATTTATTTAACCAAGAACATGCTCACCGTAAAGTTATGACAAGCATTCTATGTGATTCTGTAGCAGTTTTCTTCAAATTATAACAACAACTCAACATGTTTGACACGTAAAAAATTTGCGTTATTGTATGAAACTTGTAAGGTTATAAATTGGATCTTGTGGACAAATGTCAAAAGAAAACAATGTCACCGATGACGTGGTTTGTCGAAAGGTTCATTGACAGGTTGCGCCATTTATTGGTAAATTCCGGTTTCATATTTTCACACCTGGTATTATAGATAATTTAACAAATATAAATTATTTAAAAAAAAATGGGGGCCTCAAAAAAATTATAAATTATTTGGTGGGCCGCGAGTAAAAAAGGTTAAGAACCACTGCTCTAAGGTATACAACGAATTACATTAAACAAAAAATAAACACTACATTAAACAATTTTTATATTTACAAAAAAGTTGATTTTTTTTTTTAAATATTTGTGGCACTATCAGAAGAAGCTGTGTCTGCAAGGTTACTTAATGAAACACATTAAAATGGCCTTAGTTGCCGATATATTCGATATCGCTATGAATTAATTAACTAATTAATCAATTCAATAAAATTATTAAAAAATTACTTGCACTGAAATTGAAACCAGTGTGAATGAGATGAAAGTTTGTAAGAATAAATTTAGTGAGTTGTCGTATAATTCACTAGAGTTACGATTACACGGTTACTCTACATATATAGAACAGAAAAATGTAATCATTACGTAGTAATATTCAGTTGCCATGGCCTGATGAGATGATTGAATTTTTTCATGATCTTATCAGATCGAAACTGGATGTTACTTCTGTTACAAAACTTCATCGAAAATTTAAGCTTAAAATAACTTATTTTAAAAAGTCAAAATGGTTAAATAATTCAAAATAAAATAAATATATTGATTTCGCTATTGATATCTTGACACGTATCATCGAATGTATTAAATATATTATAATTTATTTTGTCAACACGATTAAAAACTTTAATAAATAACTATTCAATTATTTTAAAAAATTTAATTAATCAAAATGAATTATTTGAGTTAATTTAATTAAACTTAAGAGTCATTTTAATTAGAATGTGACCTTAATTTATTTATTAAAAAACCTAGTTGTGTTAAATGAACAGACAATTCCGCAAAAATACTATCTGTCTCAAAGTATTTTTATATATTAACTAATTAGTAATACTGTGACTGAAAAAAAATTCAAGATAATCCCTTAGCCTTTACTACTCCTACGACCTAACTAACTGAAAATAGCGTTTATTTATTAAGATTCATCGTGGCAATGAAGAATATTTAAGGCCGTGCCACCAAAACACCATCGGCCTCACGCTATTTTTATGTTAGCCAAGGAACGCAATAGCCAAAATTAAATAACCAAAGACAAACAAGTCAACTCAAACAAATTAAAATACCAGTAACGAGGGTAACCATTCAAAACAAAAACGCGAAAACCAAGAAACACATACAACTAGCATTTCCGTAACATTAATTCAGCAACTTGGTTTATTAACATTTGTGATGATTTAATAAAAGAAATGTACAACGAAAATCGAGAAGTAACTGAAACTTCATGTTCTACGAAAAAATATTAAAAAAGATTTTGCCAATCAACCCAGGATCTCATTATGATTTTCTGTTAGTCCAATGAGACAACAACATGTGTGCTGAGTTTAAGGAAACTCGAAGGACCGATGATTATTTATGATTTACTGTTAGAAAGCTGTAAGGAGACAAATAAAATGTATATTCCTTATCGGGTAAATTGAAATCATTGGATAGTCGTCGTAATTGACATGCTTAAGTGCTCGGTCACAACAAATGACCCATTGAACTCGGGGGTTGTTATTCAAAATGTATGCAAAAGAGCCATTAAATTTTTTAATAAAATGGAGGAAGCATGGGGAAAATAAATATCAATGTTTCAGTCCCTTGCTAATTATAAATTGCCCTTGCAACGCGAGAATTTTAATTGTGGCAGACTTATCTGCTACGCTATCAAATGATAAATTTATTAGTGAAATACATTCAGCAGATATTAAAAAGTATAAAAAATCATATCTGATTACCGAATATATTAAAAAAATATTTAAATGGAGCGTGCCATTCAAGAACCTAATAATTGCATTATATGTTTGATGGAAGTTGATGTTACAATGGATCACAAAAAATGTCGAAATTGTAATAAAAAAAAATTCATATTGCCTGTTCCAACTTGAGGTCCAATATTATTATTATTATTAATAAGAATCAAGGCCTGTAAGAAGTCCCGTGGAGGACATTTGAATGATATCTTGTTTAACTAAAAATGGCAAGGATCAATCTGTAAAATGAAATAAAAAATTACAATACATTCCGAATATTTTGTGTGTTTTTTTTAAGTTTACTTTATCAACCTCGAATTGGATAACCCTGTATATATAAATATTGTTAAATTTTTATAAATAATTAAAGATAAACTTTGATTAAAATAATGATATGAAGAAATGTTTTGTTTTATTTTAACAACGAAGTTTTTATTAACACGCCTTGAAATCCTTTTTTAATTTTTTTTTATTTGGGCGTAATGATGGTCTGGCGGCTGCTTTAGTAGTTTTAAACAATAAAATGTAACCTACAGCAGAAATAATATTCGCAAGTGCACGTACTACCTCCTCGTGGTGACCATCGGAAACTAGAATTAATTCTAGGCAAAAGTACAGCGCAAAACAAATAGAAATAGACATAACAAATATACGGTACAACCTATCTCTGTCAGAGTAGCATATACAACAAAAATTTCAAAAGGCCACGTTAGCTACCGTTAGTTACTACGCGACGTTAGTCTAACATGTAAACATGCCATAAAGGTAGCAAAATCAACTGAAATTGAAAACTCATGTTGTTGTCGCACATGTTGTTGCCTCAATGGACTAACAGAAAATCGTAATGAGATCGTGGGCTGATTGGCAAAATCTTTTTTAATATTTTTTTCTAGAACATGAAGTTCAGTTACTTCTTGATTTTCGTGTACATGCCATAATGGTAGCAAAATCCAAGGGATTTTCCTAAAACTCAACACACATGTGAGGACGGAATATTTTCGAAATCAATCTTTAGTTAGATTTATTTATAAGTAAATAAATTAAGCCCAGCTCCTAATTGAATTTGAATCTTCATTATAATTGAATACGTAAATTAATTTCGTTTGATTAATTAAATTCTTTAAAATGATTAAATATTAATTTATTAAATGTGTTGTGAAATGTTTACAAAACAAATTAAAATATTTGCCCCTGAATATATGCAAATGAATAGCAAGCAACATTTAGTAAGATTTAGTAAAAACTTCACTCGCGTAAAGTAAAATTTCGCCAATATTATTATTATAATTGTAAACTTACATATTTAACACTTTAACCAAAGGGGTTAGGTAATTATATAAAATCACCGGTAAAAGTGAATAATTCTAAAAAAAAATTTATAATAACCAATTATACACTTTAACCGTAACATATTGTTACGGTGACACCTAGAATAGAATAGAATAAGTTAATTTCATTAATTGTTCAATTACATTTATAATTTATACTCAACATTTAGGCGTATTTCTATACTAACATATTTGCTGCGCATTTAGGATTATTCTAGAAACAAATATTTTGGTATATAAGGGCGCGCGTTGACGTGGAATGCAGAGTATTATTTTAAACGTGATACAGTGAAGGTTAAATAGAAAGATTATTAAAGTGATTATTAAAGTGATTATTAAAGCGATTATTAAAGTGATAATTAAAAAGTGTGTTATAATTATAATAATTAATTGTGAAAATTGTGTTGTATAATAAATTGTGTTGTGTAAATAAAATTGTGTGAGTTAAAATTGAAGCAGTGTATTTATTCACAATCCAGTGATTCGAACCTTGATTGACAAGGCAAAATCGTAACAATTGGTGACAGCGGTGGGATTGTGAATAATAAGGAAAATGATTCTCTACGGATTAAAGCTTGCGCAATTAAAGGAGCAACTGAAGCGGCGAGGTTTGGCTAGTGAAGGCACAAAAGCTAGTTTGGTGGAGCGACTACGTGAGGCCATGGAGAAGGACGGTTTAAATCCAGATGTGTATGATTTCGAGGAGGACAACACGGATGAGATCAGTGTGGACAAGAAAGAAAAGGAAGAACAAACGATGGTCGGAACAACACAAAACCCATCCGGAAGTTTCGATTTATCGCAGTTGATGGCTGCTATGAATCAGATGATGGGACAACAGTTGGAGGGAATAAAACAATCGAACGAGGGAATTAAACAGCAGATGTTACAAATGGAGCAACAAGGGGCGGACATTAAACAATCAAACCAGGAAATGAAACAGCAGATGGAGCAGCAAGGGGCGGACATTAAAAACCAAATAGAAGATGGCCAAAAGAAAATAGACGAGAGGTTTTTGGAATTATCTTCTACACTACACGGTAAAGTGGAAAAACTGCAAACAGAAGTACACGCAGAAATTCAAAATGTTAAAGGGACGGTTCAACAAAAATTTGAATCGGTTGAACAAGATTTTAAACGTCTCGAGAAGGAGCTCAAAGATGTCAAGGCGAATGGAACGACACAACAAGTGATCCAGACGGTTAATGCAGTTAAGATAAAACCACCAACATTTGATGGAACAACATCCTTCAGTATTTTTAAGTTCCAGTTCGATACGGCGATTAAGCAAAATCAGTGGACTGAAGAACAATGTGTTGCAGCGTTAATTGTGGCTCTTAAAGGCGAAGCGGCAGAAACACTACAAATCATTCCCGAGCAGGAACGGAACGTTTACATGGGAATTATGAAGGCGTTAGATCGAAAATACGGAAGTGATCACAAACGAGAAATCTATCGCATGGAATTGAAGGGTCGATACCAAAAAGGAGGAGAATCGCTTCAGGAATTTTCATCGGCAATTGAGCGGCTCGCGCATTTAGCCCATTCAAATATGTCGGCCGATTACATGGAGCGAATTAAAATGCATGCATTCATTGACGGTATTCGAGATCCTGAGACGCGCAGAGCGGTGATGTTGTCACCTAAGACAACTTTTACGGAAACCATCGCATATGCGTTAACAAACGAAACTGTTCAGGCCATCGTCAAACCAGCAATGGAAATTCGCCGAGTAGAGATTGATTCCAGAATGGAAACCGAGCGGGCTACACCAAGGTTCAGATATGGAAGTAGCAGGATTAAATGCTGGGTATGTAATAGAATGGGTCACATCTCACGGGACTGTTGGGAGATTAAGAAGAAACGAGCAAGGTCGCCATCTCCTATGAAGCGCAGATCAAACGAGGTGCAGATTGAATCCAGGAAGGAGGGTTGGATGACATTGGAGTCGTTAAAAAGAGACAGCTTGAAGGAGCAAAAGCTGACTCCCACAACCGATTGCCCCATAACGTCCATCCAAGTTTCGAGAGTAGAAAGAGGCGGTGACAGCTTGACAGATGAAGCCAATATTGAACATCGAAAGGAAAGCGCACATGGAAATGCCGACACGTTATTAAGAAGACCATGTCCCGCGGAATGCAAGAATTGTGGGCATGTGGAGGTCAAGGAAAACATCGTCGATATTCGACTCATGCAAGCGTTACCTGAGGAGCAATGGACTGATGAAATGATCAAGAAGGAGCAATTACGGGATGCTGACCTGTCATTCATCATGGAACATAAGGAAAAGGAACAGCGGCCCACATGGAGTGAGATAGCTGACAAAACTCCCATTGTGAAAGCTTATTGGGCTCAATGGGATAGCCTCCACATAGAAAATGGATGTTTAAAACGAAAGTGGGAAAGCACGGATGGTAAAGTAAAACAATTGTTGGTAGTGGTGCCAAAAGATCGGATAGCGGAAATCCTCAAGGAGTATCATGGAGGAGCAAGTGGAGGTCACCTAGGGATTAATAAAACATTAGCCAAAATTCGACAACGTTTCTATTGGTCCGGATGTAGACAGTCAGTAGTAGAATGGTGTCGAAGATGTGACCAATGTGCGGCAGTAAAGGGACCAGCACGAAAAAGCCGTGGAACCATGAAACAATATAATGTCGGGGCACCATTTGAGAGAATTGCAATGGATGTGGCGGGGCCATTTCCAACCACCGAGAGCGGAAATAAATATGTGCTAGTAATAATGGATTATTTCAGCAAATGGCCGGAAGTGTACCCCATACCCAATCAGGAAACAACAACAATAGCTGATGCAGTGGTCAACAATTGGATTAGCAGATTTGGTGTACCTATGGAAATTCACACGGATCAAGGAAGGAATTTCGAATCGGTGGTATTTCAGGAGATATGTCAGATGCTTGGAATCAATAAAACAAGGACGACGCCTTTACACCCACAGTCGGACGGTATGGTGGAAAGATTCAATGGCACATTGGAGGAATATCTAGCAAAGGTTGTGGAAAAGAACCAACGTAACTGGGATCGACATATACCGATGTTCCTGATGGCCTACCGATCAGCGGTACATGACACAACAGGAGTGACACCAGCTAAAACCATATTTGGGAACAATCTACGATTACCAGGAGATTTAAAATTTGGGGCTGTTCCATCAGCAGCTCTATGCGGACAGGATTACGTCGACCGGATGAAAGAGGAACTCAATGAAATACATCAATTTGTACGGGAGAAAATTCGAATATCAAGTGATCGAATGAAAGCTCGATATGACATACGAGCAAATAATCAAGGCTTCGAGGAAGGACAATTGGTATGGCTTCACAACCCGCAACGGCACAAGGGATTATCACCGAAGTTGCAACCCACATGGGAAGGACCTTACACTGTCATTAAAAGGTTGAACGACGTGGTTTATCGCATACAGAAAGGACGGAAAGGTAAACCAAAGGTGGTGCATTTAGAGCGTTTGGCGCTCTACAGAGGAGGTGATCTGGATCCTGTTCGGGACGAACAGGCTTAGGTGGGGGGTAGTGTTACGGTGACACCTAGAATAGAATAGAATAAGTTAATTTCATTAATTGTTCAATTACATTTATAATTTATACTCAACATTTAGGCGTATTTCTATACTAACATATTTGCTGCGCATTTAGGATTATTCTAGAAACAAATATTTTGGTATATAAGGGCGCGCGTTGACGTGGAATGCAGAGTATTATTTTAAACGTGATACAGTGAAGGTTAAATAGAAAGATTATTAAAGTGATTATTAAAGTGATTATTAAAGCGATTATTAAAGTGATAATTAAAAAGTGTGTTATAATTATAATAATTAATTGTGAAAATTGTGTTGTATAATAAATTGTGTTGTGTAAATAAAATTGTGTGAGTTAAAATTGAAGCAGTGTATTTATTCACAATCCAGTGATTCGAACCTTGATTGACAAGGCAAAATCGTAACAATATACATTGTTTGTACAAGACAAAAATAATTATTAAACTTTTATCATTTTGCGGTCGAATTTCGTATACCCAGAAAAACAAAAATTAGTTTTGTTAACAACTTGAAGCAATGTTTGTTGGTCCAAATTCATACTTGAGTAAACTTTTAGAAATGCAATCAAACTCTAGCTTATATTTTATGTGATATTCTATCTGAATGTATAACACAAAGTTGTTGCAATTTGTATCTAGCTAAGACAAAAAAGTTCGAAAAACAAATTAAATATTCTGGTTTGCCCCGACCACCACATCCTAAGACCATCTGCAGTGTATAATAAACTAACTCAAATATTTATGTTCCAACCAAATAGTAAAACGATTAAAAGTTTTTTTTTATTACAATTTAATTAAATAAAATACAGAAGCACAAACAGAAATATGTAAAGACTTCCAATAAAACGGTAAACTGCAAAGCTGCGCGTGAAAAGTTTTAGATAGCTCAGTTATCCGTACTGGTAGTATTTGAAGACGTCGTCCGCATTGAACTATCAAATTGCACCAATATAATTAAATATGTTGCCGAAGCTGAAATTATGGCATATAACAGGGTCCAGTCGTACGTAAATAGACCGCACGAAACAACTGGTGATCGTTTCTGCAATTGTAACGAGAAAATTCGTAGCGTATCGATAATTTCGTTAGAATGCTTATCCGGTATATTTGGATCAACCATAATCTGATTGATTGATTTGTGCAGCAAAACTCCAGTTTGTTTACCCTCGCCAGTCGCACCCCAACTTGCCACAATTAATGACATCACACAAACTACATAAAAAATAAACCAAGCAGCATACACAGCGGCTAATTGAACAGTTTTCTCATGTGTTCGATACATGGCATAGTACAAGGAGAAAAATGTTATTATGACGTAGCCAAATGAGACGGCAACCACGCCTAAGCACTGCGAAATAAATACAATTTTATTTATCGATCGTAAACGACTTATACAAAAATTTAATGTTTATACTTGAACCGAATAGCAGCTATTTATCCATTCAACAACGTCGTTCAATTTGTCGTGTATTTGGGCAAATTCACCGATGATCTTCTTATCAAAACATAAACCATTTCGTAAATATGTTAAATCGGAATGAGTGTACAATTTATTATCCGGAACGGTTTCCAAATCATACAGTTCTTCCACTTGGGCATGATTTGAGTCATCCTGTATTGTTAAGTAGCAGCTGAAAATAAAGATTTATTTTGTTAGGTTAAGTTAAGTTTAGCTTGATTTATTTAAAAGTGCGTTCTCAGGGGTAATGATTACAGCAACTTAACCTGCTTAGTTTGTATATCGGTATATATGTCTAACTTACCAAATTAATTTATTAAGAGCGAAATACCGTGTCTTAACGATCAATAAAAATATCACCGTTTGTATTGTAATCATAAAAAATGCCGCATTCTGTACTAGGTACGATAAACATACCAGCGGATTTGAAATAAAATTTAAACTCGAATCAATGTCAACGATCACAGACGTGGTCAGCAAATCTAAACCGATGCTTAGCACACCAAACACAACAAACCATACAGATAATTTATAATGTTTTTTATGATCCAATATTCGTGGAAGTGGAGGAGCGATATCATTATGGTTCAAGTTACTTAACACTCTTCTCGTATTCAACGGCGCTGCAACCACGGTATTGTTTAATATTTCCAGCTGAATATCGATGTAGCACAAAGTAATAAACATTTTAAACATCGTATCACGTTTTACATAGCATAGTATTATGGATGCGGATGACACGGCCAAACCAAATATGAGACATAGCTTTCCGCCCACCGATAATATTATCGATTCAGATAAATTGCCTTGAAAATCTACCACCATATTGTAATAAATTATAGACAGATTTAACGAGACCACAGCGATGAGTATACCAAAATCGATTAAAGTACTTTTCATTTGAAATTGTCGAACAATTTTATAATTTTTTAAATTTACTTTGGGTAATCGAAAAAGTGAGTACCCGAAAAATTTCGACACAAAAAAAATTAATCGAAAACTGGATTGAAACGTTTCGATGTCGTATGGATCTTCTCTTGGGCGGCTCCCTTTTATCTCAACATTTTTATTGAATTTTTTTACACGACTTTGAGACATATTTTGAAACACAACAGGTCACACTCAACGCAACCAATTTTTTGAAGCGTTTTACCACACCAATATTTGAATGTATCTATGTCCAACTCGCGTGTACAATTTATTTAATTTGTTTAATGTAGCCTTTGTAGCCTTGTATTGATTGAATGATAAAACAAATTTTCCTTGTTTTAGCCTAGTAATTGAATAAAACTTGTACAAGTACATATAGGTACTTACGTATTTATTTATGTTTGTACATTTGGTGGGGCATTGGCTAGATTTGTCATTATGTCTGCAATTAAATTAATTTGTTAGATGGGGCGCGATAACTGGCGCGTTTTTGTATTATGAGCAATCCAAAGCAATTTTATTTATAATTTCAATGAAAACGAAGTTTGTCATTTTGTATCTATATTTCATTATTTAAATCTAGATTGAATCGTTTTTCAGCAATTTCGACGTGGAAGAGCCATGAAATATAATGTGGAGGAACCTTTGAAATTAAATTACTAAAGTGCCAGATTCATAATAATCCATTACTAGCCACATAACATAATGTTAAAGTTAGCCGAAATTTTCCAGCCGAAATATGGTATTGCAGATAGTTTATTTGCTCTCCCAGCCAAAAGATGTTAATGCAGATATTAATTATGCTACTAAAATCGAAAATATTTTAAAATGTCGCTAATGCAGATCGTGTCGATAAAGAAGATTAACTTCAATATTCGGCACAACGAAAACTACTCCACCAAATATCCCGGAGCAGTGGCTAGCTATCCACAGTAAGCCGTAACTACCGCAGCAGAAAATACTATTGGAAAAGAAAGACGAAGAGAGAGGATGGAATGTTTTAGTTTTCTAAAAATTCGTCGCCTTAAAGCTTGTATGGCCACCAAAAACTTTTTAGAGCCTTTTCATTTTATGATGGTTTACTCGTTTGAAAAATTTAATTCTTTCAAAGTCATGCCCGGCTTAATGGCCATCATGTAAATCTATCGACACAGGTCAATAAATATTTATATATCCGTTGGATGGACAAAGAGATCCTACAATATCTAAAGGAATATTTTAAAATCTACCTGTTGAAATTTTGAATCGTCCAGTCCAAGGGGCGTTTCCGTATTGCATGATAAACAAGATTGTGACCAATGTCTCACATCTCTGTTTATACCAAGCACAAAAATATCGAGAATAAATCAATTTACGAGGAACTCGGATACCGGACTAAAATTATCTTCGACTGTAATTGTTTCATGTTTGCTCGACGTTGCCATCAGTCGTGCAAGATAGCGTATCCACAACAACATTGTCTTTATCGTGCACATGTCGGGTATCCATCGTAAACTTACGAAATATAATAAGTGTGCCAAGTTATCAGGGATTTATGGGCAGTATGTACAATAATTCCCGACCTTCGACTTAATATCGGAACAGTATTTATTGTATTGTCATCGTGATGCTGAATTCTGTTTATGATATTAAAATCGTGTCTTGGCATTCCTCGAGTCTAGAGTATTTTGGGCATCTTTGGCTTCTTTACCAAAAATACCAAGTGTTAGTGATTGAGGGCGAGCGTCTCAGCAATGCCTCCTTAACTACAGGCCGCATACACCAAATGATGACGACACGCTATGTCTATGTTGTTGTTGCTTTCTCTAGTTATTTTGTTAGTGTAAATATCTTAATATTATTATTGCGCAGTCTCGGTTTAGACATAAATTGACGTCATGTGCAAAAAATGAGAGTAGTAAGAGGCCTGTAGTTTAGGAGGCATTGGTCTCAGCAAGTTTCGGAATAAATTTGTATTCATTTACCATGCCGTTAAACTGATAGATGAGTTTAATTGAAGTTGAAGCCGAAAATTCTCTATTAGTCTTAATTCGTTCGGTGGATGGTAGAAACAACGTTTGTTGTGGTCTTCAACTGAAAAGGTTAATACGTACCAGAAATGAATTTGAACTCTTTATATTTATAACAAACTCATCGTGTTGTTCCTTATTTTTCGCGGATACGAAATTCAAGTCTCTCACGAGCGGAGGCATTTCTGAGGTAGATAGATTAGATAGATTAGATAGATTAGATAGATTAGATAGATTAGATAGATTAGATAGATTAGATAGATTAGATAGATTAGATAGATTAGATAGATTAGATAGATTAGATAGATTAGATAGATTAGATAGATTAGATAGATTAGATAGATTAGATAGATTAGATAGATTAGATAGATTAGATAGATTAGATAGATTAGATAGATTAGATAGATTAGATAGATTAGATAGATTAGATAGATTAGATAGATTAGATAGATTAGATAGATTAGATAGATTAGATAGATTAGATAGATTAGATAGATTAGATAGATTAGATAGATTAGATAGATTAGATAGATTAGATAGATTAGATAGATTAGATAGATTAGATAGATTAGATAGATTAGATAGATTAGATAGATTAGATAGATTAGATAGATTAGATAGATTAGATAGATTAGATAGATTAGATAGATTAGATAGATTAGATAGATTAGATAGATTAGATAGATTAGATAGATTAGATAGATTAGATAGATTAGATAGATTAGATAGATGACCCACTCAAACAAAAACCAAAATTTCACCTATAAGTTTGCATATGAGAAGTTACACCGGTTGCACTGGTTGTCTTACATCCATCTAAATGTAAAGTTTACACCTCAAATAGAACAATGAAATTTTTAGAACCATTGCGGACCACCTGAAAACTTGTGTCATGCTCAAATCCTGCAACAGGATAATAAAGGGCACAACTTTATTCTTCGATATGTCAAGTAGTACGCAATTGACCTAGAGAAAACAAGGCAGTCCTAAAATTGTGAACTGGCTTGTTGAGTAATTGTACTATAAAAGACCATCTTCGTAATCAGAGCCACCATTAACTCCTGAATTGCGATTAACGGAATATTTTCTTCCGAACCGGTCACCAAAGCGATCTAACGGTCTCTAAATGCGCCTTTTGTCCTATCGGGGACATCTCATGTTCTTTTCGTGCTAATTGGTGGGTGGTACGAGTTGAAGATACAAACGGTACTGTAGGCAACTATAGACAATCGATAATTTCTTACTGGTTCGTCAAGTTCATTTTAAAAATACTGTGCCAAAGATTTAGATCAAAAGCAGGTTCTGATAAGTTTCCAGTTCTCTTAGTTACATGTAAAACATCGATATGACCCAATTTCTGCATTAATCATTTGTATTATAAACAGAGTTGAAATTTTTTATAAAACCGAAGTTTGTGATGAATTGGGATTCACAATCTCGTGATCACCACTAACCAGTTGTCCTTAAAAGGAAGGAAGACATATATTTACGGTTTTCATTTCAATAATGAGTAAAGAAACTGCCATTTTTCTTCATTTTGTGTATAGGTTCTCGAAGTAAGGTAAGATTCTCGGTTTCAAAATGACCTGAGTATGTTGTCGACGAGTGAGAATGATTCGAAGGAAGGGATGATGATCTGTGGTTTTCCAAAAGGACTAGCATAGACAAGGCTCGTAGTCGTGTCACTTTATTTCTCTCTATAACTACTCATCGAACCATCTTTAGCTTTCAACGAAGCGCATATTACATCCATGACGTCCATTATACTGAGGTGCGTCAAGTTATTTATGAAGGGAGATTCCAGGAATTTCAGTCAGTGCAAAGCAAATGGAGAAAAGTTTCTTCTACCTAATAAGTAATGTGAGTGAGAAGACTCTCATTCTGCGAATGTTTACTTATGAAATAGTAACCCGTAAAAACACCCACCATTTTGACATTCGGCCACCGCTGCGATACCACACCTGTCTGGCTCTTGACAGATCTAGTTTGAGGTACTATTGGACCATATATCTTTCGTTATTCTTCTAGATACGTACGTACATTATTCTTCTAGATACGTACATTAAACCAGTATTTTACAGGTGTATGTTGAACTGATCTGCCATTTCGATAAAAGGTGAGAGACAATTATGTGCTACGTTCGGCGTAAGTAAATATGATTTTACTGTCTTAAATGACTGACTGACTGTCCGTAAAAATGCGAATTTCTCTTGCAAACATTATATTACACCTCAGTCAGTCAACGGGTTTACTTATCGAGATTAGACCAACTTGAAAATACTGCAGTAGTTCAAGGGACGTACTGGTTTAATCTAACTAATCTATCTAATCTATCTAATCTATCTAATCTATCTAATCTATCTAATCTATCTAATCTATCTAATCTATCTAATCTACCTAATCTATCTAATCTATCTAATCTATCTAATCTATCTAATCTATCTAATCTATCTAATCTATCTAATCTATCTAATCTATCTAATCTATCTAATCTATCTAATCTATCTAATCTATCTAATCTATCTAATCTATCTAATCTATCTAATCTATCTAATCTATCTAATCTATCTAATCTATCTAATCTATCTAATCTATCTAATCTATCTAATCTATCTAATCTATCTAATCTATCTAATCTATCTAATCTATCTAATCTATCTAATCTATCTAATCTATCTAATCTATCTAATCTATCTAATCTATCTAATCTATCTAATCTATCTAATCTATCTAATCTATCTAATCTATCTAATCTATCTAATCTATCTAATCTATCTAATCTATCTAATCTATCTAATCTATCTAATCTATCTAATCTATCTAATCTATCTAATCTATCTAATCTCTCTGATCTATCTAATCTATCTAATCTATCTAATCTATCTAAACTATCTAATCTATTTAATCTATCTAATCTATCTAACGATAGTGGTTTTAAACACAAAAAGTAAATTTGTGATTTTTTAATAAATTTAAACTCCACTTCACGAATTGTGAAATTATACAAATTCCACGAATATTTTCAATTGCACGTTGAGAACAAACAATTTTCTAAATAGTTAAAAATAAATATTAATACAAAATTGAAATAATAAATAATTAATTTGGCAGAGTAATTTTTCAAATCCGACTAGTCCAGAGTTTTATTTTTTAAAGTTATAAAATCCAAGCAGGGAAGTAGTAACACCTGAGATGCAAAGCACTCAATATGTGTAAATGCCATGTTATCTAAAAATGTGATAAAAAATCTACTCACCAGATTAATTTATTCAGCGCCGTATACCGAGTTTTAATCACCAGCAAAAATAGCACCGTTTGCGTCGTAATCATCAAAAACGAAGCATTCTGCAATGTATACGATATGTACATGAGTGGATTTGCATACATGTCTACACGAAGCAGCGCATATGTAGTTGCCACAGCTAAACCAATGATGATTAGTCCGATTATCAGAAAAACCACCGAAAATTTAAAATGATTTTTGTGTTGAAGTATCCTTGGCAGTTTTTTATAATCATTATCCAACTTTTTAACCGAACGCTTACTGTACGGGACCGCAACTAAAGTTTCAAAAAACTTTTCCAGCTGAATGTCGATATAGCACAGATTAATAAAAATTTTAAAAACCATTTCACGTCGTATGTAACACAGTATTATGGCGGCAGTCGCCACTACTAAACCAATGATTAGGCAAACTTGCCCGCCCACCGTTAATATTAACGAATCGGTCAAATTCACTTCAAACTGTATTACAGAATTATAATAAATTAAAAATGAATACACTGTGACCACGGCCACGAATATCACTAAATCGAGGAAAGTGGTTCGAATTTTAAATTTCCGGCATATTTTGTGATTTTTTAAATTAATTTTTGGCATTTCAAAAAGCGAATAACCAAAAAATTTCGATACAATAAATACCAACCGTGAACTGTCCCGAAACGTTTCGATGTCGCACAGGCCACCATCATCGATGTCCAGGTGATCGACATATTGATTGTTTTCGGGACTAATTTTTTTATTAAAATTTATTTTATTAACACTCGTTTGCGACATTTATTCGGTTACACAACAAGCAAAGCACTAAGCACACACAACGGTCGTCTAACAACTATCTAATTTTATTCGTTATATGGTGCTTTAATGACCGGTCAAGTCCATCTAAAGTTAATATTTAAATAGCACCAACTCGATGGTATAATAAAATTATAGTTTACCCCTTTACGTTTAGCTTTATATTGATTGAATGATAAAAGGAATTATTAATCAGATGAGTATTTCATTGTTTAAATGATTGGATTGGGTTTATTACTGCGTGTAATCGAACTTCCCTCCGTATATAGCGTGCGGATATCAAATTTATTATTGGATTGTGTGTTTATCGTAATTTAATTTATTAGATAAGACACGATATACATACTAGACTCCCTTGTCGATATGGTAATTATCTTACGGTTTAAATGTGTTGGAATATAATATTTGGTTTATAATTATGTGCGATATCATTGAAATTTAGAGTATTATATTGTTTAATGGTGTTCCATTCAAGGATTTAGATATAAACGAAAATATCATTTCATGATATGATTCACAACGTCTGCGTAAATTTGTTACGTGTTGGCACGCGGGGAACCCGCATTTATTCTTAATATGCGGAGGCCTCTCTCACTGTGATTTTGCTTACAAGATCTTACGGTTTTGTGTCGTGTGGAAGTTGAGGCTTATATACTCCTGGCCTACACTGGATGTGTTCTTTGATCCACCCAAGAACGATCGGATCTCCCAGAATCCACACTCCGACAGATTGAGACTGCCGGAGTACTACGGAGAGACTGTGTAGATTTTACGGTCGTCTCCAAATGAACGACACATATATGCTAGACTTGCCACTTCGACCCTGTGGAGGAAGGGGAGTGGCAAGCCCAGCCAATCGACCGCTACTTGGTACTCGTTTACATTCATATATAAATTTAAATATAGTTGAAAATTTGAAAATGTTAAAATACAGTTGAATTGAATTTAAAAATAAAAACAAAATTGTACTTTTACTGTAGCGGCCTTGTAACCATCATGCCACAGGTGACAACACCCGTACCATTACAGACTCGTTGAATAAAATTATTTCAGGCCATGTGAGGCAGTTAAAATGTTGGGCGTCTTCCCGCCGTTAACCAAAGATCCGTGGCACACATCAATAAATCTTCAGCACCCGTTAGTAATGCGGAACCCGTTGAATTACGGTACCCTTTGAAAATGTGGTACAACAAATTGCGGCACCCGTTATAAGGCAACACCCATTAAATTTGGTTTATTGAATTTAAAGACAATTTCCTACAACCATTCACAATTGGTGTATCTGAGTAAAATAAATTCACTGTTACGAATCGGCCATCCTCATGTAAAACATGCACAAAAAAAAAATCTGTATTTTTGTAGTGAAGATAACATAAATTTTTTTTTATAGGTTTTTAACTTCAAATTCGCAATTATCAACATCAAAATTAATTGATTCCCAAATAAATTCATATTACCCCATATGAAATTCAAAGTTTTCCCGTTCAAGATAATACTAACGCAAAATAAATTCGATCATGTAAAGTTTTAGTTCGCAAAAACAAAATTGAAATTCAATTTTAATAATTACAAATTCATTAAATTTAATTTTGATTAAAACGAAGAGCCACCACATACATCAGGGTAAGTATGGATGCAAAAGGAAATTTAATTAAGTTATACGAGGATGGGAAAAGTGTTGTTGAAGTAGCTGCAATTGCCGGGATTAAAACTAGAACTACTATTGAAAAGAAATGTGGCGGACAGCGAAAAACAAAAATAACTCCTCAAATACCACCAAAAATTGAAGAAATTGTCGAACAAAATCCTGCGACTACTTTAAAAAATATTAAAGCATAAATCTTACAATTATAATGATGATTTGACTTCGACAGCCATTAGAAAAGCGCTAAAAACATTAAAAATAACCCTCAAAATTGCACAAATTGAAGTGGAACGACTAAACAGTACTCACACCGAGTTATTCGGAAAATGCTCAAGCAGAACGAGAAAAAATTATTTTTCTGGATGAATCAGGGCTCAATTATCATTTGAGAAGGGCCCAGACTAGGCCAAAAATTAACACGCCAGTTTATGATACAGTATCTACCGTAAGAGGACGCAATGTATCGTTCATCGCAGCTATAAATAATCTGGGCATTATTTGTCATAGAACAGTAGCGAATTCATTAGTTAACACAACCATATTTTGTGAATTTTTAAGACAATAATGCAGTACAGTAATGCAGCGGTACACAAGACAACGGAAGTTCATGATTTGATTGGTAGTACATTACACATTTTAAGTTATTTCAAGTCAACTGAGCTTGAAAGAAAGGAAGTTTGTCCTGAAATGTTATTGGAAGGCCGAAAACGCCACGGAAGTTCAAAGACGGTTCAGAAGGAAATTCGATCTATGAGCCCACTTCAATGCAGCTTTAGTCGAAGTTGTTACAAAATTTTTTTTTTTCGTCCCAAGTTGCGTTGAGGTGTACACCTCTTATTTTATTAATTTATGTGGTCACAAGTGAAGCATACTATACCACCTTATGAATGAAAATTGAAAGTACCGAAATTAAAATATTTTGTAATATTGGGAAACTGGATTTTTTACTCCATCCTGAACGAAAACGAGAAAACATCACATGATCATCGTTACAGTTTTTTTTTCGATAGCTATAAAAACGAATTTTTGTGAACATGCGGGGAGTGGTATATTTGATTTGATGGGAGAGAGATTAAAAATAAAAATCGGTTTTTTTTATCAAGTGGAAAAAAATTAATTGAGTATGATAATGGATTGAGTGTCCATTGTTAAATTAAATTTAAAAGCAAAAAAAAAAAAAAAACAGAAAGAAATTAAAATAATATATTACTAATAATATAAAATAAAAGAAAAAAATAAATAAATAAACATTTTTATATTGAATTATTGTAAAATTAAAAAACTAGTTTAAAAATATACCTACATAAATTGTGAAAATAATATATACAATTGGTGGACATACTAAAGAAAAACTTCAGTAGAAGAAAACCGTGTCAAGTATATAAAAGAACCTTGAATTTGTGCTAAAATTATAAGTTTTAATCTAATTAAAATTAATAAAACCTAATAAGATTCAAATAAGAATGAATCCAAAAATGAACCTTTTTAAACTAAGTGATAATCAACTGACTTAAATAATAATAAAGTGCGTGATTGTGTATACGAAGAACTTTAAGAATACGTATATGTGTAATTATTGTAACGCACCAAAACAAAATATTCATTCGTTCGTGCTATTGTTTCGGTACTGGTTAAGAATCAACCAACAAACTTTAGAAGTGTACAGTGACCGAGATAGTACCGAATAGTGATCCGTTGTGTTGATGCTTGTTTTTTTTCTCCATCACCATCACCATCACCAACCAGTGATTACGTAGTCCGTGAATTAAATAGGTGATGTGAATATATATATATATATATATATATATATATATATATATATATATATATATACATATATATATATATATATATATATATATATATATATATATATATATATATGTATATATATAAATTATAATATCGATCCGGATTAATAGATAAACATCGTGAAACCAAAAATGTCTATTGATCTTTGGATAATTATACGTCATCTTATGGGTATACCACAATGCCGGCCAACGCGTCGATAAAGGTACCATTAGTATATATTTTTTTATATTAAATAATTTTTTTTTGTTATCAAATATTTTATTACTTAGATCTAGTATTAATTATATTATATCCCTTTAACCTTTTCTTATTATTAATTATTGTAAGGACATGATTAGAATTTTTAAATTAATTTTTTTTCTACATTTTTTTTTGTTGTTATATAAATAAATACGGGTATGGGTCAATTTAATGTATATAACTTTTTTATTTCCGCCATTCACACTTTCGTCGTTTTCTTTTTTTTGTTGATCGTTTTGTATTTCAGGATGGAGTAACCTAATTACTTATAGGATGGGATCATGGTAAGTATGGCTCTGCCGTAGGTATATAATTGTCTGTGCTAATTTTCTCTCGGTAAAATTTATCATTCGGCAGTAACCCAAGACTTTTTATGCAAGTTTCCATTGTATACCCACCCCATCCAATGAGCCATAGCCGAGCTAAGTAAATAAGCCGCCGTGGAAGCCTTTGCATAAAAAAGACACATTTTCTGTTAACGATCTGGGTAGAAACTAGTTTGGGATTGGAAATTTTCCATCCTAGACCCCCTCGCCCATCTTGCGGATCGTTACAAAGTGGTAGCACTGAATACTTTGCACATTCCCCAAACTTCACCCTCCTGGACTTCTTTTTGTGAAGAATGGGGATATCTCAAGAACAGAGTTTATGGCACCAAACCAAGAACCAATAATGATGCATTGAAATTGGAAATTGAAAGATTTTGAGACGATATTGTTCCTGTCTGGACAATAACAATAATGGTTATCAATTTAAACATGTTTCTTCAATTACGTTTGTCTTCTGTACTTGAAACCTTGTCATTTGATGTGTAAGTACATTTTTTTGAGACACCCAGTATATTTATTAATATCTATAATTTGACACATTGAACTTTTAAAACCATAAATATAACTTTAAAAAAACAAACGAATTGGAAATTATTAAAATTGAATTTTAATTTTATTTTTGCGATTGAATTTATTTTGCGTTAGTATTATCTTGAACGGGAAAACTTTGAATTTCGTATGGGATAGTAAGAATTTATATGGGAATAAATTGATTTTGATGTTGGTAATTGCAAATTTGAAGTTAAAAACCTATATTTTAAATTTTATTAAACACACGACTAAAGTTTTTCTTATAATTAAGTTTTGTTTTATATTATGTTACTTCATTTTTACAATCAACTAAAACATGCAAAGTAAAATTACAACTCAAAAATATAGAACACAACGGTTCTTTACAAAAACTATACTCATCAAAATTTCCAACTAGACTCTATTTGATGAAATTCAAATCTAGAAAAGAGCCCGTCTTTTTTTAAAAACCAAAACTAGTTTTTGGTTTTGTTTTTCGTCCGCGTCACTCCCCAATTCACTATTACCAAGTATCATTTGCACACACCAAAACGAGAAAGGCACAACAAAAATTATTCCTCTATATCTTCGCAGGCCGCACACACGCACAAGGTGTACACATAGGTCTCACTCTCCCAATTATTGAACGTTTACAATGGGTGTAGATACGACGGCTAATTTCAATAAAAAAAACCTAGTACTAATACCCTCGAGCAGATGGCAATGCCATCAGCAAAATGTATCAGTCTATTGTAACGATTTTTTTTTTTATAAATTAAAATCACAAAAAAAAACAAAAATACAAACTAAATAATGTTATGACAAGGAGCCGCAATAAATGTTCAGTAAATTTTCTATTCTATCTTATATTCTAGAATTTACTGTCAGTATATCGTATACAATTTATCGTACAATTTATACGATAAGGTCAATTTTTCGTTCAACACATTTAATGTACTGGATTTGATACCGTCAAATAGAATACAGTAATCCTTCGAACTGCGCGGTTCTGAGTGCGCGGTTTTGGAGTTGCACGATTTTCTAACAGTTCGCATTTTGCTGCAAAAGTTTCGCAGCAGAGCGTACATATTTCTCCATTACTCTTTTTTTGTTACTATTTTTCGCGCAATATACACATAAAATTTGGTGAATCCCCTTGAATCATGTGATGTGACTTGTAATATGTACATTGATAATTCGCATTTTATTTTCGAAACTCTTCATGTAAACACGTGTTAAAGTGTGAATAATTTTCTTTAATTTTTAATAATTTTTAATAATTGTTGGAGTTAACCGTTGTTTTCTTACTGAAAAAGAAATAAAATATATAAGAACAGATTTTTTATTTTAGTGCAGAGACCCATGAAGCGCGATCGCGCTATTGAGATTTTATGTCAAGAAAACCCAGCACATTTCGAACATTGTCGACAAACGACAACTGACTGTGCGTTGCCGATTGGCAACGTCGCGTGCTCATATTTACTGAAGCAAGTACACCACACAGCTCCTTTAAAAGGAGTACATTTTACAATAGGTTTGTTTCAAAAGATTAACTTTTTCTCTCATTCATTTCATCTTCCTCTCATTTAAAAAAAGCGCGGTTGCGCTGTTTGGGATTCTTCGACAGTATTTTTTCAATACCCCTGGGACGCAAACGGTTAAGGTTAATTTTAATGTTGCTAAAAATTTAATGGTAAAGCACATTTTTTTACAGTTTTATTAAATCCCGTAAAATTTTCTGCATTAACTAGGAGACATAGAATACATGGATCAAGCATAAGAATAATAAAATTAAATGCTGGGAAAATTAAAAGTTCAGTTGCCTGTTCTACACCATTATCTTCAAAAACCACCAAAAAAATTCGAAATTCTATAATCGAGAATACTGAAAAATTGCTAAGCTTGTGGGTAGAGGATCAAAATCAAAAAAGAATGGTAATTAGTTCAAGCATTATTCGTAGTAAAGCTTTATCAATTTTTGATCATTTGAAAAAGGAAGAGGAGTCTTCATCCAATTCTGGGGAGTCAATTCTCAGCCAGTAAAGGTTGGATTGAAAGGTTTAAAAGAAGGCAAAACTTGCACAATATAAAATTATTGAGGAAAGCGGCTAATGCTGATACGGTAGCTCCTCCTGCATTTCCTGCATAAACGGATACCGAGTAAAACGTTTATATCTATAGAAATGAAATCTGCTCCTGGTTTCAAGGCAGATTATTACTTTTGTTATGTGGAAACGCCACTGGGGATTATAAGAACAATTCACTGTTAGTTTATAAATCTGAAAATCCCCGAGCTTTTAAAAGAATTTGAAAGAGTTTCCTGCCAGTCTATTGGAAATCGAAGCTTGGGCGGCAGGTACAATTTTCGAAGACTGGTTTTTAAATTACTTTTGCGTGGAAGCTGAGAATTATTGCAAAAGAGAAAACATTGCCTTGCCTCTAAAGATATAAAATAAACACGAAACAGCGCGACAAGATACATCGACAAAATGCATTTGTTTGCCAGCGATGTCGTTTTATAATGGCCCTATTCCATTCAAAAATACGAGATTTTGTACAAAATTAAAAAGTGACAAGAATAAAATATTTACATGAGAGTGACTTAGACATTTTTTTTTTATAGTAGAACATGTAGGGGAATTTTTCGACTACAATACGTTTTTACGTATTTGGAGAAATACGTAAAAAGTACTTGCTATAAAATATGTGAGGAGAAAATTTTGACAAGTTCCTGTATAACCTAATAAATCAAAGGTTATATTGGGGGGTTATGGGGGGTTTCTTTGCTCACATATTTCGGGTAATGCTGATTAACTCAGAATTCGTTTATATTTAGTAATTTTCATAGTTTTCTTTATAAAGAATAAGTTTATTCAATCTTGATTTGAAGTCATACTTTGTTTTTATTTTCTTTTCTTTATTAACATTGTATAATGATTAATCGTAAATATAATTTAATAAAAACTACTACCGATTCTTGGGAAAGGTGAGCTTAATTCCCTAATAATACCGACGTCAAGAATATTTAGCGGTAACCTCGACATTTAAGGCCGCTGCCTTCACATTATGGGAAAATAATATCAATGGCAAGCACGAATTTGGTATCAGATTCCTAATCATACTAGCCGATATCATCAGTTCAATTCATTTTCGAACGCAGAAAGATCTTCTAGAGCGCATTCAATAATTTCTGAACCTATATCATCAAATCCATCACCTCCAAATTTTACCCATTTCCACAATTTCCACTAGTGCTGGCATATCCACAACTATTTCCCTGATGCAGAACTCAGGTCATTTCTTTTAAACGTCTGTAGCTACGTCTTTTAAACGTCTGCATGAAACCGCACACAAAGTGACACACAAACAGAGATTAACACACTACTTTTTTTTTTACTTCGGTGGTATAGCAAATTATACATCTGCAAAAAACTCGAGGTCTAACTTTTTTATGAATACTATATTTTATTTTTCGAAAAGTAAAAGTTGACAAAAACAAAAATATAATAATATTTTTAGAAGAAAGCAGACGTATTTGTCTTATTCAAGTGGTGATGACGTTTACTATAGTATTTAACATAACTATGAAAAACGTGTAATTAAATTATCCCTTGTTCCAACCATACGAATAAAAAATTGATTTTTGTGATTTAAATGTTAATCGCGTCTTAATTATAGTTCAGATTTCTAATTTCAAGTTTTTTTTAAATATGCACATATAAATACTCGTATTTATATATTCAAACCAAGTGTACATCGCCACTTTAGTAATATTTCGTCTTATTGCAACTAAAATTGTTTTAAACACTTTAGTCGTTTGTTACCACTTTTATAAGACGAACGGCGTGGTGAATCTCAAAGTAACAAACTTGTGCAATTGCCGCTCAGCCAAGACATGGGCGGGCGATATGTACTACTTATTAATTTTTTGAACAGACTATAAATATTTTTAGAAGTTTATAAATACTATACCTTGCAGCAGTGTGTATGAAAAAAAAAAATTAATTTTCATTTGTGATTGTGCTGTCTATATTAAAATCTGGCATCACTAAGTAAATCTTGAAAAAGTGATGAATACTGTCTTTGGTGTGTTGTGTCTATTTCTAGCTTTTAAAGTTGGCATTTGTCAAATTTCTAAACGATTAAGTGAATTAAGTAAGTTAATATGCGTAGTGCTTTGCGTGATGACTGTAGTCTTGAATTTACATTTTTATTGACAGAATGCGATGAATTCAATACGTTATCAACAAATCCACAAATCCGTTACCCACATTTGATGCGATTTGTGGAAACCGAACCAAATGGATTTATCTCTTACATTTGCACTGGGACATTAATATGCGAAGATTTTGTGTTGACTTCGGCTCGTTGTGTATATATTATGTCCTTCGGAAGATCAGAATTGAGAGTACAGAGACTTGTACATGAAAAACAACGATCCAGTCCATTTTTTACAGTTAAACGTTTTGTTGAGAATCCATTATTTGTTGAGATGCAACTGGTAACCGAAAACGATATCGGATTAATACAATTAAATGAGATAGTTCCATACCGTAATGATTTATCTTATCGTCCAGCTTGTCTTTGGGGAAGTCCCGATCCGTTACCACAAGCATTTAAATATTCGACATATACCTTCGAACCAAATACCACAAAATCTGAACTTGAAATGAGAAGCGGTGTAATAAATACAAATGAGGAGTGTTCACTATTATTAGAATACCATGCTGGAAAGCCTCTACACAACAAAATTACAGATTCAAATATATGCTTTAATTTAACTGACCCAGATTTAACACATGTTACAATTATTGGGCGCTTTCTGGTAAGCCAACTGTTGGCAACATGTTACGTTAAATCAACATGTTGTATTCTGAGCACAACCAATACATTATCATTCAGGCTGCAATACTGTTGAGCTAAATCTTATTTTTTCCATCGGTGTTTCATGTTCATGTCACGGTTTCTGTCACAATTTAGGTACACCATAATTTTCATACAGAAGAGGCTATTCAAATAAAAAAATTATTTGTGTGATAAATTTAATAAAAAATTTAAATTAATAATTAATATTTAAATGCATTTTCTAACTTTATATTATATATTTGAATTTTGAAACACAATAAAATTATTTTAATTGAATAATCGGATCCATAATCAGATCAGATGCATTCAGGTTGTATTATGCTATGCTGGCAACGTATATCTATATATCATGTTGGCGGACCTGAAAGCGCCCATTGATATATTGTAATATTATTCGTTGTTTATCTTTCTTAGCTAGGAAAGGCGATGCCCTTGGACACAAAAATTGGTGAACAATTTTATATTGCCGGTGTTATAAAAGATATTATTCCTAAAGCAAGCAGAGTTTTAATCGGAGCTAGAGTAAGCAATTCTATTGAGTGGATTGAACAAATTGTTTGGCCGGTGAGTGATACAAATATCAAAATGTTCATTTACAATTTATAATTTTTCTCTTTCTTATACTAAAGCAAACAGATGTTGAAATTAACTCTAAGTTCAGCAATGATGACCTGCACATTGGATGTGGCCTAAGAAAAATAAGACATAAACCATTTATAACCTTTGCCCGGTCATCGTATCACGGTGAATTTCCATGGCATGTAGCACTGTATCGGAACGAGGGTGGGCGACTTAATAATCAAAAATATATTTGCGGCGGCACCATAATTACGGACAAAGAAATTTTAACGGCAGCACACTGCCTTTCAAATGAAAATGGATTACTTCCAGCTAATCGAGTGACAATAGTAGCAGGGACGTATAATTTAAATGAACGTTCCATAGATGCGCAAACGTATGGTGTCAAGGAGATTATGGTTCATGATAAATATAATCGCCATTATTTAGAAAATGACATAGCACTGTTGAAAGTGAATGCGCCAATTGAGTTTTCCAATTATATTCAGCCAATATGTATCGGAAATATTTCGACATTTGCCAACTTGACGATAGGCACAGTGGCCGGATGGGGCTATGACGAGAGGAATCAGCCAACAGACGTATTACTGCAAGCCACATTTCCGATAGCAAATAGTTTCGATTGCCGGGACAGTAATCGAAACTTCTTTCCCAATTATTTAAATGATAATAATTACTGTGCTGGATATCAAAATGGGACGAGTGTGTGTTCTGGTGATTCGGGCGGTGGTATGATCTTTTACTACGAATCACGTTGGTATATTCGTGGCATTGTCTCACTTGGTGTGGCATTACCTAACCTAGAAAGCCGATGTGATGTAACCCAACTTGTTTTATTTACCGATGTACCAAAATTTTACGATTGGATTGTGAATAACTCAGCGACAAATGCATAAAATTAAAAATTATTTCTAGAATCGAAATTTTTTATTTTGAAATTTAGTGTTCTACCGAATCGCTCGCTATATGGTAGACGTTCTGATAGCCATTCTTGAAAATATTGCATCTAGCCATCTTTAAATCTATCAATTGTCGTTAGGATATATATATATATATATTTTTTTGTTTTACACTAAATGCAAGATCTAAACTCTGGTTCGATTTAGAGTTTGTGTTTTACACTACGATAGTTCAATTTCAGACGTAAAAAAAATCTAATCGAACTTGCGATTCTATGCGAAGACAGGGGGGCTATTATGAAACGTTTCTCGTCTTTGTTAGCCGCCTCTCATATAGATATCATGGCAGCCAACTTGTTAACATCTGTGTAGGTGAAAATTCCCGTCTTACTAGATATAGTGGCTTAGTATAAGTGAACACGTTCCGATAGGTTCAAAACGGTGTTGATCGTTTTGCGGGACAGTCAAAAATAGTCATAGTGGTTCGATTTTTTACAAAATTCGACAAGTTGACGAAGTAAACGCAAGTATATTTAATCTAATTTCTAATTCTGTGTTTCATCGAAAACAAAACATTTATTCGACATCGCATTGAAAAAAACAAAAAATTTGTGGAGTTAAACAATTGTTTTCTTTAACACATTGACGTGCACTTTTTAAATGCGTGTGCTACTCAGGAACACATTTGGTAAATTTTGTAATTTCAATGATATTTCGTCGCGGAAAGGAATGTATTTTAAGAATTGAAAAATTTGCCGAGTTATTCCTTAAAAAATGAATGTCGTTTGCGCAAATGTGTTAAAAAACGAAAAAGTTGTATGACCGCTATAGCAGTCATTTCCGCGAACGTGTTAACTCACCACTCAAATACTTAGTGAGATGTCAAAAATGCAAAATGACGCAAGGACATAGGCACCAAACAACTGAACCGATTTGTACCGATTCAAAATTTTTGAAAACGGCAGATGTCCTCGCCAGGTATGCCTTGTTCTCTATTGAAATGTGGTTGATGGCGAGTTCACCCACAATCACTCGCAAATACCGAATTGTGAACTTGGAAATAAAATGTTCACCACCACTCTTTTACAAATATTTATTTGATGTTCAACCTTTAGCCTAACTTAATACATTTGCTTCACTAGCTCCAATTCGTTCACTCGACTGGAAAAATGTTCTTGGCTCGAATCCCGACAAAAAGTTACCAAGCAGAAATTGAATTTGTTTCTGAAGTTCTGAAAGTGTTGTTTTATTTTTACTACTAGTTTTCAGCGAGCTAACGGTGATAGTTTCTCGTGTGATAAATCTGAGAATTCTTCCAGCGTAAGTACTGTTTCGCCTACGGTTTTCCGTAAGTATAATTTCATAGCCTTTACTGATTCCCACAATCCACCCATGTGCGAGCTCGCAGCGGGATTGAAGCACCACTGGATTTCGGTTTTACTGAGTTCGTGTTTAATATGTTCTTCAGATTCTTTAAGCCAAGCATACCACTGCTTAAGTTGATTATTCGCACCCACAAAATTTGATCCATTATCACTGTAGATCGCACTGCACATCCCTCTTCTCGCGATAAATCTTCTCAACACACCCAGAAAGCAGCTGGGTGTCATGTCGCTAGCCCCCTCGATGGGAACGGCCTTAGTGCTTAGGCAAACAAAAATGCACACATACGTTTTTACTGGTACTTGGCCGCGGCGTCGTATTAGTTTAATCTTAAACGGCCCGCAATAATCCACTCCAACATTAATAAAAGGATGTATACGTTACTCGAGATGGCGGCAGGTCACCCATTAGTTCTTGTTCTACGGGTTCTACGGGTTCTACGGGTTGTTGTCCTCGTAAGCGAGGTCAACTTAACTGACGAATTGGAGAGACTTTGGTTTTTCCTGCAATTAAATAAATAGAGTCTTAGCATAAACTGCCGCACTATATGCCAATTCACTGGCATCGGAAAAGCCGTGTAATTCATTCTCGCCACTAAATTGAAGCCATCTAAGCGCGCTCCATCTACTGCATATTTCTGTAAGCTGGTCGTCCCATTGTAAGTCCCGCAGCCATAAACTCTGGAACAGTATTTTAATTCGTATTGTTATCGGAGGTAACCGTCCTACCGGGTCGAAGATCCTGCTAGCTTCGGAGAGTAATGTTCTTTTGCTATGTTTGGTTCTCTCAGACAGGAGAAGCAGAAGCCGTCCAATTTTGGATTCCATTTTAGACCTAACAGCTTTATGGTTTCATCCTCTGCCATGTATTTTTTCATCGTTGCACTTTGTGTTTTTAATAGGTTTTGCATCATGCAACTGTTGGTAGTCCATTTTCGTAGCTTGAATCCCGATGAATCGAGTATGCTGATAATATCCTCTCTGATTTTAATTAGTGCCTCTTCATCGTTGGCTCCTGTCCAGCGGCTGCTGGATATTTGCCAATGTTTTCCTACGCGACTTGCTTAATGCACCTAGTGGATAAAAACGATGCTGGAGCGGCGCCATAAGTCAGTGTCTTCATCGCGTATTGTTTGATTGGCTCATTTATGTCAGTTCTCCATAGCACCTTTTGAAATTTTGCCTCGTCTGGGTGTCACCTGATATAACATATCGGTATGTACAGAATCGTAATAGGATGTCCAACAGCGATGATTGAATATTTGGACCAGTTCTCAATAAATCATATAGCGATACTCCATTAGCATCACTTGAACACACATCGAAAACTATCCTTAGCTTCGTTGTTGTGCTAGTTATTTTGATGACTCCATGGTGTGGTAAGAAGTAGTCGTCTGGGTTATTGCTTTTATTTATTTCTTCCATGTGTCCTAGTTGATAATATATTCACTCATAAATTTATGGTACTGCTCCTTGAATTCAGGAGTTCGTTGAAATTGATTCTCCATCGTCTTAAACCGTTGCTTCGCCACGCAATAGTTGGATCCAAGATTTGTTATTTCACCACGGACCGGTAATTTCACCACGAATTTTACATCTTCAGCCCTTTGTGTTGTTTTTACAAACCACTCTTCGCAGTAATTTCCTTCCTCGGTGAAATCGCGCTTCGTTGGAATAATTTCCATCTCCCAAAATTTGCGTAATGTGTTACCCACCTCCATTGTGACGTTAAAATTCACCACTTCGCTATTATTATTCTCCTGTGGGACATGTCCTTCAATTAAACAGCCTAAACCCATTAGCCCATTATCGCGAAGAACACCGCAACGTCTAGTAGTAAATCAATGTTGCCACCTTCGAAGAACCTTGAATCGGCAAGATTCATGAATTTAAATTTATCGGATCTGGCACAGTCTATTTTGGATGCTAGTTGTAAACTATCACACGCCCATTTGTTATCTTCAATCTCAATTTTTGCACACAAGCGTCCGTGATAAATGTAACTTGCGGAGCTGAATCCAGGAGTGCACGGCATAGAATAAATTCCCCGTTTATGTCCTTCACTCGCACGATTACCGTAGGTAATATAGCTTGCGTTGAGTATGCATAGTTGTTTGGTATACTTTCATTTCAGGTTCGACCATTTCGCTCGTTGATGGTTCAGTTTCCTTTGTATTTTGAAGCGGCGTACTGTGGCTGGCTGCCTTCACATGAGGGGCATCCTCATGCAATAAACTGTGATGTTTCCTGTGACAAAGTTTACATCTATTTCTGGCACGATAGTTATAGACACTATGTCCCTTATGCAGGCAATTAAAGCATCGTTTGTCAGTTATTATAAGACTCTTCCTACTGGCTAATGACATATTCGCAAACTCCTTACATTCGAATAACAAATGCGTCTCGCCCTTGCATACAGGACAACTCCAAGTTCTCTGTTTTGAATCGCTTGTTTCGGTTGCAGTAACTAACGCCCTCGTGGTCACCGGCTTGGCTCTAGTATATGATGTCACGGATTCCAATGCATCGCATCTCTTGTTCAAAAAATCGAAGAACTTCTTGATAGTTGGGTATTCTACACCTGTTTATTCTTGTGCCCATAACATTCTTGTTTCCTGGTCCAACATTTTAATCAAAATATAAATTAGCCAACTGTCTCTGGTTTCTGCCTTAGTACAGAAAACAAAGAAAGCGATATGCACAATGTTGCATTGAAGAACGTATCTCGTATGGCGGTGGATCGTGCATGTTCTGGGGAGGCATATCATTAGAGTCGAAGACAGATCTTATATTCATCACACGAGCCAATACTGGCTCTCGATCAAGAGGAATGAATTCTCAACGGTACATTGAGGAAATCGAAACGTCGTACCTTTTGCCGTCTTTATTGGTGAAAATTTTCTGTTTATGCAGGATAAGGCGAGACCGCATACTGCTGGTGTAGTATACTAGTACCTTCAAGAAGTGGATTTGCCTGTTATGGAGTGGCCAGGTCAAAGCTCGGACAGTTGAAAAGAAGGGTTCGAGTTAGAGATGTTGCTCCAACTGGTCTACAGGAGCTGCAGCAGGCGATCGTAGAGGATTGGGAGGCAATACCTCAAGATGTTGTGAAAACTTTGGTGAAATCATTGCAGCATCGAATGGAAGCTGTTATTCGGGCCAGGGGAAGGAATACTTCTTATTAATAAAACTTTTTTTTTTGTTTATTTCCATGTTTTGTTTCGATTTTTACCCCTGATTATCATGCTGATAAATTAACAAAAACGTGTGCCTCAGATGTTTACAACCAAAAATCAGTTTGATGGCACGTATAAATACAAAAAAGGTACCACTGGATAGGTATTGAAATAGACCTTGAATCTCCATTAAAAAAATTAAACAAATTTTGGATTTTTTTTTTTGTTGATATTTTGGAACTTTTGTGGAAAAATGTGCAATATGCGATTTTTTGCACCCAAGTTCGGTTATCGAGCCAACAGCTAGATTTGACGACAATGAAAATAATATTGAGTTAAATAGGACCAATATCTATTTGGATATACACAGGTTTCTATAAAATTAGTACAGAAATATTCGCTTAACACGAATTTTATAATTGAACACCTGTGCTTTCATAAAACAAAAAATTTCGTTCAGTTTTAGGGAATTCCCCGAAATTAAATGTTGTTATTAAATTTTGTTTTGTTGGAGAGAAATGGTTTAAGTTTGCTTTGTATTTGGTACGTAAGTGCTTCTGTTTGAAATCATAAAATTGAATTTATTGGTGGAGTTCGCGGGAGAGAGGGGGAGGGGGTAACCGGGTTAGTTTTGGTGAGTCAGATATACAATTAATTTTTGTTGTCTAAATTGTGTTCTCTAGAATCCTTTAAAATTGTTGATACTACTTTAGTGATTAATAAGCAAAAGCATGGCTAGCGGAGGTAAAAAACAAAACGCTTTAGCAGTAAAAAAAAAGAAATTCTGGGAAATGTTGATCGAGGCGATCGATGTCGATAAACAGAAATTTGTAAAGAATTTGGGATTCCAAACTCTATTTTATCAACGATTATAAAAATTTAACTAAAAATTCAATCTTCAAGGGTGATGTCGAAGGATGCCGGAAACGTTTGCGTTTACCAAATTATGAAGATTTTGATTCGGAATTGCTGCTCTATTAATGGAAAAGGCTGATAAAATAGCCATAGAAATGGGAATTCCCTTTAAATCTAATCCTGGATGGCTAGAACGTTTCCAAAGTAGACTCGGAATTGTCTCTAAGTGTATTAGTGAAATGGTAAAGATAGAAAATACACTTTTAATGCGGATGAATTCGGTTTATTTTTTCATAGCATGCTGGACAAAACTTAAACATTTAAAGGAGAAACTTGCTCTGGTGGTAAAAAAAATCTAAGAAATGTCTTACAGTACTCTTGTTGTATATAATTCCGATGGAAGTTAGAAACTACCTCTTGTTGCTATCCGTAAGTCTCAAAATCCGAGATGTTTTAAAAACGTTAAAATTTTCAAGTTGGTTGAAATCGTTAAATAAAAATTTTTTAAAGAAAAAGAGAAAGGTAGTTTTAATTATAGATAATTGCCCAGCGCATCCGAAGATCCAGCTAGAAAGTGTCAACTAATTTTTCTGCCTCCAAATACTACTATGTGAAAAGGGATTTGCAAAAGAGTTGGGAGTGCTTCAGCCCCAGAACAGATTGCATAGATTAAAACATTAAAAAAAAAAAAAAAAAAATATTCCTAATGTATTACAGCCTTGTGATCAAGGAATCATTAAGAATTTAAAAGTGTTTTACAAAAAAAGCTCCTTCAAAAATAGTTAGCACGTATTGAGCTTAAGGAAGATATGAAACAGGTATCAGTCTTAAATGCATTATACATTACGCCTGTAACTATAACAAATTGTTTACAATTCCAAAATCTTCCGACGATGATCAGACAATAGTTTTGATCGTATTTCTTTGGGTACAAAGGGTATAAAATACACAACCGCCCAAGGAAATGAGAATAGTGGTAAAGAGGATATTTTTCACTTCCGGTACCTTCAGTTGAAATCGTTCATAAGTGCTTACTGGATTTGCGTCGATTCACCGAAGCTCAACCAGATGGAGAAAAAGTGCACAACAATCTTGGTGACTTTGAAGATTATTGGAAGATTATTTGGAGGAAACAACAGCGAATTGAATTAAAGCATCAGTATTTTTTGTTATAATGTAGATATGTATTTTGGAAAAGTAGGTACATATTACGTGCATTTTTTAACAGTACCTTTATGAGTTTTTTTTTCATAACCTACATAATGATTAAATGTTTTTATTTAAATGAAATTACAAATGTACGTAAGTATCTATGCATTTAACTTTAAATTTTTTCATTGATATTATCGCTTAAGACGAAACACAACTCATAACACGAAATATTTTGTTGTTCCTTTCGATTTCATGTTATTTGATTTCCACTGTACCTGAATTCAAGTAGTATTCAAGTAAAATTTGAGAAAGGCATAAAAAATCCATTAATAAAATACAAGAGTACAAAATACCCAAGGTTTTGAGAAATCCCCAAATTAAAAATTGCACAGTAATTAATAGTATAAGTTATTGTTATAAGAGAAGAGAGAGAGGTAGTGTGAGATGCTTAATTATAAAGTGAGAACATTTTGAGTTGCAAACTTTATTGAAATTCTGAGAATATTCCGTACAAGGAATGTTACCAACGATTCCGTGCTACCAACTAGTCTGAGATTATGATGTGGGTATCGAATGTTTTAGAACGGGTATTGATATAATTTCAACTAAATCTGAATGTTTACAAAATGATCTGTGTATAAAAATTAAAAAATGGTCGATAAAATGTTAAATTATTTAAATTTATTAAATCATTTTAGTTTTATTTTGTTATTTTTATTGTTTCGTCGTTTGCTGACTGCTGACGCTCATGTTGTATTTACCAAAACGACATCGCTGGCAGGCAAATTTATTTTGTCGTTGTATCTTGCTTGTCGCTCTATTTCTTATTTTATTTATATGTACATTCTCTACAGCAACACACATACAGAGATTTTTTAAAAACTACTTCTTTAGACTTCGGCAATATAGGGTATCAGGTACATCTACCGAAATCTCGAGGTCAAACCTATATTTGAATACTATACTTTATTTTCCTAAAAGCACACGTCTTTGAATTATTCAAATTTATCATCATTTGAATAATTCAAAGACGTCTGCTTTTAGTAAAATAGAGTATAGTATCAAATAAAGGTTTGACGTTCACCATACCAATAAAAAGTTGGCTTTTGGATTCTAAATGTTAATCGCATCTTAATTACAGATCACATTTTTCATTTCCAGTTTTTATAAAATACATACAACCTCGTATTTATATTTTCGAACCAAATGTATATCACCGCTTTGGTACTATATTGTCGTATTGTCAGTATACAACTCCACTTGTACTATACACTTTAGTCGTTTGTTACCACTTTTATTCGAGAAACGGATTTATGACAAAATTTAAATATCTGATGTTGTTGGAAATCTCAATGTAACAAACTTCTGCAATTCCCACCCAGCCAAGACATGGTGGGCGATATGTAGTACTTATTAATTTTTTGAATAGACTATAAACGATTTTAGAAGTTGATAAATACTATACATTGCAGCAGTGTATGAAAAAAATGTTTAATTTTCGTTTGTGATTGTGTTGTTTATACATTAAAATCTGGCATCTCTTAAGCAAATTTTTTAAAAGCGATGAATACTGTTGTTGGTGTGTTGTGCCTATTTCTTGTGTTTCAAATTGGCATTTGTCAAATTTCTAAACGAATAAGTGAATTGAGTAAGTTAATATAAGTAGTGGTTCGCGACTAACTAACCATGAATCTACATTTTCATTAACAGAATGCGATGAATTCAATACGTTATCAACAAATTTACACATCCGGTACCCACATTTGATGAGATTTGTGGAAACCAAACCAAATGGATTTATTTCTTACATTTGCACTGGGACATTAATAAGTGAAGATTTTGTATTGACTTCGGCTGGTTGTGTATATATTATGTTTATCGGAAGATCAGAATTGAGAGTACAGAGACTTGTAAATGAAAAACAATGATCCACTCCATTTTTTACAGTGAAACGTTTTGTTGAGCATCCATTGCTGGATGAGACACAACTGGTAACAGAAAACGATATCGGACTAGTACAATTAAATGAGATAGTTCCATACCGTGACCATTTATCCATTTATCGTCCAGCCTGTCTTTAGATAAGCCTCGATCTAGTACCAAATACAGCAGAATCTGAAATTGAAACGAGAAAATAAATACAAATGAGCAGTGTTTACTATTATTACAGTACCATGCTGGAACACCTCTTCAGTCCAAAATAACAGATTCAATATCTGCTTTACTTCTTCGTGATTATTTGTTATACATGTAGTACTGGAAGTATGCAGATTGGTAGTTTCTGTAACCTCTGACGTGAACGTACCGGCAATCAACCACCCAAATTACGAACTTTGTAGCTATTTGGTAAGCCAGTATTTTTTTCTTTCTGAACTTAATACTTTAAAAAATGCTTCGGCTCCGACTAAAATGTCGATTTCATGGCGTTTATGAAATTCTGGATCAGATCTGGATGTTGATGAACAATAAACCAAACAATCAATAAAACGTTCTAAAATCGTTCATTCAAACGTTCATTGAACATACCCGATAAGAATATCTATCTTAATATGTAATTAAGATAGATATTCTTATCGGGTATGTTCAATGCCAAAATTTGACTAATTCCCTTGAACAACGACGGCCGTTGAATGAAAAATCTTGTGAACATAACTGATAAGAATATGCTAACTTCATTGGTTTTTAACATTTTATGTCAGAAAATCGTTGTAAAACACAAATATACCTCCGTATTTTGTGACTTTAATATAGTATCTTTTAGGGACTGGTTTGTTTTTCCTGAATTTTTGAATGAAATTTTTTAAAAATTATATTCTGTCATAAGCATAAATTTCGTCGGATTAGTCGCCGAAATTTGAAATTTCCTTTTATCGTTTTGTGGCTCCTCGATTAGCACTAAATTTTCCTCGTGAACATTAATTAGCACAGATTGGACTCAATCGATATGCAAAGTTTCATTTTGAAACTCGAAAGATTCCCTGCTACAGTCAATCATATGGTGGACGCTCACTTGTGGGAAAACCGGCATCAATATATGTGTTTGCACCTGAAGAAACAACAAGAAATGTTGTATACCAAAGAGCGTTGGAGCAAATTAATCAATTTTTATATAATTAAAATATTTTTGATTTCATTTTTCATTTTAATTTGAATTTAATATTACCAAAAATAAAAACAATTTTTCATTTAAAACCATACGACCGGCAAAGCGGGCGGCGTACAGCTTATACAACTATAACAAATTTTCTAAATACTTCTGACTACTAAACATCTGAAACCGGGTCAATTCTATAATTATTACAATCATGTCCTGTTCCTATATCTGGGTTATTTGTAATACCGTTAGTCTTGGTACACTCTAAATATGGTGAATTAATAATAATGATGTTGGTTTCTTAATTTGCAACTTCAATTCTCCGAAACTTGCCAATACACCTTCAATCCTGGTGTGCCATCCATGCAAGACCCATTTATAGAGAAAATCAAATAATCATTCATCAAATTCATATTGGAATAATTTGGAACCTAACACAAGTCGAAGTCTCATAAATGATGCAATGGGAAACAGTTCTGAAATATTACGGCCACAATATCAACGTGTTTCAATGTACAATCAACATGCTCCATTGCTTCTCATTGATTTAGGCGACGTTGGCATGTATATGATCGATCAATCCGATAAAGGCGCAATTCCCCGCTAAATGTTCACATGAATGACGAATTCTATATCTCTAATTTTATGCTGGTCCTCAACCATACATAAAATGAAGAGACCAACTATCAGAAGTCGACAATCAACTTGGAATGAGGTCGAGTACAAACAGTAAGTGTAGTCATTATTGAGAACCTCGTCGACGGTAAGTCAACATCAATTAACCATGATGTAATCAAAATTTATTTATGGAAATGTAACAATTACAGCAACTACCAGATTACCTGCTGTGAATATAAGGGGGGTCAATATTTATTGCTATAAAATTAGTAATATGAACCTCATTTTTCGGACGGTTTAACGGAAACGAACTAACTTGATTTATAATATAAGGAGCTGCGCTGCTGTATGTTCTGTCGGTAATGACACGATGCAAAAAATATTTAGCTATTTGGTTTCATTGCCGAACATTGTATCCGTATGTTATTTAAGAAGCCTTCAAAAACATGCCTTATTGACTATTACATTATGCCGTTTGAATTGGATGAATAATTATCATCACATAACCCTTAAAAATTATATCAGAAGATTATGTTGGAATAAAAAAAGCCAAAGAAATGATTAATGGCGGTAGGTAGTTTGGATGAATTGGAATGTCGCTCCTAGGACGAATGATGGTCATCTTCATTTAAAATGGGGTGTGGGTTTCACTAAACGTTTATTAATGAATAAATATTGTCGGGTTTCGTTCAGCCTAACCAGTCTAATCCATTTAAGTACCTTATGTTTAATTTAAGATTGGCTTATAATCCCACCATAAAACTGAATTTGATCAAAATTGGTTCAGGCATTTTCAAATTCCATTCGACATTTTGAGCTTGTTACATTCCAATTTGTTTATTAAAAGATCGATTAAATTGTATTATCTATCACTTTGTTTAACACAGGTTAGCTTTAAAACCGTAGTGGCAGCAAAGTTATTTATAGCGAGTGCATCTTAGCTACGAGTACCAATGTATGTGGAATTCATTCATACGTATAGACACCCGACCAAATCTTAATATTTATAGTTTATTTAAAAGTTTCAATAGGCGTGCGACAACATCTGATGTGTATGTGCAAACTACTAAGGACTCTTAACTCAAGGTATACACCAAAGATAAAGTTTGGCAACCTTTAAAATTGCATTACGACTATCGGCCAAATACTTTTTAATTTATTCTTATAATACGTCATACGTGAACTCAATATAGGCCAGTGCAGCTGATACTAGCATATGTTAATGGCATCTGGGTTTTAGTTCGCAACATTATTCTCCTGAAACAAATCGACTTGCCATCATGATTCCCAGCTCATCAGATCGACCTACAAATAAACCAAAAGCCATTTGCAAACTGTTAAATGATCCAGTGCGTTTTGTTGACTCGTAATTTGCAAACAATTTCCGCAAATCTTCCCCATGAATAAAGTTATTTTTATTATAACGCGTCATTCACTTGATGTGTAACGCACGATTTTTAATCGGGTTTGTCGTTTACACATTTATGAAGGCATTCTTAAATTAACATTTGGACATTGCGCTGGTTTCATCGGTGGTTGCTATCGATTGCCGCTAACCGTATACTATTAAGAGATATCCAGATTCGTGTTGTACTTGAGCGGATGGAAAATTACGATTCATTCGTAATTCGGAATTATGTATGACTTACGAGATACGAAACCACATCGAAAAAGTAGATATGTTGAATTGGAGTCATTGAAAATTTACTAAATTCTGGAGCCAGCAAGTTAAAACTCATTCAATGGAAAGTAGAACTGACGGAATAACTAATACACGATGGCTGTATCAGGTTGAGCGGGATCTAAACTCACTCGATTATGGTTTCTTTCATCTCCTTGTTATAAACAGTAAAATTTGAAATAATATCGTTGGGGATGCCAAATCACTTCACGGAATGTATCACCCACAGTCAAACAATATACATTTTTGGAAAGACATTTAGACCCTTGATATCACTTAGAATTGGTTTTTGATTTGCTACTTCCGGACTTAATAATTTATGAAATTTACCAGACTTTCAGTCTACACCAAAAGTGTAAAACCAGCAACAAAAGAAATGTTTGGGTTAAAAATTTAACGGGGCCATGATATTATGTATTACATATATACAAATAATTGAATTATTCGCGGAATCATCAAATGAGCAATCCATTTTATTATCACCCTAGGGGATACGAACACTCTCTTTAGATCTGTCTGTATATATTTGTGTGACTAAAGTTATGTGCATTTTCACCCGAAATATTAATAATTTAAATCATTACGTTAAACCCAGCTTGATGAGGTCAGTTCCTTAGTTGAGGTGACCATCTGCATCTACTTTGCTACTCGTACTTTATAAAAAATTGATATTATTTCATTATGATTGTAATATTGTAAAAACAAATAACAAATACCCGAACGCTCCATACATAATACCAAATATAATAATACATAATATATCAACGAACCGAAAATTAACAAAAATCAAAATATAAATATGTTTGTTGTTGTAACCAAACCATTAGGTATTTGGAATTTTGGATTTGCAAAACATTTTTCATTCTTTCGTTTTATGTTTATTTTCGATGCACATGTCTCAAAAAGATAAAAAAATGAAATTTTTTTGAATACATATTACAATTTTGATGAAGCTTTCAAAATGGTACTGTACGCTCCATGTACTAGATAAAAAAAACATATGTTTTTGTGTCTTAGCTTTGAAAATCGACCACGTGTTATCTTGAATCGGGGCCTTAACGTGGCAATTTTTGATAAAAAAGCATGTTTCTATTTTTACCACTTTATCCTCACAATTCGGCTCACATTTCGGTGGCAAATTTTAGCGAAGAACATGAAATGATACTATGTAATGTGTGCTTAAGGAGACAATTTTGCATAAAGAGATTTTTTCTCTATTATACATATATTTCGGTGACCAATTTTCAAAACGTATATAAAATGATACTGTAATGTGTGCATAAGGTGACAATTTTGTAATAAGAAACATTTTTCTTTTTTTACTACGTTGTGCACACATTTCGGTGATAAATTTCCAAAAATAATACAAAATGATACTGTTATGTGTGCTTATGGTGAAAATTTTACGTAATGATCTTTTTACTACCATATGCACACATTTCAGATGCAAATTATCATAAATAATACTAAATAATACTGTATTGAGTACATAGGGTGGCAATTTTGCAAAAATATCCGTATTTCTTTTTCTACTACTTTATACACACTGAAGTACATTCATACTCATAAATTTCGAACTTCATAACAACTTGTAGCGGTTTAAAAAATTAAAAATAAAAGTAAAAAGCCCATGGCAACCATGAAAACCCGTATATGTTCTCAATATTTCTAACAAAGCGTTTAATGCAATGTGAGTTATGCGATACGTGACAGCCCACTTTCTCAGTTCGTCCGCAATTGAAAAACTTTTTACTTCTTCAAAAAAAGCCGATCGTTGACTAAATTCAAATTGATGATTTTTTGCATTTATATCGAGAAATAAATCGTTCGCGGCATTGCCATCGTTTAGTGCATCTTCGAAGCTAGCATTTTATACTATTTTCGTTTTTTGTTAAAAAGTGCGATTCGTGCCATGAACTGAGTTTTCTTTTATGGATATACAACAATTATCATCCTGTTGCATTCGCTTTAAATACATTTCTCTTTGAATACTCAATTGCTGTTTTACTTTTCTGTAGTACATATTTGTTCGTAAACTTAAATCGTTCCACTACTTTTACCATTTTAAGTTTTTTGATAACAGTTTTATTCAGTTTTTTTTGCTAGTCTTGCAGAAATTGACAGCTGAAATGATATGATCACATTTTGGTAAGAAAGTGTGTAATGTGCGTGCATAACTCTTTATTTTATATATTGTATAATTTCCAAAAGCGATTATTTTCTGCGAAGTCCCAACCAAATTGTAATCTTATGGTTCTATTTCAGTATAACTTTTTGATAGGTTACCAAAAGTATGCTTCTTGGTGACGATGTAACCGTACATTTTGGTTGCGATGCGACAATATATACGTGCTGTTTTAGCAATACTAAATGTGTGCGCCTTGCGACTTAACATACCTTTATGCATTTGCAAGATAACATTTTGTTACCACAAAGTCACCGAGTGTGCTTATTGAAAGCAAAATATTACTATGCCCGTAAAATTTTGTGTGCAAATGTACGGGTTTGGCTAGTTGGGACACTATTTGTGGTAAGCTCTTAGTCGGACGGGGGGGGGGGGGGGGGGTCCTGTTATCCACCACTTAACAGCAGCCATGTTACAAAAAAAAAACTTTAGTGTGCTTATACAAAAATAAGTTGAAAATATATATGAAACTATTAAACACATATAACAGGCAATACCACTATCACTTTAGTCACCCATTCCACCCGAAACACGTACGACTCTTTAGCACATACTTTGTATGAAGGTTACCGATCGAAAATACACACCGCCATATCAATCATGTATGTATTAACAACAAAACAACAAAAATCACTAGTCAATAAAATTGCTTAAAACCGATAAATAATTATAACACAATGATCGGAACCCCAGAAATATTCAACAAAAGAAAAAAAAAACGCCAAAAAATTATCAACTACTACCAAATGAAAAGGTATAAAGATTTTAAACTAGTAAAATAAATAATGAGTACCATGCAATACTTTACAGTTAATGATGAATAGTTGGTGATGATGATGCTGGTGGTTCTTGAGTCATATCCTGTACGGTTAACGATGGTACAACGGTGGACACGCCCATCAGCTTTCCCACAAAAATCGCACGTTGATTACGGGTGGGCACTCCACGCCTTCGAATACGTCGATGAATATGGATTGCGATCACACCCAAACTCGCATATGTCGATCGATCACAACAAAACTCGAACTTTTTACTTATTAAGATTGTATGGATACAATGTCGGATACAATTCTTATCTCACCGCAAAATGGTCTCCAAGAAAAAACTGGCGGTCAGCATATAGCTACCAACAAAAACATACACCACAATATTTGTTTTTCTTTTATTTGTATTTATTGTACATATTTTAAAATTAACTTTCAATTTTAAATTCCAATTTGCATTTTATATTATTATTAAATATAGTAAATTAATGCGACACAATTCTCTTCCACGATTAATAATATGGGTACACATATACTTTATTTAAGTGTCACATTCGGTGTACATAAAATATTGATTTATAAATTTTTGATTTTATATCACATAATTTTACATTGTCCAACATTCACAAATACAATTAATTTTTATTTTTGCACTATATAGGACACTATACTAAAATACAAACAAACTTTTACTTTATTTAATTAATTGTGTACAAACAATTGTACTTCTAATTTAATTTAAGTTTTTCTGTTTTAATTTTTGGATTTCTCGATCTTTTGCTTATCGGATTTCAAACTTGACTGCCGTTCAACGTCAAACACGATTTTTTTTTCAGCTCGGTTTTCATAGTATGTGCCCGCCCGTCTTCTTCATACATATTTCCCCTTTTCAAATGTTGACACCTGTACTAATTAGTACACCCAGCTGATCGATTTCGGAGTTGTGCAGCTTAACAGTGTAGGTAAGTAGATAACAAAAAAAACTAGTACATGTTCAAAAGCCCGGTAAGTATAAAAAAATGGTTAAGTATGTAAATGTAGGTATAAAATTGTCATGAATCATTTAAGGAAAAGTAAAATGCCACGGAAATTTTAGGTAGGTATAGAGTCTAGGTAGATGTGTACTACAAACAACTAGCAGCGGAAATAAATTAGGGAATTCCGTTACACAATGATGATGCCTTTGCACATAACGAAATTTATTGAAAACGGTATGATATTGTTGCAATAAGGTGCTGCATGGGAAATTTTTCTTTTTATTATTACCGTTTAATGGTAAGTGACCAAACGATGAAAACTACTGAACAATTATAATCAAAAGATGACCAAAACATTTCTAATCGTCATTTTTATCGAAGCCTGTGGATGGGGTACTAAAAAGGCGGAGCTAGAGGACTTAGACATATAAGATATAAACAGTACCAAATATACCATCCTATGGTTTATGTGTATTTTTACGTTGCATTGTTAGTGTAACCAACACAACCTTTGGTAGTTTCTTTAGTCAAATTTAGATATTAGTTTGTTGTGTCACCAAAGCGACATCGCTGGCAAGCAAATGCATTTTGTCGATGTATCTTGTCACGCTGTTTCATGTTCAATTTATATATCTTTCGTTAGTCTACACGGAACCGCACACAAAGTAACTGTACAGAAATTTTTTAAATCTACTTCTTTTTTACTTCGGCGGTAACGAAAAGTGAAAGATTAGAAAAACAAAAATATCTTTGTAATTCAAGTGGTGATGACGTTCACTATAATATTTAATACAACTATGAAAAATGTATTTTAATTATCACATCCAACCATACCAATCAAAATGTTGATTTTTGCTATTTTAATGTTAATCGCGTCTGTAGTTCACATTTCTCATTTCAAGTTTTTTTTAAATATGTACATAAATAGACTCTAGTATTTATATATTCAAGCCAAGTCTATATCGCCGCTTTGGTACTATCTTGTCTTATTGTTAGTATACAACTCCAATTGTACTAAACACTTTATTAGTTTTATACGACAAACGGATATATGACAAAGTTTAAATATCTGATGTTGTGGTGAATCTCAAAGTAACAAACTTGTGCAATTCCCGCCCAGTCAAGACATGGGCGGGCGATATGTAGTCCTTATCAACTTTTTGAATAGACTATAAATGTTTTTAGAAGTTGATAAATACTATAAATTGCAACAGACCGTGTATGAAAAAAATATTTTATTTTGATTTGTGATTGTCTTGTTTATACATTAAAATCTTTCATCTCTCAAGCAAATTTTCTAAAAGTGATGAATACTGTTTTTGGTGCGTTGTGCCTAATTCTAATGTTAAGCATTGGCATTTGTCAAATTTCTAAACGAATAAGTGAATTAAGTAAGTTAATATGCGTAGTGGATCGCGTGATGTTTAACTAATCATGAATTTACATTTCTATTGAAAGAATGTGAGGAGTTCAAAATGTTATCAACAAATCCACACATCCGTTACCCACATTTAATGGTCTTTGTGGATACCGAAACACGTTTTGGATTTATTTATTCCATTTGCACTGGAACATTGATAAGTGAAGATTTTGTGTTGACTACGGCTCGTTGTGTAAATAAAATGTTGAACCGAGGAGTAGAATTGAAAGTACAGAGACTAAATGAAACAAAACGATTAAGTTCATATTTTACAGTTAAACGTTTCGTTGAGAATCCATTACTGGATGAGACACAATCGGTAACAGAAAACGATATCGGACTAGTACAATTAAATGAGATAGTTCCATATCGTAATCAATTATCCATTTATCGTCCAGCTTGTCTTTGGAAAATCCCAGATTTAGTAACACAAACATTAAAATTTACGACATACGGTTTCGTAAATAATGGAACCGAAACTAAACTTGAATCGAGAAAAGGTCTCATGAATACAGATGAGCAGTGCCTATTATTATTACAATACTATCCTGAAATAAGACCTCGTCACAACAAAATTACAGATTCAAATATATGCTTTAATTTAACCATATGGGATTCTCCAATTGTTAGAAATCCAATGTTATATAGTGATATATTGTAACATAATTCCTTGTTTTTTTTTCTTAGACAAACGAGGCGATATCCCTGGACACAAAAATTGGTGAACAAGTTTATACTGCCGGTCTTATAAAAGATTATATTAATATTAAAGGGATCAACATTTTAATCGCAGCTAGAGTAAGCAGTTCTATTGATTGGATTGAACAAATTGTTTGGCCGGTGAGTGATACAAATATCCAAATGTTCGTTTCCAATGTATAATTTTTTTCTTACTAATATGCAAGGAAACTAATGTTGAAATTAACCCTGAGGTCGACAATGATAACCTGCACATTGGATGTGGCCTGAGAAAACAAAAACACATACCATTTATAACGTTTTCCCGGTCATCGTATCACGGTGAATTTCCGTGGCATGTAGCACTGTATCGGATCGAGGGTGGGCGACTTAATAATCAAAAATATATTTGCGGTGGCACCATAATTACCGATAAAGAAATTTTAACGGCAGCACACTGTGTTTCAAATGAAATTGGATTACTCCCAGCTAATCGATTGACAATAGTAGCGGGAACGTATAATTTAAATGAGTATTCTTTAGATGCGCAAACATATTCTGTCAAGGAGATAATAGTTCATGATAAATATAATCGCCATTATTTAGAAAATGACATAGCACTGTTGAAAGTGAATGCGCCAATTGAGTTTTCCAATTATATTCAGCCAATATGTATCGGAAATATTTCAATATTTTCCAGCTTGACGATAGGCACAGTGGCGGGATGGGGCTATGATGAAAGGAATCAGCCAACAGACGTATTACTGCAAGCCACATTTCCGATAGCAGATAATTTCGATTGTCGGGACAGTAATCGAGACTTCTTTCCTAATTATTTAAATGATAATAATTACTGTGCTGGATATCAAAATGGAACGAGTGTGTGTTCTGGTGATTCGGGCGGTGCTATGATCTTTAACTACGAATCACGTTGGTATATTCGTGGCATCGTTTCACTTGGAGTGGCATTACCAAACCTTGAAAGCCGATGTGATATAACCCAACTTGTTTTATTTACCGATGTACCAAAATTTTACGATTGGATTGTGAATAACTCAGCGACAAATGTACAAAAATTAAAATAAATTTATTTCAAGAATCGAATTTTTTTATTTTGAAATTTACCGCTCTACCGAATCACTCGTTATTGGTAGACGTTCTGATAGCAGCCTGGAGAATATTGCATTTAGCCAGCTTTAAATATATCAATTGTCGTTAGGATATAAATATTTTCTTTTGACAAGGTTCGACTATAGATCCAAATCAGTTTTACACTAAGCGTAAGACCTAAACTCTGGTGCGATTTAAAGTTTACATTTCACACTACGATAAATCTTAGATTCCTCTAAAATAGTTCAATCTCATCCGATCGACAACTTTGCCACAATGTACTCATATCAGATATAAAAAGACAAATTTAATCAAGCTTGCGGTTTCATCGATAACAGGGGGCTATTATGAAATTGTTTTCAACTTTGTATAAGCCTCCATATAGATACCATGGCAGCCAACCTGTTAACATTTCAATTATACTAAAATTTAATTGTCCCAATACCAGCTGTGAAAAGTGAAATTTCCCGTCTTTACGTATTTTGGTTGTAAATATCTCAATACTGGATATGATGGCTTAGTATGGGTGAACACGTTCCGATATAGGTATAAAAACGACGTTGATCGTTTTGCGGGTACGTCAAGAATAGTAAGTTGTACGATAAAATTAAAACAAAATACACTTATGGACAAAAAAACGCATAATCTGTATTTTTGAAATTACGAGTAGCTAAATAATTGTTTTTGTAATTATTATGATAAAATCTATATAGCTTATAGTTCTCACTGAAATACATATGCATTAAAAAAAGACTACCATTAGTTTTGTTGAATTCGGGTTTAGCACAAATTTGAGCATTTTGGTTGTTCAGTCTAAAAGTTTATTTACAGTGAATTGTTATTTAAATTATACAATTAAGTGTAAGAGTAAGGTTTTTCACTAAAAACAAATAAAAATGAATAACTTGTCGGCCGAAAGAAATCATTTGAGTGTTGAGGATTGCGTGGGAGCCATTACATTAGTTGAAGAAGTAAGAACTCAGTCTTACGTTGCACATAACTTGGTGTTAGCAAATATTACACCACCCGTTTCTGATGCGAATGAGCCTCGTGTCGGTCGCCTTTTTCTTTGCATTCCCAAATTTTTCAAGCACACAAATACTTTGTGTTGTTGTTTTCAATTTTCATTTCATTATTTTTTAATATATATTCTGTTGGTGTAAAATACAGTTTTGGCCAATTTGTCAAGTTTACATCATATATCAAAAAGTCTTGCAATATCATATGGAAAAAAAGAGTGAGTGAGACAACAATATATTTTTTAAAACCATTTTTTGTCGCGATGAAACTTCTAGCAGAACATTTCGATGTAAATTTTACAGTTCATTTGTTTTTGTCAATTTAGTAACACGTGTTTTGATTTTTTCTTAAAATGAATGAAATTGAATATCGCGCCGTTATTAAATTTTTCTGTAAAGATGGACGAAATGCAATTTATATATTCAACTATATATCAAACAAACAAGGTGGGTTAAATTATTCAAAAGTGGTCGGGAGTCATTAGAAGACGACAACCGCTCGGGTCGGCCAGCAGATGCTATTAGCCATGAATACGTAATTTTGGCCGAATCTATTGTATTGGAGAACCGGCGTATTTCTGTTCCGCGGTTAGCGTGGAGACTTTCTCTTTCATACGGTACCACATATACTTTATTACATGACCACCTTCACATGTCGAAAGTAAGTGCGCGATGGGTTCCCCGTTTGTTGAATGCGGAACAAAAAAAAACTGCGTGTTCAAACTTCAAAGCGATTTTAGATATGTACAAAGAAGATCCAGAAAATTTCTTGGATAACATAACAACAGGCGATGAAACATGGCTCACCACTGAGATCCGGAATCCAAACAGGAATCGATGCAATGGATTAAACGTAGTGAACCACCACCAAAGAAATTCAAAACTCAACCGTCTGCTGGTAAGGTTCTGGCAACAATTTTTTGGGATGCTGAAGGAATTTTGATAATCGATGATGTGCCACCTAAAACCACAACCACAGGCATATATTACGCAGAGGTTTTGCGAAAATTGAAAAAAGCGATCCGGGAAAAACGGCCAAGGAAAGTTAGGAAAACAATCTTGCTTCTTCACGACAATGCACCAGTGCACAAGGCTAATATTGCTCAAGCTTGTTACCGGCTGGCTACTGCCAACCTGCAGATATTCACTAAACGCATGCAGAGGCCTCCACGGTGATTTTTGCCGGCTACGTTCTCAGGGAGAAGTGCGAAGGGTCGTGGGATTTGAGGCTTGCATGTGTTTCTGGCTTACACCGTGATAACAGAAATTTAAATAAAAATAAAACGCAAATAATAATTAACCCGGGTTCCGCCGAAATTCGTCGGCCGGAACCTGAGGAACGAACAACTCAAAAATTATAAAGGAGAGAGAGGTGCCTTGGTGCGCGCATCCATCCGAATTCAAACGGGGCCAAGCCCTGGTTACGGAATTGGATGCGGGCACCAAGGGACCGCAATCAACACTGCACCGACACAGAGGGAGCCTCCGCTCCCATCACACACAACCGAAAATTTTAGTGATTCATTTTATATACCGAAAAACCAACAAAAAAAAAACGAAATGAAACAACTTCCCAAAAGAACACACTTCCCACCCGTATCACTACAAAAGAGAACGAGGGAGAGAGACAGAACAACGCGCACCGAGCGCGCACCCGCTGTGCGGCGCTCGATTACAAAATTTAACAATTTAATCAAAGATAAAAATATATATAAAAAAGTAAAAAAATAGAAAAAAAATTTAAATGAAAAGAAATAAAAAAAATGTACCTTAACTAAACCAACCGGTTGCGGCCTTGCGCGACCGATATTGTTGCGGGGCCTCTCCCCGATAAAAATGGGTTGCGGCCTTGCGCGGCCGTCATGCCACAGGGTCGCCGCCCCGGACCGTTGCGGCTTGGCTATACCGTTACCAAAAAGCAAAATCGTGGCCTCGACTGGCCGCCGAAATATGTTGGGCGTAGTATCTTCAAAATACCGCAAATAAGGATGGCCTCACTTTCCATAAAAAAAACCCCGCTGCAGTCAACCGTATATCCCAATTTAACAATTTGAAAACAATTCGTTGTGTGTTGCCTCGCCAAAAATACCGTCGAAATAAAGTGGCCCAATTGACCACCTGTAAATAATTGGTTGAGCGTCCTTCACTAAACCCGTATGTAACTTTTGGGCGTTGCCGCGTCTAAGAAAATATACCGTCGCACAAAATGACCTCAACTGGTCACCCGTTAATTCGTATGGCGTTGCCTCGCCGAAAAACGTAAAAATGTTGGGGTTATACACCAAACCCGTAAATAATGCGGCACCCGTTGTATTGTTCGGCACCCGTAGAAAAAAATTTAGGATGACAAGGTTGTTGTAATCCCGTTATTGTAACCACCGAAAAAATTTTTTTTTTGGTTTATTTAGACCCAACAAATACACTAATAATATTTCTGCTCACGACAACTTGCAAATCAATTGCTTCCAATCCAATCGTTATGGCACATCTATCAATTTATATTAGTTTTCACATAATACATCTCGCACCCTTTTCATACAAACAAAAAATCCACGAACTTTGTATTGTTTTTATTTAAGTAACAAAATGGGCGTTTTTTTTTTTACATACAAAAAAAATTTATTTCACCCACCAAAATATGATCCACATTTGGATAATAATATTTATTATAATATTTATTATATAATTATATAATATTTATTTATTATTATTCTAATATTTTACACCGTTTTATTATCATGAAAATGATTTATTAACAAAACTTGACTTGAATTTTTCCAAATCACCAACTTAATTGTACCAAATTACAAACTGAATGAATCAAAAAAAAACATATTCGAGCGTCGCACAGCTCGTAAAACGTTTTAGAAGAAAATGAATCTCTCTTCTCTATCTCTCCTTTATACCAAATTTTCGTTGGTACAAAAGAGAGACATATAAGAAAAAACATTTTTTTTCAAAACGTTTTACTTTGCACACACTCGATGCGCATTGTTATCTCTCTCTCTCCTATTTTTGTTCCGTTGCCAACATAACCGAAGAAAACACACAAGAATCCATCCACCAAGACGCCACGTTCACACAGTGAAAAACTCGGACGCAAGAAACCATGGAGAATGGAAACAATTTACAAAAAATGCCTTGTTAAGACAATACAGTCGTAACAAGCTGCTTCGTGGAAATTCCGCATCCACCTTACAGTCCAGACTTGGCACCCAGTCACTACTTTCTGTTTCCCAATTTGAAAAAAACACTAAGGGGCCGGAAATTTTCCAGTGACTATGAAGTACAGTCTGTTGTAAATGAATATTTTATGAAGCAAAAGAAATCTTTGTTTTTAGAGGGTTTAGGCAAGTTAATCGATCGATGTGACAAATGTATAAACCTTAAAGGAGATTATGTCGAAAAATAAAAATATTGCTGTCTCACTCACTCTTTTTTTTCATATGATATTGCAAGACTTTTAGATTTGCCCTCGTAGGTATGAATCTAGTCAGGAACTGATGATATCCGTTAGTATTATAAGGAATCTGACTTCATGCTCGTTAAATGTCAAAGTTATCGCTTCATAACCTAAAATTTGTGTATTAGTGTGGAATTAAGCTCACCTTTTCAAAGAATTGGTAGTAGTTTTTATTAAATTATATTTGATCATAACACCGTGTAAACGGATAAATCCTCGTAATTTTTACTAATATGGTAATTGTCCTTCTTCTACGGTTTAAATAAAGCGGATTCAAGTCCAAAAAGTCAAGAGTCAGGCACTCGAAAATTTGTATAGTTTCAATCCTCAATAATAGTTGTTCAAACGATTCCGGTCGCTGGATTTGTGATAATATTAGGATTATCTAATCTTCCCATAGTGCGCATATTATTCTAAACAACGTTGTGCATTTAGTTGTTGCCAACTGAAATAATACAATTTTGATTTCGTTTTTTCTCAATAAAAAATAACCAAACTTGAATTTTAAGAATTTTTTAGTTGGTTCGCAATTGATCCAGCCACCAGGAGATGATTTTCTATTCCGACTATAATACTTAAGATTTATTAGTGATCAAACGCCAAAATTTGTAGACTAATTCTGTTCTAACCATTACCTAATGAAATTTATTGAAAACGGTATGATATTGCTGCAATAAGGTGCTACATGGGAAATGTTTCTTTATATTATTACCGTTTAATGGTAAGTGACCAAACGATGAAAACTAGTGAACAATTCTAATCAAAAGATGACCAAAACATTTCTAATCGTCATTTTTATCGAAGCCTGTGGGTGGGGTGCTAAAAAGGCGGAGCTAGAGGACTTATGCATATAAGGTATAAACAGTACCAAATATACCATCCTATGGTTTATGTGTATTTTTACGTTGCATTGTTAGTGTAACCAACACAACCTTTGGTAGTTTCTTTAGTCAAATTTAGATATTAGTTTGTTGTGTTCACCAAAGCAACATCGCTGGCAAGCAAATGCATTTTTTCGATGTATCTTGTCACGCTGTTTCATGTTTAATTTATATATCTTTCGTTAGTCTACACGGAACCGCACACAAAGTAACTGTGCAGAAATTTTTTAAATCTACTTCTTTTTTACTTCGGCGGTAACGAAAAGTGAAAGATAAGAAAAACAAAAATATCTTTGTCTTATTCAAGTGGTGATGACGTTCACTATAGTATTTAACACAACTATGAACAACGTTGATTTTTACGATTTAAATGTTAATCGCGTCTTAATTATTCATTTTGTAGTCCACATTTCTCATTTCAAGTTTTTTTTTTAAATATGTACATAATATTATAGACTCATATTTATATTTTCAAACCAAGTGTATATCGCCGCTTTAGTACTATCTTGTCTTATTGTTAGTATACAACGTCAGTTGTACTAAACACTTTATTAGTTTTATACGACAAACGGATATACAACGGATATATAAGTTTAAATATCTGATGTTGTGGTGAATCTCAAAGTAACATCATTGTGCGATTCCCGCCCAGCCAAGACATGGGCCGGCGATATGTAGTCGTTATCAAATTTTCGAACAGACTATAAATGTTTTTAGAAGTTGATAAATACTATACATTGAAACAGTGTATGAAGAAAATATTTTATTTTGATTTGTGATTGTCTTGTTTATACATTAAGATCTTTCATCTCTCAAGCAAATTTTCTAAAAGTGATGAATACTGTTTTTGGTGCGTTGTGCCTAATTCTAATGTTAAACATTGGCATTTGTCAAATTTCTAAACGAATAAGTGAATTAAGTAAGTTAATATGCGTAGTGGACCGCGTGATGTTTAACTAATCATGAATTTACATTTCTATTAACAGAATGTGATGAGTTCAAAATGTTATCAACAAATCCACACATCCGTTACCCACATTTAATGAGCTTTGTGGATACTGAAACACGTATTGGACATATTTATTTCATTTGCGCTGGAACATTAATAAGTGAAGATTTTGTGTTGACTACGGCTAGTTGTGTAAATCAGATGTTGAACCGAGGAATAGAATTTAAAGTAGAGAAACTTGTAAATGAAACACAACGATCCATTCCATTTTTTACAGTTAAACGTTTCGTTGGGAATCCATTACTGGATGAGACACAATCGGTAACACTAAACGATATCGGATTAGTACAATTAAATGAGGTAGTTCCATATCGTGATCAATTATCCATTTATCGTCCAGCTTGTCTTTGGAATAGCCCCGATCTAGTACCACAAGCATTTAAATATTCGGCATACGGTAAATCCGAAACTAAACCTGAAACGGGAGAAGGTCTAATGAATACAGATGAGCAGTGTTTTTCAATATTACAATACTATGCTCATAACAGACCTCGTAAGCTCAACACTATAGATTCAAATATCTGCTTTAATTTAACCAGCCCGGATTTTCCATATGTTAAAAACTCATACTTATATGTTGATATGTTGTAATATAATTCGTTGTTTATTTTTCTTAGACAGACGAGGCGATATCCCTGGACACAAAAATTGGTGAACAAGTTTATACTGTCGGTCTTATGAAAAAATATATTTATATTAAAGAGATCCAAATTATAATCGCAGCTAGAGTAAGCAGTTCTATTGATTGGATTGAACAAATAGTTTGGCCAGTGAGTGATACAAATATCCAAATGTTCGTTTCCAATTTATAATCTTTTTCTTTCTAATACTCAAGCAAACTAATGTTGAAATTAACCCTGAGGTCGCCAATGATAACCTGCACATTGGATGTGGCCTGAGAAAACTAAAACACATACCATTTTTAACGTTTCCCCGTTCATCGTATCACGGTGAATTTCCGTGGCATGTAGCACTGTATCGGATCGAGGGTGGCCGACTTAATAATCAAAAATATATTTGCGGTGGCACCATAATTACTGGCAAAGAAATTCTAACGGCAGCACACTGTGTTTCAAATGAAAATGGATTACTTCCAGCTAATCGATTGACAATAGTAGCGGGAACGTATAATTTAAATGAGTATTCTTTAGATGCGCAAACATATTCTGTCAAGGAGATAATAGTTCATGATAAATATAATCGCCATTATTTAGAAAATGACATAGCACTGTTGAAAGTGAATGCGCCAATTGAGTTTTCCAATTATATTCAGCCAATATGTATTGGAAATATTTCAATATTTTCCAGCTTGACGATAGGCACAGTGGCGGGATGGGGCTATGATGAGAGGAATCAGCCAACAGACGTATTACTGCAAGCCACATTTCCGATAGCAGATAATTTCGATTGTCGGGACAGTAATCGAGACTTCTTTCCTAATTATTTAAATGATAATAATTACTGTGCTGGATATCAAAATGGAACGAGTGTGTGTTCTGGTGATTCGGGTGGTGCTATGATCTTTAACTACGAATCACGTTGGTATATTCGTGGCATCGTTTCACTTGGAGTGGCATTACCAAACCTTGAAAGCCGATGTGATATAACCCAACTTGTTTTATTTACCGATGTACCAAAATTTTACGATTGGATTGTGAATAACTCAGCGACAAATGTACAAAAATTAAAATAAATTTATTTCAAGAATCGAATTTTTTTATTTTGAAATTTACCGCTCTACCGAATCACTCGTTATTGGTAGACGTTCTGATAGCAGCCTGGAGAATATTGCATTTAGCCAGCTTTAAATATATCAATTGTCGTTAGGATATAAATATTTTCTTTTGACAAGGTTCGACAATAGATCCAAATCAGTTTTACACTAAGCGTAAGACCTAAACTCTGGTGCGATTTAAAGTTTACATTTCACACTACGATAAATCTTAGATTTCTCTAAAATAGTTCAATCTCATCCGATCCACAACGTTGCCACAATGTACTTATATCAGATATAAAAAGAAAAATTTAATCAAGCTTACAGTTTCATCGAAAACAGGGGGGATATTATGAAATGTTTTTCAACTTTGTAAGCCTCCATATAGATACCATGGCAGCCAACCTGTTAACATTTCAATTATACTAAAATTTAATTGTCCCAATACCAGCTGTGAAAAGTGAAATTTCCCGTCTTTACGTATTTTGGTTGTAAATATCTCAATACTGGATATGATGGCTTAGTATGGGTGAACACGTTCCGATATAGGTATAAAAACGACGTTGATCGTTTTGCGGGTACGTCAAGAATAGTAAGTTGTACGATAAAATTAAAACAAAATACACTTATGGACAAAAAAACGCATAATCTGTATTTTTGAAATTACGAGTAGCTAAATAATTGTTTTTGTAATTATTATGATAAAATCTATATAGCTTATAGTTCTCACTGAAATACACATGCATTAAAAAAAGACTACCATTAGTTTTGTTGAATTCGGGTTTAGCACAAATTTGAGCATTTTGGTTGTTCAGTCTAAAAGTTTATTTACAGTGAATTGTTATTTAAATTATACAATTAAGTGTAAGAGTAAGGTTTTTCACTAAAAACAAATAAAAATGAATAACTTGTCGGCCGAAAGAAATCATTTGAGTGTTGAGGATTGCGTGGGAGCCATTACATTAGTTGAAGAAGTAAGAACTCAGTCTTACGTTGCACAACTGTTAAGAATGGAGCAGTCCACAATATTAAGAGTGATCAAACGATTCCAGGATAATGGACAGTATCATCGTTGTGCTGGTAGTGGGAGAAATCGATGTACAACACTCGCTAAGGATAGGTATATTAAATTAATTTGCTTGAGAAAACGGTTTGTAACTGGACGTAGCATCAAATCAGACCTAATCGGATCCCGAGATGCACCCATTAGTGAAAGGACCTTGCGTCGACGAATCAAGGAATCCAATTTGACTGCAAGAAAGCCAGCCTTATGTCCAGAGTTGTCTACAACACACTGCAGAGCTCGTTTAACATTTGCTTTCGAACATGAAAACTGGACAATGGAACAATGGGCCAACGTTTTGTTCTCCGACGAGTCTAGATTTTGCCTTGGATTATCAGACTGTTGGATGAGAGTTTATCGTCGGCCTAAAAAAGTATTCAAAAAATTATTTCTATGTGAATTATGCGGTATGTATTCCAAGATCAACTATTTAAGATTCAGATGACATAATCATACCTGCTTTGGAGACAATGTCTTCCGATGATCACAAAATAATCATCAGAGCAGACAAAAGAACAACCGGAGGCCATGTACATCAGTACAATGCTCCACTATGGAATCACGTGACATTGCAATCAAGAGGCGTGATGACGAACGAGTGCAGCTGTATACTAAACACATCGATCAAATGATGCACTTCAATATCCATTGGTGTTTTGTCATGGAGAGGATGGCTTCCACTTCCAGATAGAGATGGTGAATCCGCTGACCGGATGATTGCACTAGCATTGCTATACAAATAACATATTCATTTTTAGGTGAAGAAACGAATAAGAAGGTAGTTCCATGCATTTTTATACTTACCGGTTAATGATGCGACAAGGCGTAGACAATCATCTTTTGAGATATCGTCGTTGTTTCAATAGTATCGCGTCGATATGTATGTCAAGATCGAAACGGAACGTATTGCATCCGCTTCAATCAATCAAAACACGTTCCGAGCAGTACATTCATCTCTGCGGGTGCCCCCGTTTCGGAAGAAGACCATTCTCCCAGCGACATATGTTGGCAGCCCACGGCATATGTATGAATATGCGCAGGATGGTATGACGTATGAGCGGCATTACGGACGGCTAAATTTGTTCAGCACGTTCACATGCAATCCGAAATGGCCTGAAATTACCGGTAATCTACTGCCAGAACAAACTTCCAGCGATCGCCACGACATCACCGTACGTGTGTTTAAATAAGAACTCATAGACGCTAACGGACTTCTTCGTTAAGCAGATGGTTTTCGGACAGCCACGTTGTTGGATGTACTCAGTAGAGTGGTTGAAGCGTGAATTACCACATGCACACATTTTGCTATGGTTAATTGAGAAAATCAGCCCAGATCAAATCAATTCAGTCATCAGCGCAGAAATACCAGATCCAGAAGCTGACCTGGAGTGGTTCGCTGTATAATCTCAACAAACAAGATTCACGGTCCGTGCGGAGATCACAATCCAGATTCACCGCATGTATGGTCGATGGGAAATGCACAAAACAACAACCGCGTCATTCATTTGAAGATGGTGACAGAACAATCATGATGACGGATCGTTCCGTATTGCAAACTTCTATCGAACACATGCAATGTTGAGTACTAACTCCATTAAGTCCATTAAAAATGTCTGCAAATACCGTGAACAAGGTTGCTTCAGATGCAAATGGCGAAGTGTCAAGATTCCAATTGGGTCATTATGTCAGTTGCAATGAGGCGATTTGGCGTATTTTCTAATTTGCAACACACGAACGTCATCCCACTGTTCAACATTTGTCGGTGCACTTAGAGAATGGATAACGTGTCTATTTCACGGAAGCTAATGTAGCACAACCGGCTGAACGACCACCAGTTACATCATTCACGAATTTCTTTGAAATTCACCAAAGCGATCCGTTTGCTCGAATATTGCTTTACTGAGAAATGCCATACGCTATTATACTTGTAACCAGTCGACGAAGAAGTTTCAACGACGAAAGAATGGTGAACCTCCTGTAGGATACGTCGATATGTATTCGACTGATGCGCTTGGCGGTGTAAACCGATCATGCACGACAGGACGAATGCTCATATCTTCGTTTGCTTTTGTTCCATGTTCGTGGTCCCACTTCTTTCGAATCTCTTAGTACTATAGATGGTTTGTTGTGCGCCACTTATCGAGGGTTCTTACCGGCGTCCGAATTTCGTGGAAAACGACTCACATTGGGATTCAACAGTCGCTGATGAACTCAACGCGTGTCTGAAATCGTCGAGATTGTGGGGCTAAGTGAAGAAGTTACAGATTGCTGTTTTTTTGGAATGGAATGGCCAAGGAAGAGCTTATCACGAAAGTGTTTCCGGACATCCGCCGAATTATATAAATCACGATTGGCTCAGCGAACGAAAGATTTTGGCAGGGAAGAACAAGAAAGTCGACAGTCGAAATCACTTGATTCAAAACCAAATCGCTGCGGAAATGCATTGTTACAAATCCGTTGACTGTGTGACTAATCAATACGAGGCATAACGATATTAACTATCCGACCGAGTTTTTGAATACCGCTTTATTTGCCGGGAATACCACTGCAAAACTTGATGCTGAAGGTCGAATCTGTGACAATCATGCTGCGCAATCTGAACCATCCGAAATTGTGTAACGGGACACGATTGGCTGTGAAGAAACTGATGAACAACGTGATTCAAGCGACAATCATCAACGGCAAATTCAAAGGAGAGAATGTTCTAATTCCGAGGCTTTCTTTGATTCCAACTGACATTCCGTTCGAGTTCAAGCTCATTCAGTTCCCCGTTTGTTTAGCGTTTGCTATGACGATTAACAAATCGCAAGGTCAATCGTTTGAAGTGTGCGAAATAAATCTCAAATTTTCGTGTTTTTCTCATAATCAGTTATACGTTGCGTGTTCGAGAGTTTTCAAACCATCATCGTTGTTCCTTTAGTCGCAGGAGAACATAATAAAAAATATTGTTTACCACAATGCATTTTATTGATTTGCGTCTGTATTCGATTTAATTTCACTCCAATAAAATACATTTACAATAATTCTTTTGAGTTCCAACTGACTCCAATTCATTTCCATACTGAGAAAAAAAAATCCAAACAACGGCTATTTTCGATAGATATGCTTGAGTTTGAATCGATATTTCATTCAAATTTCAATACATTTGTGTTGAATTTTTAACGAATGCTAATTAAATTACGTCACGTTGACAGAAAATTGTTTTCATAGGGACTTCGGGCGGTCAGTTTGTTCCGGCTAGAACTCTGCAGTGTCGTGGGGTATCCGAAATTTATTGAAAACCTGTATTAGACCGCTTTTACGAAGAGGTGTAAAAAAGCGGCTAAAACAAAGACATCAGTGATCGTTCAACCCACCTCACCAAATAAACCCACCTAAATTTCAGATCATCCTGCTCTCAATTTGGATTATCTCATGATTTTAAAAACACTACCAATAAACAAATGAATACTGATTGATTTTAGATTTCATTATTTCAAATTTTAATGAAGGATAAAAATTAAATTACATGAACAAAGAAAAAGAAATTATTTAACCCTCGTCAGGCGGCATAGATACAATTGTACCTTTTCCGTTTTTAAATACTAAGAAGTCTTCTTGTAGAAGCCAGAGAGAGTAAAAGCTTTGTGAGATCTCTACATTTTAATAATGTGCAAATTCCAAATATTATCTATTTACAAAAATTATGTCTACAGTGACGATTTTGATATAAAATATATGAAAGTACAATTGTACGTATACCGCCTTTTAGCGTTGTAAAATTATGCCGCCGGACAAGGGTTAAAATTTGCAAAATAATAATTTAAATTATGAAAAAAAAATTCTAATAAAACAAATAGCATCTTAATTTTGTTTTATTTTAAAGTGCACTATGAGATGATAAAAGGATTAATGAACTAATACTAATCTATATATATGAAACAAAGTTGGGTTAGTTACACCATTTATAACTCAAGAACGGCTGGACCGATTTTTATGATCTTTGTTTTGTTGGATTTGTCATCGCTCCGAATAGCATAATAACTATTAAAACGTCGGAAAAATTCACCGAAAAAAAATTTATCAAGAAAATTCATTTTCTCATACATTTCGTACATTTTGTTTTTTTTTATTTTGTTCGTCTCAATACAGTGGTGGTTTAGGAAAAAAGAAAAGTCAGAAAAACTCAAAAGGGAAGCCCCAAAAATCTAATAAAAAAACCTTTTTTTATATGAATTTTGTAGGTGTAGTTTCTATGTGACGAGTGGAGCGCTTCGGCGCTTGGGCCGCAAGGTACTGGTTACGAATCCGACTGGAGGCTGCATGCACATTTCTATTTTATTTTTTATCCATTTTTTTTTATTTCATCTACTTATCTATTTTTATAGATAAAATCTTCGTCCGAATTACGATTTCAGTGCGAATAGTAGATATTTTGACAGCTGCAAAAAAGTTTTTTTCCTTTGCGATTTTAATATTAAATTTAATTTATTTTTGGTTTTGGTTATTTCATATTAGTTAAGTGGTTTGTGGTTTAGCATATAATATTAAAATAAGTGGTAGAATTTACTGAAATAAGAGTTTGTGTGGTGTATGCCAACAACATCAAGAAAAGAGTACTTTTTGCGTTTTTTAGTGGTACAGAGTGTCCCAACACCGGACACCAGATTTTTTTTTTTGTTTTTTTAATTTTTTTTTATTCTGCGGAATTCTATTTTCGATCGGGATTTTTAAACGGTAAGTTCCCTTCGAAGATGTTCACTTTGTGAGGTTATGACATTTGTGATTGTGCGCACATCGATAATTGATTATGTAATTTTGGATTGTGTGATTAATTTTCCAGTATTATTTACAATGCCGCGAGCCAGAAGATCTAATCTTCCACCACGAAGCCGTAATGCAATTAAACTTCGGATTATTGCGAATCAATCCACTGCAGATGAACAAGAAATCACACGAGAAGTACGACGCGTTAGTATGGCCAGACTTCGCGCTTCACAAAAACAAGCACAAAGAGAGGCAGTTCGTCAAATGGCTCAGTTGGCAATGAGAAATCGTCGAGCTTATCGCACAGATCAACAACGTGATAATTTTCGACGCGCAAGAAGAAATTCTTCAAGTGTTGATTTGAATCGAATAGCGTTTCAATACGAACAATTGACTACAACTCGCATCCTTTCGTTCGAATTGGCCCAATGGAGTTTGTGTGTGACCATTGCGGTACATTGAAGTTCACTGGAGAAACGCTTGGATTGTGCTGTCTCAGTGGCAAAGGTGAGATTGCCATTATTGCCTGCACCACCTGAACTGTTGCATTTATTGCTTCGTGGCGAGACACCAGAATCACGACATTTTCTATCCAACACTCAAAAATACAATGGATGTTTCCAAATGACTTCATTTGGCGCAGACATTATCGAAGAACGCGGATTCAATCCAACATTCAAGGTCATTTCTGCTCGAGAGAGTAAACATTCATTTTCTTTTGGTGATCAAAAAACTATAATTCTGACTTCGTCTTCGACTTTACAGATTCAAGGCCAGATTCACCACCGAATTGGGTCATTGCAACCGATTGAAGATGGACAGCATAAATTCATCCAAATCTACTTTATGGGCAATATAGAGAATCAACTTGATCGGCGCCAAACGATCAATACGGCAATGAAAAGGAAAGTTCTGCAAGATTTGCAACAACTACTCTATGAACATCATGCATTGGTTCGGTTGTTTAAAACTGCGTTGGATCGCATGCCAAGTGACGAATGCAAAGTCGTCATCAGAGCAGATAAACGACCCACTGGAACACACGAACGCCAACGAAACACATACGATACACTGCAATACCCGCTGATATTTTGGCAAGGAGACGATGGATATTACTTCAATATCAACATGATAAATCCATTGAGCGGTGAGTACTGATATCATAATTTCCATTATGGCACTAATTTCACAAATTTCATTTCAGGTGAGGAAACTAACAAGAAGGTTAGCTCGATGAATTATTATGCATATCGTTTGATGATTCGTCAAAATGCTGACAACTATTTGCTGCGATTTCGTATTTTGCTTCAGCAATATTGCGTCGACATGTACGTCAAAATCAAAACGGAGCGCCTCATTTTCATTCGGTTGAACCAAGGTAAACTGCGTTCGGAGGAGTATATCCATTTACGCGATGCAATCAGCACCGAAGGAGATGCAGCTAATGTTGGTCGATTGACTATTCTACCGGTGACGTACATTGGCAGCCCGCGTCATATGCATGAATATGCACAAGATGCAATGACATATGTTCGTCATTACGGTTATCCAAATCTATTCATCACTTTTACTTGCAATTCGAAATGGATAGAGATTGTTCAACTGCTGCTACCCGGGCAAATAATAAGCGATTGGCACGACATCATCGCACGTGTCTTTAAACAAAAAATCCGGTCGCTGATGAACTACATACATTGTTAGGCAAGGCGTCTTTGGGGATACTCGATGTTGGATGTATTCAATTGAATGGCAGAAACGAAGCTTGCCGCATGCTCACATTCTTATTTGGTTAGTCGAAAAAATTCGACCAGACCAAATAGATGACATCATATGTGCCGAGATTCCTGATCCCGAAACCGATCCAGACCTGCATGATGTTGTAATTTTGAACATGGTTCACGGTCCGTGTGGCTCCATCAATCCCCAATCACCGTGCATGGTCGACAACAAGTGTTCCAAGCGTTATCCACGAAATTTAACCGCAGAGACTATCACTGGCAATGATGGTTATCCACTGTACCGGCGTCGATCAGCCGATGATAACGGTAGAACTATCACAACGATAGTGAGAGGAAATGAGTTCGTGGTCGACAACACTTGGATTGTTCCATATTCGCCACTTCTTTCCAAAACATTCAACGCGCATTGCAACGTGGAGTACTGCAATTCAGTGAAGTCTATCAAATACATTTGTAAATATGTCACGAAAGGCAGCGATATGGCGGTTTTTGGTGTTCAAAATCCCAATAGAAACGATGAAATCACGCATTATCAAGTTGGTCGATATGTGAGCTGCAATGAGGCGATTTGGCGTATATTCTCATTCCCTATTCATGAACGTCATCCCACTGTTGTACATTTGGCGGTGCATCTGGAGAATGGTCAACTAGTTTATTTCAACACATCGAATGTTGCTCAACGTGCTGAGACACCTCCAGCACCAACATTGACCAGTTTCTTTTCGATTTGTCAAAGTGATCCGTTTGCACGAATATTGCTCTACTCTGAGATGCCACGTTATTACACTTGGAACGCCTCATCAAAAAAATTTCAACGTCGGAAGCAAGGCGATGAGGTTCCTAATCATTCAAATGTGCGTTCTACTGATGCTCTTGGTCGCATTTACACAGTTCATCCGAAGAATGACAAATGCTTCTACTTGCGGTTGTTGCTGGTGAATGTTCGTGGGCCGACATCATTTGAATCACTTCGAACTGTCAATGGTATAGTGTGCCCAATATTTCGTGCTGCATGTCAACAGCTCAACTTGCTTGAAAACGATACTCATTGGGACATGACAATCGCTGAATCAATTATTTATGCAACTCCAAACCAGAGCAAGTACAAGAAAGACATGTCAGAAGACATTCTACATCGAATTCGTGTCAGTTTCGAAAATCCCGATCTCGAAGTGAATGAGGAGATACATAACCAGGCTTTGCATTTGATCGAAGACATGTGTTTTCGCATGTGTGGTAGTTTGTTAGTCAAATTAGGAATGCGAACGCCATGTCGTGGAATGAACGACACTTTCAATCGAGAATTGGAACGTGAACATGAATACGATCGAGATGCATTGAACCAATCAGTTCGAACCAATGTACCACTGTTGAACCCCCAACAGAAAGGAGTGTACGATACGTTAATGAAGGCAATTCATGATGGAAATGGTGGATTATTTTTCCTCGATGCGCCCGGTGGAACTGGGAAGACATTCCTCATGTCATTGATTTTGACCACTGTTCGTGCGAGATCCGATATTGCTGTAGCAGTTGCTTCTTCTGGGATAGCGGCCACATTGCTAGAAGGATGCCGAACAGCTCATTCAGCGTTGAAATTGCCGTTAAACCTTCAATCGGCTGAAAACTCGACATGAAACATTGCAAAACACTCAGCAATGGCAAAAGTTTTTTAGCAGGTAAAATCATCATCTGGGATGAATGTACAATGGCGCACAAACGCGCATTGGAAGCACTCGATAGAACTATAAAAGATCTACGCAATGACTCAAGATGTTTTGGAGGCGCAATGATTCTACTTTCTGGCGATTTCCGTCAAACAATACCAGTCGTTCCAAGATCGACCGCTGCTGATGAAATAAACGCTTGCCTCAAATCATCGACTCTGTGGTGTTATGTAAAGAAACTTCAGCTGACGACAAACATGCGAGTTGCATTGTTAAACAATCCACCTGCCGAAGAATTCTCTAAGCAATTGCTGACTATCGGTAATGGCCATGTTCCGGTCGACAAATCGAACGAATTGATTTCGTTTCCTCAGAACTTTTGCATTTTTGTCTCAACGAAGGACGAGCTCATCAACAAAGTGTCCTCGAACATCATTACTAACCACAAAAATCACAATTGGGTGTGTGAACGAGTAATTCTTGCGGCAAAGAACAAAGATGTGGATCACTTAAATTTTACAATTCAAAATCTAATCGTCGGTCCACTTCATTCCTTCAAATCTATCGACTGTGTGACAAACGAAGACGAAGCAACCAACTATCCAACTGAATTTTTAAACTCATTGGATCTACCTCTCTTTACAACTAAAAGTTGGCTCGGCAATCATCATGCTACGAAACCTGAATCAACCAAAACTATGTAACGGAACGCGTTTGGTGGTGAAAAAACTCATGGGCAATGTGATTCACGCGACGATACTCCAAGGGAAGTTCAAACGTGAGGAAGTTCTCATTCAGAGAATTCCGATGATCCCAACCGGGTCAGCTAGTCTATATATCTATAAAAATGGTGCAAAAAATGTATGTGCGTGCATCAGTTGAGAACGGCTGAACCGATTTGGCTCAATCTTTTCTGTTGTGTTCGCAATTACCAGGAGATGGTTCTTACGAAAGAAATTTTTAAAAAAATCCACCGGAAAAGTCGGAAAACCCGAAAAATCGAATAAAAAACCATTTTCATATGAATTTTGTGTGTATATTTTTTATGAGACAGGTGGTGTAGTACGAGGTGGTGTAGTGGTTAAAGCTTCGGCGCTTGGATTGGGAGGTACTGAATTCGATTCCCACCGAAGGCTACATCCAAACTGCTACTTTGTTTTTTATCCAATCTATTTATTTTATCTATTTATTTTATCTATCTATTTATCTAAATAAAAATCAATTGCCGTGCGTTAGTCTCGCAAAAACTCGAGAACGACACGATCAATTTGAATGATTCTTTTTGTGCATTGTCCATCTCAATACAGTGGGGCTTAGAAGAAAAGAAAATTCGTAAAAACTCAAAGGAAAATCCGTAAACACGAAAAAACCGAAACCAAATGGAAAACCGAAAAATCAAAAAAAAAAATCGGAAAATCGAGAATTGCGTTTTGTAGAGGAATTTTGTATGGAAATACACTTAACACCAGCGATGAAAATTGTATTTTGACAATGATCATTCATTTAAATAGCCACTTCGGATTATTTTCAATAGATGGCGTTGGTTGCGGACTACTATAAATATAAGTTGTGTAGAATTTTGACAATCTTATCTTCTATATATATAAAAACAAGTGCATTCAGTTCCCCGTTCTTTTGGTGTTCGCTATGACGATTAACAATTTACAAAGCCAATTTGCAAAAAACAACTAAATTTTCGATAGTTGCCTGAGTGTGAATCGACCTTTTATTCACTTTTCAATACATTATGCCACCTTTATGGTTGCATTCGTTCGCTCATTCTGACAATTTTTTACACCAATCATATTGCTCAAAATTGACGATTCTGGATTTTTTTACAAAAGATGATTGAAAAACGAACGAACGAACGCAACCATAAACCTACCTTTAGTGTTGAATTCGGTGAAAAAGTGAATGGAATGGCCACTCAATCGTCTAAGTCAAACGTCTATTGAGAATTGAGTTGAGTTGTTTGATTTTTCTCTCATCAAAATCAATTTTCGTGAAGGTTAAAAGTGTTTGCTCGGACGAAGTAATTTTGGGCGAGACAAAGTTCGCCGGGTCAGCTAGTGTATAATAATTATAAATACATACAAACCTCTTTTACCCGGAAACCTATTATCCGGAATAACATATAATATCCGGAAAAAGTTTTCTTCGTTTTCTTTCATTTTCTCTTTTATTTACCTTATTTTCCAAGAATGAAATAATTTTATTACTATGTAATTAACTAAAATCAATTTAAAATCTTAATAAATGGCACTGAAGTTTAAAAAATATTAAAATATGCTGTTTTACTCTGAAATTATTAGAAAAATCTTTTATCAGGAATTGTTTGCCCCAGTCGTTCCGGATAAAAGAGGTTGCACTGTATTTAAGATTAAGTTTTTTTTTTCATAATTTAAATAAAACAATATAGCGTTCCAAAATAATCATACATATTAACTTTTATAGTTTTATAATTTTAAAGAGAGCACTTTGCTTCTTAAAATCTACAACCAAACTGTCCTTTTGTTTTTTTCGTGTCATCCACAGTATACATTTTCCCGCCCAAGAATAATACTATTACAATATGACAACCAATACAACCTCAATGGATGAGGTTGTAACAGATAGCATTGCATTTAACGCGTTGGCTGTATTGATTTAAAAACAAACTGACGGCAAGGAAAACTAGCGTTGAATACGTCGGTACAAATTCGATGAAAAATGGAATGGGACGGCCATTCAACTCAATCGTTTATTGAGAAGCGAGTTGAGTTGTTTGATTTTTTCTCTCATCAAAATCATTTTCGTGAAGGACAAAAATATTTGCTCGGAACGAAGTAATTTGGGGCGGAACAGGGTTTGCCGGGTCAGCTAGTTTATTATAAAGTAAGACATTCTTTATTAAATTGATATTTTTTTTTTTACTCTGGACGCTCAAATATCTTTATTTAAACAGGTATCGCGCAATGGAAATCTAGGTAGACACAGTTTGACCAAAACCAACGGGCAGTGTATTAATTTCATCTCATAATACAAAAGGTAACCATTTTACTACTGCTGCCCACGTCGGTTCAGGTTGTCTGATAGCCGTCTCCGCCCACTTGAAACGATTTGCAATTCGATGTACATGTGTATCAACGCCAATCCCTATAATTTGTTTCCATGCCACTTTCATACAAATGTGTGCCATTTTCATTTGGCAGACTGAAAATTCCGGATGCACTAAACAAACTTCAGTTGATATTTCGTAAGAAAACACGTTCCCATTACTAAAAAATCGTGTAAAATGCTACATATTTGATGATAGATGGCACGGACCATAATTATTCGGCTACAGAAAAACAATTCACACTATAAAAATTCATATTCTGCTAAAATAAACCTAAGGATGTCACTAATCGTTATTTATAGCTTGTTTAATACGAACACAGATGGCAGTGTAGAAACATAAATGAATTTTTTCTTATGACGTAGAAAACTAAGACTATGTACCTGAGAGCAATTTTTTCGGCTAAATTGCCGACTAAACTAAATTAATGACTGATTCATAACATTGATTCAAAGGTGGCACTAGTATCTTTTAAATATGCTGTGCCCCCGATTGTAAACTAAATTATAAACTAAACTAAATTATGACTTTTCATACGTCATATTGTTTTCAACAACATTGGTTTGTTAGTATTTAAAATCAAGGAAATAGAAACATTAAAACAAATATGGATATGGGAATCACCTTATTCATGAATGTAATTATAAATTACAATCAAAATTAAAGAATGAGAGTATTTCTTTTAGGCATTTTTTACTAGTACGTAAATCTATAGAATATTTCACGGGCCCAGGACACAGACATATAAGGTATTAACAGAACCAGAGATACCACCAGTTTATGCGTATTTTTATGCGTATAGTAAATGTTGCATGCTGGAACTAAAATATAAAAAAAAATCAAGTTCACGTTGCATTGTTAGTGTAACAAACAAAATCTTTGGTAGATTTTTTTATCCCTTTATCAACCAAGAAAACAAAAAAATTGACTCAGTTTTAGTCCAACCCACACAAATGTGTGAGTAAAAAACCATAGTATGTAATGGCGTTGTTGATAAAAAAATTCGCTTTATTTGAAGTAAAACTAACACAATTGTGTGTATAGATATAGTGTTTTTTTCGGACGAAAATAAGTTAAAAAGGAATTCACAAATGTGTAAGTTGGTTCAAAAAACATACAAAACTAAATTTTTAGCATGGCACTTTTGCCCTACCCGCACAATTGTGTTAGTAAATCACTAAAGGGTTATACAGATATTTGTCAACGAGAGTTTGCGCAAGAATTTAGTTTAACTAAGTTTTGGTTATTTTGTTGTTATTGTTGTTATTTTGCTTGTTTCGCGGGCAAACAAATATAGTTCGATATACCTTGTCGCTCTATTTCGTGTTTTATTTATACCTTCTTTAGTTTACACTGAACCGCACACACAGTAACACACTTATTTTTTTTAAAACTACATACTTCTTTTGACTTCGACAATGTAGGGAATAGTAATGGTACATCTGCAAAAATGTCAAGGTCTTTATCTTATTCAAGTGGTGATAAAAGAAGTTCAATATAGTATAACTGAAAAACGTGTATTTTAATTATCACTTCTTAAAACCATAAAATAGATTTTTGCGTTTTCAATGTTAACGCGTCTTAATTTCAGTTCACAATTCTCATTTCAAGTTTTTTTAATACTTCCAAACTCGTATTGATATTTTTAAACCAAATGTATGTCGCCGCTTCAGTATCATTTTGTCGTATTGTTTAAATATAACTGTTGTTGTACTATTTTAGTAGTTTATTAGCAATTTACGCGGGTGATGTGTATAGTACTTATTAATTTTTTGAACAGACTATAAACGGTTTTAGAAGCTGATAAATACTATACATTGCTACAGTGTAGGAAGAAAATATTTAATTTTCATTTGTGATTGTGTTGTTTATACATTAAAATCTGGCATCTCTTAAGCAAATCTTGAAAAAGTGATGAATACTGGTTTTGGTGTATTGTGCCTATTTCTAGTGTATAAAATTGGCATTTGTCAAATTTCTAAACGAATAAGTGAATTGAGTAAGTTAATATGCGTAGTGCTTGGCGTGATGACAGTAGTCATGAATTTAAATTTTTATTGACAGAATGCGATGAATTCAATACGTTATCAACAAATCCACACATCCGTTACCCACATTTGATGAGAATTGTGGAGATCGAACCAAATGGAAATATCTCTCTAATTTGCACTGGGACATTAATAAGTGAAGATTTTGTGTTGACTACGGCTCGTTGTATATATGCTATATCCATCGGTGGATCAGGATTGAGAGTACAGAGACTTGTACATGAAAAACAACGATCCAGTCCATATTTTACAGTTAAACGATTTGTTGAGCATCCATTGCTGGATGAGACACAACTGGTAACAGAAAACGATATCGGACTAGTACAACTAAATGAGATAGTTCCATATCGTGATCATTTATCCATTTATCGTCCAGCTTGTCTTTGGATAAGCTTCGATCTGTTAGCAGAAGCATTTAAATATTCGACATATACCTTCGTACCAAATACCTCAGAATCTGAACTTGAAACGAGAAAAGGTGTAATAAATACAAATGAGGAGTGTTCACTATTATTAGAATACCATGCTGGAAAGCCTCTTCACAACAAAATTACAGATTCAAATATATGCTTTAATTTAACTGACCCGCATTTTACAGATGTTAGAAATCCAATGTTATATAGTGATATATTGTAATATAATTCGTTGTTTATTTTTTTTTTTAGATAGGACAGGCGATATCCCTGGACACAAAAATTGGTCAACAAGTTTATATTGCCGGTGTTATAAAAGATCTTATTATTAATATTACAGATAGAATTTTAATTGGAGCTAGAGTAAGCAGTTCTATTGAGTGGATTGAACAAAATGTTTGGCCGGTGAGTGATACAAATATTAAAATGTTCATTAACAATTTATAATTGTTTCTTTTTCTTATACTAAAGCAACAAAATGTTGAAATTACCCCGGAGGTCGACAATGATACCCTGCACATTGGATGCGGCCTGCGAAAAATAAAACATAAACCATTTATAACCTTTGCCCGGTCATCGTATCACGGTGAATTTCCATGGCATGTAGCACTGTATCAGATCGAGGGTGGGCGACTTAATATTCAAAAATATATTTGCGGCGGCACCATAATTTCGGACAAAGAAATTTTAACGGCAGCACACTGTGTTTCAAATGAAAATGGATTAGTTCCGGCTAATCGGTTGACAATAGTAGCAGGGACGTATAATTTAAATGAGTATTCTTTAGATGCGCAAATATATGGTGTCAAGGAGATTATGGTTCATGATAAATATAATCGCCATTATTTAGAAAATGACATAGCACTGTTGAAAGTGAATAGGCCAATTGAGTTTTCCAATTATATTCAGCCAATATGTATTGGAAATATTTCGATATTTGCCAGCTTGACGATAGGCACAGTGGCGGGATGGGGCTATGACGAGAGGAATCAGCCGACAGATGTATTACTGCAAGCCACACTTCCGATAACAAATAATTTCGATTGCCGGGACAGTAATCGGGACTTCTTTCCCAATTATTTAAATGATAATAATTACTGTGCTGGATATCAAAATGGAACGAGTGTGTGTTCTGGTGATTCGGGCGGTGGTATGATCTTTAAGTACGAATCACGTTGGTATATTCGTGGCATCGTCTCACTTGGTGTGGCATTACCTAACGTAGAAAGCCGATGTGATATAACCCAACTTGTTTTATTTACCGATGTACCAAAATTTCACAATTGGATTGTCAAGAATTCAGCAATAAAATGAATAACAATTTTAAAAAAATTATTTCAATAATCGTAGTTTTTATTTTAAAATTTACTGTTCTACCGAATCACTCGTTATTGGTAGACATTCTGATAGCAGCCAGGAAAATTGCATCTAGCCACCTTTAAATATATCAATTATCGTAATTGAAAATTCTATACAAACTGTCTAGAATTATTTGAATTTAAAATAAAATTAACACATCGGAACTGTTGGTTTTGTATAAATCGACTACGATAAACTTTATTTGTCATTGAAGTTTTTACACATAAAAAAGCAAAGAAAGACAAAATAAACAAAAATAAAATAGTTTGCATTGTCTATGCATATCAAATGGGTGGGTTCATGATTGAATATACTCTCGGGCGGCTGAGAAGGTCGTACTATGCTGTAGCATCCACAGATCAAGGTTGCAGCGGAACTAATGGGCACCGGCATCAGATGTACGATATGACCAGACTGTTCCGAAAAAGTGGTCCAGAACAGAATATGAATCATGGTGTAGTGATGAACATGATGTTTACCGGAGAAAAATGAGATCCAAACCGGAGACGAGATCAGCTACGGCGTTATTACGCACCTTGGTTTTGACTGCCAAGATTTTTCAATTGGAATTGGTAATGGCCGAGGTTGATTTTTGAAAAGCTATACAGATTATACTGTTGGATGCGGTGCCCACAGCCGTACAATATATAAATCCCTGTCTCGCAATAGACAGCCTTCATCGATTCTTATTATTCCCGAGCCTTGAAGAGTGTGCGGACTAGATTGGGATCCATATAATATGTCGACCGTAGTTTTGTTGGGAACTGCATAAATCCATTGATTTGGTGCCTTCAGGGGTTCCATCTATTCGTAAAATTGCTAGTATGAAAGCTGCAGAATTTTTCCAGAGCGGATTTCCCCTGCGGGATGGTTACCTCGCATCGACCGTTGTTAGTGAATGCGTTGCAAACTGGTGATGCCTCGCATAAAAAATGAGATGGGGACACAATCTGGCCACCGTTGCTCCGTAGAGAAAAAAGCGAAATGTTCGCGATGACTGTCCATGGCCAGATACTCAGTTCAAGTTACTATCCTCGACTGTGTGTTATCATGCAGAACGTCTGGCACGGAAATCACGGACAGAAGCGTGTATTCTGTTGCAAAAGCCAGTGGGATGATGATTTAAATGATTACGTTCTGCTTGGCCATTCTGCTTCATGCTGTTAGACTCTGATACACATGTATTAAGTCAGACAATTGGTGACCAGGGATGCTGACTTCTTTCGGTACATGGTGCCGAATCAGTAAAAATTGTTCTTCTAATTGGTCCGGCGTAAGTATAGTGGGATGCAATATCTCATTATGCGCTGAGTATACTATATCGACTAGACTGGGTTGGGTGTCGTCCAAATTTTGTTCGATGCTCTTGTAGCTCTATTAACTCTTGCATTAATCGCCTCTGCTCTTGGAACAGGTTGTTCATGGACATCATGGTGAAGTTGGAATTGTGCTTTATCAATTTTATCGTGTTATCTATTATCGATGTTTGATTCTGCATTAATTTGATTAGATGGATGGAACTGGCATTCGTATTGAGCGACATCGCGTTACGATAAGATTCCAAATATATCACCCATCGCAATCCTCAGCGTATCTCCTAATCCTCGCTTTAATCGCTTGCGATCCTTATTGCTATCTTCTAACAGCTTGATTTTGCTATGAGGTTGTTGAGTCGCCATTGCAAATGTTGTAGGGTAGTATTACAGTTTAATCCTGACAGATCTCTACAAGCTCCTTCTAGTTGGACTACGGCTTGCATGCAGTTGTCTACCTCTTCCCAATAGTCAGTCAAGTTGTAAAAAATTACTAGTTTCCATTTCATGGCGACGGCTTCTAAAGTTCCCATTTCCTCAAAGTGTATGCCTAATGGATGGTCGAAGGGGCGTATGTTAGTGATAACGTGCGCCAACCCTAGTATGGTGTAAACCGATAATAAAAACAATGCTAAATTGCTATCCTTTAATCCAGTCTTGGCTCTTCTTGGCGGTTGCTTAATAAAAAGTGGGGCCTAATTGTTGGCGGCTTCAAATTCTGGAATATCTGTCGTCTCCGCTTCTTTGGGAAGCTTGGATAGTTTGGTGATTGGTCGTTTGTACACATTATCCTTGCATTTAATAGTAGCTACGCGAACTAGACCATCAGTGCCAGCTCGAGTTTCGATAATTCGACCCAATTTCCAATATGTTGGCAGAAGTTGGTGATCTCCTAAGAGGACTAAGTCGTTTATCGATAGCCACCAAAATGAAGAGCGAATGTTGGCAAGAAATGCCAAGGTGTCTCGCCGATGGATATTACATTTTCTATCTCTATTGGCAATGAAGTCAAGGCGATGTGAAGATTCTTCTTCATTTCAGCATCGGCTCCAACAAAATAGCTGCAATTATCTAAATATAGATACACATATAAGCCTCGTCGTGACGTGAATCGTTGGTAAGCGGCCATAAAACTGTCGGTTTTTAAGCTGCTAACTATTTCTATATGCAAGGCCTTACTTACCAGGCAAACAAATAGGGTATGTATCCTTTGTAAAATTTATGACATCTGCCTTTTGTTGCTCTATGCTGAATAGATTCAGCATAATCAATCCCGATTGCTTGTAACTCTGTTGATATTTTTGTTAGTAGCTACTTACTATTGGAAGACCACTTCCTTAGTTTTAGTCCCCCTTTCTCGGAGAGGCCCATTATCTGTTGTATCATGGGTCAGCCATGGTCTCTGTTATCGCTTCCTATCAGCTACGTAGAAATTAGACAATATAATTTCGGAGGCGATAGGAGACGCTCACCGTTTGTTTTCTGCTAATTTCCGTAAGGCGCGCACGGCCAGAAAGCTGGTAGTGCCATATGTGACCATTTTTAACCTAGATTCTATGGGGTTTGTTGGTTCCGTCCTCCATTGAATAAGTTGATAATTGTTGCTCGTGCACTCACATCTGCCGATACATTTTCTCTATATCAGCCGTTATTACATACTGATGTTTACGCCAACGAAGGATTATGTCCGCCAAATCTTGCTGCAGCTTTGAGCCGATCATCATTATCTCATTATCTCTCTCAAGAGATGACCCACTTGTTGTTTTGGATAATGTATCGAACACTACACGCAGTTTGATCGTAGTGCTATCCTCCTTTATTATGCCATGGTGTGGAATGTAGTAGCTATTATAGTTTAGGTGCTCTTCTACTTTGGGAAGCAACTCCATATGACCTAAGTCTAGATATTCTTGCATACAATTTTGGTATAGTTGCTTAAACGGGGCGTCTTTTTGAAACCTTCTCTCTAGTTGTAATAAACGAGCGGTAGCCGTTTTATTGGATTCTCCCAGCTGCGGAGGATCCTTTCATTGCACTGTTGACGAAAAGGGTTCCTCCGCTCTCTGTTCTACTTCGGTATGGGCCCACTCGCCTTGCATGTTTTCATTTTTCGCTAAGAGTTTTAGTTGGTTTATCTTAATCTCCAAATATTTGTTCGTACTAATTTCTTGTTGATCAGTGGGTAATCCATTGTGGCCGGTTGTTTTGTGATTGTTGAATGATGATACTCGGTTTCGCTGGTTGTTGTGTAGCACTTGATTATTGTTGGGAATTTCGCTGATTGTTATTTAGCCTAGTTTTCGATGGATATGGTTAGTGGAGCGAACGATAATATAACTAGTGTTTGGCCGGTTGGTGTTTGGCGTAGAAATTAATTTTGCCTGGTTGTTGTTTGGCTTCACGCTAACTTTTATTCCCTTGTTTTGTCGCTGGTTGGTATTTGGCTATACCGATAGGTGCCAATTTTTTTGGACGTAGTAGCGCTTTGTTTGCCGGTTGTTGTTTAGCTGCAAGCTGCTTTGTTTGCAAGTTGTAGGCTGCTTTTGCCGGGATCACAAGCTTAGTTGGCTTACAATGGATGAGGACCAACTACCAATAAAAATTCTAAACAAACTGTCTAGAATTATTTGAATTTAAAATAAAATTAACACACCGGAACTGTTGCTGTTGTATAATTCAATGCCTTCTAAACTACTGGCCTTTTACTACTCTCATTTTTCGCACATGACGTCAATTTAAGTCTAAACCGAGACTGCGCAATAATAATTTTAAGATATTTACACTAACAAAGCAACTAGAGAAAGCAACAACAACGTCGACTTAGCGTGTCGTCATCATTTGGTGTCAGCGGCCAGTAGTTTAGAAGGCATTGTATAATTCGACTTCGAAAAACTTTATTTGACAATGAAGTTTTTTTACATAAAAACGGAAAGAAAGACAAAATAAACAAAAATAAAATAGTTCTCCCACCAAACCAAAAAACTATCAAGAATGAGAGCGGATGTATCATTTTCACATAGATGTTTTGCATTCTCTATGCATATCAAATGCTCATCCGCTCACACGCTGTACAATTATTTGCCTTGGTGGAAGAAAACCTGTTCATGATTGAATAATAAGGAAATACAAATTTCCGTTTGACAGGATTCTACTAGATCCAAATCAGTACAATTTGAAAAATCAAATTTCCATCACTGGTATACCCTGTATTTTGTATATTAAATATAGTATCTTTTAGGGGCAACTTTGTTTCTCCTTCATATATGATTGAAATTTAGAAAAATTGTATTTATATGATAAGCACAAATTTCGTCAATTTAGCCGCTTTTGGGTAAATTTTAAATTAGGCTCAAATTTTTTGCGGTTTTTTCTAGACATCGGGTTTTATTTGTTTTGTCTTTCAGGCGAGATTTAAAATTTTATTTTCCCTTTTTTTCAACACTTGGACTAGCACTAATTTTTCCCCGTGAGTACTAATTAGCATAAATAGGGCTTAATCAGTATGCAAAGTTGCATTTTAAAATTCGAAAGTTTCCTTGTTGCCATACAGCCATAATCAAAAATTTTTATATTGCGCCTAAATGCCATAATTATGTGAATTTACCAATACTTACAAAATTTCGTTTGTTTTATTGTTTTAGGACTAGTTTAGGGCTAACTTCAAAAGCGTATAATACCGAACTAGTGAACACTTTAACAATTTTATTAAGATTAACGAATGCAAACAATTACAAAAAGCTCGTACATTCCAAAAAGCTCGTACTTTATATCGTTTTTAAAAAGTAAGTATACCACTACATGATAATTTTAGCTCTATTGTTATGAATGGGAAATTTTTATGAAGTACTAAAATAAATTTATTTTAACCTATTCGCATTCAATAATTTTCAAAGGCTTTACACGTTCCACCCATTAATTCAGTTATCCATCGATTCATTAATTTGTAAAATTCATAAATTAAATTTTTAAATTACGTACGCACAGACGAAATCTCCTACATATATAAATGGCTTTTCTGTCTTAAACTTTTATTTAGGCCATTTTTAATGGAATCGAAAATTTGTCTTGGTCTTTATTTACATACATATCACTTCTTATTATTACAACAGTTTTAAGATAAGAAACAATTTTTTGTCGAGTATATGAACTCGTATATAAAAAGCTCGTTTTGTGTTATTTTTATTAATTTATGTAAAACCCTTTTTGGGGCTTGACTCTTTATTGTTGTTTTATTTTTTGTTCATTACAAATTTAAAGCTTAAAAATTATGGATACTCGTAGTCGTATAATAAGGAATAGAATTTATTGCAGAGATTTAATTGTTGTTGTTCAATTTACGTAGTTTAAAAGATGAACAAATGGTTGCAAAAGTAAATTCTAATGTTTAAAATTTGAATATTTTCATTTCGTAACTAAGAACTTTAGGTTAAGAATCCTTATTTGTAATTTACGGTTAGTTGAAAATGTACCCAAGAATAGCAAATATTTGAGTAATTTTATTAATATTGCTGAACGTTCACAACAGAAAAAAACAAGCAGTGGAAAGCAAGTACTGCAAAATTACGTGTGGTGAAGGCGGACTAGCAAAGAGGATAGTCGAAGGTAGAGTTATAGAATTCTGAAAGTTAAATAAATTAAACAAACCGCGTAAAGAACAGTTATCGCGGAAATAAATTGTTTCACATCTTGGACAATCCCTTGTGAATAAAACTGTCTGCGAATATGAGCCTGTTGAATCAAAGGTAGGGTAAGCTGAGATCGAACAGGTAGTTTCCTCTCAGGTTGGGGATTTACTACTCCAATTCAAAAAAAATTCTCTATAGCGACAGCAAAAGGGTCCCTGTCATGACATGTTATAAATGTCAGCCCGAAATTAATTTTTTTTTTATAAATTTTTAAGATATATTCCTGTTGCCTAGGCTATCAGGCAGACCTAAACTCTTCATTTATATGAAGCTATACCGCTATTCAGTCCTAAAATCCCGATAGGAACAATAAACTATAACTATCGGAAAAGTTTTCTATCCCAGCCCAAAAACTATCACTATTGCGACTGTAAAATGTGTCATGATAATCTGACATGACATTTGTAACTTCCAGCCTGAAATAAATATTACTTTTATGTATTTTTAAGTTATCCCTCTAGGCTCGGATGCCCGAAACTTTAATGTGTAGATTATAAGGTCGCGTGAAATTTTGGCCTTCAAACTGAGAGATTTACAGAAAAACTGTATTTCGAATTATCTGAATAGTTGATTATTTCTCGTATCACAGTCGATTCACAAGCACTTCACTTGACATGTACCACAGGATTCGCTAAAGTTTTGACTACAAATCGAAATATGTTCCGGAAAAATTCTATCTGGAATTTTCTGGATAAAGTCGACTGAATCTCGCCTTACATGCGATTCATAGAACTTGACTTATATCGAAGGATTTGTTGAATGTTTGACTACAAACCGGAAGATTGATTGAAACATACTATTTAGAATCATCAAATCCCGCTGTAAATGGCAAGGACTCGTGAATCGCCTGTAAAGGGAGATTAAAATGATTATATCCAGATAATTCTAGAGAAAATTATTCCAAAAATCTTCGGTTTGTAGCCACAACTTTAACAATTCCGATGGTATAGGTCAAATGCTTGTGAATCGCCAATGAGGCGAGATTTAATCTACTGTAGTTCAAGAAATTTCCAATAAAATTCTTCTCAAGCTAAATATAGTTCCTGAAAACTTTTTTGAATTTTTTTGAAATTTTGACCTATTAAGTTTCCTTTGAAGCCATAACGATTAATTCGATAACCATCTAATACCTAAATAATTAATAGTTATAACTTGCGTGTGACACAAATTTGCGTAATAAAAATAATTTGCATATATTTTGTGTCTTGACACAAGGGGTATTGCCATAAGTAAAAAAGTTAAATTTCTGGCTTAAAATTCGGGCAGGTGAGTTTAAACTAATATAAAGGGGCTATATTTCTCAGAGGGGTTGGAATTAGTTTTTTGTTCAACTAATGATGTCACAAATCCACATTCATCAGAAAAAACTCTCGATGAGGCATAACTACGGAACTACGTTAACAGATACTTTCCAATAACCTATCTCAAAATTGCAGAACTGTAACTTAAACCATTTGTATCAGTACCGCTGCGTAGTACTTCAACTCTGTTATATAAAATAGTTTCTCCGAGCGGCATTCAGCTTCTGCGAGATGAACGTAATTGGTTGTTCATCTCTAGTTTAGCTGGAATAGCACACTCCCTACTCTAGGGATACAGTACTTGGATCGTGTAAAGCATATTGTTTGCGGCATTTGGGTGAGTATCTCGATGCAGCTCTGCTAATTTACTAAGAGCATGCGTTGCCAAAAACGAAACAGATAGGTATTGGTCAGGAGGCGGTAATGTTTTTTATTTACTGCTGAAAAATCACGCCAGATAATGCGTTGATAGTCTGTATCAGCCTTATCAATCCATACCTGACGGGACATTTTCTCGATGTCTGCCGTGTAGATGTAGCGATGTTTCCGGAATCTTATTAAAATTTCTAGAAGTGTTTGCTGTATGGTCGGCCCAACCATTAGCGTATCATTAAGTGATACTGCTGAGGTAGATTAAGCTGATGCGTCGAATACGACACAGAGCTTGGTCGTTGAACTAAATTCTTTCGTTACAGGATGATGTAGCAGGTAATATTTTTCTACATTTGGCAAGTCTACTTCGTTTTCTGGTATTGCTTCCATGTGACCGAGTGATTCATACTCATCTAGGAATTTCGTGTAATTTCGGCAAAGTTCAGTATCCCTCGTTAGTCTTTGTTCCAGCGACTTAAACCTCCTAATGGCTTGGTTAATGATTCCCCCAATGCAGGTTTATTGGCCTTAAATGGAAGACGTACTGTGAATTTACCTGAACTTTCAATCGTTAAATGCTTGTTGAAATGTTCGATGAAACACTTTTCTTCTTCAATATACTGTATTACAGCTGGTAAGTCTTCTGTCTCCCATAACTTTCTTAATGTTAGGTCGATGTTTATCTCTTCTTGGGTAGCCAGACAGGTGGTAGTTTGTTGCGGCAAGCCATTCGATTCGTAGTTTCCTCCAGTGATCCATCCTAACATAGTCTTCTGGGCAACGGGATGATCTTCATCTTTTTTTATTTGGCGATCGGAGCAGAAATTTGTCACAGTCAATTAAAAGATCTATATTGCCCGGTACATGGAAATCAGGATCAGCCAAAGTTAGGTGATTTAGATACTCGAATCGGTCTGGATCTATCGATTAAGGAGGAAGGTTGGATGTAATTTTAGGTAGGATATAGGCAGTTACATCAAATGTGAAACCTTCGTTTGTTCTGGATTTTACCAACAGGGATGATACTTCTCTTGAGCAGCCTGCTCTTCTGCCATTAATCGTATTAATATTAAATCTTGCATTGGATCGTACGACATTTAGTCTTCTAGCACAGTCCTCGATAACGTACGGTAACGTAAATCTATCTCTCACTTCGACAATTGCGGTTGGTAGAAGTGCATCAAAACTTACAGGTTGATGTGATGAGTGTAAAACGTTGACTTCATTTACATCCATTTCCTTTGGTGTAATGAACATCGTATAGTCGTAGGTGATTTTGAGTTTGCTTCTGTTGCAATTGAATCTTGTGAATTACTGGACTCGGTATGAACAACGTATGGTGTTCTCTTTGGCACTGGTGGCATCGTCCTCTCGATCTACACTTAAATACGACATTCCCTTCTGCTAGACAATTATAACATCTGGAGTTCTTTTTTATAAACTGTCTCCGTTGCTCTAATTCCATCTCGATAAATTTAGTACAATCACATAACCGATGTTGTTTGCCGCTGCATAGATTACAATTGGGTAATGTTTTCTGCTCTGCGTTGACGTGGAAAGTTCTTGCGTGTGTTACATGTTTATTTTGAACCGTGATTGACTGCTTTCTCAGACCTTCGAGAGAGTTCATTCTTTTGCTCAAGAACTCTAAAAATTCCTCTATGGTCGGATAATCTTGTTCGGATTCTTGACGCCATAATTGCAACGTAACATCCGAGCGCTTTCAACTAGCGCTCCGATCCGAGCGCTTTCAACTAGCGAATGACTTCGTCACAAGTATCGTACATTTGCGTAACGGTTTCAGCAGAAGATTTAATGATCTGTGGTTGATTAATGTACGTATTAATGACTTCGTTCACGATGCTACGCTTTCTAACATAACGCTTCACGAGTCGCTGAAATGCTTCGATATAGTTGGCATCATCCACGCGAAAATGACGTAGAAGAGTTTCAGCCGGACCACGTAACTGGCCTATTAAGTACTGAAACTTTTGTGCTGGTGACAAACTCGTATTTTCGTGCACAGTATTCTGAAGAGGTCATAGAATGATTGCAATTCACGAGGCTGCCCGTTGAATGTTTGTAGCGATAATCAAGGTAATTTGAAATCCGCTGAGGGACTTAAACCCGATGAATTTAAGGTGCTCTCATTCATATTTAACAGGTAGTGTTTGGACCTTTCCTCTCATCAATCTCTGTAAGGCAGCTACACACAGGTAATTATTGTCATCCACCGCATCAATATCCGACTCTGCTTCCGGGTTGATTTGAAATATCTCATCCTCTACACTCACAAAATTTGTATAATGCTCTTTCATTTTCTCCAGTCTCGTCAGCATTTCGTCATACGGTGTGGAATCTTTTCATGCCTTCGCGTAGATAGTCAACTTTGTTACTTGGATTAGAGTGTCCATCTTGACTTTGAACTAACGTGGTGAGTTTCAATGTATCACACTTTTCTATTATCACTTCCACTATCACAGTACTTATATTAAATGGATTTTAATTAATTAATTGTTCGTATTTTAGTGTTGTTATTGCGCTCGACAAATTAATTATTAATTATTTTTGGTAATTGCGCTCTTTAAATTAATTAAACGCGCATTTATATTTCACCTGTTATAATAATGATAAACTTTAAAATATTATACTTAATAGTTGGCGTCCGAACAAAATGGCCACGCGCGCAGCAATGACTATACGTTTTCCCCCACGTGTTTCGGTTGATAACATTTTCAGCAATCTGGCTCGAAGGACCAATTAACGGTGCTGCGTCTTTTAATGCGTTACGGAAATCCAATAATCAGGTAAGTATTCGTAAACTGGTATTAAACTTTTATCTTTATTATCAAACAATTTTTATTTTGCTTAAATTAACAATTTTAATGTGATTTCAGGGTTTTTCTTTATTTCACATAGAAATTCGGATGACAAATGAACAATTTTTTCTGTCAGTCAGATTTTATACAAAATTTAAAATGGTATAACTTACAACAACGGTAACATCTATCAAGTGACATCATTATCCTACTTTATCCATTTACCGGCCTGCCCACACTATTGTGTGAGTAAGGCAAACGAATCATGTCAAAAATTTATTTTTGGTTGTCTTGAACCAACTTACACATTTGTGTGTTCCTTTCAAACTAATTCTCGTCCGAAAAAAACACTATAACTATACACACAATTGTGTTGGTTGTACTTCAGAAACGCGATTGCATACATGCTGTAGAAGATAGCAGATAATTTCCAGCAGAAAAAATGTGTTTTGCTATTCACCGCTAGAGGCATCACTATCACAAAAATGAAAGTTTTTCTTCTGATATTTTTTTACACCAGCAGAAAATTTTTAATATTTTTATGCAAATTAAAAATTCTCAGCAGAAAGTTTTAGGAAAAATCAGAGAAAATGTATGTTTAAACATTTTGAAGTGATGAAAGTTAATTTTCTTTAAAAAAAACGATTTGCGTATGTATAGTGTAAGCACACTCAAAACATACTAAAATTATCATAATCATCATTATGCAAACACAGGGCAACATCAAAAAAATGGCCATCGTTGAAAGCACTCCATACATTTCTGAAGTCATTTTAATGTGAAATGTTTTCAGTTTTTTAACAAAAGTGTTAGAAAAACCCCCCTGTAACTACCCTGGGTGTATGTTTTTATAATAGCTGAGATCATATTCTATATACATGAGCAACATAAGATTCACACCTGGCATCAGTAGCCTTCCATACATTTTTGAAGTCATTTTGATGTGAAATGTTTTAAATTTTTAAAAAAAAGTGTTACAAAAACCTCCCTGTAACTACCCTGGGTGTTTGTTTTTATGTCAGTTATAATAGACTGAGATGTAGCTGAGATCATATTCTATATCGACCCATTCGGCCCTTCGACACATTCGGCCCTTCGACATTCGGCCCTTCGACACATTCGGCCCTTCGACACATTCGGCCCTTCGACATTCGGCCCTTTGATATCATACCATATCAGCTACCATAAAAATATACAGCCAGGGTAGTTACAGGGGAGTTTTTCTAACACTTTTGTTAAAAAACTGAAAACATTTCCCATTAAAATGACTACAGAAATGTATGGAATGCTTTCAACGATGGCCATTTTTTTCATGTTGCCCTGTGTTTGCATAATGATGATTATGATAATTTTAGTATGTTTTGAGTGGGCTTACACTATACATACGCAAATCGTTTTTTAAAGAAAATTAACTTTCATCGCTTCCAAATGTTTAAACATACATTTTCTCTGATTTTTCATAAATTCTCTGATTTTTCATAAAACTTTCTGCTGAGAATTTTTAATTTGCATCAAAATATTGTTACGGTGACACCTAGATTAGAATAGAATAAGTTAATTTCATTAATTGTTCAATTGCATTTATGATTTATACTCAACATTCAGGCGTCATTTCTATACTAACATATAAGCTCGATTATTGATGCGCATTTAGGATTATTCTAGAAACAAATATTTTGGTATATAAGGAGTACATTAACGTGGAATGCTGAGTCTTATTTTAAACGTGATACAGTGAAGGTTAAATAGAAAGATTATTAAAGTGATTATTAAAGCGATTATTAAAGTGATAATTAAAAAGTGTGTTATAATTGTAATAATTAATTGTTAATTTTGTGTTGTATACTAAATTGTGTTGTGTAAATAAATTGTGTGAGTTCAAATTTGAAGCAGTTGCATTTATTCTGTATAATCCAGTGATTCGGACCTTGAATGACAAGGCAAAATCGTAACACTATGTTTTTTTACTCACACATTTGTGTGGTTTGTACTTCAATTGAGCCAAATTTTTTTTTTCTTGGTCGGCAAAGGGTTATAAAAGAATCTTAATTCTACTATTACATGACAGGTGTCACCATTCTATATTAAAAGGATTAGCATTAAACGTCAACCTTTTGTGATTACAGGTAAATGTGTATACAAATCAAATTTCAATAACCTAATAAACTATTAATTCTTTCAGATGCTGAGAAACTACAAGAATAATTAAATCAAGGAAGTTACGTATTACAAATTTATTAATTAAAGTTAAACAAATTATCTGGTTTTACATTTTCAGCTACGGATTTACTAGGCGGTGAAACAGCTGTGTGTGTGTAAATTTAATTGTTTGTTTACTTAAAATATATTGTTTTGAACTATTTAAATTGTGATTTTATTGTGATGGTGATTCCTTTGGTGATGATTTCTGACACATATAAAGGAGCACAAATGAATTACGTACACACAAACAACAGCATTAGTCAGTTTAAAGCAGACCTCACATCGATTAATCCAAATATATTTAAACCAATTATGACAACTGGCAAATTGGAGCAGCAGTAGATGGTGGACTCATACATCAACTTCAAAGCCACCAGGTTGAACAACATTAGAGCTAATCAAAAAGCATGAGTGCAGAGCAATATAAGACATTCGTCGATCACGTCAAAAACGGGGCCTAAAAGGTTGCAGCTGGAATTCCAATCATTCTTTCATCCAGGTTAGAAGGATCACCCCGTAATATGCGCGAACGGTGCAATCATGTAATGTTGAATTTTACTAAATGGGTTCCCAATCATTGAAATCTGTAATGTACATTTACAAGTACATTTTCAAGAGATTCGACTACGCCAGAGTCACCATCACATCATACGACCAATAGACTTGGAGGTTTCTTGAATAGAAAATACATGATCGTTCACTTACTATATGTGGTGCGACTTTCCGTTCATCAATCAAACCAAGAACAAATTGTTTTCCAAGTAAGACATGAATAATAGGTTTTACCGGCAGTATCCACTGGTCGGACCAAGCGCTTGAATCATGGTTTGAACTCAACACAAATAGTGACCACGCACAGCAGTACCTCTAGATTGAGAGTCCCCACCATTTCAAAATATACTCCGCCATGCCGAGAAAAGAAGAACGTTTATGTTCAAGGTGAACTTCATGTTCGAGGTGCAAACAGATTTGAAGCCCTTCGGAAATCCAACGATTTGGTATACGATACATTTAATGTATGAGCCACTGCGGGCGAACTACTTGATTCAGATGAAGAACTGGAACGATGCTTGTCAGAATCCGTCACTTTCCAACAACTCCGATACACATTGTCTTACATCTGCTGTTTCTGCAATTAGCGAGATCAGTAAATCAACAGAAACCAAACTACAATTATTTTCATGCTTTTTGTTTGGTCTTCCAAATCCAACCGGAGATATGCCACCAATTCAGTTTTACGTTGAAGCCGGAAATTATCAGTCGTTGCTTCCACCACAGGAATTGCTGTAACGATGCGTAAATATGGCCGAATTATTCACAGTGGATTTAAACTGCCAGAGCCATTTCGAAGCATAAGTCTTCATTAAACACTCGATGGCATTTCAGCACAAATTCCACTGCACATGATATCGCTGAAAAATCTCATCGAATCAGCTTTCGGCAGTAAGATTAATCTATGTTGTCTTCCGGCGAGTTATTTAGTTGAGTCATTGCTGTCTCAACAATGGAAGGATGGCTAAGATTATCGACATGATTACAGACTAGGTCAAAGTTGACTACAGCCCGAACTAAATGATTGCTGAATATCCAAATAACAAACAAAGTTATCCGGTTGAGTACTTGTATAATCTGGCCACATCCGGTATGCCGCTGGATGTTTTGCTGTTGATGTCATCGTAATGATGCTGCGCAATCTGGATCCGAAGAAGGGATTGTGCAATAGAACTCGATTGATGGTGAAACCTTCCAGAAAAGTTTCGTCACTGCTGAAATCATCTCCGAATGGATCGTGGCAACAGTCATCCCGCACACGGTCAGCTCTACGTCGCATTGTCTCGATCGAGAAACGCAAACAGTGGAAAATTTTTTATTTCATTCTTCATTTCAGACTCCTTCACACTGTGTTTTCAGGATTAAAAAAATTCGTGGCGAAGGCCTGATACGTGAAGTGGGGAATAGTTAATTTTTTGAAGCGAAATAAATTACAAAGTTAAAGCATCAATATAGCTGCTGCGATACAGTCCCGGGGTTAGTCCGCTTAGCGGTCGGGAGTGCCTTGTAATTAGTTGGTTGAGTTTCTTTTAGCATTTCAACATTAAATGAGTTTCTTCATTTTCCCACCAGTTTTACGATTTGTTTACCATTTTACCATTTGGTTCTCTTGGGCGATGCAATTATTGCACAGTCGTATTCGATATGAACGTTAGGAATAGGAGGAGAAACTCTCGATTTGCCCGGTGGCAATGAATAGATTCCACTTAGTTCCATGAGGGCAATTTTTTATGAAATGATATTCAAACATCCATAACAAGTTAAAGTTACACCACTAAATCATTTCCATAATTAAAATAAAAAACACGATTAACACATTAAAGCTTTTATAAGTGGAAATTAAAGGAAAACCCAAAAACAAAACAAAACAAAAACAACGAAAATGTATTGTACACAAAAAGCATTTTTTTTTGTCTTTTGGTTTCAATTTACTTCACACGGTTTCCTAATATACGACTAACAACTTAATTTATTTTCCTTTCTCTGTAATTCATTTCGTCTTACATACAACAACACAAAAGTCAAAACACGTGAAATATAATGAATGTGAGGGTTTATGTAATCCGAACAACAAAGTGATATTTTACCTTTATTTGTAGTAAATCTTATAGGAGGAACGGTAGCCCCATCCCCTATATAGTAGATTTCTTGTCTTGTATACTGCACGTTTGGTTTTGACAACAACAACTACTAAATTTTACAACAATAAAAACAATCATGTTATACATCATGGCATATAAAATTTGACTTTAAGAATTTTAAATTTTCATTTTTTCTTTTACTAACATGATTTTGTTTTGTGTACGCGCAAGTTCAAAACTGGAAAACGGGAAAATTACAGCAACCATAGGAAAATATAGATTTAAGAGTGTAAAAAAGCTTAATATTTATTTTTTTGTGTTTTGCAGATGCAAAGATCAAGCGGAAATTCTCTCAGGAGCAATAATTTAGTAGTTTTCTTCTTCAGACTCTTATTTATGTAGATGTACAGAGGTACAGAGTACCATGTGTTTGAAGTTACTTCGCTACTTGCCGCTTGGCGTAAATTTTCGCCCTTTTTATTATTTTTTTTTGTGTTAATAATTTTAAAATATTCATTTTATGTATGGTTGTACTTTATGTGCTGACTTGGAACTACCATTATAATTTAATTTTATTGTTGTTGTACAAGTAAATTAAGTTAAAGCGAGGGGAAAGCTATCTATACATCTATCTAATTTTTATAATCGGATTTTATGTAGTAATGTTCGACTGTTTTAAAATTTGCTTAAGAATTCCCAAATTCCTAAGATCTATATGTCAATTAAATATTCAGTTGATGTTGAAACTAAATATGAAGTTACCCCAGCGTTTCTAGTATTCTATTCCAGAAAATAAAACATTTTTAGCAACACTATAACCATCTTAATTCTATGTTTAGTTAGCTCAGCCCGGATATTAAATAATCCTATTCTAAAATACTACTAAGGTTGCGTAGGTGTGGGTAACTGCAGCACAAAAACTTTCGAATTTCAAACTGAAATTTTGCATACTGATTGAGCCCAATTTCAGAAAAATTAGTGCTAGTCCAGTAGCGGAAAAACGGGAAAAGGAACAATTTCAAATTTTGCCTGAAAGACGAAACAAATAAAACCCGATTTCTAGAATAATCCAGAAATAATTTAAACCTAATTTTAGAACTTTCTAAAGGCGGCTACTTTCATTCATAAATTGAGGAAAAACCACCTATAGTCTCTAAAAGGTACCATGCCAAACCAACAAAATACAGAGGATACCGTTCAATAATATTTATGTTGAACAATAAATTGAATAATAGAAATAAATTGTTCTAAAATCCAAGAATAAGCAATTCAGATAGCATATTTCTGTCAGGCATATTCCGTGCCATCCGCAAAATATGGTTGTTGAGTTGGTGCTAATCCTAATCCGGAATTTGACCAATTTCATTGAACAACAAAGACCGTTGAATGAACGATTTTATGACATAAAGAAACTAGAAACTAATGAGCTTGGCACTTCTAATTCTGCATATTCCTATCAGATAAATATTTTATATTATATTTTATATTTTATTTTTGTTTTGTAATTTAGAATCAGGGGACCAGTCACGTGATCTATTTGATCCAATGGTCCACTTATCTTACCTTCTGAAACTTTTTTAGTCTTAATATTATTGTACATGCTAGTTTTTATTTATTATAATAAAGATGGTAATAAATTTAAAAAAAAATAAAAAAAAAAAAATATGTTCACAAAAATTTTCATTCAACGATCGTCGTTGTTCAATGGGCCAATCCTGGTCTAGCACCAATTCAGCCACTATATTTTGCAGATAGTAATGAACATATGATAGCAGTATGCAATCAGAAATGCCAACTTCATTGGTTTTTAACATTTTATGTCAGGTCTTGTCATGGTCTTTTTTGTTCAATGGAATTGGTCAAATTCTGGATTAGCACAAATTCAGCAACTATATGCTGCGGATAGCATTGAACATGGTCGATAGGAATATTTTTGCAATCTTAATTCATTATTCTTGAATTTTAGAACGTTTTATTTCTATTATTTAGTTTATTGCTCAACACAAATTTTATTGAACGGTCTGTATTTTGAGGGTTTAATATAGTAACATTTAGGGGCTAGCAAGTTTTGTCCCTCAATTTATGAATGAAATTTTTTTTCTATCTTAATCTAAATTTCGTCGGTTTGTGCGCGCTTTATGAAAGTTCTAAAATAAGGCTTAAATTGTTTCTGTTTTTTTCTATAAATCGGGTTTTATTTATCTTTCAGGCGAAATTTGACATTTTTTTCGTCGTTTTTTCGGCTCTAGCACTTTGGACTATCACTAAATTATTCCCGTGAGCACTAATTAACACAAATTGGGCTTAATCGGTATGCAATGTTTGATTTTGAAATTCGAAAGTTTCCTTGCTGCAGTTTAAAAAAATTATCAAAATTATTAAGGACGAACTATAGATAGAATAAAAAAAATAACAAGAATAACGTAAGAAACGAAGCCAAGAAAATTTTATTCCAATTCGACTTTTCGGCTGTAGATAACGTAAAGTATTAAGTTCATTCATATATTTTTTATCCCGTGTGGGGTTTGCTAGTACCCCCATAAGGCGGATAGGGCGGATACATACGCCGATGGCTGCGTGGCTAAGAGGGTGCTTAGTCGTTAGTATGTGAACTCCGAATTTGGCGTCATTCGGTTTAAACTCATAGCCTTCCTATGATAACGCAGAGCTCTGTCATAGGCGACCGTTAATTTCTCGTGCTACTCGTGGGAATAAAATAAAAATTTATGATGAAAATGATGATGAAAATAATAGCCTAATAGTATTAGAAAACGAGACGGATGCGTCTATAGAAGCTTCAAATCAAGGGAACAACTTTACTGAGAGCATGAAAATGTTGAGATCACCACCTCCAAATGTAAGTAAACGTACAATACAATTAAAGATAACTCTGCCAACAGCGACTGCGTCCACAATAACTGCAAAAGACGCAGTCTCAACTGAAAAAGAAACTTCATTACAAATGCCGAGTGCATCAACAAACATTATAAACAGCGAGAATCCGTTAACCAAGTTTCAGAAAATGGAGAAACTAATCGCGCAGCTGAGCAATGAAGTTGCTGAACTTAAGAGAGAAAACTCTACACTAAAAATAAAAAATAAAGGTTAAAATTAGTAAAGCTGAGGATTCAGCACGAACTAACAACCTGTCTGTCAACCATATTCAGCCATCAACCAGTCAACATCATTCAAATAATTCCAACTGGTTGCTGCAGGAATTTCCAGTCACTCAATAGAATAATAGATTTAATACTCTGAGTATAGAGAATTATTTCACAGATGAGGAAGAACTGGAAGAAGAAGTTTTCAGAGCTAATAACAGAAATCCTAAGAAACGTAGGCGCACAAAAACGAAAACTCCCCCAAAAAATAATACACAAAGTGTGAACAGTAACACTGAACAGAAAACCTAGAAATACCACTGCCTCCACCCATTAATGTGATCAATATCAACAATTTCGAACTTTCTCGACAAAAAATAATAAAAACCACTAGGTAGTGAATCAACTATTTTTAAGGCGCTCTCAAATAGTGATATTAGAATTACCTTTCAAAATGAAAATGATTACAGAAATGTCAAAAAATTACTGGAAGAATTTAAAAATGAATCTAGCAGCCAACTAGAAAATATCCAATATCACATCTACCAGCTAAAAGGCCTATAGAGTGGTTATCAGAGGACTAATAGAAGATAATATCTTGTATTGGTCACGATGAAATTAAAGCAGACTTAGAAAAAATGGGACATGAAGTCGCATGTATCACCAACAAATACAAAATGGTCACAATTGATGGTGTAAAAGTCAGGAAACACTTTCCATTGTTTTACATCGACTTAAAACAAAAAGACAACAATAAAGAAGTATACAATATCAAGAAACTTGAGTACTGTATAGTTAAAATTGAGTCACCTAACAAGACAAGGGGAATTCCACAATGTACGAATTGTCAACAACTTGGACATACCAAGAGCTAAAATCTTGTGATCTTTGTCAACAACAAGGGCATACTACAAATTATAAAGGATGCCGTGTATATCAAAGTTGCTTAACCACAAACAACAATCACACCATCCACAGTTGGATTATCCTATGCACAAATCACCAACGAGTCTAATAACATTGAAATTATTAAAATGCTTAGCCAAATTCAACAGTCACTTGGTCATTTAGCAGAGAGAGTGGCAAGACTGGAAATCTATATCTATCCACCAAGCGAAAAAGTCAATATACTCACAAATGATTAACTCGTTCCTACGCATTGTAGCTTGGAACGCTAATGGGCTCAACCAACGAGCCCAAGAACTGGAAATATTTCTCCATACAAACAACATTGATAATGCGGATATTCGTGAAAACTATTTGCAACCAATTTTTATCTCAATACAATATAATGGCGCAGATCTAAATATTGCAGCAGCGTACTGTCCTCCACGGCATACACCAACGAAGTTACAATTTACTAACGTCTTCAATAAGCTCGGTCCAAAAATGTATTATAAAACATACAGCTTCGGGTTCCAGGCTTATTTCTCCTGGAAAAGAAGCACCTTGTTCAATGCCATTCATGAAAACAAATGCGAATATCTGTCCCCAGAGGGGCCAACGTATTGGAAAACGGATGCAGGAAAAATACCAGATCTACTGGATCTCTTCATCATAAAAGGTATTCCTCTAAGTTACACTAGAGCCGAAGGAATTAACGACATAACATCTGACCACATTCCTGTAATGTAGTCAGTAAGCGCCATAGTAAGGTAGTTGAATTAAAAGTTAGTATTAAAAGCAATGAAGAATTGGAACAACAAACAAACAATTTCATTGAATATACTCGGATGGCTGCCAGACTAGCTACTCCTGAATTAAAGGGCAAAGCGGAGATTGAAGTCAAATACCCGGCTGAAATCAGGGAACAAATCAAGGCAAGAAGAAGGGTGAGGAAAATATGGCATCTTACCAGAAATCCCTCTGACAAGACAACTTTTAATCGAATAAGTAACAAAGTCAATAGGCTAATTAAAAATTTCAAACAAAATTGCCTCGATAACAACTTAAGCGGGCTAGGACCAGAAATGGATGGGGACTACTCGTTATGGAAAGCAACCAGAAGATTTAAACGACCTGTAGTTCGAACACCACCTTTAAGGAATGCTCAAGGCAGTTCGGTTCGACAAGACAAAGAAAAAGCGGAACTCTTTGCTCAACTTTGCTTGAGAAGTCAAGTAGTGCAATAAGCCAATCTTACCGAGGTTAATCTTATTTTATAGTTTTAATATATTTATATACACAAATTTAATTTTTTTCTATATTTAATCCATATATGCGAATCTTATAAACATATCGGCATAGATAGTTATTTTATAGTTCATTGTTCTTGTTAGGCTTATATTGCCAATAGTAAAATAGATTAACCTCGGAAACTCTACATGAGGCCTCTGCATGTGCTGAAACCTTACTACGTAACTAGAACTTCGGTCTGGAAATTGAAAAACATAAAAAATTCAATTTATATGAAGTTATCCCGAAAATACATTTTTTAATCAGGCAACACTAATATAACAAAACCCAATTTGTTCTCGTGTGAAATTAGCACAGCCCACATATTTTATCAAAATGAATGAAGAAACAAAAAAAAAACAAATTCATTAAATGCGAGTATTACCTGATTAAAAAATAATTAAAAATTTTCTACGATAGGATATTGGGATAACGTCATATACATAAAAGTATACTGGAAATTGGGAAACATCCCAAATTTCCAGTAAGAATGTTTTGATTTGTTTAAAATTTGGTAAGAAATATATGTATATGATGAAAAACCTTACCAAGTATGGTATATGTATATTTACCATTGCACCAAACTGGAAAGTTCACATAAAATGAAAATCAACAATTTCCATTACAATTTCTTTTCAAAACAACTTAGAAAAATTTTCAGATTCTCCAATGGTTTTGTAAAAAATTGTTTTTAAAATATTATATTTGAGTATTATTATATATTCTATATCAAAGAATTAATTTGCCACCAGAGCCAAAGAGGTGATTTTTGAACTAAAGTGCTGGTAATAAAATTATTGCTTTTCCATGACATATCCACCATGAATGATTTTTATGTCACATGATTTTATTAGAATAAGATAAATGTAACTGTTTTCAGCGCAACAACGGTGGTTTTCAGTACTAACATTCTTCAGCGACAAAATGCTGAAATTGTGAAATCAATTTTTGATAAAAAAAGTTTTCTACCTCCAAAATCTTAAAAACTATATGTCACATGATTTTGTGATTTTAAGGAAAAATGTATCTGTAATTATGTCACACTTATATATTCCAAATTAAATCAGTAATTAGCTACCAGCACCAAAAACGGTGGATTTATCAGCTAAAATATGGTAATTGTTGCTTTTTCAAGACCGTTTGAAAGGTCTAATAATCATATACCACATGATTATATCATAATCAGATCAATTCAGCTGTTATCATCGCAAGAATGGCAGTTTTGACTACTTGCGACTATGCAATTGCGAGGAATTGGAACATTTTTCAGCTTAATGAGTATGAGAAGTCGAAGGTACTCGACCTCCTTGTGGTTTAGAGATCCCAAAAGTTTTTAGCTCACCAAATTCATAATTTAAAAAATTTCTAATAAAAATGGAATCGCATTAGCCGTTCTTGAGATATCATCGGCACAGACAACCATCCATCCATGCATCCAGACAGATATCTTCAAATTGACAAAGATGTTTTTTTGCAATTTTCAGTAAAGGCGTCAAAACGTCGAAAAAGGTGGTTTTATAAGAATTTCAACAACTTGTTCATATATAGACCGATGATGATTGCCTTTTAGGATATCTACATTTTCCCCATATGCTTGTGCAGTATGTTGTTTGAGCGGTCTTAAATCAAACAACAATCTCAGTTCAGCATTGGAAGGTAGCTAATTTAGAGTAAATGGTACAATATATTTTATTCAAAGTATTGTCCATCGTAAGCACGGCATTTTCCCATCGTTTAGACAGCATGCGAGTTCCGCGTCGAAAAAATTCCTCGTGTTATGAGGCGATCCAAGAATCGACCCAATTATTATCTTCCTCGTACGCAGTAAAGTGGAAAGCAAGTGGAGCAAGTGGTAAAAGAAAAGGAGGGGGAGGATAAGACTTCCCATTGAAGCACCTCAAAAGTTTCCTTGACGACTTTTGCAGTATATGCCGAGCGTTGTCGGGCTAAAAGATCACTTTGTTATGTCTTTTGGCATATTGTGGGCGTTTCAACTTCAATGCTCGGCTTAATTGCATCAATTGGTGTTGATAACGGTCTCCAGTGATATTTTCGTTTGCCTGGAGTAGTTCTCAGTAGATCGATCAGAACTGGTTCCGCCAGATGCACAGCATTAGCTTCTTGCCATGAATATTTATTTTGACGGTCGAAGTAGATGCATAACTGGGCTTATCCCACGATTTTCAGCGCTTTGGGTAGTCGTGGTGCCCGTCACGATTCGTTGCAAAAAAAAACCCTTCCGCATGTGTTTTTGAAGCAGTTGTACACACGTGAATATACGACGTTTGACGTCTCTTGGTTTGACTTCATACGGAACCCAACTTACATGTTTTTGGGCCATACCCATGGTCGGGAGAAGGTTTTAAATCGCTTGTTGAGTCACTTCCAAAGTTTCAGTGAGCTCCTCTTGAGTTTAACATGAATCTTGGTCCAATAACGCCTCCAACTTTGTGTCTTTATCATAAGCTAATCAGATTCTCCTTCGTATTTTAAACGGCAATATTTAAAAGTCCATTTTTTCATTTGTGATATTTTAAATTACCCTATATAATTTATTTCCTAATGTTTTATTCAGCAAGTTATCAAAATTGGCGTGAAATCAAATTTTCTATATAACTGGCCAACAATAATAAAACGTTCTACAGCTTTTACGGTATTTTTTGTGTGCGCTGCTTGTTTTCTCGCTTCGAATATAGTCGTTCGCGAAACGAGAGCAACAAAAAAAAATATTTTTTGAATTAAAATTAACTGAAATAATCCTAAATCAGTAAATATAACTCATTTCCATCATTATTTCAAAAATTTATGTTGACTAAAGCAAAAAAAACAGGAGTGTAGGGAAATTGCATGGAAAATCTCATTGGGTGATGGAATAAGCAAAACAAATTTGATTGTCCCAAATTTCTTTTTTGTTTGTGTCTTGTTCATAATTCCCAGTATATAGCGGGAAAAGTATTCCAATGGGCAATGAAACTTTTGGGTCTAGATTTTTCAAAAACGATTGACTTCAGCAATACTGCGATGCTGCACTTCCAGGAGTCAACGATGTCAACGGTGGCAATTCAATGTTAAATGTTTTTTGATGTAACACAATTCGCTAGAGTTGTCACCATTGTATTATCGTTAATGAATTTTGGGACCTGAATTAAAATCACCAAATCTAAGTAATTGTGAATAAAGAACACACAGTAAATGAAGCATCAGACCATTATGTTATTAGTGACAAAAGGCTCCGCCCAACCGACTTTAACTAGCCTATTCTGTCAAAGGATGCGTGACGAAAAAATTAAAAAAAATTATTAAAACTTTCAATTAAAATATTACATTTAAACCACGTGTTAAGCACAAGTCAGTGTATGCCATTTGCCTCCGTCGATGGCAGTAAATCATAAGTGGTATAGAACTATGACCTACGCGAAGAGATGTTTATTTTTGTTTCTGAATTTGATAGATCTACGAGAACTTACCCGAAAAAAAGTCTCAGAGTCTTCTTGATACCCATAATCAATTTTAATTAGCCTTAATTAATGATACGGATATCTGCACCAAGATAAAAAAATAAACATTCAAATTATATAAAATCTAGACCATCGGTGCTCACTAAAACTGGAATATTTAGATACGATTAACTTAAATTGTCAAGGTAAGGCTCATGTAAGTTCTAGGAAGCTGGAAGATCACAAGATCTCTATAACGTATAATATGACAACATTCTCTGAAGATAAATAGCTATAATCAACGAAAGTAATGAAAAAAAGAACATCAGTATAGAACATTGGTGATTGGTGTTAAAGGTTTTCTTGCTCAGATCAAAAAATAGCGGACCTTCACAAGCTGCAAGTAGGAAATCGCATTAAAAAAAAACCTTAAATTCAAGCTTCTAAATATTATCTTCCAATCACCAAATAGCAGTTCTTGAATCAGAAGGAGACTAAGAGAGATACAAAAGATAAACAAGAAATCGTTTGCCCCTTTTGCAAACACAAAACAAACAAAGAAATAAATGTCGTGCAGTATTGCAGTATATATATATATGGGTAAGATGAAGCACATAAGAATACTACAGCACAGAATAACAACAATCGATCTAATGAACTAATACCCTCAGACGTAATACTTGTTGGATTCAAAAGAGAAAACACAAATTACCCTGCAATTGCCGACAGTTTGTCGTTGCAACCTGCATCACTTAAAATCTGATTCAATCTCAGACTGATAAAAAAGATAAAATCAATGCTCTATTAGGATGTGGTGGGAATTCACAACCTATAATCTCAATTACCGTTAGTTTGCAATGTAGGACAAGAGCCAAAATTTGTTAAAGAAAATATGCCCTATAAATAGACGCCCTCCAAGGAACTGGAGTTAATAGTAGAAGCCATAACGATCTAGGAAATCGATCTCTAGATGCTGTTTGCCATGTATAGTACAGTAAAGAAATAAGCCTATACGAATATGATGGTCGACAATATTTGGACGTAGGGTAGAGAGCCTTATTACTTTAACAAGATTCTCTCTAGTAAGCCAACCACTCCCAGTCATTTGAGTAAATTGATTGATAAAACCTTGAAGTTTGCTGCATTGAGAACATTACCTATGGGGAAGCTTAATACTATACCTAAAGGGGTATCGTTGACTAAAACCGATCCTGTATGCGTTAAAGGGCTTCAAGCGATTAATATCAGCCGGGAACTAAGACTTAGACTAAGAACTAAGATTATTCTCCTCGGGTTGGAAGTGATCTTCATTGGGTGTTTAAAGCTGATACATAATATTGCTAGGATACTGATATAAGTCAATATGGTATTTATCTTTATGGTATCGAATGAAGTGCACAGAACTTCCAAACAGGAATTAAGCCCCATTCTATTGTTTCCTTTAAAGGGCACGAAAGACACCATTATTGATATAAAAATTTCCAGACACGAGCTTGGACTATAAGCTACATAAATTACGTCGCCATCGACAACATAGTAAGTAGAGCGATTGCATTGTAATTCGGAGGTCCCTGGTTCGATTCCTGGTGGTGACAAAAAAGTTACGTGAAATGTGTTACGTTTGTCATTGTCTTATATATCTCAAGCTATAGTTATCGGCTTTTCTCCATAAATATTTTTTTATTTTAAATTGGAAATCGAACTTCCTAGAAAGCGTAAAAAACCTCACTACTTTAATTTACTTATGCAGAAACTCTACTATAGCAACTTATCGCTGAGGACGACACACGCATCTTAGAGGTTATGATCAACCTTCCTTCGGACGATATTATTGGTAGGCTGATAGTGGCCGGAATGGTTATGCGACTGTCGGTAGGTTTGCAGTAGATGTAAGGGTGGTTCGGTATGGACAACGAAACAATGTAGATGATACAGTAAAAGCCGCCGCATTTTTGTGAACCAAACAGAGTATCTCAATTCGTGTTGCTGAAATGTTACTAAGCTGATGTGACAACGATTGTAGTGGTCATGACTTGATTGGGGCGTAATATAATATCCTTGATTGCTATTCTATGTTAAGTGGTGAGCCAAGCAGTAAATAAATCGCTGGAATCGGTTGCTCTAGTGGGTTGATTGGGTACATCTATTCCAGAGCTGAGTTTATAATTTACTGACTTATGTAGAAGAAAAATAACGATGAGGAAGAGGCGTAAAGAACTATAGTTAATTTTCTGTTTCTACTCGGCATTAGTCCAAAAAGTGTATAAATTGTTGGGCCAACTTGTTATGGATATCCTGAATATCCTGAGTGGCTTCTATAGAAATTAGAATTTTTTTAAATCCTTTCGTAACTCAACGGAACTACACTGGACTGCGTAGGCGCGCCTTCTTTTGCCTAACACGAACCAAGGATTATCTCAATTCAAATTTTCTTTTACTTAATTAAAGAAAAAGTTCCCAGTGTGTCACATAGATGGTTCCACAAATTTAAAACCCATATGATTTTTCAACTCTACCAATCTTCAAATGATACCTGTAAAATTGCATGACATTTCGATCATTAAGTTTACAAGTTATCGTTATTTTAGTGACGCTACTTTTATTAATTTCAAAACAACGGGGAAAACAAAAATTTCGTGGGTTGAATAAACACTGTCTTTTGATGGGGGAAAATACCGTTCAAGCATGCTGTTCAGTTATGCTGAATTTATGCCCCTATTATGGTTATCACCTACGCGTAACTTGGCGACGTCAAGTCGCCTCATTCAAATTTTGGTATTATGATTCTCGCCGTGAAAACAAAGTGAGCAAGAGTGATGGCAAAAATGATCACCTAAAATTTTTATGTGATGTAGTGTGATTTTTTTTTAAATTTAAAAATGGCTGGTAATAAAAATGTAATTTTTATTTTTAAATTATTTTTATGCTAAAAATAATTTGTTTGTGTATTTTATAATATTTTTTATTGTTTTATTTCAAAATATATGTATTAAAAAATCCAGGCAATTTCATCACGCAAAAATAAATCGATAATACTGATCATTATTAGTTACTCGTATTTAATATTTTTAATTATTTGCTTTAGAATATTTTTTATTTCAACTAACTAAAATGTAAATACATAAACAAACACATAAAATGTCAAAACTGCTAACAATAACACTGTAGCCACCTACAGAAAATTATATAATTTAAAAAAAACGCACGTCAGCGCATACTGTTGTTCACGAAAATAAAGGTGAGAACCATAATAGCAAAATACTACTCACACGAATCATACTGTCACGGCGAAAGAGAGAAGAAGTGATGGTGAGGCGAGAACCATAATAGGGGTATTAAACGCGATCGTGCAATTACCGATGATGCACCGCGCTCTGGACGTAGTCCACGTCTCTGTGAATTCATAAAACATAAAAAAACACCCACGAAATTGATTTTAATGACCGTAAAGTGAAGTTGCGTGAGATAGCGGACATTGTAAAGCTATCAATGGAATGTGTTAGTCATATTTTGCACGAACATTTATCCATAAGAAAGCTGTGTTCAAAGTGGCTACTGCGTATGCTCACAATGAATCAAAATCGACAACGCGTCGATTATTCCGTGCGCTGTTTAAGCGCAATAAAAATGATTTGTTTATGCGGTATATGACAATGGAGGAAACATGAATCCACCTCAATACATCGAGCAACGATTATTACTTGTTTGCAGACTGCAAAAAAAAAGCTCCAGGGAAACTTATTTGGCACCAATGAATTGGCGAAACTGAAGCTTATTTGACTTTGCTTTGAAGACACAGATAATTCGTTCTACAAAAAGGCATCGAAATGGTAAAGTGGCGTTGGACCGATTGTATCGCTCTAGATTATTGATAAGTTGATGAATAAAATGTATTTTTTCCAAAAAAAAAATTCTATCGTTTTCAAATTTTTAATTTCTCTGTCATTGTTTGAAAAACACATTTTATTGATGGCAATGCCATCTGTGTTATGTCATCGGTATTACATTGGGGGCATTAATGTTCTGTATTACGTCAACGTCGATTGATTTTGAGAGTGAGATCGATGTGTACCCTTTGTGCGTGTGTGCAAGCAACCAAGTTAAAAAGTCGAGTTTTGTGATTGGAAAAGTTCAGTTTCGGGATTTCGAGATTTTTAACGTGCTTATGGTTGATGTGCCGCACTATAACGGGTATCGCATTATTTACGGCTGTCGCCTAATATCTACGGGCACCAAATTTAACAACGGGTGTTACAAATTTCAACAGTTGTCGCGAGTTGTTTCATGTAACACAGGAAGGGTACCGCAATTTTTTTAACGGTACGCAAAATTAACCGTCGGATACTAAAATTGATTCATGTATGCGTGCCGAAATTTGTCAGCGTGATACAGCATTGCTAAAGAGCACAGCGTTACCAACGGTACCACAATTATCCAGTTGGCACCGATTGGTGAGGGGCAAAGCAGAGCGGCACATTTTTTTTCACAGGAAATCAACCAAACGGGTGGCCAGGTGAGGCCACTACAGTTATTACGTTTCGGTGAGACAAAGCGGCGGCCGATCAAGGTCAGATTTTTTTTTGTGCATACTGGATTGGCAAGACAACGCTCAACCTATTGTTTGCAGGTGGCCTGCTGAGACGGTTTAAGGCGAGGCAACGCCCAACCAATTATTGACGGCCTATCGAGGCGAAATTACCAAAGGCGAACCAACGCCCAACCCAGCAACCAACGATATAGGAGTGGGAGCGGGCCCAACCGAGGAGCCAAAAGTACCATTTTTGTTTTAATTTTATTAAAAAAATTTTTTTTCGATATTTTTATATTCTTTTGTTTGTTCACTTATACTTCGAATTTCTATTTTTGTTTTATTATTATTCCATTTTTTTTTAATTTTTATTGTAATCGAGCACCTCATTACGGTGATCGTGCACGCGACCGAGGTCGTACATTGGCCTCGCTTTCACTCACTTTCGGCGATTATTTTTCTTTTATTTTGATTTTTCCTGAAAAAAAAATGAATTGCCTAATTTGTCGGGTCGGTATGGTAAGAAGGAGAATCTCATTTCGTGTCGAGGCTCAAGTTTTAGAGGCTGGGCTTGCCACTCCCTTTCATCATCTTGGCAGGACATCCACAGGGTCGGAGTGGTGAGTCCAACGTATGTGTCCGGAACGACCGTAAAATCCACAAGGTCTTCCCGTCAGGAGTCTCTTCAGCATTAATTTTTTTACGTTCCTCAAGTTTCGTCCAACGAATTCTGGTGTCTTTCATTTAATTTCAGTTTTGCTTTAATTTGCTTTTGATTTTAATTTTTTCTGTTCGAGGTGTAGGCGAGGAGCGCGCAAGCCTCTATTTTCCCCATGACCCATGCCATTACCGTGAGATCTCTGGGTGCTTAGTTGAAAACTACGGGTTGGCTGAGAGCCATCCGTAACAAGAGGCACTAAAATGTCTAACAATCATTCTTGAAAATGTTTAACAATTATTCCAAAATTGTTGTTACTGACTAATCACTGGAAACCACTGACCAATCGTAACCAATTAGTCCCAACTTTTTTTTTACAAAATTCGTTTATTGAGTTAGTTAGGTGCCAGCTCGATGGCCAATAAACAAAAAATACATTTTATCAACATTTAGGATGCTAGGGTTACGGTTGAATTACGTTAGGCCACCAAAAACTTTTTATTAATGGCAAAAGTCATGTGTTGTCATATTTGATGGTTTTCTGCTGTACTACTTATATAGTAAGCAATATATAACAAAATAAAACTTGGAAGTTTCCTTCATTTTCCCCGATTAAATTTATTTAATTTTGCACTCAATTTAATTTTTGTAATACAATTTTTTTCTTCCGTCTCTAATAATAACAATAATAGTGATGATAATAATAATAATGATATAGTAATAATAATAACAATAGTAATAAACGGATAACGATTGTAATTTTTCCTTGTTTTCTGGCATTTTTATGCACAAGATAATACGGAAGACAAAAAATTCACAAGAAAAATTAATTAAAGAATCGGAAAATTTTGTTCCATTTTCCACGTTCAATTATCTGTTTGTAGACATAGATGTATATCGGGTTAATTGATTTGTTTCATTTTATTATACAAAATTCATGACTAGACAATTTAAAATTTTATCGATATGCATTTAATCGTGCAATATCTAATCAACGACTCGATTTTTCGACTAAATTTCTATATATAGTCTAACCTAATTTTCAATTTACAAAGTTTTTGCATAAATTCGATATTTTATAGAATTTTTTATTTTTTTTGTGCATTTCTTCGTCATCAGTTTCCCTACTGTACGAGTTTACAAGCATACATGCACAGTAGAATTTTTTTTTTGTTCATGCATGGAAATTTATTTTCCATTATCGAAGTCTAGCTTTTCAATTTAAATTTTAAATTTTCATCTTTTTTGCAGTCGTCGAATTTTTTATGTTAGTTTTTCCGCCCGATTTATTTATTTTTTATTATGTCCCGAAAAGTAAATAAAAAAACTGGTCGTTTAGTAAGAAAATCTGAATTGTCTATTCAATCACATCACATATAGCACATATTTGAGCATAACGAACATGACATAATTTGGCATAATGTAACATATTAATATTTTATAAAGTAGGGGAGAGTCTCCAGTTGTGGGCACCCTTGCATAACGTTTGACATGACTAGACAATGTGGCGGATCCGACTCATGTCATACTTGTATTTTGACAGTACGCAGTTTTCTACCAAATATCGAAGTGAATGGACGAGCTTGTTCGTTCATTTGGTGCGATCACATTGAAAAAAGTCCGTATACAAATCAAAATACAATACATTTTTTTTGATTACTTCGAGAATGGTTGTGATTTCCTAATTGTGGGCACCTAATTTTTCTCATTTAGAGCGTCTGTTTGACTTAACTGTCAGATATCATCGTTTATGCTGACATAACATATTCTTTAACATTTTAACCTATTTTAAGGCATTTTTAGCCATGACAACCCCTTTGCATCGCTACCTCCATAAAACGGAAGAGATGATTGGCGACTTACCATCTGTAGAAGATGCTGTATTGTTGGATTTCGTTTGTGAATGCAACCTACGGATTCCATCAAATATGGTGAGTTTATGTTTACTATTCCGCTCCTACTTTGAAAATCATTTTGTACCAAATTCGAATGTTTTCTAAAGGTTTTCAAACCGATCCACGAGAGGGACCTTGTCCAATATATTTTGAAGTGCTTCAACCATTATTATCAACGAGCTGCGTGAATTGGCTTATTCGCTAGAAACTTGAAGTTGAATATGCTCCAATTTGGAATGACGACGAGAAAGCGGGAAAATATTGGTATTACAATTGTATGCGCCCAACTCTGAGGCCACTTTACGCACCCCCGTTTCTACCACCATTCTTTCTTTTCTCGAGAAAAAAGAATACAGATCATCTTCGTCGATATTGTTTCTGATGGGACTGTCTGACTCTGGTTGGATGTGCTACTAAGAGTTTGTGCACCATTTTATAAATTTCGCACAATTTTCGCTTCTTCTGTGGTGTTGCTTCTCGACAACCATGATGCGCTTCTATCAAATGAAGCCATCGATATCGCCGTTACCAATGGAGTGCATATTGTTTCTTTTCCGCTGCACTGTAGTCACAAACTACAGCTACTGGATGTGTCTTTTTTCGGACCGATAAAGACTTATTACAAGTCACAGTGTTGTGCATGGCAAAACAATAATGCCAATAAGGTAGGCCTCCGGATCATCCAACGTTGCTCTCTCGATTTGAAATTTATAATTCTCATCTCGTTGTTTTACGTAATGGAGATTCATCATATTGCTTCCCTAGTCTGTAAGACTCCTGATCTGGCATTGACACTCAAAATCATTAAATCCGGGTTCAGAGCATCATAAATTCATCTATACCACCCAGACAACTACTCAGATGTTGATTTTAATCAAGTAGTCGAGCGGAATGAAAGAAGCTGGTTCCGGGGATCGCATTGATGAAAAACGAGCTGCTCAGTCTTGGACGAAATTTGTCCCCTTGGAAATTGAGCGAAATCGGGTCGTAAGCCGACGCAAAACAAGCCGCTAAGCGAGCAGCCGTCTCCCATCCGAAGAAGAGTAAAAAGAGCAACTGCACCTAGTAAATCGTGGGCCAAACGCTCTACAGAAAAGAACTCTTCTCCATCAGATAATGATATCGACTTCTGCATCATCTGTTTAAAGCTCCTGCCAGCTATTTTACATTCCAGCTATTTTACATGCAAACATTGTGTTTTTGACTTGAAAGATGAGGAAGACGATTAATAACTTTTTTAAAAAGCTTTTTTTGTGGGTTTTATACCACTGAAGGCCTTAAAAAATTAATAAACCTCAAAATTATTTAGAAGTAGGTGCGTTTTCCTTCAATTATTCCCATTTTCAACGAATTTTCGAAAGGTTCCAACAACCGGTTACGATTTTTTTTTGCCAAAAATGATGACAAGGAAACGAAGTAGTTACTTTAGCAAACAGTTAGCTAAAGCCTAAAGTTTTTCATTGATATCCATATCTTTGCGCAATATGGACACAAAGGGAAATTATGAGTCAAAAACAAAACTGTGCCTACAACCGGAGACTCTCCCCTAGTATTGTTGAAATGACTCGGTTTTATTCAGGAACATGATGGCCAGACTAGCAGAGACCCTAGGCCAATAATTAAATTAATTTTATGTAACTCGTTAGATCTGAATAAAAAGAATAAAACAAGAAGTGAAATAATATATTTCTAGCTAATATCCTTACATGGGTTGTCCCATCAAATGGCAGCGACCAAACTTCAAAATAAATTTGAATATTTGAAGTAAATACATCAAATGAACAGCAGTTCAATAATTGTAAATCCCAATCTCAAATAATTGCATTTATTGCCTGCAAATTCTTTATGAATTTTTGGGAGTATTTTACTTCAAAATCCCCAAAGATCTGGTTCCGCACTGTAGCGTGCAGATCCCCTCAGGTCTAAAAAATCAAGAGCTTTTAAAAGGAATTGACGAAAAATAATTTATAGGCCAAAACAATATACGTGACATCATACGCGGCGTGGCTCTATCAACGAAACGAAAACAATGAAAAACTATCAGGTAAATAGTATGATGTCCTTACCTGAATATTATGAATTCCCTTTATGTGGTGGCTCGGGCTGATTCATCATTTATCCACTGGATTATTATGATTCACTTTTAATCCTGTTCTTTCTTACGTGAACACCACCACCCACTTGCATTCTTACGGGATACACCATTTCCACAGAATTTACAACACCAAAATAAAACTGTTGTGAACTCGCATTGGGCATGCGTCGAATTATGAGTTGCACCCTGCGAAACCCTTACTTAACCACTGGACCCACCAGACCCAGCTTATGGTCATACAACAAAATCTGAGTTTCTATAAAAACAAAATAAAGTTAAGCAAAAAAACAATGTTTCACTCGTCCTCGCCTATATTTTGGAACTGGGGCCCTTTGCACGTCGAGCTCCACGCCTCACCACACAACTATTTCACTCTTCATGAGAGATGTCTAAATAAATCGAAGTATACTATGGTGTTATACGGACCCTATCGCATCTTTCGAGAAGCCTTTCTCATTGGTCAAATATTTAAATTTTAGAGCTGCGCGGGACCGAAAGACCGCCTAATCGAATTTCCCAACCCAATTTTTCGAATATTAGAACTCCAATAAAATCGATTCCTAGCATTTGAAATCTCCCTTTTATTAATTTTTATTAAAATCGTACGTGCCAAAAAATATATAAAGCAACCCGGCCCCCACCGGATGACTTCTTAATTTAGTTTTCCTGAAATCAAGACCCCCCACAATCGGTTTCTGGTACTCGAAACAGCTGCTTAAGCAATTTTTATAAAAATCATCATTATAATTTAAAAAAAAAAATTAAGAAATGGATCGGACGATCTTCTGAACGGATTTTCACAAAATTAGCTCCCATCGCAATCGATTCCTGAAACTAAAAAAATGAAAAAATAAAACGTTATAAACCCTCGCAAGCAAACATGTCGTAACAAAGTGGAACATCAAATAACACCGATGGATTTCTCAAAATTAGGACTCGTCTCAATCCATTCTCTGCATTCTCGGCCATAGAATCGATTCATTGTATTTAAAATCCAATTTTCACAGAAAATAAAACCGGCTCTCTCCAGATGATCCACTAAATGAATTTTTCCGAAATCAGAACATCACAATTGGTTTTCGCAAAAAATACTAAAAAAGGGACTCAGGCCGCATTGGACGTAACTCCGAACGGATTTTCTTGAAATTAGCACTCATCGCAATCGAGTTCTGTCATGAAATTTCTACCTCACAAATGTTTATAAAAATCATAATAAAACCAAACCCAAATCGTGAGAACCAAAAAAAATGTCTTCAATCAAAATTGGCTCGAATTTAAGGAGGTCCTGCACTCAATACACAGTATAGGGCCACGATACAAATGTCCGTAATACCAGGATATTACACGCAAGGTCAGTTTGGTGAAGACCTATTTCAAGACTACAGTTTCACAAAAACTTTCGTTCTGTTTTTACCGCTGTCAAAATCGAATTTAAGGACCACTAGCTCAACTTATTTTGAGAATTAAAGGCAATACTCAATAGAAGAATTAACAGTTTTCTCTCAGTTTGCCAACGATGTGACGTATGATTTTTACATGTCATGATCTACATGTCATGATGTATGACAAATTTATACAATTTAAATCGTGACAGGTGAAGACGTTAACTCAATTTTTTAGGCCAGTTCCAGAGAACTATTAGTTATTCTAATGAGCCTGTTTTAAACAGGCTGGCGATTAAATTTTGATAAATATTACATTTGATTAACATGTTACAGATGGATGGAAGCACGTAGAGGCATCTCTCACGGTGATGTTTTGCCCACTATATCTCAGGGTAATGGCATGTGTCGTGGGGAAAATAGAGTTTTTGCTGGCTCCTGCCGTACACCGTGGAACAGAATAAACAAAAATCAAAAGCAAATTAAAGCAAAACTGAAATTAAATTAAAGACACCAGGATCTCCCTGCGTGACAAGTACTCAGTCTACAAAAGAGACACCCCCGAATAACCCATCGACACCGAGAGGCTGATGCCTAGCCACAGCGAAGGGGCATAATAGCATTAGGACGTCTCTTCACCAAACCAGGTATCTCTTTACCTGGAACCTACAATTCACTTCGACAACATGAGACCGCCACAGTGACAAAGGGAGACCATGTGAATTTTACGGTCGTCCCCGAATGGAGTCACCATTCCGACCCTGTGGATGTCCTACCAAGGGGATGAAGAGGAGTGGCAAGCCCGGCCTGTAAATATGGCACCTACACAAAATGCGAATCCACCCTCAACATACCGACCCGTATAAAATTTAGTAATCTTATTTATTGTACAAACCCAAAAAAATAAAAATAAAATAAAATAACCAGGTGAAATACAAAAAAAGATAAAAATGAAGCCGAATGCCACGATATATCCGCCGTACGGAATTTTATTCAAAATCAAAACAAAACCAACAATCGTCCAAAGGGCAAAAAAATAAAAATGGCCGCGGAAACCAGAGATGAAATAAATCGAACACACAAAATGGCCGCCGAACGTACAATAATTTTGAAAATGAAACCCAATGTGATAAAAAAAAATCGAAAAATTGAAAATCAAAAATTTAAATCAAAAAAATTGTACCTTAAGTCCCGGTTGGGCTCCCACTTGAATGTTGGGCGTACTTTCACCGATATCCAAAAGAAATTACAAATTTGTATTTTTGGAAACTTTATTATTTTTACAAAATATGCAGCATTTTCTTCTCATTAGAAAATGAACGAACCACGGGAAAATAGCACTTGAACTCTTTTCTATTCTCATCTTTCTTCATACAAAACAATTTTTTATTTTGTATTAACAAATAACGGAACACTGTCATGAATTTTCCAATAAAAAAGAAATTTACAAATTAAACTACAAACTTTTAAAATTTTATGTTTTTTAAATATTTTAGTTCTCGTCGACTTTATTTTATTTTTATCACATTCCCAACTCGATTTTTTTATTATACAACCAAAACGAGACTCAACAAAAAAAAACTCTCACACTACATCAAAAAATATAGAAGAATATTTTTGGTAATACAAAATATGAATGCCAAATTAATACAGAGCGTTAATGTCCTCAATGTAATACCAATGACATAACACAGATAGCAATGTCATCAGTAAAAAGTATTTATCAAACAATTACAAAGAAATTAAAAATTTCAAAACCAAATGACCAGGGAGTCGCAACAAACGTGGGAAAGTCCTACACCCTGTGTCCCAAACTAATCGTAATGTACCATAAATGTACCGCGACAAACCGATGATTTAATCGAACGTATGGTGTTCCATATATGCGAATATCTTTCACATGATATAGGTACCTACATTTTTGCCATTCAAATCTTGAACGGAATAGGCCACATGTCCAACCTGATGTTAATTATGGCAGCGGATACACATCCTTGACGGTTACTTTGTTCAGTTCTCTATATAGCAACTAAACACAAACGAACTTTGCCATTTGCCTTACGGACCTACGTGACCAGAGAATGCCAGAAACTTTGTGATTCCTCGATGACCCCCAGAGACAACATTCTATTAATCATGGCATACATAAGTTTTTTGGATAGCTGGGGAAACGGAATAAATACGTTGTTTGACTGATTTTGTGGAACCGAATATCCTCCAGTTTACGCTGATCTCCCGAAGTTAAATTGTGAAATTTGGGTAAATTGTTAATTTCGCCTAATTCGTCCGAATTATTTAACGCGGAAATTTTGGGAGAAATTCCAAAACGATTCCAAAAGTCGATACCTAAATCTAAGGCTTGTTTTAACGAAGGAACGACGTGAAAATTCATGGATTGTGTTTTTCCATTAAACTCGACAGTAGCTTTTATGTAACCAAATACTCGTTGAACCTGACCACCCGCGGTAGTTATTGTGGATGGAAAATTATGAAATTCAATTCGTTCCGCTGTCGAGAAAACCTTTAAAAGGTATCGGTAGCAATTATTGCATTTTAATCTAATTTTTAAATTCTCGTAATAAAATCTATAAAAATAATTCGATTTTATGTTTGAGCTAACAAAAATAAAATCTATTCGGCGACATTATCATAATTAGACACGTAAACATTACAGGTAATAACACACTAAAATTAATGCATTACGTTGACGCATTGAGTAAACAAACGTATAATTACAATAAAAGGTATAGGCGGATTTTATGAAAAATCAAATATACGCAGGATGTAGCCGATGAATAAAAATGTTGAAGTAAAGATAGACAATCAAGTTTAAGTCGTCACAATGGATGGTTATCCATTACTGTTACTTGTAATAATAGGGAGTTATTTCCTTAAGCTTAGCAATACCTTAAATTTCGATAAACTACAGGTTGAGGATTCGATAAACTCGGTTACTCTAAAGTTGATTAAATTGGTTAACAATGATGTTAGTAGAAGTCTTAAAATTGGTGTGTTAAACATAAATGAAGAATCAGATTTCTTTGAAGTAAACAATTTCATCCTCAATTTGAACAAAAACCTTGTTATTACGGTATCGAACGGTGTTAGCTTTAATAAATTTCAAACAGCCTACAATATAATATTCATCAATAATTTTGAGGACATCGCAGAGCATTACAACGTAGCTGATAATACTGTAGAGAATCCGAATTATTTGTTCATCGTTCTAACGGAAGTGAAATTCGAACCAGAGAGTTATTTAAAAAACCAATCTCGGTTTGACCAATTTTACTCATTCGGTATCGTTTTTAAAAGGGCGGCGAATAAAATTGAAATATTGTTTGCAAGCTTTTTTCAAAACAACCTGCATCCTACATCCTTAACTAATACCAATGTTGTGGAAGATTTGTCAAACAGTTCGACCATCACGGAAATATTTCAAAAATCCAATCAAAATTTTCAGCAAAATTATATTCGAACATCATACAACATGAAAAGTGCATCTCAAAATGTTGACGGGAATGGAATTATGCAAGGTGTGACACAGTCATATTATTTCGAGATTTTGAGGAAGAAATTATACCTAAGGTATTTGCTTACTTATAACACCACTTCAAATATTAATGAAGTAGTTCATCAACATTTACCGCTTTTCATGAATTTATCCGAATTATCAATGAACAAATTAGAAAAAAATCCATATAGAAGACCTATAATGTACACGTATCCATTCGAAATATCACGGATCGTGGTACTAGTACCTCGAAAAGTAAAACCGTACAAATTTTTATCGTCATTCGATGTAGCTTCGATCAGTGCATTCATTTTAGTTAATTGTGTGATCGTTGGAGTTTGGTACGTGATCCGAAAAAAGATGAAACTTCGAATATCGATTTTTGACTTCATATTTAATTTATTTAAATCAATAATATCGATTGCAGTAACTTTACCACATGACAGCCGAATTGAAAAAATATTACTGCTTGCCCTTCTGGTACTAAATTTCATGTATTTTAATTTTTATCAAACTTTTATGATTTCTGAATTGATATCGATTAATTATGACCAAGATATCGATACGATCGATCATCTAATTGAATCGAATTTATCCGTATTAATCACAGAAACGAACTTTTTTCTGCCAGTATTTGTCAATCACAAACAATTATCATTACAGTGTATACGCTCGGACATAAATCCAATTGACTACATTCAACAAAATAATTTTGGTAATTATTCGATAATGGTGAGCGAAACTCAAGCGGACGAAATTTTAAATTCAAAATACAACTGGAACGGACGTGTCAAACGTTTTCATGAAATGGCACAAAGTGTTTATGTTAATTTTATGTCGTTTGGTATGACTCACCGCAAGCCGTTATATGATCATATGAATTTACTGTCGCATCGAGTATTTGAAGCTGGCATAGAAAAGTACTGGGAAATTCGAGTTAAACACGATTTAGTAATGGAAAATTCAACGAAGCCGTCTCAAAAATTCGACTTGAATGATAGTTCGAGTGAAGCAATGAATGAAAAAGATTTTTTTGAAATAGTTTTACCAATTTTAATTGGTGGATGGGTTATTGCGTTTGTCGTATTTGTATTGGAGTTTTTAGTTAAGTTTTTAAAACGTCATCTATGTAAATGTTTGTAAATTTTGATATTGCTTTTGTGTTTTACTTGTAAACTATTTATTTGAAATATATATGTTTGTCACAATCTAAAATATATAAGACAGTTTATTATTCAAAACATGCGTCTCTCACACAGCTGCTATCAAATTTTAGTTACTATCGTGGGTCCTATATAGACAATACTTGCAGACAAATTTATTTAATAGTATTTATGGAAGATTTTGATGAAATTTTTCCTCATATACCGAAACACTGAGAAGAGGGTAATAAATTGCGATTTGAAAAGGTGTTATAGTTAAACGTGTAGCATAACCGTGGAAAACAGCTTTTGGCCCTAAAAAATCAGATAATTACGGCTTTGTTTGGGTCAGAAATATTTAGATATCGAAACATTGATGCAGCCATACTAACCCTATTGCTGTATGTTAAGATCATCTACTTTATTTACGACCGTTGTTGCTTTTCACTTTTGGCCCAGGATCAATCATCATTTTTAGTAGGTGGCACATGCATTATAACCCCTTTGGGTGCTTTCAAAAAGGAATAATCGTCATCCTTTAAATCAGAAAAATTTCGAAGGTGCTTGTTTATGCTTTCGTTCTATATTTCCTGTATAAGATGTTTTAATTTGTTGTACAAAAAATTGAGGATCTAGTAGCTTATCTACACTCAGAAAAAAAATATGATAAATACATGATTAATTTCACCATATTATGATAAAAATTAATCATTGTTATTATTAATATAATCATTGTGTGTTAAATACATTGTGTGTCAAATCATTTAAATGATTGATTTTATCATACTATTATATACTTGATCATTTTCTTGATCTTCTTCATCATAAGAATGATGATCACTTGTGACCACTTGTGACCATCATACTTATGATGAAGAAGATCAGGAAAATGATCAAGAATATAATAGTATGATAAAATCAATCATTTAAATGATTGTATTTAACACACAATGATGATATTAATAATAACAATGATTAACTTTTATCATAATATGGTAAATGTAATCATGTATTTATCATATTTTTTTCTGAGTGTAGGGGTAGATGTGATCAAGGCCCAATTTGAGGGTGAAGATTTTATTCGAACATCATGATTCGGCTTGAGTGAATAGATATTACCATAACCTAACTTTGCTATCAAGGAAACCGATGGTCAAAACCTGGAAATGTGTTTAGTATTCAGGTAAATGTACCAATTAACATCAGTGACCCATTTATCGGCAGTTTCACAAAAAATGAGGAAAAACAAGAATATGTGCATTTCTATTGTATTGAGACAACAATATAAAAAAAGACCTGACATTATTTAACAAGAAAGAAACGTAAAACTATTTGTAACTGTAATAGTTTACCGTTTTTTGTCCTTCCCCGTGTGAGCGTTTTATAATTTTAGTAATACTGTGGAATTTGATTAGAAACGTTACTTAAAAACTTCAAACTGTACCATCAAGTTTCAAAAGCGTTTTAAACAAAAACTTTAAGTATTTCATATAAGTATCTAGTGTTACTACAACATTTAATAAATTTATTAATTAAAATAAGAGACTTTTTTCGTATTTTGTGGTAAGTTTTTCTTAAAATCGTCATAATTAAACTGCCGATAATTAGAACGCGATGAATTAAAAATTTTGTAATTATCGGCACAAAGCCGATAATAGATCCAAGGTATTAAACCAGAAAATATTTTTTTGATTTTTCTTAAAAGTATTTTAAGTGCGTAAATAAATTTTTAATTACCATAATATAAACGAACCGTTAGACAAATTTTCGGCATATCTAAATTATATGAAGTCCTTTGAATTCGCGTCTTATAAAGTAACATTTAACTTGCCAAATTTGATATGCCGATAATTAGAGCATAATAATGTGCCGATAACCAGAAAACGTAATTACAGTAAAGAAATAAGTAATTTTGCTATTAAATTACTGTAATTTAAGAAAATAAATACATTTTTTAAAAGATATTTTATTGATATTTTATTTAGCATTTAAACTGGAATGATCACTAATTTAATAATATTTATAAAGTGCGGTTTATAATTATGCCGTAATATGCGAAGATTATGCCGATAATAGGAACTTCCCTTTCAGATTATATAATGATGAAAAAAACACGAAAAGCATACAGTCAAATTGCGCTCCATTAAGCTGTCGAGGCTGTACAACTAGGAATGGCATGTAGTGCTGCAATCAAAATGTTTAGCGTTCCTAGATCTACAATCCAAGATAAGGTAAAAGGTAAAACAGCCTGGAACAAGAAAAGCGGACCACCAACAATTTTAACCGAGAAAGAGGAGGATCTGGTTGTTAAATGGGTACTACACATGGGAAAGATTGGCTTTCCAGTCACAAAAGGTCAGTTGATTGACAGTGTAGCGCTGTTGGTGAAGGAACTAAAACGCCCAAATTGTTTTAAGAACGGCATGCCTGGCAGACATTGGTGTGAACTATTTTTAAAAAGACACCCAATCGTATAAGAAAGGGTTTCTCAAAATTTAACTGTTAGTAGAACATCTATCACAGAAAATGATATACGGACTTGGTTTGGAAGAATATCTTCTTTTGTAGAAGAAGAACATTTTCAAGGTGTCTTGAAAGATCCAACCCGCATTTTTAATGCTGACGAAACGGCATTTTTCTTATGCCCGCAGAAGAAAGCGGTTTTAGTAAGGAAAGGGTCCAAGATAGTTTACAACAGGATTGCAAACGACGAAAAGGATTGTCTAACTGTCTTGGTTACAGTCGGCGCTGATGGGTCCACCAATGGTACTCTACTTTTATCAGAGAATTCCCCTTAATATAATAAAAAAGTATCCACCAGATTGGGGTATTGGGAAGTCTGAGAGCGGATGGATGGCATGCCAAACGTTCTTTGAGTACATAGCTAATATGTTTTATCCTTGGCTGGTTAAATAAAAAAAAAACAATTCCCCTTGTTCCTATTTATGGATGGACATAGTTCTCACCTCTCCCTTCCTTTGGCTGAATTTTGCAGAGACCATCAAATTATTTTAATTGCTTTACTCCCGAACGCGACACATTTGCTTCAACCGTTGGATGTTGCATGCTTCCATCCAATTAAAAATGAATGGAAAAATGTTCTAAGAAACTGGAAAATTCAAAACAAAAACGTCAAGTTGAGTAGAGTAGATTTTGCGTCACTGCTTAAAATTTGTTTAGAACAGGCTCTCAAAAAGCAAACAATCGTAAATGGATTCAAAACGTCCGGACTATACCCATTCGATGCAAACGCGATTGATTATTCTAAGCTTCTTGAAATGCAAAGACCAATATCTTGCGAACAACTACAACGTTACAAACAGAACACCGAGCAAACGAAACCATTTCTGGAAGCTTTTGAGCAAAGACTGCCAAATGAAAAACTACAGGAGTTTAAAAAATCTGGCAATATATGGATTGGCGACATTAAAGATGAAAACTTATTTTATTTTTGGGATGACCTAAAAAAAGAAAGTGTCAATGTACTACCCAACATGGATAATACTTCTATATTATTAGGGATCACCCTGAGTGATGAACTTTGGTCTGGTAACGAGAACTTATTGGATTGCACTATTGGACCTGATGGTATTGTCATTTTGCCTAACGATCTATTGCACCAGCTAAGACCCCAGATAGAACACCAGCTATTCTGGAGGAAATTGTGCATATTTCATCACATGTAGTCCAGCAGGATTCACCAAAAAACTATTTAACTCTAAAGAATGAAACAACAATTTCGAATATTGATCAACAGCCTAGCTGCTCGTATTCATCATTTAAGGAAGAATTTCCCACTCCGTTTAAGAATTCGTTTTATTATCCTGAACCTCCGGAAAATAAAAAAAAAGTTGTAAGAAACAAATTAACGCCTGATGCGTTTACTTCCAACAAATATTTTGGGCATCTCCAGATTAGAAAAAATTAGAAGCTGATAAAGAAAAAGCGTTAGCCGAAAAATTAGCATGAGAAAAAAGAAGAGAGGAGAAGAGGAACTTGAAAGAAACAGGTGAAGTGCATAACCAGACCAGAGACAAGGAACTACCGCAACCTTCAACTCTTAAGATTAATGATGACAATGATGTTGAAAAAATTAAGAAGAAATCTGTCCCTGGAGATTTTATAATTGTTAATTACGAAGCAGAATATTTCCCTGGGACGGTGATACAAATAAGAGTGGGCGAGGTATACATAAAAACTATGCAAATGAGCGGTCAAAATTGAAAATGGCCTGAAAAAGAGGACGTAATTTGGTATAAAGATGAAGAAATTTGTACTTTCATTAATTCTCCGTCTTTATTAAATATTCGGGGAATTTATGCTGTACCCGAAATTGAAAGCCTTCGAAAGGCTTAAGTGTTAGTTAAAGTTATGTTGAATTTATTAATTGAGTACCTGAGCATGAGAACTTTACTAGCCTTATTTTATTTTGTTGGATAAAATTATTTTTATTTGTAAAAATATTTTAAGTTAATTAAATGCGGTGAATTATAATTATTAAGTATAATTGAAATAAAATAAGTTTATAATAAACGTTTCTTTTTTCGTTAAAATTTGTTAAAATGTTTTCTATGTATCTTTAAGTTTAACGATAATAGGAACGTCGTCCGCCGTACACAAATATTTTTTAAGTGTCGATAATAGGAACATATAACCATTAATAATAAACATAAAGAATTTTAATTAATTATTAAAAATATTATTGGAATTGCTCAGTTTTATTATTCATTAGGTTTCTAATTTTCTTTACAAAATGAAAATTTATTAAAATTATTTAAATTACTTAAGAGAAATATTTTGCTGGAAAGTTTACTGTTGCCTTAACTTGCCTGTAATTGGAACATTTACATTAAGCTAAAGTTGGGTAAAATAAAAGAATTGGGGATAGATGTGATCAAGGCCCAATTTGAGGGTGCAGATTTTATTAGAACTTCATAATTCGGCTTGAGTTAATAGATATTACCATTACCTACCTTTGCTATCAAGGAATTCGATGGTTAACACCTGGAAATGTGTTTAGTATTACGCTAAAATTGAGTAAATGAACAAAATTAGGGGATTGATAAATATTAGAGGACAAATATTAGATTATTAAATTTTTAAATTTTTGGATTTCAATAGTAGTAGTATTTTATTAGAATTGCTTTGAATGTTTAAATATCTTTAATTATAAAACTAAATTTTTTTTCAATGGTATTTTTGCAGTTAGTTTGAAATAAACTATTTTTTATTATGAACGCCTGAATGTTCTCTTTTTACACATGCATTCATAAAATGTGGTTTTTGTAGTTTAGGATAAATTTAGTATAAACTTCATATCGGTACTTTTCTAACATTTCTGAATCGGTATTATCATCTGTCGTTAATGATATCAATCATAAATCTTTGGGTATTGTATTTCACCTAACGAATGAAACGACAACTGCAAAATACCTGCCCCAAATACAACTGATACTAAACAAAATATATTGGGCTACAAGATTACATAGAATCAAATGAAAAACTCTAACCATATCATTAAAAATGTCGAAAAATTTAATGACATTATGCTCGATTCACGTTCCAGCTGAATCCACAACAACTAAAGCATGAGAACGATCTCTGTATTTACTTACTAATCAATCGCACCAGAGCACTAGAAACCATTATTTAATATTGCCATGAAGAGCTCGCTACCTTGTATACCTAAAACATTATCAAATATATCATAATTCTGGTACAAATTTTGTTATGTCACAGATTTATAAACTTCGCTGGCCTATTTAAACACAACCCAAAAGAAAATCCCATTCATCAAACCATCACGATCGACAAATTCAGAAAACCTAATTTTAGTTTCAAACATATCTTAAAACATGAGGAGTTTTATTTTTCAATCATTAGATTTGGAACACACTACAGATTTCTACCGAAGTAACAATATCTGATTTTATCTTCCAATTAAGCTCAATGTAGGCTTCATCAGATGATAATTGATAACTCATCAACACAAAAATCAAAACGATTTATCAAAACGTTTTATGTGGTTTATGTATGAATTTGGTTCCAAAAGCATAAATTTTATGTATATAATTTGGTTAGCGCTGGCTCAAATAAACCTCGTAATAATTTTACTCACAAAAATATGTAAAAAAAAATCTTACCTTAGCTCGCTTAGTTCAGTCGTCCTTTTCTTTACGGTAAAACTTCACAACTCACTACACTAAATTTTTAACACTATTTATTAATTTCACTACACTCAAAAACAAAAACACTAAATAATAATTGCACCTGTTATATACAATGAAACACTCGGGTACACGAACTTTGATTACTTTTCACGTTACTTTTAACAAATAAAATAAAAAAAAAAAACTGTAAATTTCTTCAAAAATTGTTCGCCAGAAGAGACTTGTGTGCACGACTATTCAAAATATTAATGTTTGCTGTATAGTAAATTGTAACCCGTTATTTTTTTAAAAATGCAAACGTAACCGTGCGGAAGATTTAGTAGGTTTACAGTGTGTAAAATTTATGTTTGTGTTTTTTTTTTTTGATAAACACGTTCTTTTAGTTTCGTACAATTCCTTTTATATTTAATTATGTTCACAATAATATTTACTACATAATATATTTTACATATTTATATTATATATACTTTCACTTATACATTTATTTATATTTTCACCCGGTATTAATATTGAGTTATTTACACGTAATTTATTAATTTAATTTTAATTTGAACAGATTTAAATTTTCGCGCGTGTTTACCGTTCAGATGACAGACGTAATACGAGAGAATGGTCCATTCCACACTGCACTGCATTTCTTTTGAAATTTCTTTCTTTCATCAAACTAAGTCGTAATAGATTTTTTATTGCTAATTTAAACTCTTATTTTATATTAAAACACCAATTGTTTTGTATTGTTTTATTCTGTACTCTCGAAAATAAAATGTAAACTAAAATTTACATCTCAAAAATGGCCATAAATTATTTTTGTTTCATTACGTTAAAGCTACTTCACCAAAAAAAAATTGTTGATAAATGAGTCGCAATTTAAACCGATATCATAGGCAAACGGGGAAAGAATCGAAAAAAAAAATTTCTTTGATATGCCGTGTGGAACGGCTGAATTTCTTTTTAATTTCTTTCAGTCATGCCACACGATTATTTTTTGTATTTTGGCATTTTTTTTCTACCAATGTTTTGTTCTGCTCTCTTAAATAAAATTTTAACTAAAATGAGTCAAAAATGTCCTTGAAATATTTTTTATTTCATTTATGTTTGAGTTGTGTGGTAGAACAGAAAATTTGTTTAAGTCGCAATTAAAACTTGTATCATAGGTAAACGGGGAAAGAAACGAAGAAAAATGCGGCATTTTTTTTACGTGTGGCATGGGCATTTCATTTCATTTTTTGCTTTTAATTTTTTTTTTATGTTGTCAACATTGTATGTTGTATGTAGACATGGCGTGTATATGTGGCCAGTTGTATCTTGTATGTCGTGCGCGGTCGATTATGGAAAATGATTTATTTTTATGTCGAATAGTTAATTATTGAATTAATTGTATGTCGCAACTAGCACGGTTGTATGTTTTATTAATTAATTTGCGAATAATTTAGATGCTACAGTAGAAATGTAATTGAGTTTTTGTTTTTGCTTTTACACAATTCAAATATTATTTAAGATGGATACAATTTTTTTCAATTTATGTTTTTAAAGTCAAATTTTATTTTGTAAAGTGTTTTTTCTGTAGATATCAATTTTTGTTGCCTTGCTAAAATAAAGAATATATTTTTTCTAGTAGCGAGCGATATCTACAGGAAAATAGCTACGTTTTAGTTAGCCTTGATTTCGATTTTATTTTATTTTGTATAGAAAATATTTTTTTTTTGTTAAATTGATTTATATTCTGTTGACAATGGAACCGAGATGGTTCCGAAAGCTTAAGTGTTAACAAAGAAAATTTTTAAAAAAAAGAGTTATATAACCGTTATTTTAACTTTTAAAAATGTAAATTTTTTAGAAATTTTTTTAGGAAAAATCACCATAAAATCAACTGAATCGATTTAATTTTCTTTTAAATAGTTTCTATTGTATCTATATGTTTGTTCGATCGATTTCAATCGATTTAAATTCAACAAAATTATAAAAAATGATAAAAAACAGTGTTTTTCGTCGAAATGGAAAGTAAAGAAAAATGTAGATGTGGTTTTTCGGTCTTGATATGTTCGGCAAAGTTATTGGTCCTGACTTGCGAAACAACTTTGCTGAAAAAAGCATAACGAAAATCTTAATGGTTCAAGAGCTATCAACGCGAAAATGAGGGTATATTTTGACTCAGATCCAAATTTTGTCGAAAGCGATATCTCAAAAATGCGGCCTTTTTTTGAAATAGGACTAGCACCAGTGAAATCAGAGTACTCGAATTAGGTTTACTGCCTGGGTGCCCAGCTTGTCACAAAAAAAAGTTTGCGATTCAAACACAGTGTTATTACTGGTAATTGTGTGCCTGGATCTGTTTTCGTATTTTATATTATTACAACTTCATTTATTAAGATGTCTTGACCATGTTTAGTTTATGAAGTTCAAAAAGTTTGTTTGATTTTTTTGTAAAAATTTATTTTCTAGCTTCTAGGATAGCGGCATGATGGTGACCTTCCCTTACGTGCGCCCAATTTACCTTCTTCTCCGTACTTAAAATTAACTACTTTAATTTAATTTATTATATCACATATGAAATAGTAATATTCGTAATCTAAAATTTAATTTGGGTTAATTAAAAAGACAAAATTCACAAAAGATACGGTGTAAATAAATTGTGCGGCCTACAGATAATATTTCATCTGTCAAATTTTTTAAAGTAAACAGGTCAATTGCGCTAGGAGCAGATAGTCTTGAATGAAGTAACTTGTTTGCTACCTTTAAATCACAAATTCGTCATTCTGACGCCGATATAAATTATTTCTTTATGATCTTTGCGTTCGTTTCGATTTTAGGCCGATTTTCGACTTGGGTTCTGCTAGCTTTGAAATGATAAATTCTTATGCATTTCCTAGATGAAGCAGAATAAAAAATTGTTTATCCCTTGAATTTTCCAATTGTTTTTAAATCGTTTTTCGGTATGGGTTCTGCTAACTTTTTCTAAAGGTAGCAGAACCCGCGTTTTAGTTGGAAGGGATGGAGTTCATAATTGTTTATTAGATCATTTAATTAATCCATACTATGTCTTGTAATGATCTGCTGTATAGGCTCTGCTAGCTTAAGGGACGTAAGGCATTGCATATTTAAAAAAACTTACCTTGTTTCTGTTTCTTGGGATTTCAGATAAAATTATTATTTCTTGCTGGATTTATCATTTAAAAACTTCGCATAAAATAAATATACATTTGAATTCAAATTTAATGATTTGATGAATAATTTTCAGAATTTTTATCAATTCCAGAATTTTTTTGGAATTCTTAATCGAGGGAATTATCACTAAAAATTCTTTTCGGTTTAACTATTTTAGTAAATTAAGATTATAATACTTCTAATTTATTTAAATAAAATACAATTCTTTGATTATTGATAATCATTGTTGAAATCATCGTTTTCTTATTATTACTGCCCATATTACTAACCATTATATCAACTTAATTAATGGGGGTAAGAAGCGTTAGCACAGATGGTTAAAATAACAGCCCAAATGTCCATCTCCCTGTTAAACTAACGATTCACTGGTGAAATGATATTCTCTCAAGTAATCAAGTATCAATTTCACTGTTTAGGTTGGCAGCTGCTTCAATAACCAATCCTTAAAGCAATGAATTCACAACAAAAAGGAATTTTTACATCAGGTGGTACCCCAACTGCTCACTTGGATAATCCATCCTCTAGCGAAGTTCAAAAATATCAAGATCACTACCAATACAAACACAGTCCGCAACTCAGGAGAAATACGAAAATGCTGAATTACGCAGAACACTATAGAAACAGAAAAATGACATCACATCTCAGCAATGAAATCGCTTATGTGATAGGCATAAGAGAGCTTTAATGAAATCGGTGCCCACAAACGACTGTAGAGTGGCGACACTAGAAAATAATGTTTGGAAAATAAATACAAAAGATTCCAATGCATACAGAGCTTTCGCCACCAAGCTCACTGCAGAAGTTATAGAGTGGTATATCTACGAAGATAAAAATAATCTGATAGTTTATGGCCAGTAATTTTCACCCCACTTGTTTTTTTCACCCCAAATTTGTTACTTCATAATCGAATTATATCGGAATAAAAAACTATCTTTCCCCAGCGCAATAGCATTAGTTTTAAGTATTAAAATGTGTGTTATAAAAATTTTTGAAACTCTTCAAAATGTGTTCAATGATATTCGAAACGAAGTAAAACACGAGTACAAAGTCCTTTAATATGTTTAATTTATACAATACAACAAAAACTCAATTTCATTTCTACTGTAGCATCTAAATTATTCGCAAATTAATTAATACGGCATACAATCGTGCGAGTTGCGACATACAATTAATTCGATAATTAACTAATTGATTGAATGATTGATTGAAGTGTATAACCAAGCCTAAGCCTGAGTTCCGGATGACGCCGGTCCCGTTATACACCCTCTTTACACATAACAGTAGGAACGGATTTGGATAGGTTGTTTTATTAGTAGCAAAGAATCAACCTGGTTACAGACACCTAGATGGTCGATGAATTAGTAACGTGTTAGTAAAAAAAATATAATAAGACGGTTAACACAAGACAATTACAATTTCTAATCTACTTGAGGAAGGATATAGGTTATATAGGTTTAACGGATAATGATAGTTTTAGTCATCAATAATTGCATCTTTAAATCAGCAACCTAGGAAAAATAGTGATATTTCTATTAATAATCTGGAAAATCTATTGAAATTAAAATTGTTAATACTGTACCTAGGTAAAATGATAATTAGTAACATAGTAACAATACAATTCTACTACATATTCGATAATTACATTACAAAGAAATATTGTTCGTACACATCTGCACATTCTCTGAAATTTAATAATGAATTAATATTTTCCTGCTACATGTCCTACCTAAATGGAAAAATATCAATAATAGTAAAAAATCATATAAACTAGCTGTTCAGGCAAAAACTTATTTATCCCAAAAGTATTTATTCCTCGAAGCTTACAAAATAATAAAGCTGCAAATAATAAAAATGTAGTATAACTAAAATGGTACATCTAGAACTACAAATATAAACTTATAAATTAATCGGCTGATGATAAGTAACTACCCTATAATTAAAAATTTGTTATCTGGTTAGTAGTGGAAATCTATTATATTTCTAGCGATGGCAATTGTCACTTCAATGCAGTTCTTGAAGCAAACTAACTTCGATCTGAAACCACAAATTATATCACAAACATGATCAATTTGGAAGCTTTATTCAGTAAAACCTATTGAAAGAGCTTATACGGAACGAAATTCCTAATTACACAAAATATATATAAATCAACTCAACCCGGGATTAAAACATGTACGATAGTACGGCTTCAAAGATCCTCTGAAATCGAAAGACCCCATTTTAAAAAATAAATTAGCTTAATCCGGAACTACAATGAATAATAGTATTATTTAATGCACACAAACTACTAAGCTCCCAAAACTACTAAGCCCCCAAACTAAGCCCTACCCCAAAAACAAAGAACAATTCACCAAAACCAATGATATACAAACATTGTCAACGCCCAGGAGAATGAAAATTTATTTATACGCCGCACCTGCTACAAGATACAAACCGATAGAGCCAAAAAACTCTCCAAAACAACTCCATAACATTTGCACGAAAGCTTTCCCCCATGTTTACGTTCCACATACGTACAAACAAAGTCCCTACATTTCGAGACAGCCACATACACATGCATAGACACTGATGAAACAGTTATCAGATTTATTATATATTCTTCATTCCTACACGATTATTACACACACACAACACACACACACACACGAACATACGCAATGAAACACCATTTTACATAAATGTACAAGTAAATATGTACATATATAAAAGACAACGTTACTAAATTACCATAATCAGAAAACCGAAAATCGTCGGTCATCAAACATGTTTACTCGCAAAACAACAACAAAAATGTTTAACGAGTGTAGCAAAACAGAATTGAAATAACCCTTTCTCGCCCAAACAATACTCACAATAACCCACTACATGAAAATACTCGTATTTTACACATTTACGTGTTAGAAAATACAGTTACCTAGCGTTTATATATTTAAATTTTGTAATAAAAATTATGTTTTAATATGTAATAATATAATATGTGTTAAAAATGGAAAAACACTTATCTTGAGCATCGTTTGGAATCAAAAAAAGTCCTATACATATTGAAAAATTACACACAATGCGTATGATGCATTCAAACAATGCCTTCTAAACTACAAGCCGCTTACACCAAATGATGACGACACGCTAAGTCGACGTTGTTGTTGGTTTCTCTAGTTGCTTTGTTAGTGTAAATATCTTAAAATTATTATTGTGCAGTCTCGGTTTAGACTTAAATTGACGTCATGTGCGAAAAAAGAGAGTAGTAAAAGGCCTGTAGTTTAGAAAGCATTGATTCAAACAACGGTATCGAAATACATATAAACGAAATTGTTATATACATATTCTGTGCCATTGCAAGCGCATCACACACAAATTATTATAACTATTCAATATGAATAACTTTTCACTTCACACTTTCACTACTTTTAAAACACACAAATTATTATTAATATTATTATTATTTATTTATGCACATATTACTACTTAATTATTTAATTTTAACACATTTAAATTATTTACTTATTTATATAGAGGAGAGACAAAAACACGTCTTTCCTCTACGACGTTCAATCGCAGACCAATTAATTCGATAATTAACTAATCGACATAAAAATAAATCATTTTCCATAATCGACCGCGCACGACATACAAGATACAACTGGCCGCATATACACGCCATGTCTACATACAACATACAATGTTGACAATAGGGAATCCAAGTCGGTTCTACCCGACTTCGTGTAGTTGGGCAATTACTTACCCCCCAGAGACTTCGGGAAATGCTGCAAACAACCGAAACCGACAATCCTCCTATGCATCTCAACGAAAATGGAAAAAATAGAAACATATGTTTGTAGAAACCTGTGGGATAATGGTAAAAACACGGAACCGAAAGTCGGGTACCCGAAATTCGGGTAATTGGATTCCCTAGTCGGGTAATTGGATTCCCTCTAACGTATGGGATATGTACGTTTATGTTTTTTCCATTTTCGTTGAGATGCATAGGAGGGTTGTCGGTTTCGGTTGTTTGCGACGATGCCCGATGGTTTCGGGTGTCTCTGGGGGTGAATAATTGCCCAACTACACGAAGTCGGGTAGAACCGACTTGGATTCCCTAGTTGACAACATAAAAAAAAAATTAAAAGCAAAAAATGAAATCGAAGAAATAAAAAAGAAATTCAGCCGTTCCACACGGCATATCAAAGAAATTTTTTTTTTCGATTCTTTCCCCGTTTGCCGATGATATCGGTTTAAATTGCGACTCATTTATCAACAATTTTTTTTTGGTAAAGTAGCTTTAACATAATGAAACAAAAAAAATTTAAGGCCATTTTTGAGATGTAAATTTTAGTTTACATTTTATTTTCGAGAGTACAGAATAAAACAATACAAAACAATTGGTGTTTTAATATAAAATAAGAGTTTAAATTAGCAATAAAAAATCTATTACGACTTAGTTTGATGAAAGAAAGAAATTTCAAAAGAAATGCAGTGCAGTGTGGAATGGACCATTCTCTCGTATTACGTCTGTCATCTGAACGGTAAACACGCGCGAAAATTTAAATCTGTTCAAATTAAAATTAAATTAATAAATTACGTGTAAATAACTCAATATTAATACCGGGTGAAAATATAAATAAATGTATAAGTGAAAGTATATATAATATAAATATGTAAAATATATTATATAGTAAATATTATTGTGAACATAATTAAATATAAAAGGAATTGTACGAAACTAAAAGAACGTGTTTATCAAAAAAAAAAAAACAAACATAAATTTTACACACTGTAAACCTACTAAATCTTCCGCACGGTTACGTTTGCATTTTTAAAAAAATAACGGGTTACAATTTACTATACAGCAAACATTAATATTTTGAATAGTCGTGCAACACAAGTCTAGTCTGGCGAACAATTTTTGAAGGTATATGCAGTTTTTTTTTATTTTATTTGTTAAAAGTGACGTGAAAAGTAATCAGAGTGCGCGTACTCGAGTGTTTCATTGTATATAACAGGTGCAATTATTATTTAGTGTTTTTGTTTTTGAGTGTAGTGAAATTAATAAATAGTGTTAAAAATTTAGTGTAGTGAGTTGTGAAGTTTTACCGTAAAGAAAAGGACGACTGAACTAAGCGAGCTAAGGTAAGATTTTTTTACATATTTTTGTGAGTAAAATTATTACGAGGTTTATTTGAGCCAGCACTGACCAAATTATATACATAAAATTTATGCTTTCGGAACCAAATTCATACATAAACCACATACAAATCGTTTTGGTTGTTGTGTTGATGAGTTATAATTTGATGATGAAGCCTACATCGAGATTAATAAAACTCCTCATGATTAAGATATATTTGAAACTAAAATTAGGATTTCTGAATTTGGCGATCGTGATGGGTTGATGAATGGGAATTTCCTTTGGTTTGTGTTTAAATAGGCCAGGGATGTTTATAAATCTGTGACATAACTAGATTTATTTAATATATTTGATAATGTTTTGGTTTATTTTGCTCTAGTTCGATTGATTAGTATAAGTAAATATAGAGATCGTTCTTATGCTTTAGTTGTTGTGGATTCAGCTGGAACTAGCGTGGAGCATAATGCCATTAAATTCGACATTTTTGATGTTATGGTTAGAGTTTTGATTCTATGTAATCTTGTAGCCCAATATTTTTTGTTTCCTAGCAGTTTTATTTGGCGTAGGTATTTTGCAGTTGTCATTTAATTAGTTAGGTCAAATACAATACCCAAAGATTTCTGATTGATATCATTAACGACAAATGATAATACTGATTCAGTAATGTTAGAAAAGAGAAGTTTGTTGCTGAAATCGAGATCCGATGACCTATTATGGTTTATAAACTTACATTATGTGGCTTGGTCGAATACAATTTAGTTCCTGGACGAATTTTTAGATTCCTAAAACGGTGGGTGCATTTCAGAGTGTAAAGTGTTAAGTTTTTGGTTAAATAGACCCCTGATCGTTATCGTTGGGAAGCGGATTGATTGCCTTTTCCAGTCTCATCAAACGTTTCTCCTACACATTTTCGAAGCATACATTGTGCTGCCGCAGTAATTGATGATTTTGGCCCATTTTTAACCGTAAAATTTTCCACAATTTGAATCACATCAGTAAAAATTGTTTTCTACATTATAGTTTCTACAATCCTTATTTATAATATCAAAATAAAAAATTCTAATTATTTGTAGTTTCCTTGGAAAATTGATTTTCGTGCTTATATCATACATGATACGGCATGCATTTATGAGTAAAAAACAAGCATTTTTTTTTTTTCAAATTTATCGTTTAAATAACTAAAAATGTTACATTGTTTTTCACACCCTATGCTTTTTAAATTAACAAAACTATTTAATTAACAACAAAAAATGTGCAACAAAATGTATGTTGCATTTTTCACACATTATAAAAGTGAGTTTGGAACTTCCAGGTAACTTATACCGCTGTTTTTCCGATGTCCAGTTGAGAAAATGCGATACACTGGCGATTCTTTTAGAAAGTATCCATGAATTTATCACCGTGATATCTAAAAGATGGGAAAATATTGGAACGTAATTTTATTTTGTGGCGACCTGTTTATCTTTTAGAGCACATTCGGTTGGTAACTTGCTTGAAAGTAGTCTGTTGAATACCAACTTTATTTCGTTCGATAACCTTAACTCGTGTAATAATAATCGAAGTGATCGTGGTGGTTCACATTTCTTGGTACATTTCATAGTAGTCGAATAACCAAATTTGATGAGCTTCCCAAATTTTTTTCTGATAAAATACGTTTATCATTTTCTTGCCCCGAAAATTGTTCAAAATTGTACGTAAATCGTGAATTTTCACAGAGAACAAAAAATGTGTAGCTCTATTTATGCGGCTTCATTGGCATGTACTGCTTCAAGTAACTGCTACCTTTAGTAAAACACATCTGTTCATCAATAGATATATTTTCTTTGCTCTATTGGAATCTTCTGGAAGTTTTTAATGAGAGCATCTATTACTGGTCGTATTTTGAACAGGCGATCGTGATTTGGATTTGTATGCAGCACTTTGTTCTCATTGCGATTGAAATGAAGAAATTGACGAATTTTTTCGAAATGTTTTCCCTTATTATATTGTTCCACTTCATGGGACCATTATAGGCGCAAGCTTTTTAGTTGGTACACGGAAGTTAAAATACACACCCTGAAAATGTATTTTTGATGTTAGTTTCCATAGCGTAGTTATTTGATTCTCAAACGCTATCACCATTTTAATTATAGAAATGAAAAAATAATTGAAAATTTCAAAAGGCGTTTGAAGTTCGAGAAGTTCTTGTGGTATAGATTCATCGCCTTTAAATTTAGGTTTTTCTGATGAAACATTTTAATGTTTTACTTTCCAAATAGTATTACTATACAACTTTTTTTTTCCTTGACCTCGCTTGTTTCACTTGTCACCTCAATTGCGTTGCCAATATCAGGATCTTGTAATTAAATCACATTATTATCACTATTCAGTAGTATCACAGGTATATTTTGAATGTCTAATGGTACATCGTCATCCATTTCAGATGGTGGTTCGATTCGGAAGTGGCACTTTGTTGGATTTTAATTATAAAAATCATCGCCACCACTGTCTTCTTTATCATCACTGTCAATAGAATTACATATTAATAAACTCCTCGATTTCCATAGCATTTAAAAACTAGCGTTTGATCAGTCATCTTTAACTACCAAAAATGTTAAATAAAATTTATTATTAAAGAAGAGTTCCACCTTATCTTCAATTTATACGGTTGTATCATATTTGATACAACCAAGAATTGTGCCGTAATTGCATTACGTATCATATATGATACAACCCATGTTTTCAATATTTAGTCAAAGTTTTCGGTTTTCGGATAATCGTTGCATTAATATGGATCAAATATTAGAGACAACCATTAGCCAACCATTTCCGAAACTATATGACTATCGTTGTTTACTAATGTAGATAGTCCTATCGGAAATTATCAAAAAAAATTTGGAGAGACATTAAAAAGAACACAAAATCAAAATTAACGAAAGTCCAATTTCTTGAAGGTTTCAGCATTGTTTAAGATAATTCGGAATTTTCATTTGTCAATAAAAGTTATAAAAAAAAATTTTTGGTTCTCCAATCGGTTCTACCATAAGCCCTATATTAGCAAATTTATTAATGAAAAATTTGGAATGTTTGGCATTAAATTTTTTAGAGTTTCAGTCATTATTTTATTATCGATGTGTTGATGATATCAAAACGACTATTCCTGAAAACAAAATTGATAAATTTTTGAACAGTTTTAGCAAAATTTTTAATCGAATAAAATTTACTTTGGAAAAGAAAGTTGACAACAAAATTCCATTTTTAGATTTACTTTTGATCCACGAGCCTGATGGCAAAATTTCTTTTGATTGGTATCACAATGTTCTGGCCGATAGCTTAATTTGTTTGTCTTGGCTTCTCACTTTCTATAAAATTAATATGTACAGTACTAATATGTACAGATCTCAAATTTCACAATTAAAATTTTAAAATATTGAAAGAAACACTGTTAACTAATCATTATCCCGCAAAATTAATAAATCAATAAATTTTAATAGAAGTTCCGAAAATCGGCCCATTAACAATGATAAAAATTATTTTTCAATTCTTTATGTCAAACATTTATATATATGAAAAAATAAAACACCTGTTCAAAAATTATAATTTCAAAACTGTCGGTAATTCTTCAATTTGTTTAAATGATTGTCTTTTTTCTAAACTTAAAGATCCTTTACCACTCAAAAAGCAGTCAAATTTAATTAATGAAGTTAAATGTGATTGTCATGTTGCTTATATACGGGTCAAACGAAACAATTTTTGAAAAAACAGTTTATCAACATAAAAATGGTGTAAATATAGATGAAGAACAAGGTACTAGTGCACTTAAAGAATTCAAGTCACATAATTAGTCTAAACAATGTCAAAATATTAGAAAAAGAACGAAATTTTAGGGAAATATCAATTTAAGAGATGCTATATATTAAATCTAGCATTAATTCTATAAATATAAATAATGATTGCGCTTACATTGGCAATTGCTACAATTATTTTGTCTAATTTCGTTTTTTGTCTACTTTATTTCTTTGCTAAATTTATTTCTTTGCAATTTAAATATACAATTTTCATTTATATTGTTTTAATATTTTTAAAATCATGTTCATATTTTGTATACCTGTTTTAAAAAATTTACTTTAAAATTTACTTGATATTTGAAAAATTGTATTTACTGTATAAGCTTATTATATTTCTTTTTGAGAAATATATATAAAAATTTTCATTAGCTTTGAAAATGATGTCGATGAGACATCGTAAGCTCAGTCAATAAATTGTTTTATTTTATTTAAAATAAAAAACGTGCCCATAACAAATTTATTAAAACAATAGTAGTATGGCTGCCTCAATGTTTCGGTATCCAAATATTTCTGACCCAAAAAAAGGAGTTATTATCTGAATTTTTAGAGCCAAAAGCTGATTTTCGCGGTTATGCTACACGTTTAATTATAACACGTTTACAAATCGTAATTTATTTCCCTCAGTGTTTCGGTATATGAGGAAAAATTTCATCAAAATCTTCAATAAATACTACAAAATAAATTTGTCTGCAAATAATTCTCCACCCACGATAGTAATCAAAATTTGACAACAGCTGTGTGAGAGATGCTAACATTTATTTTCAAAAACAAACTTTCTGATATGGTAGTTTAAATGGTGACAAACATATATATTTCAAATAAATAGTTTACAGGTAATAGTTTCAAGCAATATCCAAATTTACAAGCATTTACGTAGATAACGTTTTAGATATTTAACTAAAAATTCCAATACAAATACGACAAACGCCAAAACCCATCCGCCAATTAAAATTGGTAAAACTATTTCAAAAAAATCGTTTTGATTGATTGCTTCACTCGAATTATCATTCAAGTCGAACTCTTGAGACTCCTTCGTTGAATTTTCCATTACTAAATCGTGTTTAACTCGAATTTCCCAGTATTTTTCTAGGCCAGCTTCAAATACTCGATGCGACAGTAAATTCATATGATCATATAACGGCTTACGGTGTGTCATACCGAGCGACATAAAACTAACATAAACACTTTGTGCCATTTCATGAAAACGTTCGGCACGTCCGTTCCAGTTGTATTTTGAATTTAAAATTTCGTCCGCTTGAGTTTCGCTCACCATTATCGAATAATTACCAAAATTATTTTGTTGAATGTAGTCAATTGGATTTATGTTCAAATGATCAAGCAGTACACACTGTAATGATAATTGTTTGTGGTTATCTACTACTGGCAGATAAAAATTTACTTCTGTGACTATTACGGATAAGTTCGATTCAATTAGACGGTCGATCGTATCGATTTCCTGCTCATAATTAATCGATATCAATTCGGAAATCATAAAAGTTTGATAAAAATTAAAATACATAAAATTTAGTACCAGAAGGGCAAGCAGTAATATTTTTTCAATTCGGCTGTCATGTGGTAGTGTTACAGCAATCGATATTATTGATTTAAATAAATTAAATATGAAGTCAAAAATCGATATTTGTTGTTTTATCTTTTTTCGGATCACGTACCAAACTCCAACGATCACACAATTAACTAGAATGAATGCACTGATCGAAGCTACATCAAATGACGATAAAATCTCGAATGGATACGTGTACATTTGTATTGGTCTGCCATATGGATGTTTCTCTAATTTATTCATTGATAAATCTGATAGACTTAACAAAAGCGGTATATGTTTGTGGATCACTTCATCCATATTTGAAGTGGTTCTATAAGTAACGAGATACCTTAGGTTTCACTTCTTCCGTAATATTTCGAAATAATATGACTGTGTCACACCTTGCATAATTCCATTCCCGTCAACATTTTGAGATGCACTTTTCATGTTGTATGATGTTCGAATATAATTTTGCTGAAAATTTTGATTGGATTTTTGAAATATTTCCGTCATCGTCGAACAGTTTGACAAATCTTCCACAACATTGGTATTAGTTAAGGATGTAGGATGCAGGTTGTTTTGAAAAAAGCTTGCAAACAATATTTCAATTTTATTCGCCGCCCTTTTAAAAACGATACCGAATGAGTAAAATTGGTCAAACCGAGATTGGTTTTTTAAATAACTCTCTGGCTCGAATTTCACTTCCGTTAGAACGCTGAACAAATAATTCGGATTCTCTACAGTATTATCAGCTACGTTGTAATGCTCTGCGATTTCCTCAAAATTATTGATGAATATTATATTGTAGGCTGTTTGAAATTTATTAAAGCTAACACCGTTCGATACCGTAATAACAAGGTTTTTGTTCAAATTGAGGATGAAATTGTTTACTTCAGAGAAATCTGATTCTTCATTTATGTTTAACACAGAAATTTTAAGACTTCCACTAACATCATTGTTAACCAATTTAATCAACTTTAGAGTAACCCGGTTTATCGAATCCTCAACCTGTAGTTTATCGAAATTTAAGGTATTGCTAAGCTTAAGGAAATAACTCCCTATTATTACAAGTAACAGTAATGGATAACCATCCATTGTGACGACTTAAACTTGATTGTCTATCTTTACTTCAACATTTTTATTCATCGGCTACATCCTGCGTATATTTGATTTTTCATAAAATCCGCCTACACCTTTTATTGTAATTATACGTTTGTTTACTCAATGCGTCAACGTAATGCATTAATTTTAGTGTGTTATTACCTGTAATGTTTACGTGTCTAATTATGATAATGTCGCCGAATAGATTTTATTTTTGTTAGCTCAAACATAAAATCGAATTATTTTTCGAGAGGACTATTAATTTTCTGTAGAGCATTTCTTTAAATCTCGAAATAATTTGAACCAAATACAAATGAACCTATATAACCTTGTGATGCGGTTTAAAATTCAACAAAACAATTCTTAAAATAGGTCTTCTCTTTCTAAGGTGACTATTTATTATTTTTTTTAATAAAAAAAAATTTCTCCTACAAAATTATTTTCCAAAAGCGTTAAAGAATTTAGCGAAATTTTGAGCCAACACATTAAAAAGACCCTTGTTGAGGTGGCTCCCCTACCTTATTGAAACAACAATTAATGCAGAACTATTAGCTATCGAAATCCGCAAACCCAAAATTTTGAGCTCGATCATGTTTGCAGGAGTATAAATAAATGTAGTGGAGGGCCAAGTCTAAGTTGGCTCAGCTTCATCATCACTAAGAACACAAATTTTTAATAAAAAAATTTTAATTACAAGCTAAGACTCGTAGGACCAAATCGTAAGACCAGTTAATCGTAAGACAGTTAATTGTAAACCATATCATCATATTGATGATTTTAGTGGTTCCTAAACGATTTTCTTATGGAGATTTACAGATCATCGAAATAAAATTATTTCGATATTAAGTTGATTTTGAAACGGATTACTGTCATATGAGTACCAAAATACTTATATAAAAACACAAATATTAGCGAAACTTATGTTTCATCATAAATTGGCCAACATGGTAAGAAACTATTGCAATGACAAATCGGTGGGCCTTTTAATAGAAGTGCTCACCCCATACTAGTTTTCATTGCTCAAATTCTTAGAATGTAGAACGCTCCAACTATCGGGAATTTGCGGAATTTATCACTTGGGCTCGAGACAACCAAAAAAGGTCAACACACAATCTTGTTGAGAAATCGGTCGACCCGCTTCTGGTTTTAACCAGAGTGTATAAGATGAGGGAAATCGGGTGACGGGAAATACGTATTATTCATATAAAATGTAAAAAGTCTGGGCTAAGTTTTTAATACTTGTACTGGTAGTGCGGTATTTTTTCAAAATTGTGGGATTAAAGTATGGGATAACTTATTATAAGTGTAGTTCCTAAAATGAATATTCGTGCCAAGAAAGTGTTACTGTGTGTCTATGGTGGGATTGAAAAGGAGTCATTTACTACGAGCTTCTGGAACATGGTCAAACTGTTACAGCTGATCGTTACCAGGCCCAATTGTTCGAATTGGGAAGTCAAGAAAGTTAGAAGGTTATATAGCTCCATAACAACGCTCGCCCACATACAGCAAAATCAACCCGAGAACTCTCATCTCTCTTCATCTTCAATTCGATTGCCAATCATTCGAAGAAATTTACAACATGGTTCCATCCTATTGATCTTTGATTTATGGTAATAATTTTCTTATTTGGTTGAACTCCATTAGGAACTGGTTATTTATAGGTGAAATTTTCTTATATCGTTTTACTTGAAAACCAAGAAAATGCATCAATGCACATTGAGGTTACATAATATTTTATTATATTGTCATATGACTGCACAGTAATAACATTTTTCTATCCATTGTGTACACGTAAATAACATATTTACATACTATACACTTAAATTTTTTCCTATATACGAGTATAAGCATCCAATTATTTAAGATGCTTTTACGTTCCATCTTATGTTTAAAATAATAAAAAATTCTTTCTTTTGAATAAGTTATGAGTTTATATAGACGATTAAACGAAATGAGTGTAGTAGTTAAATTTGGTATATGACTATGCATGTACATACATCCACTTTGCCTTGAGCTAGGCTATTTGGTTCAACATTTTTTACTGGTATACATTGATTGGTAGCAGAACAAATCATAGACAACGACAATTGAACCGAATTCAATTCACTGAACAAGATAATTAGTTGAAAACGACGATTCACCCAAAACGATAATTCACCGAAAAACAAGTCACTCAAGAAAACAATTCACCAAAAAATTATCGATATATTACTAAACGCGCTCATCATCGAGAATAAGGTTTCTGTCGTTCCTTGAAACCCTATGTTTCTGATGGACAACTTTATTGTATCATAGATTCATATTATAGAAATGAATGAATTAAATGACTCAATGAATTAAAACTTAAATTACGATTTCCTTTCCAAATAAGCAATTTCATCGGTTAAATTGACTCTTTCGATATCAATGGCAGATTAAAATGAGTTCTTTAGCAATTCGAAAATTTTTTCAGTTACTTGGTTATGAGAGCACGAGTTTTGTTAGTTTCATTCTGGTTGAATCGTATACCACCTATAATCGATTTGTTTCAAATCTTTAATTATATATTAAAAAGAAAAGGAGCTCAATTAAGTTTTTTATATTTTTAATTCATTCAAAATTATGGTGTGTAAAAATAATTTACCTACTGCTTAATTGCCCTTTAATAATTAGAACAAAACCTGAATTGTACTTTTATTATAATTGTAAAAGTTAATGTATCAATAATTATACACTGCAATTAAAGAAGTACAATGCATTGTGTGCTACTTAATAGTGGTAAATATCGATCGCCATTGAATACTACTTAGAATTGTAATATGCCCTTCGGATAATATCAACCAACATGAATTTCAGAAATACAATTATCGATTTAAAATTTTAGGGATCCTCTAAATGACCTAAGACGTCATTTAAAGAATTCCTAAAATTGTTTTAACTTATCGAATTCCGGAACGAAGCGCAATAAAAAAGCCACAATGAGTCACAAAAGAATAGTGAAAGTACTAATATACTAGAACATATTATTATTTACTTATGTTATTAGTTCAAGAAGTCGAAAAGTTCTAGACCACATTAGGTCATAGAGTCGAAAATTCATAAAATCACAATGTCTTAAAATCAAGTGATAAATTCATAATCCTAATGTCATGAAGTCGTAAATTCGTAAATTTATGAGGTCCTTCAATCATGCTAGGCCAGGGGAGGAGGCATATTTTCCTTATTTCTCTTATCATCTTTTTATTTTTCTATATTTAAGTGTGACTACCCTGACTAGTCAATATTCTCTAAGACACGTTCTTGGAACCAGTTTGACCTATATATTGAGTAGTTGTGCAGATCACCTGTTTTTTTCTAAAAGTTTAGAATGAGTTTGGTCAGTAAATTCTATCTAGTAACGGTGTGGATGCCTTCGATATCTTGCTGGGATTTGCTATAATATATTGACATTGTAATCCACCTGTTATATGAAAGAACAGCTATTGCGCTCTAGAGTGTGATGCGTTTAATTGATCTACGTTAAAAAAATTTAAATATATGCCAGTTAAAAGATATATTTAAAATTTTAATGTTTTTATTTGATGTAAAAGATAAACAACATGCAATACTGCGAATGAGTTGCTTTCAAATATTTGATTATGATAATTAAAGTTTTATTTTTATTTGTAATTATTGCTTTATAATACATGTTATAACTCATAAGTCAAGTAGTAAGTCATAATATCACAAGTCATGTCATAAGTCGTAAATCATAAGTCAAAAGGCATAAGTCATGAGGCATAATAAATCATAAATCAAAAACCACAAGTCACAAGACACATGTCACAAGTTACATGTCAAAGGTCACAAGTTATAAGCCACAATTCACAAGTCACAAATCAGAAGTCACAATTCACAAGTCATAATTCAAAGTCATAGGTCATATGTCATGAGTCATAAGCCATAAATCATAAGTCGTAATTCATAAGTCACGTCATAAGTCATAAATCATAAATCATCAGTCATAAATCATCATTCATAAATCATAAATCATAAATCATAAATCATAAATCATAAATCATAAATCATAAATCATAAATCATAAATCATAAATCATAAATCATAAATCATAAATCATAAATCATAAATCATAAATCATAAATCATAAATCATAAATCATAAATCATAAATCATAAATCATAAATCATAAATCATAAATCATAAATCATAAATCATAAATCATAAATCATAAATCATAAATCATAAATCATAAATCATAAATCATAAATCATAAATCATAAATCATAAATCATAAATCATAAATCATACATCATACATCATACATCATACATCATACATCATACATCATACATCATACATCATACATCATACATCATACATCATACATCATACATCATACAACATACATCATACATCATACATCATACATCATACATCATACATCATACATCATACATCATACATCATACATCATACATCATACATCATACATCATACATCATACATCATACATCATACATCATACATCATACATCATACATCATACATCATACATCATACATCATACATCATACATCATACATCATACATCATACATCATACATCATACATCATACATCATACATCATACATCATACATCATACATCATACATCATACATCATACATCATATATCATACATCATACATCATACATCATACATCATACATCATACATCATACATCATACATCATACATCATACATCATACATCATACATCATACATCATACATCATACATCATACATCATACATCATACATCATACATCATACATCATACATCATACATCATACATCATACATCATACATCATACATCATACATCATACATCATACATCATACCTCATACATCATACATCATACATCATACATCATACATCATACATCATACATCATACATCATACATCATACATCATACATCATACATCATACATCATACATCATACATCATACATCATACATCATACATCATACATCATACATCATACATCATACATCATACATCATACATCATACATCATACATCATACATCATACATCATACATCATACATCATACATCATACATCATACATCATACATCATACATCATACATCATACATCATACATCATACATCATACATCATACATCATACATCATACATCATACATCATACATCATACATCATACATCATACATCATACATCATACATCATACATCATACATCATACATCATACATCATACATCATACATCATACATCATACATCATACATCATACATCATACATCATACATCATACATCATACATCATACAACATACATCATACATCATACATCATACATCTTACATCTTACATCTTACATCTTACATCTTACATCATACATCATACATCATACATCGTACATCATACATCATACATCATACATCATACATCATACATCATACATCATACATCATACATCATACATCATACATGATACATCATACATCATACATCATACATCATACATCATACATCATACATCATACATCATAAACCATAAATCATAAATAAATCATAAACCATAAATCATAAATCATAAATCGTAAATCATAAATCATAAATCCACAAGTCACAAGTCATAAGTACATAAGGTCATACGTCATATAGTAGGTCATAGGTCATTGGTTATATCTCATAGGTCACAGCTCACAGGTCACAGGTGTTGCTAAAGTAATAAAGTGATAAAGTTCGTTACCGACGAAAGGGTTCTGATGCGATGTTATCTCGTAGTTTCAACTACTTGACCTAACATCTCCATCCCTACTCCTCCTGACAACGGCCACGTTCGTGTCGGTGGTTACCCGGTTATAGGCGAAGTTTGTGGTAAAATCCCTTGGGAAGCTATGCTGAAACAAAAGTCAGAGGTGGATCACATAGATCACTTGCAAATAATGCACTTAGAGCTAGGTGATTTAAATCCAGAAGCATCTGTTTCAAATTGATCATTTCGTTGATTAACGACTGTTTCTACGAGGGGCAACTGTATACATACTTTTCAGCAAATAAAACGCCAAAGGCGGTAACCCGCAAAAGAATCCACTATTAGTTCAGTCAAGAAGACTTGTATTATGGTTCAAGAAGTAGGAAATCTAGTGCCGGCTGAAGGGAGTGATCAAGTGCCCTCCCAACAGTCGAGGGACATACGGAATAAACTCGTCCAGATGTATTAGAGCGACAAAGGATTTTTTATAGGCGGACATGTAACGATAAAATTTTACTGTCTTACGACAGTATGCCATATCGTTAAAGAAATTTGTCCCCATTTCATGCCCTAGCCCCATGTGCGGCTTGGCTTCCCGCAGCTCAGCCTGGTAGGGGATGTGGTCGTGGGTTTTTGGGGTTAGGTGAAATAAGGGACCTAGATTACCGCACAATCATATTAATTTAGGAAAGATGGCCTAAAATTTACCATCTAAAATTTCGATCAGGAAAAGAAAAGAGGTCATCGGACCCAAAACTGGCGGTTCCTAAACATTATTTAGGGAATGGGTTTTCACCCATGGTTGTTATTTCTGGCTTCTTAGGGTAACATAATTACTTTAAGAAGCACAGACACGTATTATCAATTAAAAAAAAAATTAACCGTTAGTTGCTTATTGAAAGTGGAGGAGGTCCTTAGTAGAAAGAGGGTGTCCAGCCTATGGGCCGGGTTACTCTCGATGCCCTCGCTTCTAGCAAGACTCAGCTTTGCTAGAAGCAACTAAGGTACCTCGCCACTATTGTGATTGTTAGTACTCGCCTCTTAACACTATACTTACCAATAACAGCACACTTTTCCGGTTAACAACTCCCAAGAACACAATTTATTTTTTATGTAAAAAAAAAATAAGTTTATTTTCTACTTGTTTCTTCTTTTTCCTATTATTTTTCTATTGCTTCAGATAAAACACACAAACAACAAAAGCATTAATTAATTTCACAACAAACAATATAGAAAACACGAATGGGTTATCTTATACTCCAGATCAAACGCCACAAAATAAAATACACTATACTGGGTTCACGAAACTTAAAATTTATTGATAACAATTTTTGTCAAATTTCACTGATTGATTTTAAATAAATTTTCACAAAAACTACAAAAACACTAAAACTATAAACAGTAAAAATATAAATCCGCGTTCGTTTCTTTTTAAACTGCACCGCACGCTGGCCTATCTAAAAAAACTGACCTCTTCTTGGTCTATCTAATCACTGATCCCTCCTCAATGTTCTTGCACATTTTATATTCCATTAATTGGAAAAATATTTTACATTTATCAAGAATGTACGCAAGCAAAAAAATGTACAAAAACGTGACATTGGTTTTTGATTACCCAATGCACTCGCAAAAATTTACTTATATCCACAATATATAACTTGATCGAAATGTGCAATTGGAGGTACATATTTTCAATAGCAAAGTCCATTCTCATGCTATTTACCTCAAAACACAACGATAAAAAAATTGAGAATGTTGCATTATATTATTATGGTTTACGTTTATTCACTTACTGCATGGATATATAGGTACAGTAATCTGAGTAACATAAACCAACAATAACAATGCGAAATACGGCATGGGTTTTTTTTTATTTTGGTAGAATTTGAGGTATCACCTCGAAGGTTATGCCGAGTGTTAAAATTTGGGTTGATAACGGAACTGAATAAGATTCCGTTACAGACATATCGAGTAAGGTTAAACCAGAACCTGACCATATTTATCTTGAAGAAAATGTAAAACAAATCCGCAAAACGACCAAGAGAGATCATCGGAGCTGCGAAATACCGGGCAACAAAAAATCATCCTCAAGTCAAGCTTGAGATATTATTGGTCAGAACCTCGAACCTTGGTTCAACCTCGTTGAAGTTACAACGGCAGAAGATTCACACTACTTCCGCCGTTGTAACTTCGAACACAATCAGCATTGTTCATCCTTCTCAGTCGTCTGGTGGGAAGAGTTACAGTACAGTACGAGACGATATAGTCGCCACTAGGTGCTTTAAACCATTCAACTACGGATATGTTACCGTCAAATGTCCCAATAACGTAGATCATTCAAAACCCTGCTATATGAGATTGTGATTGACATATGACGAGGAAATGAGGTATATAGCCGATACATCATGAGGAAAATTAGGATTTATTCCCGCATTCAGACCCGCACTATACCGATTTCTTATCCCTTTTTTGCAATTTTAATACAAAAATTTTTACAGTACTCAACCCTGCCTTAAAAGCAATTAAAAGAGATTTATATCTTTGACCGTTTCCCAATTTTTTTTTTGTAATTATTGAAAATTTTGTACTGTAAATCCACACCTGGTTGAAATTGACCATAAAAATAACCACATAGTACAAAACTCAGAAATTTTAGGAAAAAATCCTTGTAACATTTTGTCGTACATTTTTTTTTCATAATATACGAAATATCCATCCAGGGAAATTTAATTGTATTTTAATTTCGAGTCTGATTTTTATTTGATTTTTATTCTCATTTTTTTTGTGCGACATATAGCTACTGTGTACTAAAACAACAACACCAAAGGAACAAAAAACAATCCTAAAATTAGAAAAAAATCTTATAGAAGCGAAAGAAACGCCGAGAAGAAATTAGAAAAACGTGCCACCACAGTTAATTTACTATTAAATTACAATAAAAATTAAAAGCATACCCAGACCTATACAAGGCAGACACAAATAAAATCCGTTTCTGATGTGGAAAGTAGCGCTAGCCCTCGGAAAATTCGAAAATAAAATACAAAATTAGACTTTTACTTAAGTTTGATGGGCGAATGAGCGAATATAAAATAAGAAAATTAATTAGATTTGTTTTATGGTTTATTTGCGATGCGGATGGATAGTGCGTGTACTGGAATGTGGTGCCATCAGGGAAATCTATATTAAAATTTTTACTATTGCGAACTCACATTTTGATTTCAATAATCTTGCAAATGGTCGCCATTACATTTTTTTTTGTTTAGATAAGTATGTGCTATTGAAACAAGCCCCAAAACAGCTCTTTAAACAAAATTATCGAAGAATCAAATTCGTATTATTAACACAAAAATAAAGTTGATTATCTGACTGTGGCATTTGGAAAACAGTTTTAAACGCGAAGATTAAGGTTTATCGGTGCACATCTGGTACGGTGTACCAGGAAGTGCCAGCTTTCGTAAGAGCTTTTTCAATTTTTGCAAGTTGGCAGTAAATGTAACTTTTCATTTTAGAAATCAAATGTGGTGTTTTCGGGATATGCATGCATTCATAGTAACCGTAAGTCTAGCTTTGGCCACACCATATTCATCCCTCCTTTTTTTATTTATGTCTAAATGCAATAAACAGAGGAATTGAATTAATTAATTTTGGTTATGCACACATATTTTCTATGTCAGTGCAATTGATTAAAACATAATTAAATTAATATTTTATAATATATAATTTTTGCCCAGTCAAACGAACCAATTTCACCAAAAAGTATTATTCTAATTATAAATGGTATACGCATGTAGATTATAATTATTTACACTCAATAAAAAAAATTTAATTTAATTGAAATTACCTACATGAATTACACCAAATTAATTATCATCTCCATACTATCGTATCACTAATATGTACGTGGTAAACTAATTAAAAACTAATACATACAATGAAAATTCGTTTAACGATATTAAAAATTTTCCCAAAAAACTGACAACCGCAACCGAAAATGTAAAATTAAATTTTTTTATTAGTTTCGTTGTTGTTGTTGCTATTCACCAAACCAGTAAATACAAAATAAAATTAAAAAATCGTTAAAGCCCCAAAATAATGCTTAGCTTTTCAAACATAAATTTCACACAATTACAAAAAGCTTTCTAATCAACATTGCGAATTTAATTTTTATGTAAAAAAAAAAAAAAAAATTATTTAAATAACTAAAACAAAAAAAAAATTATAAATTTAATTATTCAAATACGTATATAATTAGGGCGATTAGCGTTTTAAATTTTAATGAGGTATTATTTCAATTAAATAGTTTATTATCATAAATAATGTGAAATATTAAAACCCGAAAATTTTATTTTTATTCGCGGTTGCACAATATGCCATTATTTTAAATAATGCAAGCGTTATTATATATGCAATATTATAAGAGTCTAGGTAACCCTTGAATGTCGTTGGTCATAAAATACAGGTTTATACTATTCTTATTTAATTTCTGCCTGCATATCATTCAACGACGTTATAACTGACCCGAAGTATTTAAAATTTTCAACGCTATCAAAATTATGGTCGCCAATTCCAATTCTTGCCATGCAGATGTTCCTGGGTGTTGTTAAAAATTTGTTTTTTCTACTTTTCACCTCCAATCCAAGTCTTCTTGCCCACCGATCGTACAGTATGAAACTGTCTTTGATATCGCTAGGTCTTTGGCCAAGAAGCACGACATCATCTATATGTCCAAGAATTAAATGTATGTGTGTCCTCTCTACAGCCCGAGATCGGTTCGTCGAAAGTGGCAGTTTCCATAGGAGGTTTTAGGTTTTTGTAACTATTTTGAAGTATAGAATTTAAGAGAAAAGTAATTATAAACAAAAAGTTTCTAAATCAAATTTGCAACAATCTCGGCACAAATAATATTTCCAAAATAAAAGCGGAAGTGATGTGTTTTAATGAAAATTTATTTTTCAATAAAAATACGAAGCTATACAAACCTGGCGGATTGATTGATTGGGAAGAAACTTCATATTTAAGCTTTTCTCAGAAATTGGGAGGTCCCAGTGGATTTTGGCCGAAATAGGTGCACCGGAAGTGACAGCTTTCCAGAACAGCTTTAGAAAATTTAAACGGAAATTACTATTTTCGACCACAAACCATTTGACGACCATCCATCAAGCGGTTTGATTGATCGGAATGAAACTTCATAATTAAGCATTTTCCATGTTTTTGAAGATTCCAGTGATATTTAGGCAAAATAGGCCAGTGGCACCTTCCGTACTAGCTATAAATTTTACCGGAAATTACGAGTCAAATTACGAGTCAAGGAAAACAAATATATTTCAGCAAAATTCGGCATCTCTTAAGTCCAGGCGGATTGACTAACCGGAATGGAGCTTCATGCTTCCAGTTTTTCTGCTAGTTGGTAGTTGAATGGTGGTTGGTAGTTGGTGTAAAGAAAGTAGCAGCTAACATGGGAACTTTTACAATTTTGGTAATGAAGTTGAAAAGTTTAGCATTTACAAAAAAAGACAAAGATTTAAAAGTCTCATAGAAATTGAAAGATCAAATTATCAAAGTTTGGTTTTCTGAAAGCAGGAATAACCATTTTTGTTTATATGAGACCGCGTTACCATAATTCCCGTAAGTATAATTTTCGCTTTGGAAATCAAGGATGGTGTATTCTAGATCTATGTACATTCGAAAGTTGTGTTGGCCAAAACATATTCACCCGTCCATTTTTTACTACTTACAAAAATGTTGTTGCCTACTGTTGTTACTTCTTTTATACATAGAAATAGTAACAGTAGATCTCAAAATTTTTGTAGATAACCCACTCGCTATATCGCAAAATGCAAAAAAATTACTGTTTTTCAAATTTCTATGTGTGCGTGTGTTCGGGTGTGGGTTCATGTGTGTATGTTTGGAGACTAAATGGCGGTTTCCTCTCTGCCCAGGCAGTTTATCTGCTCGGCTATTTGAGATGTCAATGTTTTTGGCCGAAATCGGTCTACCGAAAGTGGCAGCTTCAAAAATAATTATACACAAAAAGCTTCTAAATAAAATTTGAGCGGAAATAACGATTTTTGACACAAAACTTATTTATGGATTTTTGATAGGATGAAACTTTGCACTTAAGCTTATTTCAAAAATTAGGAGATCTCAATGAGTTTGATTCGAATTCGGTCAACTGGAGGAAGTGATATCTTCCATAGGAGCTTTTTTGAGCAAATATTTTGCAAAAGATATCATCATCGTCATCACAAAGAAAACTTTTATTATCTAAAAAATTCTAAATTAATTTTGCAACAAAACCGTTCAAAAAAACGCAAGTTACGACTTTGGAGCAAAAACCAGCTCTTTGCAACAAAAATTAGGCCCCTGTACGGTTCCTCTAACTAAAAGTTACTAATTATGAAATGTTTTTCCACAGGAAGTAAAATCTTTTCCGATTTGTGCATGTTTTTTGAAAAGTATATCGTTTTCAGGAAAAACGGTTATGAAGTAACAGATTCTAATTTAATTTTGCAATAATACCGGTCCTGATCGATTTTCCAAAGCAAAACAAAAATTTAGTCCCTGCACAGTCCATACGGATGGCTTGATCGGCATAAAATTTCGTACTTAAGCGTTTTACAAAAATTAGAAGATCCCAGTGATATTTGGCCGAGATCGATCTACCGGAAGTGGGGGCTTCCATATGAGCTTTGTCATGCTTTGTAAATATTTTGAAAATTATATAAATTATGAGAAAATTAACTATGATTCTAAAGTAAATTTGCAAACATATATTGGCCCAAAATATTTCTCCAAAATTTAACCGAAAATGAGAATTTTACCCAAAAATTTGTTTGCAACAAAAGTTCGACTCTGTACAGCCGAGATGGATTGCTTTTCGAAATAAAAATTTACAGTTTAGCTTTAATACAAATTGGGAGATACCAGTGATTTTTGGCCGAAATTGGCAGCTTCCATAGGAGCTTTTCCGGTTTTTGCAAATAATTTTAAAAGTATTTCAATTATGAGAAAATCGGCTACGCTAATAAAGATTCTTAATCAAATTTGCAACAGTTGCATTTTTGACAACAAATAGTTTTTGATTGTATAATAAGTTTGACCTCGAGTTGAAAATTTTTGGTACCTTGTGATTTTTGAGTAAATATTTGTGTCCTCTTAACGGGCTCAATCGTTTTTTCGTGAATTGTAAATTGTATTGTAAATTGAATTTCACGATTTTTTTTTATTTACTAGAAAACGCAAATAAAATTAAAATGCAAATATTGTAAATTGAATTTCAAGCAAAATTAGTTCAAATTATATTTAAAATTTTACCGGAAATCACGAATAAATGAAGGAAGTTGATAAAGGATACTTTATTTCCCCTACATTCGGCATATCTACAGACCAGAGAGATTGACAATTCGGAATAACACTTCGTACTAAAGCTTTGTGAAAATTGATTATAAACTCGATCATTTGAAGAAGCTTCTAGACACAGCTATCTAGACCTGAACCTGTATAATAAGTGTTTGGGAATAGGTTAGGTTAAGTGAGAGCGGCTACTAACGCACACTTAGGCCAATAATGACCCATTGTGATACCACAGGATCCAATCTCTTCTTACTCCCGCTGAAACCAACCAGAGCTACTTATGTAGCGTAAAATATCTCGCACTCCACAGTCCGCGAGTTCAGAAAGACTGTCCAATCGTACACACCCAAGTACTTATGTCTTTTGTATGTCAGTGCCGGACACGAGCATAGGAAGTGATCTAACGTCTCTTCCCCCTCTTCATCCATACAACTTCTACAAAAGACATTCGTCTCTAGACCCAATCTTCTCACATGTTCCCCAAAAAGACAGTGTCCTGTCAGTATCCCTACGACCAATCCTAACTCTCGTTTTTCCAGAGATACTAGTGCCTTGGAGCGACACAGGTCCAGTTTTGGCCAAACCTGTTTTGCTACCTTGCACGTCAGAGTGTTGGTTCACCTATCATCTGTCAAGGCGATTGCCTTTTTACTGAGCGCTGCTATAGGCCTCCCCAGACCTGCCCTTTCCGGTTGCATCTGGAGAGTTGTACCGTACCTAGCTAGTTCGTCAGCCCTGCAGTTTCCCGTGACGTCCGAGTGCACAGGAACCCAGATTATATGGATACCGAAATACTCGCTCGTCTCATTAAGAGATGATCGGCAATCCAGCGTCACACGTGACTTCAGAGAAACCGCCTCTAGTGACCTAAGTGCAGCTTGACTGTCCACATAAATCGCGATATCCCTCACGGATACCACGTTATGCTTCAACCATGTCACGATTTCCTCTATCGCCACCACTTCAGTCTGATATACGCTGCAGTAGTCAGGGACACGAACATAAATAATAACATTGAGCTTTTCACAGAAGATTCCGGCTCCTACTTTGCCGTCTAGCTTAGAACTCGCCGTGAAAAATTTCAGTGCCTTGTTTTCCAGTATTGATCCGTTCCTCCAGGATTCCCTCGAAGGACAGATGATCCGGAAACCTTTGTCGAAGCACAACGTTGGTATAATATAACCTAGATTCACCATATAGTTCTTCTCTTAGTGATGTAACTATCGTCAAGTGTCCCGCTTAAAGACACTTCCAATGAGAGCCAGTGCGCCACGCTTATAAGCATACAGGTCGTTCTTTGCATCTTCTTCTGGCCACCACACGCCCACTCCGTACATCAGCACAGGCCTTACCACAGTAGTATAGGGCCAGTGGAGCAGCTCTGATTTTAAACCCCATCTCTTACCTATGGCGTTCCTACACGAGTAAATGGCTGCATTAGCCTTATTCACCATTTCTACAATGTTAGGCTTCCAGCTGAGCTTACTGTCCAAGAGTATGCCCAATAATCTCGCTCTTTCGACAAAAGCCAGTCTAATGCCGTTCACAGTAGGGGCTAACTACCGGAATTTATATTTCTTAGTAAATAGTACCAGCTCAGTCTTGGAAGGTAACGATCAAGTAACCTGCGGTGTTCCTCTAACCATCTGTCTTCTAATGGTCGACTCTTCCAGTTTCGAGGTAATAATCCTGCTTACTAGCATCTGATTTATCAGCCTACTTATAGGGTAATGCACCTTCAAGAATGTTAATCCTTCCTTGATCGCCTCCGTTTTTACATTATTAAAGGCACCCTCAATATCGAGAAATGCTACCCTACAAAACACTTGCGAGTGAATTTACTTCTCAATCATGCGTACTAGATCGTGCAGAGCTGTGTCTACCGAGTTTCGTTTACAGTATACGCATGTTGCGACATTGCCCAATTCCTTGGCTCAACTTTTGTTCGAATAAGTACATCTATCAATCTTTCCAAGGTTTTCAGCAGAAAGGATGATAGAGTTATAGGCCTCAGGTCCTTTGGATAAGCCTGTGAGCTCTTTCCCGATTTCGGGATAAAAACCACTTTTACCTCCGTCCATTTTCAGCCAGGGGAGGATAACTGCAGAGTTCCTTTGGACACCTTGTTTTTGAAGATTCCATTGATATTAAGCCTAAATCCATAAGTGACAACGGAAGTGGCACCTATCTTTAAATTTTACCAGAAATGACAAGTCCGAGCGGATTGGCTATTCGGAATGGAACTCCATATACTTACAGTTTTTCTGTTAGCTGGGAAATCCTTGAGAAATTTGGTAGAACTCTGTGTTCTGAAAGTAGCAGCTACCATGGTATCTTTTTATTTACAAAAAACGACAAAGAATTAAAAGCCTCAAATAAATTGAAAGATCAAGTTATCAAATTGGTTTGGTTTTCTGAAACTAAAGCAGGAATAACGATTTTTGAGTATACGAGACACTGTTTTAGAAATCAAGAGTGGTGTATTCTAGATATTCTATATACATCCGAAAGTTGTGTTGGCCAAAATATATTCACTCGTCCACTTTTTACTTTCTTTGTACATAGAAGTAGTAACAGTAGACCTCAACATTTTGGAGATAACCTATTCGCTATATCGCAGAAAAATACATTTAAAGAGATCTCTATTCGTGCGTGTACTTGTATGGGTGCTTGTGTGTATTCGCGTGGAGAGTAAATGACTATTTTCTCTCTACAGCCCAGCTGGTTTATCTGATCGGGGTGAAACTTCATAGATAATTTGTTTTCAATTAATGGGATATGTCAATGATTTTTGGCTGAAATCGGCCTACCGAAAGTGGCAGCTTCCACAGGGGCTTTAACATTTTTTGCAAATATTTAGAAAAAATATTAACAAGTAAAATGATTATGCACAAAAAGCTTCTAAATTAATTTTGTAGAAATGCAATTTTGCAAAATTTAAGCGGAAATTATGATTTCGAACACAAAACTTATTTATGGATTTATTCATAGGATGAAGGAGATCTCCATGAGTTTTGGCCGTAATCAGTCAAACGGAAGTGATATCTTTTATAGGAGCTTTTGGGAGGAATATTTTTCAAAGGATTATGTAATAAAAATTCTAATTCATTTTGCAACAAAACCGTTCTAGCAAAGTTTTTCAAAATTTAAGCGGAAATTTCGATTTTTTAGTTTTTTAGCAAAAAGCAACGTTTTCAACAAAAATTCGGACCTGTACAGCTCAGATGCAAAGAGAGTAATAGAGATGAAACTTCATACCTCAAGGTTTTCCACAAATTGGCAGATTCCAGTAAATTTGGTCGAAATCGGTTCACTGGAAGTGACAGCTTTCCGGAAGTTTGTGCATGTTTTTGTCAAAAGTATATCGTTTATGGAAAACACGGCTATGAACTAACAGATTCTAATTTAATTTGGCAATAATACTGGTAGGTTTTTTGTCAAAATACTGTTTAAGTAAAAATTTAGTCGTTAAACAGTCCATACGGATTGATTCATTGGAATGAAACTTCGTACGTTAAGCGTGTTACACAAATTTAAAGCTCCCATTGATATTTGGGTGAGATCGGTCCACTGGAAGTAGCACTCCCATAGGAATTTTGCCGTGTTTTTCAAATAGTTTGGTAATTATATTAATTATGACAATCATAACTATGAACGAAAAGATTCTAAATTAAGGATTTTTTATGACCAAAAATAGTTTTGGTTTGTATAGTAATCAAATTTGACGTCGAGTTGAAAATTTGTGACCTCCAGTTTTTTGACAAAATATTTTTGTCCTCTAAACAGCTCAGGTGTATTATTTACGGCGGATTGGTGTGAAACTTAATACATAGTTACATTTTTTCCATACATTGAAAGATCCCAGTGATTTTTGTTCGAAATCAGTCTACCGGAAGTAGCAGCTTCCGTAGCAGCTTTCTCATTTTTTGGAAATAATATGTATTTGAAATTTTATTAAACGATTATTAAACGATTAAAATACAAAAATTGTAAATTGAATTTCAGTGTGAGTCAGGTCAGGAATCCCATTTTGGAATTCACACGGTTTTCTTATTTTGTCGAGTAGTATTTAACGGTAAAATATGTGCATAGCGTACTTTAGGAGATAATACGGAATTTCTGACGCGATTATCACACCAGAAATCCAATAGATCTTGTCATGATTTTTCATGATTTTTCCAAGAACAGCTATATCTGCCTATTTACACGTCTATAGAAGTAAATCCACTATGTAAGAAAATGTCGAAGTTTTCTACATCAGTTTTCAGCATCATGCGAGCTGATTCTCATGATGTATCTGGACCATCACACGGACTCAACAGAACATTAGTTTTATAGTAGTTTTTACTTTATTATAATTGCAGGTTTGAATTATTAATCCAAATATTTTCAAATAAAATTGAATCCCATTTACATCCAGCATATTCAATCCCATCATAATCAGTTGAGAATAGGCTGAGTTCCATTCCAGGTGGCCTAATGCCAGAATTTCTTCCAAAAATTATTTAAGAATCCCATTTCCATCCAGCATATCCAATCCCATTATATTCGGTTACGAATTGGTCGAGTTCCGAATCCAGGTGGCGTAATTCCATAACTTCTGCCAAAAATCATTTAAAAATCCAATTTCCATCTAACATTCCCGGCATTCCGTAGAGATTACCACCCCCGGGATCCCCGGGATTCCTTGAATAATCCCCCCGCGATTTCCGCGATCTTTCTCCCCACTGGGACGGAACTCGATCAATACTTAAACGATTATAATGGGATTGATGAACATGGTATTCTTAAATGATTTTTGGAAGAAGTTCTGGAATTAGGCCACCTGGAACAGAACTTGACCAATTCTTAGCCGATTATGTTGGGGTTGGGTATGTTGGATTCAATAATAATTCATGTATACGACGTCCTAAAAAGTAGTTTTTAATAGGTTCGGCGGTTGTTCTGTATCGCAGTGCAATTTGGCGGAAATTGATCTACCGGAAGTCATGGTTTTGATTAGAGTTTTTCGGTTTTCAATATATTTAAAAAAAAAATATGGAATTTCGGAAAAATTAATTAAGAACAATATGATTCTAAATTAAATTTGACACAGAATTTATTTAAACCATTTTTCCAAAATTTTCGGTGCCAATTTTCTCTACATCCGAAATAGGTTGACCGCATAATTTACTGCATCAAACAAGAATATGAATTAGTCATAGTAAAATTGTATAATTACTGACCAATTTATATACTTGCCGCTTTTGACCGTGCACAATCAAAAAACGAACAGGCCAAATTAAATGTTTAATTTCACATGACACATAATTAGAACAATCATTTATTTTTCGTTACCTCCTGCAAATGTACAATGTAAATCGTTTAACCCTTTTTTATGACTCATACCCTGAAGCGAATGCCCACGCTTGAAAAATAAATTCGTTTTGCCAGATTTGATAAAAGATGTCTATTTTATCGTCACCCGTATATAAAATATTTAGTTCGAAAATAGGATGATACGCAACCCAAAATAGAACACTTTTTTTAAATACTTGAAACATTAAATTAATTGCAATTAATTAGGGTCCAGCAGCTAAAAACCATCGTCATCCTTATCGTAATCATTTTCATGTTGCTGCTACATTTACATACCGTGTATTTTCATTGACTGTTGCGCTTATTTGTGTCCTGTTTTCATTATCTTATTAGGAAAATCTGCGTGGCGTTCTAAATATGTCAATTTCACATTTCACATAACACCGATGAAACCTAAATTAAAGCACACGGTTATCCGCAATCTAATCACGCTTCAAATTTACAGTGAAATTCAAATCACCAGATATCTTTAAATTAAAATTCGAATTTCGAATTCAAAATGTGATCTAACAAAATTTAAAACCGGTCGGTCGTGTTATGTATAACCCTTATCAAAATATGTTGATACATTGCAGCAAAACAAGAAATTGAAATGAAATTCAATTAATAAAGGATTACATCAGGTTTTGAGCAAACAGCATTACTGTTAACCAAAAAATAAAATTGCAAGAACATGATAAAAATAACCAATTAATGTCCAAAAATGAAAACCATCAATTTCCACATTCACCACCATTGTGTTTATGTTATCATTTTTCTTGGGGGTGTGTTTTTGTTATTATAATTTGTATATGTGTGTGTGTATGTGTTAGACTCAAAGTCACAAAAGAAAAATTGGGAGGCTGGACACACACTAAACATTTATTTAAGGAAAATAATAAATATGAACATACTCGTATAAGCATATTATTTATATACGGACAAAAGTAAATAAATAATAAATATTATAAGAAGGAAAATGTATAAGAAAAACCATACCATTAAGCACAAATTAAAATCAGATAAATAATAACTTGCGTACGTATTCCGTATTATCAACACAACACAATATAATTTCTACATATTATGAGTACGAGTATCCGTACGTACACAGATCGTCCGAACAAAAACCTGTATCTAAATTTACCAACGCAGTGGTTGGCAAACTGTATCTAAATGAGGGCATTGTATATCTTTTTTTACTTTGGTTTTTTCAATTGTAATGGTGTATTGTGATTGTTCCGTATATTGGTATATTTCAGCACTCTCGAATTAAATGTTATTTACACTGAACAATTTGCAGCTAAGTTTGCTGGCTGTGCAAAATAGCAGCAAATAGTATCTTAGTTTATATTCGAATTTTGATCGTTGATGAAGAATTTACCGGGAGCCTTGATGTTTTGGCCCTACACTTGCTCTGCTAGAGTGTAGTTCAGGATGTATGTGAAGATAGCCTAATTTTTATCCTTGAAACATGAGGTGGCAACACTTATAATTAACATCATTACATTTTTGACTATCAGCCCCGGAAAATAGCACATTTTTATTCTCACCCCAAAAATATATACTGTCATGACAGCTACAACTATCATGATATAAACATTTTTCGTGGCTGAGAGTAAAAATATGGCATTTTCGTGATACTATGACGACAGAAAATTTTCGGAGCTGGGACCAATAAATTATATTAATTATTTGCCCCAGCCTCGATTATTTTTTAGAAAATTGGTGTGAAAAATTTTATAGCCGAACTAACGGCTTATGATGTCTGGTGATGGAGGAAGATTTAAAGTAATTTCTGTAATTTTTTTATAATTTTTCTATGAGTGGAATGCAGATAAAATCCCTCAAAATAAACTAATTTCGTGGCCGAGCTATTGGCTATGTCTAGTGATTAAGGACGATTTATAATGGTTTTTGTGATTTTTTTTTAAATTTTTCTATGGGGTGGAGTTGAGATATAGTCCCTCAAGCTCATTGTCTGTTCTAACTTTTCGCTAGCTGGACTATCGGCCTATTTCTGATGATTAACGACGATTTATAATAATTTCTGCGATTTCTTCAAATTTTTGCTGTGAAGTGGAGATGAGATATTATCCCTCATCCTCACTATGTCTTAACTCCAACCTGTAAAAAAAATTCTAAAAAACTAAAAATTATTTTAAATTTTCCTCGACTACTAGACATAAACCGATAGTCCTGCTGGGTTTGACGGAATATATTTTAATTCCATCCCAAGGAAAAATTCTAAAAAAAAATTACAGAAATTACTTTAAATCCCTCTTCATCAATAGATTTAGGCCGATAGTTCGGCCGGCCAATATTTGCTGAGTTTGAGAGACTATATATAAACTCAACCCCATAGCGTCCTCAATCACCAGGTATAAACCGATAATTCGACCATAAAATATTTCACATAAAACTTGTAAAAAATAATCGGGGATGGGCAAATAATTAATATAATTTATTGGTCCCAGCCCCGAAAATTTTTTGTCGTCATAGTATCATGAAAATGTCTAATTTTTACTCTTAGCACTATTTTCGGGGCTGATAGTCAAAAATGGCATGATATTACTAATTTGTGTTTCCACCTCATTTTTCGAGAATGAAAATTGGGCTATCTTCACATAGATGAGTCCCGGTATTCCTTGATTGAGGTTCGAATACTCGAATTATTGGAAGTTGTGAACTCTATAATGGGAAGTATTACTTCGCGCTGTTAATGTGGCTTTTACCCGATCGACAAAACTATTTCCTTTCGGGTTATATGTAGCGTCCAAATGTTGTGGGAACCTAGCAGTTTCGTGAGCCTGGTGAGCAATGTTGTTCCACTTTGTGTTCCTTGGTCTGTCGTGATAAAGAGAAGGTCAGGGTTGAGAGGGTTTTTGCCGTCATTTAGTGGGATGGGTATGCTTCTGGCCAACGGGTTAATAGGCCGTCTATCATTAAAATATATTTTTAGCCATTCGATTGGGGCAGTGGACCAACCAGTTCCATGTGGATGTGTCATTTGATAACTCGAATTTACCAGGTTCTGATTTCGTGTGTAAATAAACTTTAGACCTTTGACCTTTGTTCATTCTAAGCCAGGAGTATTTCGAAGTTATAAGATTTCCCGTGGCAAGGATTCCGAGATCTGATAAGACATGTAGACTATCGAAGATTGTTCGTCGCACGTTGATGAGAACTAAGGGTAGGTTTGTGCCTGTAGAAGTCTCACACCAAATGTGCTGCTTGTCTGGAAAGTCGATCCGTTGCAGATTTAAGCTTGATCTCGGGCTGCGTACAGAAATCAATTTCTGCAATCCGACATCGCGTTGTTGCTTTAGAAGTAATTCCTTCACTTTGGAAGCGAAGCCGCCGAGTTATGTGAGAAGCATTTCATCAAAACGAGACAAACAGTCGCTCACCACATTGTGGTGTTGTCGCAATTGATGTCGCATTACCAAGAACTACAAGGTTTGTCTGAACAGTTTCCGATCTCAACAAAAGTGGGGAAGGTTGTTCGCGCCATTTTGGACGCGCAGTTGTTGTTTAAGAGCTGTCATTAAATATTTATTTTTGAACAATACGACTACACAAATCAAAGGCGAATTGGACGCTATGTGCGGGGACTCCACACCGTCATTTACTACCGTAAAATTGTGGGCAGCTAAATTTAACGTAGCCGCACCAGCTTGAGCGACGATAAATGTTCGCCTCGTCTAATAACTGCAACCAATGACAATAACATCGCTTAAGTTCGCCAAATGGTGCTAGACCGAATGAATCGTCGAATTTAAGTTATAGAAATAAAAGAGGCTATATGAATATGTGCAAAGAAAATATTTGTCACATATTGAATCAAAATTTAGGTATGAAAATGTTTGCTCACATTGGACAAGAAACTGAACTTTTGAATGAATATTTTCAACGCTCTGTTGGCGCAGTTTAGGCGCAATACATTTCAGGTTGAACGGCCACCCTTACTCATTAGATCTAGCCGCAAGCGATACTTTTTTGTTCCCTAAGCTAAAAGTTGCAAAGAAGAACAAGGCGATTTTCGTTGAATGAGGAGCATATATCCTCTTCATAAACAACTAATTTACGGAGAAAGGCGCCGAGTACTATTACTGGACGGGTAGAAGAGATGATCATCGCTCGGTTCAGTTTTTCAAAATAGCGCTGTATTCGTTGTTGGCGTTGAACTGTTTTGGGAATAACATATCAACTTGAGCGATGTTTGTGTTCACAGTAATGGTAGTAAATGAATCAGAAAAACGTCTGTTCTTCAAATCAACCACAAAACTATATTTGGATAGAAATTTAACACCTATAACAGACCGATCTACTGCCGCGACGATGGATGTGAACAAACTCCTAAGACCGAGTTTAATCTTTGAAAGATCAGTTTGCTGAATGAAATCCGTAAGAATGCAAACTTGCAAGTCAGAACAACTTGTTTACGGGTATTCAAGATAATTCGGCCTGTGAATCGATCAGAAATTGTAAGTGACTTTTATGATCGGTCTATAATGAAAAGTTGGCGAGGTAAACCAATCCCACTGTTTGTCGTAGAAGCAGTGGGATTTAGTATGTTATCGAAAACTTGAAATTTTTGGAAATTGTGCCTCCGTGAACTGCCGTTCAGAAACTGAAAAACTAGTTTCAAAAACGTACAATTTAGACCTTGATCTGCGTCCGTAATTGAAGTTAGTTCAGTAGTTTGGTGAATTGCTACCTAAATCAATGTTGATATTGGCCAATTGTTGCCAATTGCAGCCTGCAGGTATTGGTTTGGGTACTCTGGATTAAGCGTAAATTCAGATTTGGTCGGCAACCGGTAGGGTTTTCTCTATATTATTTTTGATGTCCCACGCCGTTGTTTGCCAATTTGGAATCACCTGCTTTTTTGAAGCAAACGATAGAAATGGGACGGTCCAAGGTCTCGCACTCGTCGAGTTGATGCTCCTTGCTAATACTATAGAGGTTTACTAAAGCGGATTTAAACCCGCAAAATAGTGTCGGTAACTTGATTAAACACCATTGGATTTTGCACCCGATCCAATCAAATTGGTCCGACAGCCCTGCCAAATTTGATCATTTATACGGTCACGCACAGAAATAAACCTTAATTTTAAGCAACAATTGTATAAGTTGCTCGGTAACCTTAGTTTAAGCATATCGGCTCCGTAAGCAACACAATGACCTTTAGATAAAAATGACTTATGATAGAAAACCAAATATTGTTCGATGAAATTTTCTCTTTTGAGAAATTTTGATTATTTTCATCTACTTTGCAACAAAATCATAATGAAAGTATTAGAAGATATTTTAGTGTTCTCTCTCCTTAATAATTTGATTCAATCGAACGACTGATATAGACAGCTAAGCTGCTGTTCAACACAATGATTTGTAAAAAAAACTATTAATTTTTCGAGGTAGTCTCAGAATATTGTTATTATTGGGTTTTGAAAATAAGCCGAAATAATCTTATATCGAAATAGGAAATGATCGGTATACCAAAACGATGTACGATTTACCGTAACAATATAATTGTAGTGGGGTTTGTAGCTCAATCTTTTTTCTTGAATTCGTTTTTCCAAATGTGGTCTAATACCTAAAGAAACCTTTGGCCAAAATTAGGAGCGAACTTAGATTGAGTTTCTTTCTGTGCCACGATAATTGGAGAAATATACAATGCTTTGAACGAATTAAGTTCTGTGTTAATCTTCAATAAAATTTAGGATTTATAGGTTCTCTAAAATTATTAAGAATTATGTATAAAAAAATCTTATAACTGTTTATCGAACGTTTATCGTATAAAAATTTAATTTTGTGATGTATAAAACCAGATTTTGGCCGTGTGTGTTGATAAAGAATTTTAACGCATCACCAACGATAATAACAAAGAAGCACGGCACAATACAAGTTGAATCAGCTATGGGATTGCGCAAGATCCGTGATACATCGACAGCGTTTGATATCTGAAAGTTTTAGGAGTTGCGGTAACCACGCATGGGATAGCATATCATTCAGTCAGTTTTACCTGAATTGGTACCAGTAAAACACTTGGACTGCATTGGTCGCCTTCGGCCGATTGTTTCGGACTCAACAACAATTTAACGTCGGATGTTCATGCACCAGCCAATTGAACAAAAAGGCGCGGCCATTCAAGTCATTTAATTCGCTCGGCTAGGATATATTACAATTATCGGGAAAACCATCCATCAAGAATTTTGGGTACTCGATTTATCGTGGGTAGAAGCTGTTCAATAGCTCAAAAATGACTAATTATTGAGACAGTTTTAAATCTTTGGAGGCTCTCGAATCGGTTCAGCGACGCCTCTGAGAAAGATATACGCGCAACGGAAGTGTATCTAGATCTGTCAAAATGCAAGCGTATTCTCGCCAAGCTCAAACAACTCATAGTTTAATCATTCAACGTGCCATAATTTGAGATGTACGAATTCGCTTACAGACGTTTGTGGCTAATCAGGTTCCGCAAGTCCTTAATTTTATTCAACCTACCAATTGGATTTATGCCGACAATTCGAGTCATGTATCATGGTGTGAAAGGGCTCATCATGATACCTGAACTCAATTGTTCGTTCGATTTCTGGGTCAAACTGTTTCAGCAAAGTTATTACGCTGATAAAATAACAAGATGTTAATACGGGAGGCGGCTCAACGAATCGAATTTGAACTATGCAAAGAAACATCCATTTATCCTTATAACAGACAACCAACTTATCAATCACTTTGCAAGAACAGAAAACACTTTACCACTGTACAGTGGTGAAATCCAGTTATGCGCAAGCCCAATATAAATCAAACCACACAAGGCGATGGCGGTGCATCGACAAAATGGATATATCTGCATTTTCGTCTGTTTATCTTTAATACTACTAGGTTTGCACTTGGTATCCAAGCTGAAAAGGTTCAACGCGCGAAGAGAAAAAATTCTTCATCGCATTTCGGCGGCTTGTGAGCAACAGGGTTAAAATCAGTCAAGTATCAATTTCATCGCTCAAGGGCAAAACTCTGCTCACGTTCGAGAAATTGACAACACTGTTATGCCAGATAGAATTATGCTTAAACGTGCTACCATTGTGTCCCATGTCAAATTTCCTCGTGAAGACTGCACAATCCTCATTACTAGATGTGAATACAAACCGTCTCAATCATTACCAGCAGTTTCAGAAAATATGTTAACTCTTCTGCAGAATTTGGTTCGACGGAATAAATTTCCCGCCTACATAAACGACCACCACTTTAGATCTACGATAACACCTTGGTGGGCTAAAGGAATTGAAGGAACTTTTTCAGACTTCTTGGAAAGCCAACTGGAATCGCTGCCGGACTTTAAAAAACATTCTTAAGACCTGTGGTGGCTTTCGGAAGCAGGAGCTGGGCCTCTAACGATTACATATTATTATCTACTTTCAAAAGGAAGATCATTCTTTACATCTAGCGACACATGGAGCGAATCCCATATAAATGTGAAAGCTAGAGAGAGAAACAATTTTGTTGTAGAGCCGAAGCGCTCCCAGCTCCTTCACGATTCGCTTTTCACTTCCTACCTTACGTTGTCGTATCATCGATGGTTATACGCAAGATATACGCAAAATTCCTGAGTAGCCAACAAATAGCTTGAGCAGTTTTAATTTGATTGACACGGGTAGGTCCCTTCCTTATTTCAATGTGTTGATTTCAGCCCTAAAATGTTTAGATTGTACATGGCTGATTATTAAACGACACGTTAGCAGCTAAGAAGTAGATAGGCACCTTGGGTTTTGTTACTAAGGCGATAACTAATCGCCTACCTGCTATCCTCCTCCCCTTTTTATTATTAATTTTTCCGTATAAACAACAGGTGGTTGGGACGATCCATAGATTAATTTTTATTGCCTATTATTTGTCTCTCCTTCTTTTATTTATTTTTTGCCTTTTTTCTACTTTATACAACTAAATTTTTACTTTTACAAATCGAAAGATTTGACTGGTGATTTGGTCTAAATTTTTTAATTAAAATACTCAAAAACCGATTTTTTTGTGAAATAGAAAAACAACTGTTTAATAAAATGTAATAAGATTCAGTCTTATTGTCTATTTTCAGTGCTCTTCTGGCCATTTAAATAAGTCAGAATAACAGAACTGCACCGCTCACTTCCAATTTAGAAATGGACATTTGTTTAATTGGTGCCACCTTGAATTTTTCTGATAGAAACATACCTCCCTAGCTTATGGTACGCTCGATTTTAGGCAAATTGTTTCGTATGCTTATTCATTTCGAAGCTAACTCGTAGTTGGTCATCCCATCTCATCCGAGTTTTGTTGCCCATAACCCTTGAAATAAGACTTTAGATGGTCAAATAACCATTGGCTTTTGACCTCTCTTGGTGATAAATGGTTGCTTATCTAGATTGACTTTAAATTGGAAGCAGTCAGTTTAAGGATTCCAATGCAGTCCCAAAACCTTTGTAGTTCTGGTTTCGTTGACCTCGAGAAGCTTAGTTTCGGTGTCAATAAGGTTCAGCACGGTCTCATTGTTCGATAACCATTTCCGTAGGTAAAATCTTTCATCTTTTAACTAAATTGATTCTTCGACGGTATCTGCTCCTGCTCTGGTAGTTGCTTGTTCACTGCATGTTCAATGTGGCAAAATATACTGGACTTGCTGTTCCGTAGGTCACAATTTGACGCTAAAGGGTGTTAAACCGAGTGTCGGATGATTCTCATCATATTTTTCTCTGGAATATTGTGTCCTTTTAGATGTTTGAGCTCTTGGAAATTAGACTTTTAGTTTAGACATTTAGTTATTGAACCTAACCGGCCCAATCCTGTAAAACTCAATTTGCTTAATCTCAAAATAATAAAAATTAAATATATAAGCTGCAAATAACAGCGGATACAATTTTATTACATTCCTAAAGATTATTTAGTATCGATAGTCAGAATATTGCATTATCCAGTTCATAAAAGAAACTATTCTTGTATATACATGCGGACCCCCATTGCCACAGCCCGTTTTTGATCCGAATGATACAATACCAATTTGTACCGATGAATAGTTCTCACTGGGAAGGACAAGAGGACCACCAGAATCCCCGGGACAAATATTACCACCATCCACACCACCAGCACAAACACAATTTTCCCAATCTCTGTTTCCAAACAACTGTTCACAATATTTCTGGTTGTAAATTTCAACATCAAGCTGTTTTAAATATGGACTTTGGGGTAATCCATCATTTGTTGCACCCCATCCTGAAACCAAACCCATATGTCCTATAAAATGATTATTTATTTGTGCTATATCAGGAAGTCTAATCAATCGTATATTAGGCCCTAGCGTCACGGGTTTTTGTAGCTCAAGTAACGCTATATCGCTTTGAAAATTAGCAAGCCGAAAACCTGGATGAATAATTATATTTTTAATTTGGGTACAATACTTATCTGCATCAGGCTCGTAATAATGATGTTTCTCGAAATAAGCAGCGATTGCAAATGCGCTAATTTGTGTTAAATAAAAAAAACGGACTCGTAATAAATTTAACTATTTATATAGTGAACTCTTACTTGGTTGTGCATGAAGCTGACGTAAGCACAAAATTACAGGTGATTAAAGAACCGCTACAGGTCCATTCAATTGCGCCCTGGTTTACTCGCAACAATACCTGATATGGGATACTGTTCGGCGTTGCTTCGCTACCCAGAAAAATTCTTTGGGTGATTGTTACATTACCCAGGACTGCTGCTATATAAAGATGAAGCACCAAAATACTTGTAAACTGTTTCATAATTGAATCAATATTGAAATCAAATAAATTAGCTGAAATAATTTGCATTGGAGCTCAAACGATAATCGATTAAATCAAAACTAATTTATTTATTTATGGATTAACGGGTTTGTAAAGTTATCTTGAATTGTGAAATTAAAATTATCATGCTAATGAGTCAAATAGAAGTCAGATAGAATTGGCATGGTTTATGTCATAAATAGGAAAAGTTATAATATCTCAGAAACACTAGTTGAATATTGTCCTGATGCGTTTTACTATCCACTGATGTTGTTTTGGGAATAAAACAAGCCGACATATACTCACTTTTCTGTGTGAGTAAGATTCTGTCGGATTAGCCCCTCCCCCCTTCCTCCTCCCTTCAATAATGAAGCAAGACTTAAAAAAAAGACTTCTCCTTTTTCTCTTTCAAACTACCAAAGCAAAATGAAAGGATCTCAGCTTGCCGCATTTTATAGTTAGTTAATGCACCACATCGTGATGTATTTTTGCACTTCCATCGCATTGACCTAGATATCAACCCCGTGGAACAGAACAGAATTTCTCGTTTCATTAGAAATCTTGGCTTGTTATTGCGACGACTACCTACATTGAATATCGGTCTTTAGTAATTATGTTACAAGTAAAATATCCGATCATGTAGGGCGCCCTAGATATATCGTCGTTCCTTTTAAGACTACTCCTTCCATCTCAATTCATCTAGAAATATAGTGCTAGTGTATTCTCCGTTTTGTTTGCACGATGATCTCGGCCGTTGAGATCAAAAGTTAAATTTCATCGGAAATGTGCGGCAATCAAGTTTAAGACCCAGGAAAAGGTTGTTAAACTGCCTTCCTCAGATATGATAATTTTGTTACCAAATATGAAAATTGTTTCGACTTGGAGCCATATGTACTGGTTTTCCTGTAAAAGTGTATCGATATGTGGTTTACACTTCTCGCAAAACCGGCTATACCCAAGAGACAGAATAAAACAAGCGCCCCATTACCCAACTTGATGTATGCTAGTGCAGTGCATTTTGCCTCACTAGTTTTTCCTCCAACGCAAGGTAATGCATTTGATATAGTTGTGATCGTTTACAGTATACGGTCAATCACATGCCGATAGTGTGAAGCATATCTGATAAGAAAACCGAAGAAAAGAACCACTAACACTGTTGATGCAAATTGAAAGGTTGTTGTACTCGAAACTGGTGTGCTATTTAAAAACGAACCAGATCCATTAAAACTGTCAATTTAATTTGGTCATTATGTAACAATCATCACACGGTCGATCATAACACCTTTTGGAAAGGTTGACCAAAAGCAAACATTTTAAATGACATTTGTTGAAATTTGGAATCGATTCCTGGTACGGGCCGAGTCGGACGTCACCCAAAACAACGTTTTCCAAATCAGGGTCCACCGCTATCCTGCTACCAAAAAAAAAAAACCAAGTCAATAAATTTTTACCAAAGTTGTTGGAGCTGAAAAACATTTAAAAGATAGTCTGGTACACACATGAGGACGAAAACTAATTCAGAAGTTTTTTCAAAATCATTTGAGCCGAGATTTATAAAGAAGTACGAGCCGCACCGGAAGATCCGATAAACAATTTTTTTCTAAAATCGAGACCCACTGTAATTGATTTTTGGTACTCGAAAATCAACTGTCAGAAACTCAGGACACACCGGACAACACCTAAAACGACGTTTCTCGAAATTTAAACCAATCAAAATCGTTTCCTGGTAACTCGAAAATTTATTCCAGTAATTTTTATTAAAGGCCTTTTAGCTGTCAAAAAAATAGAAAATTAGACCGAGCCCCACCAGAAGAACCTCAAAACGACGTTCCCCTATTCCAGCTAATTTTATCAAACGTTCACTGAATTCAGGATACATCGCATCGATTCCTGGTACTAAAAACTAAATTAAGCAACTTCTACCAAAGTTAGTTTTATAAAAAAATTAAAAAGAAGTCTGCCTCATCGGAGGATCTCCAAACAACATTTACTGAAATCAGGACCCTTTACATTTCACCGTATTCAAAAACTGTTATAGAAAATTTTCAAAATGATTTGACCTGAGAAAAAAAATGGAAACGATTTTTTCCGAAAACGAGACCCACTTTTATCGATTTCTGATAATCCGAATTAGTTTGAGGTAAGAAAAAATTTAAAAAGTGAACATAAGCGCACCACCAGGGGACACCTAAATCGACATTTCCCGAAATCAAGACATATCGCAATCGTTTCTTGGTACTCGAAAAATTTACTCCCGCAGTTTGTATCAACTGACAAAAAATAAAAAACTAGCCCGTGCCTCAACAGAGGACCCCCAAAATACTATTTTCCAAAATCTGAACTCAAGATTAGATAGATTAGATAAAAAATCACGAACACACTGTATTTGAAACAACGGTGCATATTCCCAGCATATCACTCCCATGAAGCTCTCATTGCAAAACCTTATACAACATTTTCATATCGACCTGCATGCCCTCAGAGGGAGGGGGGAGGAGGTTCTCTTTTACGGAGAAACAAACTATAAGCTTTCGCTATAATTCGACTCCAATAATCAATGTGGCATGTGTTGTCTCCATGTGTGTATGCATCGCAAGAGCCGTCGGCTCTTTAAAAAAAAACAAATAAGGTTTGCTTCGGAAACAAATCATTCCAAAAATAAAACGAGAACTTAGTCAAATTTTGAAAAAAAAACAGTCCTTTATAAAAATCTTCACTTTCGACCAAATTCCAGGATTGATCAATTTAGTTGTCACGTTAATTTAGAAACCCCTCGTCTCTTCAAAAATCCCAATGTGTACAAAACATTTGCAAAAAACGAGAAAATTCCTACAAGATTCAAAACAAAAAGCGTCACTTCCGCCCAACCATCAAAAAACAACAGGAAATATTCCTCTCCCAAAACGAATTCAGATCACTTCCGCTCCTACCAGGCCCATTTTCAAAAAAATACCAAGCTCTCGCAAATCTGTTTCTATCAAAATTCATCATTCCCAGAAAATGATCAGGACCAGTCTTGCTACAACTTCAACCTAGAATCGCCCCGCTACTAACCGATTCCCTCACAAATGATATACCAAAATACTGGCAAAACCGAAAAAGTTCAAATATAAGTTTGAACCTCCCCAAACCTAACAAAAACAAGAGTGAAGTTTTATCCCAATCAGTCAATCCACATGAGCCGCAGAGCAGCTAAAGTATGGTGAAACTGCAGTTTATTGCCAAAATAATCACTTCCGCATTAATTGTAGAAAATGATTTTGATTAGCCTTGTTACACTTCCAATCAGAATCCTTCCGCTCTCAAACGAATCCCTGGCAGATGCTGCCTTCCAAACTATTTAAAAAAAAACATTAAAAAACCAGAAAGCTTCTATGTTCAGTAGACCGACTTCCGCCATTCACCTCCCCCTCCGCCACTGAGACCATTCAACATATGAAAATTACTCAAGTATAAGGCTTCATTAAAATCAGCCAATCCGGGCACCTGCGGAGAGGACACAAACAGACACACAGACATCACCTCGAAAACCACCCCTCATATTTTTACACTTACTCTTATCCTTTAAAAGAAAGTAACAAATACGAAGTGTTGAAGTAGTAAAACATAAAATAGTTTCGGACTTTCTTGAATTACTAAAGACCATCATTCAAATCAATATCGTAGCTATGGCAATGGAATAAGGACTTCTTATTAAGATTAATTCAACTATAGTCCACTATACCAATTTTTGGAATATCATACCTCATTTTTGGAAATAAGAGTTTAGTTTTAGAGTTCCCCAATTTAGGATTATTTTGTTTAGTCACTCTAGATAGATTAGATAGATTAGATAGATTAGATAGATTAGATAGATTAGATAGATTAGATAGATTAGATAGATTAGATAGATTAGATAGATTAGATAGATTAGATAGATTAGATAGATTAGATAGATTAGATAGATTAGATAGATTAGATAGATTAGATAGATTAGATAGATTAGATAGATTAGATAGATTAGATAGATTAGATAGATTAGATAGATTAGATAGATTAGATAGATTAGATAGATTAGATAGATTAGATGGATTAGATAGATTAGATAGATTAGATAGATTAGATAGATTAGATAGATTAGATAGATTAGATAGATTAGATAGATTAGATAGATTAGATAGATTAGATAGATTAGATAGATTAGATAGATTAGATAGATTAGATAGATTAGATAGATTAGACAGATTAGATAGATTAGATAGATTAGATAGATTAGATAGATTAGATAGATTAGATAGATTAGATAGATTAGATAGATTAGATAGATTAGATAGATTAGATAGATTAGATAGATTAGATAGATTAGATAGATTAGATAGATTAGATAGATTAGATAGATTAGATAGATTAGATAGATTAGATAGATTAGATAGATTAGATAGATTAGATAGATTAGATAGATTAGATAGATTAGATAGATTAGATAGATTAGATAGACTAGATAGACTAGATAGATTAGATAGATTAGATAGATTAGATAGACTAGATAGATTAGATAGATTAGATAGATTAGATAGATTAGATAGATTAGATAGATTAGATAGATTAGATAGATTAGATAGATTAGATAGATTAGATAGATTAGATAGATTAGATAGATTAGATAGATTAGATAGATTAGATAGATTAGATAGATTAGATAGATTAGATAGATTAGATAGATTAGATAGATAAGATAGATTAAATAGATTAGAAAGGTTAGATATCTGTATCAGATACAAAATACTCAGATATATTTGATATTTCTCTTGGATTACATACCGTTTGTTTCATAAAGCCTAGCGGATTCTGGATCAATTTTTTTTTGTTAGTATTAATACTACAAGTGACTTGAACGTTAAGCTCATATGCAACCGCTGTTGTGCAACATTTCCCTTGCGATGTCATGCAGATCTCGTAATGTGTCGGCAGTTGCAACTTGTATTGATGGTAGAGATAACAGTGAATCGAAGTACTTGATGGCTGATCAGGTGGGCTGAACTTTTCTGTTGCAAATGTAAATATAACTTTGAATGAGCTACAATTTTTGTACTCCCCAGAGAAATTGTGTATGTCATTAGCTTCAGTTTTGGACCTCCTATTGTGGGTGGTCTTTTTATCGGGCACAGTTGCACACTCATAATTGCTGCTTCTACCTTATTCTGCAAGGTGTTGTGGAAGTTCTTTTGAAATGATTTGGTTGTTCGTTCTTCTTCGTCCGTTTCTTTAAAGTTTTAGTGTGCAACTGCTCGATTTCACTCGATTTATAGCGGTTTCAGCAGCAGAATTGCCCGTCGAGTTTTATCGTCTGTTTTTACGAACTCCTGGTAAAGCGACTTTATATTAGTTATTCGATTTTCTAAATATAGGTTTTAGTTTTCCGTACGGCACCGTCTTGCATCCGGCTCGAAGGACAAATGAAAAATCGAGCTCCGCCCTGATTTTGTTATATACTAATTATTTAAATCGTTGATTAATTATTCTGCATATTGCATTCTCACCATATAAATAATTTCAACCGATTCAGGGCTATGCACATGTTTAGGAGAAAAAATTTTTTAAAATGTTTTGGATTTTGATCGAGTTGTCTACGTAGATTACATATAAGTGTATAGATAACATACAGAAGCAAAATTTAGATAACACAAAATTTCGTATTTTTGATATCTAAAATAAAATATTTACATTAGATAAATATTTACAATTATTTCTGGGCTTCCTCGAATGTTTGGAATAATGTATTAAAAAAAAAATACCGACGCTCATGAATAATTTTGATAGATTAGATAATTTAATAAGCTCTTAATTTGATTATTTATCGACAATTAAGATATATACACAGTAATTCACTAGATAAGAAAACAAAAAAATTAATCCAACTTACTTACGGAAAGATAACACTAAAATGTTCATGTAGGTTAACGCATAAATTGTACACGCATGATTTAGTTGGTAATAAATCGTATTTGAGTGCATCACAATATGGATTTTCAACTGTGGGCGGTCTTGCTATTAAGCATCTTAAATTATCATAATTCTGTCGCATTGCACATCGTTGGTCGGATAAGTGACGGAACTCCAGCCACTGATAGCCATAGTTTTGTTGTGCGTGTGATTAGTGTAGTGAATGATGTAATACCCGAAGGTTCGTTAAGCAGTGGTGTCGCTGTTACCCAGAGACATATCATAACTGTCGCTCAAGCAATTTTCGGGTAACATAAAATGTATATTAATCTAATGTTCAGCTCAATAATATAATAGTACATTACCAGGTTTAATATGTGGTACATAGGTTACGGTAGCATACATGTCGATGAACAACTTGAAACTATTAGTCTAGATGCCGCGATACCGGCCACCTATAATCCTATATTTTTACATGATAATGTAGGCGTGATTCGTGTTAATGATACAAAAAATTGTAATACAAATATTTATAACTCATATTTCAAGATCGTGCTAATTTATCCTTTCGTTCCAGGGTTAGCAATAAGTTTTGCAGGCAGTTTAACGCTAGCAACGGTTGGCTATGGTTATGGTGGTATAAACGAAGAAAATATATTAGCTGCAACATTAAAACGGGCCGTCTTGAATTCGCAAAGTATGCAGTCCTGTATTCTATATTTCAATTCGGTCGTTGTGAGGGATGACAATTTCTGTGCAACATCATTAAGTCAAATACGAAATGGTGATCAAGGGGGGCCAGTTACAGATCCGCTTGTAACTCATGTCATTGGTATAATCACATTTTGGGGCTCCACGGTTAATTCATCAATCGCAATGGTCAATTTTCGTCAACACCAACTATTTTTACAGTTTCAACTGGCATTATAAGTTGAGAACAATTTAGCAATTGCGTCAATCTTAATAAACGTTATCGTTTAAACGCTAATCTTTATCAAGAGTGGTGTTTTATTCATGAAATGATTATCGCAAAATATACTTTATTAAACAAATTTTATAAACATATTAAACAGTCAATAATTGGGCAGTGATAAAATCAATATGTGCATTTAAATTTACCGAAACTTGTACAACACCGTCATTGCTCCAAAACGAAAGAATGCCATATACACCTGTAGCGGCAGAATTTGTTAGCGGCCCACCTTGATTTCCATTCGATAGAACAGCCCCAAGGACAGCCGAACACAAATTATCTGGTCGTACCACAAACTCATTGAATACCTCTAAGCAAACATTATGATTCGGCATCGTAAAAATTCCTCCATATTTGAGAGTAGGGGCCACCTCCTGGTTACCTGCATTAATAATTCCGTATCCGAACACAAAGCTTGCCGTTGTAATTGAAATAATTGGTATTGTTGTGCTTATGTCATGTGATAACACTCGGATTACGGCAATATTGTTAAGCAGATATAGATTATCATATTGTGGATGCGCAGTAGCATCGGTTGAAATACTTTCATATTGGTCTTCAACATGTATACTTCCATGGCCGATATACCAAATACCATACCTAAAAATTATGCAACGAACATTAGTGATATTTTAGTTAAAAAGTTAATAATAAAATGTTTACCCGTGTACTGCTTGACCCACTGTTACAACATGATTAGGTGAAATGGCAACACCGCTACTTAAATATCCACTTGCGGATTGTGCCGAAACTGCACTTATAATGCGCACCGTGAAAGCATGTGTCTCATCTGCAATAGTTCCACCGATTATCTTTCCACCAAACTGTGAACCTTTTGCACCTACTAGGCAACTCAATAGAACACACAAAATAAGTACTTCCATTGAAAGGCGATTCTTATCGATAATATAAAATTTTAAAAAGCGAAACGGTGTTTAATCTATACTCTAGTGGAATGGATCGATTATTTTTCGTTCTAAATGGTAAACTCGCGCTTAAATTTTAAAAGATAATCCGTTATCTTATCGGTGCTAAAACGTTTTCGTTATTAACCTGTATTAGACCCACACGATAATGCGAGATATCTTTGAATTATTTAAGAATGTCATAATTTTTCGGTTTTATTTCAACAAAGAAAAAATTTTACGAGACATAAGTGGTCCGATTCTTCGGCATTCCGGAAGAGATCGCACCAATTAAATTATGTCAAACCAGAACCTGTGTATATATAAAAGGTGTTTCATCTATTGGTTTTTTAGGCCAAAAAAATATTTATTGTGTTGTGACCACCCGAACATTTTTTGACAAAAAAAAACATCAAAACTATGCCATTTTTAGTTATGTGGTCGTTTAAAATACAAACAATTCGTTTTGGTTAACCAAACCTATTACGAACATTGTCATTCATTAAAAAAAAACTATGGACGTCCTTCAGAGCCTGGAATTCGCAAAATTTTTGACCGTTTTTAAAAAACTGGATCGGTTCGCGTTGTTTACAACAATTAAATGTGTTTTTAATCACATTACATCGAAGTTTACTCTTTAATTTACACATGCATCCTTACAAAGTGCCACATGTCATATACATCGTGAAATACCTGAATTATTGGCAACAAAGTTCGATGATCGCATTATTTACTTTATTATCAAGATCATGCGATTTGACACCTTTTACGCTATTGGCCGTAGGCACTTGGCGAAACACACTAATACTTAATAAAGACTTTTTTATTAATCACTTGTTTTTTGTTTCGCAGTTATTTTGAATAATTTTCAAAAAGTTTAAAAATCACTCGATCGATTTCGACTTGTTAGGTCTCCTGATGATGACCTAACAAGTCGAAATCGATCGAGTGATTTTTTAAACTTTTTGAAAATTATTCAAAATAACTGCGAAACAAAAAACAAGTGATTAATAAAAATGTCTTTACTAAGTATTAATAAAAAAATGTCTTTATTAAGCGATTTGACACCGTTAAGCTACTTTCTCTGAGGTTTTTTTGAAAAGTAAAGTGTATAGCAATGATTCACAAACAATTCTAAATCTTAAGAATAACTTTCGAGCAGAAATTGAGGCCATTGAACTGCTTTTATTTCATTAACAGGAGCCGAGGTACAATAATAAGAAATACAATTTTTTCAATTTACACCATACATTGTGTTTTTTCCCTAATATAAAAGAAACTAATAGATGGAACACCCTTTATATTCTACGTCAGTGTATTCCGTACGACAGGTCTCTAATGCAGAGGAAAAAGTGGAAGAGTGTTTGAATTTTTCGAGAAATGTCTCGAAATTGAACGACGCTAGACTAAATATTTTTGATACGAGGAATATCAAGAAGTGAAAAATCTACAGGTAACCTTCCAAGAACACGGTTTCGAACACCAAAGATACCCATTTTTTCGAATTACACGGTTTCAAACAACGCGATTTTCGCTATTCTCTTTTATTTTGTTTTTTGAATAACAAAACAAAAATAAAAAATAAAACGTAACGTTTTTTTCTTTTCTTTTTTGTAGTCTCGAACAACACGGTTTTAATGAACACGGAACGAATTAATCGTATTCTTGGAAGGTTTTCTGTATTTTAGATTTTATTTCGTATTTTTATATCGCGTTGATCGCGCTTACTATGCGTATGATTAAATGTATCAGCGCATTCCCAATAAAATTCATTTTCCTTTTTGCTTCCAGAAAAGAATGAAAAAAATGTTTGAGGAAGAGGAATTCTATTAGGGATGCGCTGTATGTTATATGTGTTTAGCTATATGTGATGTCGTTTATATTGTCGGATGAGGTTGTGAATATAAACGCCGCAACTGAGTGTAACATTTTCTCATTTTAACTTAGTAAAATTTATAAACTATACAATGTTAAATAAAATCTTACGTGAGAAAATGTAAAACTTTATCACCGATTTGGGATATATCCCAAATTTTTTCTGTGGAATACCAAAGCTTCAAAAAAATAAAATTTTTTGACTAAAAACAACAATTCTGTAGCTAGAAAATAACGTTATCGTGTTTGAAAACAGGTAGCGTTGCTGAGAGAAGTTAACATTACCAATTACCATCATGTACTGTCTTCTGTCAAATGACGCCATACTAAATTTCAGTCTAGCTCACAGGTTACTTTTTATTTGGCAGCCAGTTGTGTCACTCGTGTTTCGTGTTTCTCATTTAAATGGAAAAAAGCAATATCGATCCGTAATTCGTTTTTAATTTTTATGTTTATGGGGACCCTTCACCATCTATGACAACCTTGAGATATTGGTTCTACGAATTTAAACGTGGCCGTACATCTGCTTTTGATGATGCGCAGCCAGGCCACCCGAAAGACATTGCTACCGAGGAAATCGTTGAAAAGTCCACGACATGATTCTCGCTGATCGCCGAACTAAAGAGCGCGTAAAATTTTAAATGACAAGATAAGTGTGAGAGAAGTATCTTCACAATGGGTACCGCGATTTCCGAAATTGTCGAAATTGTCGTACTCGCCCGGCCCGGCTCCTTCTGATTTTTTTTTTGTTCCCCAACATGAAAACATGGCTTGGAGGAAAAAATTTAGCTCAAGCGAGGAGATTATCGCCGAGACAGAACCGAATTTTGAACAGTTTGAGAAATCAAATTATCTGGAGTGGTTAAAGAACTGGCGGCGTAACTTGAGTTTTCATTCCTAACACGGTTATAAAAGTTGATTCCAACAATAATTACATCAATCAAAAAAATTTATTTTCATGTTCAATTATATTAGTACTATTAGAGGGGTAAGCAGGGCTACAAATTAAATTTAGAAAATATTAAACTAAGGCGCTTGACTACCCCGACTTGGAATATAAAGTGTTTAATAAAATGGTTGTTCTAGGGTATCAAACGAACATAGTAAAAATCAAACAATTATCTCAAACAGTCCAATCAACTTTTTCAATGTGCACCTAACAAACCCATGACTATTTTAATGCAATTATGCGACATAAATTTTTCAACTCGGCCATTCCAGTGGTACACGGATTTGAACAATTTGGTCTGCTTCTGGCTCTTCTATAGCATAATTGCTTAGTTCGAGGGTAAATTCTGAATATCATTTCCGGTAAGCACTACAAACGGGTACGATTTATTTAGGAAAAAAAACACTTTCTCAATCCGATAATGCTCTGGCAGGAATATTTTAATTTGTAATACTGTGTTTGTAATACTACATATGTGCCACTAATTATTACGGTGAACAAGACAAATACCAAAACTTATGACTAATGATGATAAAAACCGTATTGGATTTAAGCGCCGCGGTACCAAAATAACAAGTTTTTCCTTTTCATTCATGTACAACAGCTTTATGTGATGCGTGAAGTATTTTACCGACAGAATTATACGGTGCAGGACTATATCAGTAGAATTCGATTTAAAGCCAGAATTTATGCTACTTCGATTTCCATGATGTTGTTTGGCACTTTTGGCCAGTTTACGTGAGATGGGGCATAGCAAATATTCAATCTCTGCTGCAGTATACGAAATAGCCAGTTATTTATTCCTTGGCGGAGACATCATTTATTTCAAAATTATAAATTCCATCCCACATGAAAGTGGTGGTGATACAATTTTGATGGAAATTTATATTATTAGAATTTTTAAATATCTCATCGATTGTCATGCTGTTTGTGAGATTTGTTATAATGTTGAAATTACTTGTATAATTGACAGTTCTGTCATCTCGAAAAAATTGTCCAAGTAACAGAATTTAAATTTCCTGTAACAAATGCAACACCAAGCGAATAAAATTTATCAAAAATGCGAGACTGCAGATAACGCACTGGTAAAATGTGCATAGATACCTATGATTCACAATTGCAAATAAGTAATTAGGATTTTCCGCATGGCTGGTAGCACGCCAATAATTCGTTTCGATGTTTGCAATATTCGGCACAAATATGATATGATACTGAGGTTTCCGGTGTGCAACTCTTTTGGCAGCTGTTTATTTCTCAGCGTGTTTCTGATTGTCAAAATGACATTTTTATTTAACTTTCTTTTAAACTGTTTTGTTTCCCTTATATCAGAATGATTATTAGGTTTCAGTGGTTGACACTTAGGCCATTTTTGGCCCATTGTGATACCACGCATTCACGCCACATCATTAACCCATTCACATTTCACCTACTCACACAACTACAGTATACCACCTGCACATTTCACCTACTCACACAACTACAGTATACCACCTGCACATTGCAAGCTTTGTGTCAACCTGAACATTGGCATGGACAGTGGGCCGGCGCTGAATTCTGCACTCCATCAGAGGGTCTTAGTTGTGTTTATTAACATCACCGATTGTATTCGATGATGAAAATTCGATATGCATCTAGCCTCTGATGGGATTCGAACCCAGTACCTCCCGGTCCAAGTGCCGAAGCTTTAACTACTGCACCACTTGTCCGGTAGAATGATTATTAACTATTATTAGAATTATGCACGATTTACATGTTCCAATTTTTTTTCCAGTAAAAAATGAAAGGTTAAGTATATTACGATTTTCGTTTGCGAGAGGAGCACGAAACAAATTCCAGTAAAATAAAATTGGATTTTTTTTCTTTATAATTTGAGCAAATGTTGGCATAAAACTGGGAATGTTCCCATAAAATATAGTTTCTACGAGTATTTTTGTAGCAGTAAAATGAAAAAAATTCAAAAAGTTTCAAATAAATATCAAGTAACCATAAACATCATTCAAACAAAACGAGCAAACATGAGCGGTAATTAATTATTTTATTTTTACTTGCAATTCGATGTTGTTCGTTATCTAATTTAAACGCAAGCTGTTCCAACTGTGAAAATTTATGGGACATACAAAAAAATTATAGCATTGCCTTATTTGTTTATATTGCTGACTCTTTTTAACTAGTAACTTTTTTTTATATGCGTGCAGCTCTATTTTTCAGTAAAAAATTTGTTGGGAAAAAAAATTGGAACATGTAAATCGTGCATTACGTTCATTCCAGAATAGTTCGACTTGTTCACCAGTTCGATAAATGTTTGGGTCACTAGATCTTGATCATGGCTGTTTCCATAACACCGAAACAGCAAATATTTTCATTGTTGGAGCACTCGCGATGTGATTCTCATACTAACTATAATGAATTCAATTTCTACGTACATTGGAAGGGTAATGAATAATGACAGTACATTGAAATTGTAAAAGTTACATTAACTTTAATTACAGTAATGGAAAATGTTTTAATGTTTTGATTTTAATGGATTTTTAAAATTTTGTTCTCAACCCAAATGAACTTTCAGGTTATGAGTGAATTTGAAATATACGCCCCTTCATATTGGTGCATGACAATGTAGGCTTAACTGATCGTAATCGCTATGATTGCATAAAGAGACTTTTGAATTCATTTGATTAAAGATACATAAATTCAAATAAGGTTATTTTTACAACAAATGTACAGTATGTGCAACAAGAGCGTGTATGGCAAAACGCTAAGTAAAAATAAAACTACGATTATTTTTTTGTTTTTATTGTGAAAGTTTATTGTATTTTCTTAATACAAGACTACTAATATATAGTAAAGTCACCATTACTGTTGATAATTGCCTGGCTCCTTTTATCCATACCATCAACTAAATTTTTTACATACTGTGGTGATAAATTTTTCCATATCTTTCGGACGAAAGTTGCACTAGATGGCTCAAGTTTGTATATGTGGTACATTTTCAGCTTTAGTGCCCATAAATTTCGATCGGTTTGAAATTAGATGACTGAAGTGGCCAATCCAATGTTGTGATGCCTTTTTTGAGTTTATATTTCGAACAGAGTAAGCTACCCGCTCCAAACCATTTACAGACATATGGTTAAAAACTTCGTGGATACATTTTTTCCATGAAAAGTGCGTTAAGGTTCCGTGTTGAACCATTTATTTACCAAAACCTTACTTGGTGAAGCATCTCCATACATGGAGATTGAGTGGGTGATTCACAGTTCGAAAAATCCTTTTTTTTGTTTAACTGATAAAACAAACCTTTTAACATTAAAACTCCAAAAATATGACTCATTGGGAAATACAACATTCGCCCAATCTCTGTTTTTATGTTCGTTCGCTCACTGTATTCGATGTCCAATGTATATTTTTGAGCTAGCCAATATTTGTTGGCTAATGTACCAATAACTTTTTACTTTAGTATGCCAGAAAAAAAGTCTTTCTCCAGTTCCCTGTTTACGGGAGGAAGAAATACTCCAGTGGCCCTCTTCTGGTAATTGCCAGAACAGAGCCACTATAGTAGTTCTTCCTTCTGATAAATGTTAATCCCAGCCGAACAAATATTGTAAAGGCGAAAGGTATGTCACTCGGTGTATCTCATTCTAACTACTATCACCTCCAAATAATCAGATTACAACAAAAATCTGTCAGGAGATATATAATTTTACCAGATTGGTTCAAATCCTACGAAATGTAAATAACAATAAATTTATAAATTTTCGAAACTAAATTAACAAAACGTTTAATAATTGTTGAGTGAGCCACTTGCCAATCGACCCAATACTGACCATTACAAATAGTCCATATGCCTACATAAATCCAGGCGGAATTTGGGGCAAGTCTACGAACTTCATCCCTTATAAGGTTGCTTGGATATTCAAGATCCAGTGCGCCTACCGAATTAGATAAGATATATGGGATGGGCCTGGATGGAGATATTTTTTGTGGTAAAACGAAATAATCATTCTAATTATGATGTGGGATTTAGGTAAAATGGTTGGATGTTTAACAACATAAGCACGTTGCTGTCAGACGAAATCTTTATTCGTTTCTCACATTTTTTTATAAATCTATAGATGTAGCTTAGAATTCGTATCTCTGAAACACGGCTACGAATATTTTCCATTTGGTTTGATGGTCGAATAACCAAACTAGAACAATAGTAGAATCTGTTCATATGTATACACTGACGCATTATTTTGTTAGCAAATGCGCACCGCATAATTCTAATCTTGGTAGCAATATCTGTTTTATAGGTGCAATTTTCGTTTTAGAGGTAACAAGTTCCATTTGATTTTCTCCCTCCGAATTGCTTTTCTGTTCGCACTTAAAAAATCATGAAGCTGCATCTCTTTCGTGTACATATATATTTCTTTATTTTAAGCTGCTTGAATTGTGGTCTTAAATCTTCAAGAGTAAATTGTCCCAAGGAATCGCTTACTTGGGACAATTTACTCTTGAAGATTACCTTTAAATGACAACACATCCTCCGTTGAATACCCTTGAAGTGATGGTAGTGGCCAAATTATTTTTTTCGAACTGAACCATCGATTTGTGTTCCTCTAGTGGCTGATCCGCAGTAATACAGGAGCCTTAGAATTCCATTTTCTTATGTTGAAATGATGCGAATGATCGAATAGCTAAGAACGCTGAACTAGCCATCTCAAATCTGTCAGTGGTTATCGTAATGCTTGATTTTCATAGGCTACTAAAACTTGACGATACATCTTTTCAATATCGGCGTAAGTGTAATTTTGCCGTCCCGAAAGTTGACGATCGTTGCCAACAAAGTGGGTTGAATTGTCGAGGATATCATCAGAAGATCGTTAGATTTTCCACTGGTAGTTCTATTAGATTCTGCCCAAAATGCAATGCCGATAGAATTCCGTTTAAATTCGAGTGCAAAAACCACACTTTTTCTATGGAAAGAACCATGTAAATTACAATGAAATCCTTATTACTCACCAAAAAAGTGTCACAAAAATTCCATTGTGTGAATCCCGACTAAAATAATTTAACACACTTTATGGCATGCAAATAGAACAGCTTTCCGTAGCACGTTTGCATGGGATTAATAATAATTTTCTATTGACATTAAAAGGAACTATTTGTTGTAATTTTCATATTTTTATTCAGATATTCCATACATATTCCTTTTTTATTTAGATTTTAAAAATCCGCCTATGTAGGGTTACGCGATATGTTCATGCGCCATCCACCTGTTAGATTTTCGTACAGCATCCTAAAAAAATAAAACAAAATTATTTTACGTAAAAAAATGCGTAGATATGTAAATGGCGACGCCATGGCAAAACAGTTTTTTATTACCTCTTTCACATGAAACTAATAAGAGAAAATAAAACAAGATATGGAAACAAAACTTATAAAAAAAATAAATAATATTTCGGCGCAACAAAAATTGAAACACAATTATTTTTCTCCAAAGTCGATTATTTTGTATCTTTGATATTTTGTAGTACGGAATTTAGTATGGAATTAAACAATATTTTCCACACACTGGAAAAATTGCATATTGACGTAGCCTTGATTGATAAAATGCATTTCGTTGATACTATACCAAGGCTCAAACCTGACACAAGTAATTTCGCATTTTTACGTATGGTAGTGCAAGTCGTCAGGAATACGGTTCGGAGATGAAAGACGCCTGTGCCTCAGAACCCAATAAAACTTGATATTTTGGAAAATGGTTTGTTGCTTCTAGAACTGTTATATTCCTTTTTCAACCAAAAAAAAATGGCTTAATTTAAGTCCAAACCACACAAATGTATGAGTAAAATACCATAGTATGTGATGGCGTTTATGATAAAAAATTTCGCTTAATTTGAAGTGCAACAAACACAATTGTGTATATAGTTATAATGTTTTTTTTCGGACGAAAATAAATTTGAAAGGAATGCGCAAATGTGTAAGTTGGTTCAAAAAACATACAAAAATAAATTTTTTTCATGGGACTTTTGCCGTACCCACACAATTGTGTTACCGGGCAGCAAAAGGGATATTACGCAGCTGTAGGTAGAAGTGCCGGACCAGAATCTACTTAAATATAAGTCCTGCTAACTCCACACATATAAAATAAACAATAACTAAGTAAAGATGTATTGGAAATATTTTTTCCATAGTAATTTTTTTTTAAATAACTAAGTATAAATGTGTTGGTGCAGAAACAAAAAAAAATGAGCAAAAAAAATTCAAATTTACGTTGCATTGTTAGTGTAACCAACACACTCATTGTTAGTTTTCTTTAAATAGGTATCTGTCAATGAGAGAGTAAGCAGGACTTATATTTAAGTAGATTCTGGCCGGACTAACGAGTATTAACGACTTATGCATATCCTGATGTTGTATCGTGTCTTGCTGTCTTGCTGGTCATATACCGCATCTAAATTTTGATCGGCATCGCAATGGAAGTGATTTTCACCACATTTAAAGCAACTTACTGGCTTCATATCTACATACAGCTGTATCACTCTCTCTATTTAAAAAATCGCCATAAATGGCGCCATAACTTATTTCAAAAGCATCGCAGTCACATTATATCCCAAGCTTATATCGTAATTTGGGTCAGTTATCGTGATATGTCGCACAAAACCCGTCGCTTCACCAGTCAGATACCATTTCTGAACTTTTATATTATTATTAATCAATGTGCCGAATAAATTACGAAATGGAACAAACTCAGAATAAATCCCGAAGAATGTTGGTATATTCATTCGTGGCAATCGAACATCGTACGATAACAGACTTTAAATTTAAAGTTGTTACTTCATTCAAAAAAGATTACTTCACTTAAGCTGTAATCAAGATTTCAAGATTTCAAGTAATTAAGATTCTTATTCTAAAGTTTAGAAATTTATAGATGGAAATTATAGATTGATGTTACAGATGATATGGTGAAAAATCACTGATGTAGTTAAGTTACAAATCCAAGATAGTTGAATTATACGGCAGAAAATTTGGCTCCGCCTTTTTAGCGCACCATCTAAAGTTTTATAGCGGTGTTATTGGGTTTTCACGATTTAAATAACACTCTCTATAATTATTTTTATAAACTATTGTACTATTATCTGTTTAGCAAAATATAGCTATAAATTTTAGCTATAAAATGTTAGTTTAATATTAGTCGACATCTTTAGTGGTGGACGATTGTTCTATAGTTAAATTTACACTTTTACTTTTTCACGAGAATGAGACTGTGTCTCCTTTAATTTTTAAAATCCGACTGTATCTTTTCGTTTCTCATTTCTTTATTTTTTCGAGTAATCGTTTGAATTCCCGATATTTATCGATATTTATCGAAATTTCGAGATTCGCGAATATAGGTGGCGAAATAGTTCTATTCAGCAAAATGAGCTATGCTTTTGGTTTTTGGCAAAAATGATGATTGAATTCGTTTGGTGATCGTTTAGTACAGGACAGGACTGTAAATAAATAATGGAAAATTCAACAAAAAAAATCTCCAGGGTAGTATCTCATTGCAAGAAAATCATACCGCTTTTAGAAAATTTCGTTACTTAAGGGTTGTTCAACACATTCAGGCGTTTGGTCACCAATGGGTCACTTTTTATTGCGAAAAAACATAATCAAAGTTATATTAATTCAATAAATTCAGGTTCGCTTATTTAGGAATTTCATTTTACAAAACTAATAACAGATCCAAATGGAATAAAACGGGTATCCCGATTAAGCGGAATCGATTGTATATCTTTTTTCAAAGAATTGTTTCCTCATAACTTGTTGAGGGTTGGTCACTATAGTTGATTTCGTTTGGCCATCCCTATTTAGTGATTTTTTTTTCGAAAAATCCTTAAAACTCTCCAATTCCATACGATACGAAGTGTGGAATGGCAAATTTTCAAAATAAAACGTTTCGTAGGGATGACCAAACAAAATCAACTAGTGACCAATCCTCAGTGACAATTGACCAAACGATTTCAAGCGCTGGATTTATAAAATTATTAGTATTGGTGCGGAAAGATGAGTTATAACGAATTTTCGCAATAAATCTGGATGACCAAACAATAAAAACTAGTGATCAATCACGACCAAAACGGTGACCATATGAATTCAATCAATTTCAATTGTCAAAAACTTTTGATGGAGTATTAAAAGGTTGAAGCCGTAAACACTGCATGGCTATAAACAGCACAAAAAAACAGTTTAAGGTCAAAACCGATATGGTTGTATCACTTCGATATCGAAAAAAATCGAAATCGAAAAATTTCGTAATAGCGAAATCGATCATACAAAATAATAATTACTGGTTATAAAAACGGCAAAAGGTTATTGTATTTAACACAACGTTTGGTACTTAAGAGCATGTTTGTTTAAGGAGAAGTTAGATATCCATGTGATATTTTGAACACAAAATTTTGATTAGAAAACAATTTATTTAATATATAAACTTGCTAACACTGGTAGATAAAAACGATAGAATTAGAAATATTTGAAAAAAATTGTTCTAATTTATCTGATGTGCCTGATGAAAATGCGCTAAACTGAGGTTCTAAAATATTTTAAAATTATTAATTTAAGTGCTTTCGTTTATAGATTTTTACAGATTCGATATACCCAGCATTTGACCAGGGTTTGAACATATGGAACCTACAAAATAAATACTTCAAAAATTATTTTTAAAGTCATCTTTATGATATAGTACTATACCTCTTCAGGTTTAATGGGTTGATCTACTATTTTGGGATCGGCTACTGTTGGTTGAATGTATGGTTCGATTACCGCAAAATTTTCAAATGCGGTCAATGCCGAAATGTAAGGTTTCGATTCCAGTGCGTTATCGTAGCTAGGCCCAATATCACTTAACCGCGGTTTGGCATCAGTCTTGTTCAATTTCTTAATATTAACATTTAAGTAATAAGACTTTATAGTACTGTTATATATAATAGGCGTTTCCGGTGTGGTTGAATATTCAAGCATTTCCGGTGTGGTTGAATATTCTTCGTCGGTTGTTGTTTCTATTTCCCATTTGTATTCTGGTTCCATTGTTGCGGCAAAATTTTCCATTCTTGGCTCATCCTCTATCTTTGTTAAAATTTTTCTAACTGGATCAAATTTTTCAGATAATTTTGTTACATTATCGTATCTCTTGGTTATTGCCGTTACTGGATCGGACCTTTCAGTGGTATAATTCATTTCGGTGATATTAAAAGTGGTATAATTCTTTTCGGTGATATTAAAAGTGCACCAAGCCGTTCGAATCACCAATAAACAAACTATCCGTTTTGCAATGTTAAAAGCCATTTTTAAACAATTACATATAAACGTTCTTTGAACTAAATTCTTTTGTTTTAAAACGTTCTGTGTATTACCAAAATTGTAAGATGTTTATCCGGCCTGTTTGGATTTTCAAAATATAAATCGGCGTTTACACCGGCGCTTACACAATTGAAATTGCAAGTTTTTTGTGTACGTCCGTTAAGTTTTTTTATTTAACCAATCGATATATCGTCCTGATTTAACGGTCTTAATCAAAATTCTCCGTTCTAAAGTCACCTTCCTGTCCAAGTAAATACTTCGATTTTCATGTAGGACGCAACTTTTACTTATGTGAGGTTCCGGTTCAAGTATCGTTAAATTGTGAAAATGCTTTCCAATGACTATTTATAAAAAAAAATCGGATCATTTTCATCATGTCTGTTCAAATAATCCTTCACCAAGCGTAGCTGCAGACATAAGATCCTAAAAGCAATTGAGGAGGATTATATTTACTAAACAAATATTAATTTTATCAAACCACGCGTTCTCGTTAGACCAAATTAAATATTTTCAAAACGATTCATTACAAATGTCGAGATGAGACGGGACCGGAGTAGAGATCACTCACGAAATTAAAACATGTTGCAAAGTATTTTTAATTATCAACGCTACATTCAATAATCATTAAAAGCGAAGCAAAGTGTACGAACATAACCAGAATTAGAAAACTATAAGTAAATCGCAGATTCGGCTCAATGCACAGACCCAGAATAACTTATTCCGAGAAACAAGACCAATTTCCCTTTCCCGAAACTTTCAATAATATAATTTCGGTTATCTTATTGAAATCCAGGCAAAAATTACCTAAATTTAAAATCACAAAACTTTGAAAGACCCTGAGTCCGAAAAAGAAAAAATAAGTGTTAGGGGCAAAAGGTATGAGAACTAAGTTTCAACTTACCCAATATATAAAATTAATGTCAATGAGGGAAATTCTAGAATTTCCACTAAAAATTCTCAATAAAACGTACGGATTTATAATAAACTCGATTTTTATTATCTACGATTTCCCGCATTTCCATGGTCCCTGGTTTATGTAAATGATACTAATAATTTTCCACCAACACCAAAACGGTGAATTTGCCAACTAACGTGATAAATCTTTGATAACAAAGTTGTTGCGTGATAACGTTGTTATTTCCTAATTAGGACATTTTTGGTAATGGTTTGGTATTTTTGATGAAATTTCAATAACTTGTCCTGCGGAAGTTAAACGTCCGTCCTTCTCGATGTGCGAATGTCCGCCTACATCGATAATACCTCGAGAATTGCTTGTGAAATTCATTTTTTTAAATCTTCTTCTATAAATCTTAGCTTGAAGAATTGAGGGACTTTTAGGACCTGTAATTCACGGAAATCAAGGTCCTACAATATGAAATGACTTCCAAACACTCCCAATGCCATGATATTGCTTTCTATTCGCTTATAATCGTTAAATAATCTTAACATATTTCTTGTTCTTCCACATACACAAAACAAACAGACTTCTTAGAAAAATAGCTCTTGGTACCTCAACCTGCTATTTATGTCGGTAATATCAATTTGATTTCGGGTTTAAAATGCCTAAAAGTTTGAAGGTCTGAACCAAAAAGTGATTGTCGAATATTAATTATTGATGATCGTTTGATCGTTTGATCTTTTAGATTTTTAGATTCATAGACGCACAGTCTGCTGCATTATCCTGTACCTCTACTTGACAGTACTCTGTTCGATTTTTATTCGTGAGCAGTTCTATATAGTTACATTGCCAATGATAGTTCAATTTGTCCCGTTCGGTATTTGGGTTATGTCTATTTGAAATGTTAATTTTATTGTAACCAGCAATTTACGAGTACTTACAAGCATTTTAAATTCGGAACGGTTTTGATGCGTCTGAGGCATTAATTTGCTAAATTTATTGGTTGCTGATCATCCCACTAAAAATGTTTCATTAATAATGCTTGAAAAAATAAATATTATGTGAACTGTATTCAGACCATCGGGAATCCAAAGGAATCAGAGCAATGGTTAAGGATGTTAATGTTAACAGAATCGCTCAGTATTTGGAATTTTGCCTTCGTAAGACTCGATAAGGTTTGCACTGGATACAACCCCACGAAGGTCCCTGTAAAGCAAGCAATTAGTCTGTTACGTAGATACTTTCTCATCTCAATCGAATAATCACTATCTACGAACCTATTAAATAAAATATAAACGAACTTCAAGACGCGTGCGAACAGAATCAAATTAAAAAAAAAATTCAGAACCCATTGTTGAAATTTAAAGAGTTCAGAAGAATTCCAAATTTGATTAAACGAAATTAATCAAACTTGAACCTCAAGATTAAAGAAAATGTTTGCAAAACAAAAACGAAAACGCTTCTTACGGATGCTAACAATTTCGGTGGAGATTTCGGTCAAAATTCATAGGGAACCCCAATTTATCGAAAAAACTTAAGTGTATGAAAATTCACCCCCATCACTCATTCCATCTGGCCTGTAGAAAACCAGACATTTTAGTTTGCACGGCACCACAGATGATCTTGCAAGATCCACAGCCATCAAAAACACGAATGTAGTGCTAAGAACAAACTTGGCTGATGTTCAGTATGGCAAACTTATTTTCAAAATCTAGTAAATCGGACTGACGAAGTGCTTCCTATACCTGCAATAATGTTCCACTAGGCGAGGAGGTATTTTAACATAAAACCTTTTTCACTACGGTGGTATGTGTAGGAATTCCAAAGAACCATGTCTCTTTATGAAGGCTAACAATATCTGGCCTGTTGTGTAGAAGCGTAGTTGAGGGAGAGTATCTGACCCCTTCTAAATAATATCTGGCGTGCGACAGAAGTTGAACTTGCGCTTGTGCTGTTTAATCTGATGACCGGTCGAGTACGTAATAAGAAAAGTGCTATTGAAATTCTCTTTGGATATTCAACAATTCAGACCAAATTCTTCAACATGCAGATGACGTGCTTCTTTGCCACAATACAACAAAACTGTTATGAATAAGTAGGGCACTCTCTACGGCAAATCTCGAAGGAAATGACTACAATTTTAACAACGTAGCAGGTTCTAAATATCTCGGGCCATTTATAACATCAACTAATAGTTCCCATTTGATGGCAGATTCCCGAGGTTTTTGTCATCAAAATAACTCTGGCAGTCATGTGAACTCCCACTTTATAAAGCACTTATAAGACCTAATACGCGATTTTGAAACATCGAAGATCACAATGGGCAGAAACAAGGACAGACTCGCAGAATTCTACATTCGAAGATTCTCTGAAGTACCTTACAATTTTAAAGAAGAGAGTTAGCGTAAACATCCAATGTGGAAATGTTCAGCTCAACGACGCAACATTACAAACAGATTCATCATTGCTTGCTACATAGTGATAAACGAGGCGATGGCACAACCGACAAATCCAAGATGAATACCGAATCGGTGGCAAAATGATGTTACAGTGCGTCACAAGATTAGAATCAGTAGTGATGCCCACAAAACCCACGTATTCTGCTGTCTGCTCATCTAGTTCACCAAATTCGCTTGAGAGTTCTATGAGTAGTGTAATTCAAAGACTGAGACATTGGTGCTCTCTGCAAATCAAGTAACACGATTAAATTAAGAGTAGTTTTGTGATGCTTGAAGTGCTCCTCCGTGATTTTTCTGAACGATAAGGGTGACATAACTTGAACTGACATAACCACAAAGAAATCGACGATGCCACCGTAAACAACAAACGTAAATAGCAAATCAGTAAAGATACTAGGCATTGCTTGTGTTAGGCCCTGTGATAAATAAAAGAATAGAGGCCTAGCTATTGAATACGACGTTCAATTTCGACGGCTATCGTTTTCCTTTATTAGGCAAAAGAAGAAAAAGAAAAATATATGAAATTTTTACTATTCTTTTCTCTTTTATTTCTACGCTTGCTATAGGAAAACGATGGTCGTCGAAAGTTCACGTTGAATAGAATAGTAAGGCCCCAGTGTTGTCTCAAACAAACTGTCGATTTGATTCGCTTGGTTGGTTATGTTGGTTGGTTGGATGAACCATTGCCTGAGCGGAGAGCAAATGAATGGCTTATAGCATGTTTGAACAAATGAAACAGATTAGTCAAATTCGAATTCCCAGATCAATACTTTAGTCTTTCAACTTTATCGATGATCAAATAAATAAAACTCTTCAAATTTTCCTTAATTTTCTCTTATTTTATTTTCTTTTATATTTCACACTCGGCTTCTCTGCTTTTTTACTCATTTCTATAAATCTTGAACTTAGGTACATTTCACCCACCAACCAATAATTTTATACCAATGAGTTTGCCAGAAGGGCAAACCAGCTACAGACGGTTGTTAAAATACTTAAGCTCGGCCAACCTGACGTCTATCGCCCCGATAGGCTCTTGGTATAAAATTATCATTTGTTCACATTTTTTTAACTCATACTTACTAACTATAATCACTTAATCTAGAATTTGTCTCATACATATTTCATTCTTATCGTTATCTAGATACTCTACTTGTTCAAACTCGTCCTCTAAATCAGACTACCAGAACTATCTAAAAATTCCACTTCCTCGTACTCCTCTTCTGATAAATTGTTTCTAATTCTATCTACCTGAATTCGTCTTTTTTTTACATCTATTTTTTGAACTCTCTATAGCCCGATGTATCTAAGGTTTAAATTTGATCTTTTTTTCCTTTTATCCCCTCATTACCTATTTCTCATACAACATATCTGTCTTTGTCTAATACTTTTCTGATAATATATGGGGCCCTTTATATTTTTTTTCTCCTGACTCTGTTTTATTTTTGACAACTACTATATCACTTTCCTTATAACTTGGTTCTTTACTACACTTCTCGTCATTTTTTCTTTATTGTATCGCTGTAGCTTAACTATATTTTTTTGCCTTGCTTTTTCTCTAATCCGATTTAAATTCCTGTCTTCCTTATCATTTAATTCCTCTAAGAATCCTATAAGTCCTTAGTCTAACTCACTTTTATGTAGTACTCTAAATAAAAGTTTTGAGAATATTTTAAAAATAAAATATTCCTAACATCATTTCTTTTAACTTCTTAATCGTCTAAACTTTACTCTACCCTTAAACTCTCCTCGAATATTGAATTTCGCCTGTCTCTAACGTATAAATGGTAGCTCGACTTAAAGCGTCTACATGCCTCATATTTTCTGACCGTCTATAAACTATCGTATAATCAAATTGTTCTAAGTACAGAAACCATCTTGCTATTTTTGGATTTAAATCTACCTTATCTATTGTAAATTTAAGTGCGTTACTATCTGAGACAATTACTAATTTTAATCCGAACAGATACGTTCTAATTCTCTTCAAACTGTAAACTATGGCCAATGTATCGAGTTCGAAACTATGTAATTTGGCTTCCGCTGATGTCGTTTGTTACTAAAATACATGACTTGATGAAACTTCCCATCATCTATCTGTCCCTGCTTTAAAATTCCACCGAACCCTATCGCGGATACATCTGTATGCAATTCACGGGGTTAGAGATTAGTTTTTCTTTCACTGTATAAAATGGTTTGGCTCCTTTATTCCCAAAATTAAATTGTTCCTTACTTTTTAAATGATCCAACAACGAAGTTATTATAACACTGACATTTTTAATAAACTTACGGAAATCGCTTACTAAACCAATGATTTTCTATCAATAGGCAAAGAGTACTAGCCGCTATATGTTTATCAGTCAAGGGTATTCTATTCTGAGTGATGTTATACCCTAAATATTCAATAGACGTCTTTAGGAATTTACACTTTCCTAACTGTAACTTTAGTCTGTTCTCAGCCAATCTTATCAAAACTCTCTTCAATATCTCTCAATGTTGTGGTTTGATTTGTGTCGCTATTAATATATTATCAGCTATAAATACTACTATCTCCCGTGCTTTGATAAAATCACTTAAAATCTTATTAATGTATCTTACAAAAACTGATGGCAAATTTACCTATCCGAATGGCAACTTATAGAACTCTTCGAGCTGTGTATTTCTTCGAATTCTCCTCTAGATCAATGTGATAAAACCCATTGGCTAAATCTAATCTGGTAAAATACTGTTTTCCTGAAGTATTTCTAATTGACTTTCTATTACTGGTAATGGATACCGGTCTCGTTCTACTAGTTTATTTAAAGATCGATAATTTACACATAATCTACACGCTCTACTTCTCAATAATACTACCCGACTTGAATACGAAGGTTGACTTTCTCTTATTATGTTTTTTTGTAACAAATTTTTGATTAGTTTATCTAACTCTACTTTCTCAAATGTACTAAGTCTCTTTGGAGTGACACTGAACTTTCTATTCTCTTTCAACTACATTTCGACCTCTTGCCCGACTTTTATTGACTCATCACTTACACTATTCTTATAAAGTTCCTAATATAGTTTCACTACTTCTCTTTTTAAATCTTTAGTTTACAAACTATCCCGGACATCTAACTTTATTAGTTCTACTTCCTCATAAAATTCATCACCTAAGTCTGTTACTGATTGGATTAAATGTAGGTCAAATTCATTTTTCTCAACCATGTAACGCTGAATTTTCTCACTACTTCCATTTGATACTGTCTTTACCATACTAAAATTATTACTAAAGGGTGATTTTTTTGTGGTTAGGATTTTCATGCATTAGTATTTGACAGATCACGCGGGATTTCAGACAAGGTGTCAAAGAGAAAGATGCTCAGTATGCTTTGACATTTCATAATGAATAGACTTACTAACGAGCAACGCTTGCAAATAATTGAATTATATTACAAAAATCAGTGTTCGGTTCGAAAAGTGTTTCGCGATTTACGTCCGATTTATGGTCTACATAATCGACCAAGTGAGCAAACAATTAATGCGATTGTGACCAAGTTTCGCACTCAGTTTACTTTATTGGACATTAAACCAACCACACGAATGCGTACAGTGCGTACAGAAGAGAATATTGCGTCTGTTTCTGAGAGTGTTGCTGAAGACCGTGAAATGTCGATTCGTCGCCGTTCGCAGCAATTGGGTTTGTGTTATTCGACGACATGGAAGATTTTACGCAAAGATCTTGGTGTAAAACCGTATAAAATACAGCTCCTGCAAGAACTGAAGCCGAACGATCTGCCACAACGTCGAATTTTCAGTGAATGGGCCCTAGAAAAGTTGGCAGAAAATCCGCTTTTTTATCGACAAATTTTGTTCAGCGATGAGGCTCATTTCTGGTTGAATGGCTACGTAAATAAGCAAAATTGCCGCATTTGGAGTGAAGAGCAACCAGAAGCCGTTCAAGAACTGCCCATGCATCCCGAAAAATGCACTGTTTGGTGTGGTTTGTACGCTGGTGGAATCATTGGACCGTATTTTTTCAAAGATGCTGTTGGACGCAACGTTACGGTGAATGGCGATCGCTATCGTTCGATGCTAACAAACTTTTTGTTGCCAAAAATGGAAGAACTGAACTTAGTTGACATGTGGTTTCAACAAGATGGCGCTACATGCCACACAGCTCGCGATTCTATGGCCATTTTGAGGGAAAACTTCGGAGAACAATTCATCTCAAGAAATGGCCCGGTAAGTTGGCCACCAAGATCATGCGATTTGACGCCTTTAGACTATTTTTTGTGGGGCTACGTCAAGTCTAAAGTCTACAGAAATAAGCCAGCAACTATTCCAGTTTTGGAAGACAACATTTCCGAAGAAATTCGGGCTATTCCGGCCGAAATGCTCGAAAAAGTTGCCCAAAATTGGACTTTCCGAATGGACCACCTAAGACGCAGCCGCGGTCAACATTTAAATGAAATTATCTTCAAAAAGTAAATGTCATGGACCAATCTAACGTTTTAAATAAAGAACCGATGAGATTTTGCAAATTTTATGCGTTTTTTTTTTAAAAAAAGTTCTCAAGCTCTTAAAAAATCACCCGTTATTTATAAAATCTCTACCTAACATAGCATCTTCTTTCATCGTTTTAACTGGTACCACCAAAAACTTTACTAGATATACATAAATCCTTTCTATTCTTATCATACCTTTTTAAATTTTCTATAACCCTTACTTTAGAATCGTTTACTCTACAAACTTCCATTGATTTGAACTCATCCAACTCAGAAGATCAAACTCCCTATAGACGGTTGTTAAAATACTAAAATACCCACCAATAAAAACTCCATAATTCAAATGTATGGCTTCTGTGACGCCAGCAAGTATGCTTATGCAGCAGTCGTATTCTTCTGAACCGAGGCAATAACTGGAGAAGTGTCATGCTAATTAATTTCTTCAAATCAAAAGCTAATCCCATCAAACTAGCAACATTGTCACGGTTAGAGTTGTGTGTGGCTATTTTTTTTAACTAATATGCCTAATCTCGTAAAAAGTGAAACACAAATGACAATCTCTGAGGTTCACTGTTAAACGGATTGAAGAATCATTCTAGATTGGCTTGCAAGTCGTCTCAGTTATTGGAAGCATGTCCCATCATCGGTTAGGCAAGCCGACTGCTGCTCGCGGGGTTTTTCACCACTGGATGTTATAACACAAACATTTTGGTGGAATGAACCTGATTAGTTAGTCCAAACCGCTGGTAAATCCATTTCAACCGACTTTTTCGGTTATTTACTGAAGTAGTCTGCGCACTGGTGTCCTTAATCTATTAAATCAATTGGTTTTGTTCTCTGCAACCGTCTTACTGCATATGAAGTGTCCAACATACCAGGAAGCTCTTTATTTACATGTTGATAAATATATTAACCATGAATTACTGCAAGTTTTTTTATTTCTTCTTGAACCGTTGGGATATTTAGGTCCCTATGAAGGTCATCATTCCTAACCTACCAAGGAGCATTAACTATACCGCGTAGCACGTTGTTTTGAAAAGTTTGTGTTATTAGGGGACAACATTGGGGACAAAATTCGGGACAGAATTGGGGACGAAATGAAGGTACAAAGTTGGGTACAAAATTGGGAACAAAATTGGGGATAAAATTGGGGACAAAATTGGGTAGAAAGTTATAGACAGAATTGGGGACAAAGTTGGTGACAAAATTGGGGAGATAATTGGGGACAAAGTTGGGAACAATGTTGGGGACAAAATTGGGGACGAAATTGGGGACAAAATTGAGGATAAAACTATGGACAAAACTGGGGACAAAATTCAGGACAAAATTTGGGTTGTTCATTTGTCGAGTTCGTACTGTTTCGTTAACTAACGAAAATTCGCTTTCCATCCTGACAAATTTTTGAACAAAAATTTGTGCGATTATTCATTGTGAAGTTTTTGACCCCAATTTTGTTTCCAATTTTGTCCCCAATTCTTTCCGCAATTTTGTCTGACTTCTGTTTGACTTATTTTATTTTGCGTTTTCGTGTTGTCCCAAAGGATCAAAAAACAATTATTATTTGTACAATATAAGTGTTCACGAAGCCACCGAAGACGAGCAGCGGATACCTGAGAATGGTGGTGAGTTATCAAGTGCAGTATCCAGATTGTTAAATGAGCGAAAATAACTAAAAGTATATATAGATACGCGGTAAACATACGTGCATTTGTGTTTTTTTACGTCCACCATACTGGGTCGTACACGTGACTTTTGTGTTTTACGCCCGCCAAGTACCATTTACTACATGAAAAGAATACCATATTTGGATGAGTCATTGCAGGAAGAGCGCAAAACATGGGTTCCAGTCCAAATACATCGATGATGTTCAACGAGCTTAATATCGACCAACCGCTCATGAAATTTTGGGAAGAATAATCATTGCCAAATCACACACATTTCAATGACGAAGAAAGGGCATGTATGAAGAAGCATTCATCAATACTACAACCCGGAATGAAGAAACTCGATATATTGTCTGGTTACCATTTAAACAGTCAACACCACCGTTGGATCGATCTCATCAGACGGCATTAAACCGTCTATACGCCATTGAGAAAAATTCAATACGCACCAACAATTTAGTGAGCTATACCATCATTTCATGGACGAGTGCAAGGACCTGAATCACATGGAAGAAATCAACAATGACGAGGCCGAGATTTCAACATCTTTCCTGCCACATCATGGAATACTAAAGTCGTCAAGTGCCACCACGAAGCTCCGTGTCGTACGAGTCCGCAAAAACAAGTCACGCAAATTCGCTCAATGACACGCTAATGGTTGGACCAACCATACAACAACCGTAGTATAATATTCTGGTACGTTTTCGACTGCACGAAGGAGTTATTACGGCAGATCTAGAGAAGATGTACCGCCAGTTTTACATTAAGTACCAAACAATTTTATTTTAATTTAATAATTTATATAAAACGTTTACTTATGGTACCGCCTCCGCTCCATTTCTAGCCACGAGAGTAATGGCAAAAATTGCTGACGACAACGAGACAAAATGTTAAGATGCAATTATGACTTTAAAACGAAATTTTTATGTTGATGGTTTATTAACCGGTTGTAGTACGGTAGCAGAAGCGATAATTTTACGAGAAAATTTAACGAAAATGTTGGGCGATGCATGGATGCACTTACGAAAATGGACGTCCAATAACCACACGTTTCTGGAGGGTATCCCGATTACAGACCGGCAACTTACTCCGAAGACGCTGGAGACCGATGACACTGTAAAAATATTGGGTTTTCAATGGCAACCAAAGGAAGACGCATTTTATTTTTCCGTCAACTTAGACGACGAGACACACATTCGGGTGACAAAACGGAATTTTTTATCGGAAGTCTCCAAGTTGTTTGACCCACTTGGCTGGCTAGCTCCGGTAGCTACCGCCTCGAATCCTCGAAGCGCGGTGCAAAATACGAAGAGGATTAAAGGACATCGAAAAAATCAAAATTCAAAAGATAACAAAAAAGCCAATCCAACTGCACTCGTTCTGTAGATGAACATCTTTACCACCAAGTACTAAACCAGTACTCTAGCTTTTACAAATGCTGCAAAATTCTAGCGATGGTACTAAGGATAATAGGTAATATGAGGATGCCAGTAAAGCAAAGCCAATTTGCAACGATACAACGAGACGAAATACTGAAGGTGGCAGACAGATTCGTGATATGGCATCAAGGTTATACCTTCTCAGAAGAAATGTCACGCAAACAGAAAATTAAAAATGTTGGACCATTCGTCGATTGAATACTCCGAGTCGGAGGTCGAATCAATCAATCGACAGCATCGTATGAAGTAAAACATCCAGCTATCATGTCCAATACATGGCTTGCGTATCTTATCGCAGAGGAACTTCATTATAAAAATCACCATGCTGGGCCGACATTGTTGTCAACATTAATCAGATTGAAATATTGAGTAATTGGAGTATAGTAGCTCGTCAATGAGACCATTCATGATTGTGTCGTTTGCGCTAGACAAAAAGCAGCAGAGAGGGAGCAATTCATGGGTGAATTGCCATACGATCGCGTAAATTTAACAAAGGTATTCCTAAAAAAAGGAATCGATTATGCAGGGCCATTCAAAATTTACGTGAGAAGAGGTTTGCGTGTTCGTCAGTATGAACACCAAAGCCGTTCACTTCGAATTGGTAGTAGACCTCACCACTGAATCATTTCTGGCTGCATTAAGAAAATTTCCTTACGTCGAGGCGCTAGCATCGATATATACATCGACAACGGTAGCATTTTCATAGGTGCCAATAAACGCCTGAGGAGTCTCTTTCAGCATCTTAAAGAAATCAACAGTAAAATTTCCATGTACCTTGCACAACAATTTATTAATTGGCATTTCAACGCACCTGCAGCACTGCATACCGTGGGTCAATTTTGAAAGCACGGTAAAATCAATGAAATTCCATTTACGAAGTGTGATCGCACGTTGACGTACGAGGAATTCAACATCATGATTGTGGAGATCGAAGCCATCATGAACTCACGACCGCTATGTTTCGTGTCGCCCGACCCGTTGACACCAGCACTTTTTTTGGTTGGCTGTTCGATGAAGAGAATACCGGAGGAAATTCTAGCTGAGAGGAAACAGTCAATGATGTCGGTGGTGCGGAAAGCATTAAAATTATAATAAAATAGATTGAAAAATTATTCGTCTTGTTTTGGTGCATAAACAACAAGAGTTGGCTAAACACTGCTCTATGGCTACATTTAATAAAAATACCCGTGCGTATACAAGATATTATGGACAAGAGGCTAAACGATAGGTTCTGCTAGCTTTAGAAAAAGTTATAAGAACCTATATAAAAAACCATTTTAAAATAATTGGGAGATGAAAGTTTTAAGCTAATTAAATGTCTTACTAACATTTGTTTAGGACCGCTTGTTCTAGAAAAGCAATAGCAAGCTACTTCAAAGTTGGCTAAACCTTAATTGTCTCCCGAAGTGGGATACAAATCTTTACTAAAGATACCTTTCTCTTTCAGAATTAGCCAAATATTGGAACCAGTTGCAAATGGTTATTCAAACTAAATCCGTTAACAGTTTATATTGAATGTTTACAAATCAAATTTAAACGAAACGAAATTCTTCGTCACCTGAAGTATCATCACCTCCTTGTGTTAAATTTCACACACATGCTATATGCATAATTTTAAACTTTTTTTTAATTTACAATAAAGCTGAAAAGCTGCATATATGCTTTAATGAATAAATTACTTTGTCATTTTTGCACATATGGCAACAACAAATAAAAATTATTTTAATTAAAATAGTTTTAAATTCATATACGAACTAAAATAAATTTCAAAACTATAAAAACAAAAAACTTTTGATAGATTCTAATTTACGAGTATTGTGTGCGTCTATTATTTCACAAATCGCAAAACTTAATAACAAGTAATTAGATTTAATAGTTTTTTAGAAGGGATGAGTCTGATGAATTTTCATACTACTATATATAATAAATAGACTCGATAATTTGTGAAATGTTGAACCCAATAACATGAACCGCGTGCATCATGAACACGCAACACTCATTTATTAGAAAAAATTACAAAATCATGTCACGAAAGCTTTTTCCTATGTATTTGTTTATATAATGTGTCGAACACCGTAAAAAGCTCATATTTTTTATGTTTACATTATACATAAAGCATGTTTGCCTGTCTCCGCCGCGAACATCAAAATGAAAATTCCACACAAAATTATTTGTGTGAAGTACACACGAAAAATTTTCTCATTTTTCTTGTGTGATGTTGACAAAATATATTGGAGAAAAATTTTGTGCTTTTTATTAAAAAAAAAAATATTTAGATTTCCCATTTTCAAAACTATAAACACACACATAAAAGTATGATGTATGGCGGGGGAATAAATTTGCGAGAATGTCGATAAATTCCTTCGCTATAGAATAAAATTTTATTTCCGTTTGGTATGAGTGCGCGGCGGGTAAATGTTGGCGCGGGAATTTTTCATTTGTTTTGCATATCACGTTGTGATGGGTGCATGAGTGTCGAATCAATAAAGTAATAATTTTACAAATCGATGATATTACTCGTAACATAACATATTTTGTTACTTTATGACTGTCAGAATTCATCACACTACCATGTATAAGCGACAGTCACAGGAATTTTTTATTTTTTTTGAAGTACAAGAGAAGAGGTCTTGACTTTTGACGAGTGGTAATCCATTTCAACTGCTTATCCTTATTGACAGGGTTGGGCGAGGTGGATACGCAATGTAATCTACATAGTTGTCGATACGTAATCTATTATGTAGATTACATAACGATTTTTTGGCCCCTTGACGTCGACAACGTGACCAACCATAATTATCACACATAAGTTGTTTGTTAGTATATGAACCGACTCATACGCTGACCTAATCTAATTCTCATTTGATATTTAAAAACACGATTTTACGACAGTCGCCGCTAAATATGTCATTATAGTGAGTATGTGGTCAACCTAGACAGCATGCTCATCGTGAACGGTTGGTATGATTTAGGATTGTTTCCGTTGTTTAATTTGTTCTCATTCCTAATGTACCTGGTTTATAGTTAATTAGCTGCGATGGAATCAATTTGGCAAAAAACTCTATAATACTTGTAACGAAGCTCCAGATCTCGATTGTGTTTCCTTTTTTTTTTGTAGGTACTGTATATTTAACAACGAAGAAAGGTATACTCACCACTCGGTTTTTTTGCTTACCATTTTATTTCGACCGATTTGTACGGTGTACCCTACGTTCCACTGTTCCATATGATAACACCAAAATCGATCAGTTGGCGCTATATACCTATCGTAGAAAAAGAAGAGGATAGAGAGTAAACAAAAAAAAACGCGCGCGAATAATTGACAACCGAGGTAACAAGAAGAGGAAATGAACGAGTTGGAGGGACTTGAAGTTGGGGATTGGAGACGAGAGGTGCTATTTACCCAAAAGAAAGTATATAAATAAACCTAATTATTGTGAAAATATAAAAATAAAATAGAGACTGTAATATTAAGAGAACTGTTAAAATATTAGTTGTAAAATAAAAAGAAAAATAAAAGAAAATAATTAAAAAGATTGTAAATATGTGTGTGCCTAATTGTGTATAAAGAAAAAATAAAAATTGTATTTTGAGTGGAAAACAATAAACAATTCCATCAAATTATTTTCTACCTTCTTGTAAAAATAAATCTAAAGTGGTAGATAACCAATAAATTGTTAAAGTATATGTGCTCATTTCGGGGATGTAAAGTTGTTATAAAAAAAAAAACAAATTAAAAACACAGAAAAATAAATAAATTAATTACAACTACAGTCTATCTCCATACAAAAATAAAATTAGTGAAGAGAAAATCAGTCTTATCATACTACACGATTTGTGTATGATATTGGTGGTAGCGAACAAGCTGACCACCCGTGTTGTTTTGATTGTTTTTAAGAACGCGCGGCAGGCGCAATTGTGTACGAGGAATTATTTAAAAAAAAAACGGGTGCTATTACGAAACCCAGTATCATTCTTTTATGCATGTGCACTAATACCGCCAATACCAGCACCAGCATTAATACATCGCTCGCTATATAGATTGGGTGTGGTTGCGCTATTATACCGACAAGTCATACAGTATATAGAAGGAGATACGTTATACCAGCCAGCGTAGTCAACCTTGTCGTCACGTGCAGAGCGACCAACAAATTGGGACAAGCTTAACCGGTACACCGTTAGCGGCAACCAATCGGAGCGGAAAATTTCAAAACCGCAGCAACAGCATCGTTGACCAGGTCTGTCATACATTCATCATCCCACCTTACCAGCCCGTATACAAGGTCATCTTCATCGTAGGAGTTCGTTTAGTAACGTATTGCATGTCTTTTATATTATTTTAACTTAATTATTTATATTCTTTCAGCATAGAATAGCTTCTGTCATATTTATTGAATTTTCTTGATTTCTTAAGCGAATCATATAGTTACTCATTTGTAAATATTTTCTTTTGGGTCGGCTTTGTTTTCGGTGATTTTAGTATATATATATGAGTCAACGAGGATATACGTTCCTTTCGTATATAAGTAATCCTCCAACCCGATGATAACTGTTCATTTCGTAAGGTAGACCGTACGATAAATCATGTGTTAAATAAAAAAATTTCAAGTGGAGGATGGTGAAGATGAGTGTTGTGTGTTGTGAACCCTCTCTATCTGCTATGGCTTGTTTCTAATTATTCGCCTTCAGCTTTTCTAACGTTTATTCTTTTTTTTTTTGGTTTAAGCACACTACGTGATTTTTTTTGTAACATGGCTGCTGGTGCGGTGGTAACGGAATCCCCCAAGCCGACTATGAGCTACCGACATATACAGTGTGCAGCTACCGTACATAGCAGAAACCAAGCCATCAGGTTACAAATGGCGCCGAAACAGGGACCCGAAAAGGGGTCGTACGTTAACGTTAGGAATTAATTTGATGGACACGTTGTGATTAAGTAGGCAGGTGGCCCTAATAAGGCATCCAGGTAGCTTCACTACTCAACGGCAACCGGTAGATCAAAATGAAACCGCTTAGTGTACCACGCGGTTGATCTATCTTTTTAGTACTTTGCCCTTCAGGTTTTCAACAAGCACCGTTTATTAATAATTTATTTTTTTTATTTAATTTTTTTTTAGTACTATTTTGATTTCGAAGATTTAGCTACACTCAAGCATACCCAATTTATTTTAAATTCCATGGTTGATGGATTGTTTATTTGCTCATGGAATGATGATTCATGACTTGGATTCCTCGATGAGTAGTGTGACAACTCCTAGTGGAACTTTAATATAGAATCAATTATTTTTTTTTGTAACTTTTCAGAATTTTACTAGATTCCTGTTAGTTCTTTTCACGATTTAATACCTATCATCAGTAGATTAATAACTCGTTGCTGATTGATGAAGCAAATTAGTGATGAGTCGATCGATGGTTCGGTGACTCTGAATTCCTCGCCTCACCTAAACGGTCTTCCTCAGTGATGTCTTATTCAATAGCCAAACTTATGTGATTTGAAATCAAGATGGTCCCACATTCAACAGTAAATATTTATTATTATTATTATTATCATTGTTATTATTAAACATTTTAAGCAGGTAAAAAGGGCAGTATATTACACCATTAGTGGCAAACAATGCCAGAAAACTTTTGTTTCATGAGCAACTAATGGTAAAAAACTATAACATTCATTGTTCACTATTCCTCCACCATTAATGAACTGAGTTAAACTAGATTTTATTCTGTTATCGTTAAATTAAATTTATTGAATATAATTAATTTTAGTTTTTTAAGTTATATTATAAAGGTCCTAGTGTCATTATTATAGCAGCAGCTGATCGATTCTGGGACGTGTTATATTTGGATGAAATTTTTTTTTCCCCTTCCTTCCATTTCGTATTTTAATTTGGAGTAAGGGGCCTATAAACATATATAATCGTAATAACTTTAACTATTTATATATTTATTTAATTACTAACTTTTGTAATATTTAAAATTAATTATTTTTATTATCCTAATTAATTTCTATACGTTCGGTATTTCTTATTGTTCATTTACTTTCATTAACTCTTTCGATATTGGAGAATCTTCCTTTTCGTATATACGTTTAAGATTAGCATAAACAAGATTTGAATATCGTAACCGCAAACTACGCGAAGTGTTAAATTCAGTTTTCATTTTAAATTTTGTTTTGGTATTGTCCGTAACTAAAACAACATAATGGACGTGAAGCTCGTGTTAGAGAGTCTTAATGTCGACGAGCTCGAAGTAGAATATCTGGTACGCGATTTGACCAGCACATCAATCGGAGTTGAGAAGAAATTCCTCGAAACTTTACAAAAAGAATACCAAAATCCAAATTTAAAACCAAAGAAATCGCATGTCAAAGAAGATCCTGAAAAGGAGTTACAGATCATTAGTCAGCGCACTTCAACTTTGGACAACGCATTGGACGAAGTAGAAACTAGTTCACTGCATGAAAAAAAGAAACTTCTGGTTCATATTACCCACTGGAGAGACAGAGCGCAACGTCTATACAATAGTTTTCCGGAATTAGCAGGTAGTGTGGTCATGATTAATTCTCTCGATAGACTTTCCAGGTTTATCAGTCGAGATATCAAGAAAATTGAAAAACCCCAGGCATTAGTGAAGAAGGGCGGTCGAAACAAAGCATCCAGTTCTAACGCGAATAACCGCGGTAGATCAGATGGGGAAACAGGCGATGCTCAAACAGAAGCTTCAAAATCTGAGAATGAGGAAACATTGGAAAAACGATTTTCGAAACAACTGGATGAACTGTCGAGACGTCTCACCGAGAAACTAGAGATGGTCGCTCAACAGAACAAGGAAAAGCGTTCACGCGGGAAAAATCGATCGAAAATGAAACTTAATTACGAATCCACGTCAGAATCAAATAGTGATTTGGAAAGGAGCTCAGATGCCCTTCATAAATCGAGAAATACGTCTAGGTCTCTTAATTTGGGTTACCGACGGCGTACCGACCCAACTAAATGGAAATTATTGTTTTCCGGGCGTGAAGGTAAACGAGGAGAAGAAAATGTGTTGGATTTTGTAATGAGGTTGGAGGAGCTTGCCTTCCAAGATAACATACCGAAACCTGAGCTAGTGACTTTAATGCGTAACTTTGTTACGGAAAAAGCCGATAAATGGTATTATAATTATATCAGAAAAAACAAACATGCCACATGGAAACAGCTTAAGGAATCGTTAATAGATCGCTTTGGAAGTATCGAAGGGGATCGCGAAACAAGAAGATATATTAGATGTAGGACTCAAGGAGTGAAGGAATCGTTTAACGATTTTCTATCAGAGATCGAATGTGCTAATTATCGTCTGGTAAGTCCATTGTCAGACGAGGAGATATTCGATTTACTCTTGGAGAACATGAACCCAGCGTTGAAAAGTGCCACTCAACAGATGAAAATCGAAACTATACCATCTTTAAGGAAAATATGTGATAATTTAGAGAAGTTGTGGAATACCTCTGGTTTCGATCCTCGGCGACTCATTGAAGTGCGGCCAAGACGACCATCGGCAGTGGCTGACTTATCGACTCATCGTAAAGACCCTAATCGAGAGTATTACCTTGGTGTAGGCGACACTAACAACACCGAAAACGATTCACTCCATAACGAAGGAATTAGTGCTCTTAACCGACAACAGTTCCTTGTCTGCTGGAACTGCAAGGATTTAGGTCACAAGTTCAACTTGTGCAAAATGGAGAAGACGCATAACTTCTGCGAAGGGTGTGGTTTGGCAAACACAAGTTTGGCTGTTTGTGTCCGATGCGCAAACAAACGATGGCAGGGAAACATGAAGCCGAACGCGACAGGCGCTGGAGAGTCACGTTTGGGAAAACCATCCAGTCCCAGATCATAGACGAATGCCAATCAAAACAGTTAATTTCTTCGCCTGATCGGAGCGACGATCAAAACAACCGCCGGTGTATACGAACAGAACGAGGGAGAAATTATTGGGAAATTATAAAAAAATTTAAACAAGCATGCAACATCTCCACCATTACGGAACGCCTGCCGAACGACCCACGGCCTTATGCTAAAATTTCGATTCTAGGGACTATAAAATTTGGTCTATTAGATAGTGGTGCAAGCGTGAGCATTCTGGGCAAGGATAGCGAACAATTTTTGAACTCATTGCAGATACCGATTAAGAAAATGCATACCCAAGTACAAACAGCGGATGGGACAGCAAACGCAGTTGTTGGTTATGTAAATTTACCGGTTTTGTATGCGAACCAAACCGAAACAGTAAAATTTTGCGTGGTACCCACGCTACAGTCGGAAGTTTACCTAGGAGTGGATTTTTGGAAGAAATTTAAGTTAGCACCTGACATCATCAGTGAAGTTACCCAACTTCCTACGAATACGGAACAGAGTAACAAACATAAATTGAGCGATGAACACGCCAAGCAACTCGAGGACATTATTAACTACTTCCCTTCTTTCAATAAGCAAGGACTAGGAAGAACGAATCTTGTGGTCCACAATATAGAGGTGATTAATTCGGAGCCTATAAAACAAAGGCACTACCCAGTGTCTCCAATAAAACAAGACTTAATATACCAGGAGATCGATAGGATGATTGGTCTTGGCGTCATCGAAGAAAGCACCAGCCCATGGAGTTCGCCAGTTGTCTTGGTTACGAAGGCAAACGGAAAATCGCGGTTGTGTTTGGATTCGCGTAAAATAAACGCAGTTACTAAACGAGACGCATATCCATTACCGAATATAGATGGGTTACTGGGGAGATTACAGGAAACGAAATTCATTACTAGCATCGACCTCAAAGATGCATTTTGGCAGATACCTCTCTCCGAGAGTGCGAAAGAGATTACGGCCTTTACGGTTCCAGGCCGTCCTCTCTATCAGTTCTGCGTCATGCCGTTTGGGTTGTGTAACGCACCCCAAACCATGTGCAGACTGATGGATCGAGTGATACCTCATGTGCTTCGAGATAGAGTTTTCGTTTACTTAGACGATCTCTTAATCATCTCAGCCAGTATCGACGATCACTTGGAAATCGTAAAGGCCGTGGCGCATTTATTGTCCAAAGCAGGGCTGACAATAAATGTCGAAAAAAGTCATTTCGTACTCAAGGAGACGAGGTATCTGGGGTTTCTGATTGGTGAACGTGGCCTAAGGACGGATCCTTCCAAAATTGTAGCTATCACAAATTTTCCTGCTCCAAAATCGGTGAAACAGATTCGACGGCTATTGGGAATGACCGGTTGGTATCGCCGGTTCATATGTAACTACGCTGAGATAACTGCGCCAATCACAAATTTATTAAAGAAGGGTGTCAAATTTCGGTGGACGGAGGAAGCAAACGAAGCCTTAAACCAACTAAAAGAATTGCTATCAACCGCACCGGTATTACATAATCCCGATTTTAGCAAAACATTTTACATTCGATGCGACGCTAGCACGCAAGGAATAGGTAGCGTCCTTCTCCAAAAAGATTGCGACGGGAACGAACTTCCTATTTGCTTTATGTCTCAAAAACTTAATTCAGCTCAGCGCAACTATACTGTCACGGAACTGGAATGCCTGGCTGCTATAGTTAGTGTGAAAAAGTTTCGTCCCTATATCGATGGATATAGATTTACAATAATGACCGATCACGCCAGCCTGCAATGGCTAATGTCACAAAAAGAATTATGTGGACGCCTGGCTAGATGGAGCCTGAAGCTGCAGGGCTTTGATTTCGAAATAGTGCATACCAAAGGGAAAGAGAATGTGGTTCCTGACACTTTATCACGGATATATTGCGACACGATAGCAGAAATCGAAGAAGATTTAAAACATCATGATGATCAAACATTCGACGGCAACATTAAAGACCAGTGTTACCTCAATCTATATTCGAAAATAAGTCGCGATGCGTCAGCTTACCCTAATTTGCGAATTCTTCGAGACAGGATTTTCATTAGAATTGAGCCGAAGGCGAATGTTCAATTAACCGATGTTCCCTGCTGGAAGTTATGGATCCCAATGGAGTTTAGAGAAGAACTGATAATCAGAGAACATGATGTGCCAGCTGGGGCTCATGGAGGTATATCCAAAACCTTAGACCGGTTGAGACGACTTTATTATTGGCCGAAGATGGTAAGTGACGTACATCGTTATGTTACCCACTGCGACATTTGCAAGCAGACCAAGGCGACCAATCAATGTTTACGACCACCGCTGGGTAAACAAACCAAAGTTGAGAGGCCATGGCAGAAAATCTACATCGATTTATTGGGACCCTACCCCAGAACTGCAACCGGCAAAACTGTTATACTAATTATAGTGGATTCCCTAACGAAGTTTGTATACTTGAAACCATTACCAAAAGCCACCGCTTCCAAAGTTGTAGAAGTTTTGCGAGACGAGGTGTTTACATTGTTCAGCGTACCGGAAACGATACACAGCGACAACGGGGTACAGTTTGTCGGGAAGGAGTTTGGTAAGCTCATTCGAGATTTCGGAATCCATCACGTAAAGACAGCCTTCTACTCACCCCAAAGCAATGCTTCCGAAAGAATAAACCGTTCGATCATTGCAGCCTTACGAGCTTACGTTAATGAAAAACATTCTACGTGGGATAAATTCCTTCCAGAAATCGGAAGTGCACTAAGAAACTCGATCCACCAGTCAACTAAGTATTCCCCACATTTTTTGCTCTTTGGGTATCACAAAGTCTTACATGCCAAAGATTATCAGCTCCTGCGTGATATGGATATATTAAGCGGAAACAACGTGGATTGGATGGAGACTCCCGATAGATTGGCGATAATACATAACGAAGTTAAAAGTAACTTAGTCAAAGCTTACGAATACTTATTCGACCCAGTATAATTTACGGACCAAGGAACGTTCATTAGAAATTGGTCAGAAGGTGTTTGTTAAGCAACACCCGCTAAGCGATGCAACGAAACAATTTACGGCAAAGTTTGCGTATTTATATCGAGTCGCATTCGTGAAGGAGAAAATCGGGGGGTTGTACTACCGCTTAGTCGATGAGAAACACCAAAATTTAGGAGTTTTTCATCTTATGGATATCAAAACTTAATTTAATAATTTTTTTTTTGTAGCTATTCGTAAAGAATCGTTCCGCGACTTTTCAGATTCAAATTTATTTGAGAAATCATATGAATTTTAATCTGCCCTGTAACGAAGCTCCAGATCTCGATTGTGTTTCCTTTTTTTTTTGTAGGTACTGTATATTTAACAACGAAGAAAGGTATACTCACCACTCGGTTTTTTTGCTTACCATTTTATTTCGACCGATTTGTACGGTGTACCCTACGTTCCACTGTTCCATATGATAACACCAAAATCGATCAGTTGGCGCTATATACCTATCGTAGAAAAAGAAGAGGATAGAGAGTAAACAAAAAAAAACGCGCGCGAATAATTGACAACCGAGGTAACAAGAAGAGGAAATGAACGAGTTGGAGGGACTTGAAGTTGGGGATTGGAGACGAGAGGTGCTATTTACCCAAAAGAAAGTATATAAATAAACCTAATTATTGTGAAAATATAAAAATAAAATAGAGACTGTAATATTAAGAGAACTGTTAAAATATTAGTTGTAAAATAAAAAGAAAAATAAAAGAAAATAATTAAAAAGATTGTAAATATGTGTGTGCCTAATTGTGTATAAAGAAAAAATAAAAATTGTATTTTGAGTGGAAAACAATAAACAATTCCATCAAATTATTTTCTACCTTCTTGTAAAAATAAATCTAAAGTGGTAGATAACCAATAAATTGTTAAAGTATATGTGCTCATTTCGGGGATGTAAAGTTGTTATAAAAAAAAAAACAAATTAAAAACACAGAAAAATAAATAAATTAATTACAACTACAGTCTATCTCCATACAAAAATAAAATTAGTGAAGAGAAAATCAGTCTTATCATACTACACGATTTGTGTATGATATTGGTGGTAGCGAACAAGCTGACCACCCGTGTTGTTTTGATTGTTTTTAAGAACGCGCGGCAGGCGCAATTGTGTACGAGGAATTATTTAAAAAAAAAACGGGTGCTATTACGAAACCCAGTATCATTCTTTTATGCATGTGCACTAATACCGCCAATACCAGCACCAGCATTAATACATCGCTCGCTATATAGATTGGGTGTGGTTGCGCTATTATACCGACAAGTCATACAGTATATAGAAGGAGATACGTTATACCAGCCAGCGTAGTCAACCTTGTCGTCACGTGCAGAGCGACCAACAAATTGGGACAAGCTTAACCGGTACACCGTTAGCGGCAACCAATCGGAGCGGAAAATTTCAAAACCGCAGCAACAGCATCGTTGACCAGGTCTGTCATACATTCATCATCCCACCTTACCAGCCCGTATACAAGGTCATCTTCATCGTAGGAGTTCGTTTAGTAACGTATTGCATGTCTTTTATATTATTTTAACTTAATTATTTATATTCTTTCAGCATAGAATAGCTTCTGTCATATTTATTGAATTTTCTTGATTTCTTAAGCGAATCATATAGTTACTCATTTGTAAATATTTTCTTTTGGGTCGGCTTTGTTTTCGGTGATTTTAGTATATATATATGAGTCAACGAGGATATACGTTCCTTTCGTATATAAGTAATCCTCCAACCCGATGATAACTGTTCATTTCGTAAGGTAGACCGTACGATAAATCATGTGTTAAATAAAAAAATTTCAAGTGGAGGATGGTGAAGATGAGTGTTGTGTGTTGTGAACCCTCTCTATCTGCTATGGCTTGTTTCTAATTATTCGCCTTCAGCTTTTCTAACGTTTATTCTTTTTTTTTTTGGTTTAAGCACACTACGTGATTTTTTTTGTAACATGGCTGCTGGTGCGGTGGTAACGGAATCCCCCAAGCCGACTATGAGCTACCGACATATACAGTGTGCAGCTACCGTACATAGCAGAAACCAAGCCATCAGGTTACATACTTTGAAATTTAACTGCACAACTAATTTATTTGTTGGAGCACAGGTGAAATTTGTGTAAAATCCTCGAAAATTGAGGCCTCCAGTGACTATAACGACTAAATATTTCCACGTATAAGCAGAATGGTCAAAAGGTTTACTTATAATATTTGTTTTTTCGTCATTTTCTTGGTATCGAAAATCAATTTTTGTAATATAGAATAAGTTGACAGTTCCACCTCCAAAACGATTTGAAAAATTGAAAATTCAGTTCATCGCCCAGTTTGGTAATACAATTCTAACTTTTTCGTTTGTTGGTGCTAAATTTCCATCCTTCACAACTACTAACTTTTTTCGAAATTAGAATTGACTGGTATTTGCCGTCAAGTGCTCAAACGAAATTTGCTGGACCATTTGCCAGCATGTTAAATGTGTTAGTTTCAGATGAGTGATGTTAACCTCAGGTGTTATTAGCAGCGTGTTCGTTCAAAAAGTGTGATGGACTGAAAACATCGATATCCTGGAGTACATAGAACATATTGGATGGAAATTTAAAATCGCTTTTCCGCCAATAGCGTTTAAATGTCTTTTGAGACTACGATAAACGCTTCACTGGTAATGTCGATAAAAGCTTGTAAGAGTTATGCTGCGATTCGTAACTTCGCATGTAAAATGACCGCTTTCGACCGAAATCGACCGCCGTCGATTTTTATTCGTTGTTTATATTCAGCAATAGTATTTACAATTGAATCGACGGCGGTCGATTTCAATAGTAGGCCAGCAGGCTTTTATCCTCCTACGCGGAGAGAGTTATCTAATACTGCTAGTTTTGGCAACAGGCTTGATTATTTTTAATGACTACTTCATTTGAATAGAATTTAGACTTTTCATGTTTATAAATCCTATGCATAGAATATTTCTTCTTGGCTTGTGAATTGAGTAATATCTTCCGAAATTTTTATTTCCTTTCTTTCCTTCCTTTTATTTTTATTTATTTAAATAGTTACAACTGAATACAATTCATCCAGTAATTTTTCTTTCTTAAGCTGCGTTTTTCTGTAAAACAATCGGGTTGCGTTCGCGATAGCTAGCTTCCCAGAAGTTTGTCCAATCTAAAATCAAAAATCTAACCCTTTTTAAATTAAACGATTTAGATTTAATTGGAATCCATGTATAACCAAAAAAAAATTCACAACAAATAGCAAAAATCTCAGAGATTGGCTCGTATTTTGACTATATACGTTCGAAAAGGGATGCATTGAGATATTAAAATCAGTAAGCCCTATCTCGATATCATGATCAAAGCTGATGTATCGAATTTTTTTAATTTTACCAATACAGCGCGTATTGCATATCTACGAATGTTCTACTACACTAAGCAAAATAGCAAGAACCTCAAAGATTGGCTTGCATCAACGTCAACGAAATTGGAGACAAAATTTGAGACAAAATTTTGGACAAAATAGGGGACAAAATTACGGACCGAATTGGGGGGCTCAAGAATTAAGGGTCTCAATTGAAGTTGGAGTATTTGTTTGGGAAGATCGATTGATGCAATTTAGTGCATGATTGTCCAAGCACCGATGATTTTGGGAATCAGCTAATAGTATTATGACACTGGCTTGAAAAGGGTGCAGTAAAAAAAGTAAACGGTGACTAGGACAGAAACAACTAAAACGAATGAGACAACACAATTTTTCAAATGTCATGTTCATTTTGTTGGTAAACAAACATTTAATGTACTAACAATGAATATATACAACAAGAAAGAGATTTTGTTCGACAGAAATATACCAACAAAAAATCGTTCATGATTTTCTGAGTTTTTGTTTGTAATTTTCGAAGAACGAGATGGTCCTATAATCATACATTTCTCGTTCTAACATTCGTTTGATAAATAAACACAACTTCGGCGATTTCAAAATCAAACGAATCAAATAATCAATGAAAAAATCGAAAATATTTGAAAAGGGGAAAAATATTGCGATTTGCGAAGCAAAGCATTTTTAATTATCTCGTACGTAATTTAGTAACGCTTTATTCTTCAAAGGATGTGTTTCGTTCGAATTTATTGGAAATGCAAAAATATTACGTATTATTTTTCAGCTTGGGTTTGTTTATGTACGTAGCTATACATTTTTAATCAAAATAGCTCATGAAACTAACCAATTTTTTTATTTTTTTGGAATATATATATATATATATATATATATATATATATATATATATATATATATATATATATATATATATATATATATATATATATATATATATATATATATATATATATATATATATATATATATATATATATATATATATATATATATATATATGCATACCGGAATAATTTATTTGAAAATGTTTGTAGATTTCTATGTATGTATTTAGGAAAAAATTTGATTTCAGAAAAAATAAATAATGTGATACACATAGCTCACGTAGTGATGGAAGTTTATGAATGGAAATATTATAAAATGGAAAACAAAATATCAACTCAAATAAAAATGTACGAAATGGATAAGTATTGATTCTACAAAAATGAATATATACATGTAAACGATTATTTTTAATTTCGATCGTTTCATTGTTCATTTTGAACTATTTTTCTGCTGCATTCAAATTTTTTTTATGTAAAGAAAATTTACAATTGCGTGAAAGTGGAATAGCTATCTACGGGTCCACGTTTTATGCCTAGCCCAAGCCAATAAACGCAATAAACTGAATCTTTTTCATTTATGTATAAGCTAAATATTTCGAATCTAACTATTTAATGGAGTTGATGACATGCTGTATAGAAGGATTAGTTTAGAGTATTTAATAATTTTGTGCGTTTTAATTAAAATCTTGAAATTGCTATTTGATATTTCATTTTTGTATAAATTATAAATATATAAATTTGAAATTACTTAAACGTAAGTACTTAAACGTAACTTAAACGTAGTACTTAAACGTAATAATTTTTATTATGTGGCTTTGTGTAGATTAATTGGTTATGACTTCTTCTATGTACCTACATTTATTGAATTATTCGATAGAAAGATATCTCGACATATAAAAATCCTATAGATAACGTTGTTTATAAATTAGGAAAACAATTTTTGATAACATTGTATATAGTACAAGTTACGGAAAAATTACTTTAATATTCTATGTGAAAACGGTGGCATTAAATATTCATTTTCATGAAATTCGTAGACTTCCTCAAATGAGGGAATAAGGCATCTTGTTTTAAAGCTATCTAATTTTTGACGTATCCAAGAATTATCTCGGACAAATTATGTCAACATAATTATTATTGATCTCAGAAAGGCTTTTACAAAACAGCCTTAACCTATTTAAACCTTACTAAATTTAATCAGCATTTCTAAAAAATCTAAATAATCTCATCAGATTTATATTTTATGATTTTTAAGGATTTAACGTCGCCAGTTTATATAATTAGAATACAAGATTTGGTTATCATAAACCTAATTCTTAGATAACTAGCTAGATAACACTGCCAGATCAGGTGATAATATGAATTTATGATATGATAAACGTGTATACCTTAACCTTGATGTCAGTCCTGGAGTAAACGTAGTTCAATCAAAGAAAATATACAACAAAAAAATGACTTTGTTCGACAAAAATATACAAACAAAAATCGCTTCTGATTTCCTGAGTTTTTGGCTGTAGCTTTCGAAGAAAGAGATGGTCCTATAATCATCCACTTTTCTTTCTAACCTTCATTTTATAAACAAAACTTCGGCGGTTTAGAAATCAAACGATTGATTCGTAAGTAAACAAATTTAAAAAAAATAATCATGTGCTTACTTTATTCTATCATCCGCTTCCTTGATTTTAAAAATTATAAGCAAACTAAAAATTAATGACACTATAGTCTAAATTTAACTATAATTAGTTTAAGTTAATAATTATTTTTAACATATCCAAGAATTCCGACATTTTATTGATCTTAAAAGGCGTTTACAAAAAATGAACTACACAACACGAGTTTTTGGAATATAATATTTTGTTATCATTAATCTAATGCTTAAACAACTAGAGAACGCTGTCATATAGACGTACAGCTTATCCATGATGAAGGTTTTGGTAGTTATGTAAAGCGCATTTGGAGTAAGCGCAATCCAATATGAAGACCACATTTAAGAAACGAATTGTACTTAAGAATTATGCGAGCTCAGGCCCTGATTGAGCCCTCACATCAAAAGTAGTAAAAGGATAGGATTAGTTAACGACAGGAATGATTAGAACTCTATACAACTACCTAAAGTAAGGTAGCTATTACTCATTTCTAATCAACAAAAACACTTGGATAATTATAACACATACTGCATGCCTCGCCTCTTAAATAACAGAAATAAACACATTTGAATCCAATTACAAAGAACATCGGAAAAACTTATCTTCCACCAAATGCATTGAGAATGAGTTCTTTTTTATTGATAAAATTGCAAATATAGACCTCTTGATCAAAAATGTTGTATTTATTTAAAATTTTCTTTAACATTCTGGTTATAATACTTTTAGTATGGTTTTAGAGCTTTGTCAGTAATTCCTGCCATTACCTCCTGGTCAGTTAGCCGTCGGTACATTATATTCGGCAAGTTGTCCCCGCCTCTCCGTCTTTACTAATCGGCCATTTACCGCTCCAGTCATTACCACGGCCTTTTTTCCTTAGTCATTATCTGTGCGCAATAACCTCCCGTGTATTACTCATCCATCGTAAGCCCCTGATCAGTACCCTCTGAACATTACTCGCCGGTCATTACCCACCGATGATTCTTACTCCTTACAAAAAATAGATATTTTTAATCTATTTTCAATATATCGATATTGCACGATTTAATTGTGATTTTTCAGTTAAATATAGTACTCTGTTAACTAATCTACTTGTCATTTCTTAACCGATAGTGTTTAGTTATGTTGGGAATGTAGCATGGAACGTGGCTCTTGTTGAACTGATCATTAAGGTATTTAGTATGTTGAATGGATTAGAACTCTAACTTGGTTCGAAATAGGTGATTACTTCTCCGGATATAATAAAGTTTGTTATGCCAGATAGAAATTATCTCTTGGAGTTGTTACAGTTTGGGTGGAGGGTTGGGGATATTCTTAAAATAAAATTAAACCATCATAAAAACCACTCCCTGTAAACTGGAAAATAATCTAATCATGTTGTTTACTGTGACTGACGCGGTTTTCTTGGCCGACTAAAGCTCGCGGTTGGTCGTGGGGTTTGTCAGGCAGTAAACAACTTTGCTAAACCGCATTACTAAACTTATTATTTTAATGAGCTGAATTGACATACTTGATAAATTTTACCTATGTAATGTTCGTATACCTACCATTGACACGTCCTATCACACCCATCGTTTGTAAGAATTGGGGTACAAATTGAAAATGCGGAATTGATAACAGATGGCGTTACTAACGCTATACGCATCAGGCAGTACTGTGACTATGTTCATGTCAAAGCTACGTCTTATAGCTTTAATTTTCAGTATGTGTCAATTTGTCGCAGTGTCAAATTCATAGTTTTTTTGAGCTCTCAATATGTCGAGTTTCGTGCCAACAAAACAGCATTTGCGGGAAGTTTTAATTTACTTCTTTAATTTGAAGAAAAGTGCTGCTGAAGCACATCGATTGGTCTCCGAGGCTTATCCGAGTCATGTTCCATCGGTTTCAACGTGCGAGAGATGGTTTGTGCGGTTTAGAAGTGGTGATTTTGACGTTGAGGACAAAGAGCGGCCGGGCCAAGTGAAAAAGTTTGAGAATGCTGAATTGGAGGCAATACTCAATGAAGACTCGTGTCAAACTCAACAAGAGCTCGCAGATTCATTGGGAGTGACACAACAAGCCATTTCCCATCGTATAAAAGCCCTCGGAATGATCCAAAAGCAAGGACATTGGGTGCCGTATGAGCTGAAGCCGAGAGACGTCGAGCGCCGTTTTTTTGCATGCGAACTGCTGCTCGAACGGCAAAAACGGAAGGGTTTTTTGCATCGCATTGTCACTGGTGATGAAAAGTGGATCCATTACGATAATCCGAAGCGCAAAAAATCATATGGTTACCCCGGCCATGCATCATCATCGACGGCCAAACCAAATATTCACGGCGCCAAGCTCATGCTCTGTATTTGGTGGGACCAGCTGGGTGTGGTGTATTATGAGCTATTGAAATCGAACGAAACCATCACAGGAGCACTATACCGAACTCAATTGATGCGTTTGAGCCGCGCACTCAAAGAAAAACGGCCACAATACGAGCAAAGACACGACAAAGTAATTTTGCAACATGACAACGCTCGGCCACATGTTGCAGCGCCGGTCAAAACATACCTACAAACGCTGAAATGGGAAGTCTTACCCCACCCGCCGTATAGCCCAGATATTGCTCCTTCCGATTACCACCTTTTCCGATCGATGACACATGACCTAGCTGACCAGCGCTTCCATTCTTACGAAGAAGCCCAAAAATGGGTCGATGACTGGATAGCAGCCAAGCCGGCCGAATTTTTTCGCGACGGTATCCGTAAATTGCCAGAAAGATGGGAAAAAGTTGTGGCTAGCGATGGACAATATTTTGAATAATTCATTTGTTACCATTTTTTCAGAATAAACGTTCAAAAATAGAAAAAAAATCCCGCATTTTCAATTTGTACCCCCAATATCTCATCATTTAAATTTAATTAATATTACTAAAAGATTTCATGTGAGTGTAACATTTTATAAAATATTTTATTTATAACAAAAAACGCGAAATTGAAATAAAAAGTTGGAATTCTGTTATAATAATCTTAACCTAACTGAGAAAGTACGCGTACTACTTGCCTACTAATAACTATTATGCTATAAAAATTATATAACAAAAAAAATGTTGACAAATAATACTAATAATAATAAAAATAATAATATGAAATAATAATAAAAATGTAGTAATATATAATAAATATGTACATACATAGAAATCTACAAACATTTTCAAATAAATTATTCCGGTATGCATATATATATATATTCCAAAAAAATAAAAAAATTGGTTAGTTTCATGAGCTATTTTGATTAAAAATGTATAGCTACGTACATAAACAAACCCAAGCTGAAAAATAATACGTAATATTTTGCATTTCCAATAAATTCGAACGAAACGCATCCTTTGAAGAATAAAGCGTTACTAAATTACGTACGAGATAATTAAAAATGCTTTGCTTCGCAAATCGCAATATTTTTCCTCTTTTCAAATATTTTCGATTTTTTCATTGATTATTTGATTCGTTTGATTTTGAAATCGCCGAAGTTGTGTTTATTTATCAAACGAATGTTAGAACGAGAAATGTATGATTATAGGACCATCTCGTTCTTCGAAAATTACAAACAAAAACTCAGAAAATCATGAACGATTTTTTGTTGGTATATTTCTGTCGAACAAAATCTCTTTCTTGTTATATATATTCTTTGGTACTAATTAAAATGTTAACAATTGTCTGAAACGGTTATCAAATCACTTCAAATAGTTTTAGAATACAAATTTCTGTTTAATTTGCATGAAAATATTCGTTTTGACTGAAAAAATATGACAAAATAATTCTTGTCAAAAAAAAAATCAACATTGAATTCTTTTTGCTTGATTAACTGCTAGAAATAGTTGAGCAACAACTTTTTTCTGACATTTCATTTTTTTTGTCATAACTACTGTGTATACACTCACTTTCATTAAAATTATTTATACCTATTAATTTTCTCCCTTCAAATGGATTTTTCAGCGGCTGAATAAGTTGGAAAAAAGCCAGTATCATAATACCATAAGCATTGACAGGCTTGTGGCAATATAGTTCAGGAAGTCAAGTAGAGTCATTAAAGATGATGATGAAATATTATAATAGTTACATTGGTTGTTACTTTATTCTTGCTCGAAACATAAATGGGGCAAGGGTCAATGACTTTAATTTAAGTATCATTAATTGTATGCTTTATAATAACAAAGTTAAAAAATTTCAGTATAGGGTTGTAAGCATTCTACTAAATATGGGCGTAATGTGTGTTTTACAAATAGTACCCTTCGGTGTGTATGTCCAGAAAAACGGTTTAACGCTAGCCATAGATCTACACATATCATACGCTGCATTGAAATTTTATCAAAAAATTTAAGTATTTCAATTACCACGGAACAGGTAGGAAGAGGTTTTTGGAAGGCTTCAGGGCAGTACCACACATATTTTCAATCTGCAACAAACAAATTTGAGAGGCAATCAATGGGATAGTTTTTTCCAAACAGTTCCACTACGATAACAGGCACACGATTTTATTATTCAAATCATACATACAACATCAATTAAATATTTAAATTATTCTCTGCAAACAAAACTAGATAAATTATATTTTATAATTTGAGCTAATAAAGGAGAACCTGGCGGCTAATTTTGTATTCAGAAACAAGTATTTATTAACTAGAATTCAGAATTAAAAACCATCATAACATTCGTACATTTACATTAAAAATTCATCCTTAGCTTTCAAAACTTAGTTAAAAAAATTTCGTTTCGTAAAGCCCTCAGAATCAGTTGCGCCATTTTCGCTTTTGAAGCCGAAAAATTAAAATTTCCATTAAAAATACTACAAACGAGGCACTCCAACCGTACTTGAAAATCATCACGCATATGGCATAAAAGTCATCCAGCTGAACAGTTTGATCATCATCACCAATATCACAATCCACTTTACATGTTAAATTGGCCAGAAACATGTCGTGCTGTGATCTGACCCGCCAGTATTCCTCCAATCCGGCCTCAAATGATATTTTTACTATTTGAGTTAATGGTTCGTATAATGGTTTCCGGCTCCCTAAACAGTACGTGGCATAGTCTTCATATACGATCTGTTTCATTTTATGGAACCGTTCAGTCCTTCCGTTCCAATTGGAAATTGAATTTAAAATTTGATCGGCATCACGTTCCCTCAACGCTATCGCTGTGTTTGATGGCAAGTGACGTAAATCAAAATCAGAACTTTTAGGAATCATAAAAGATTGTTTAGTAAGTTCTGGTGTGTGTTTTTGTAATCCTAGTAAATATAGAATATTGACACCCATTATTGATAAATTTGAATTTACCAATTCGTCGATAGTATCGATATCCGGTTCGTACTTAGGCGAAATTAGTTCTGTTACCAAAAATGTTTGATAGTAGCTAACGTAGATGAAATTCACCGCCAACAACGACAATAGCAATGTTTTCTCAATCCGATGGGAATGCGGTAAGGTAACTTCGATTTGTATTAAGGATTTGAAGATGTTAAATGTAAAATCAAAAATCGATACTCTAATGCCAAGTTTGATTTTTATCAGGTACCATATGCAAATAATCGAAACGATGAATAAACCCAACGCCAGCAATGATGTTAAATCAAACGATGATAAAAATGTCACTGATTTTAAGCGGCGTTGTACCAAAATAACATATCTCTCTTTGTCTGCTAATCGGATGAACTGAGTATGATCTTTAACGAGAGCCGATAAGCCTATAATCCGGTTGAATGATATTTCACTATGATTTACTCGAACTAACATTAGTTGAAAGAATTCCATTTGCAAAAAGTCTTCAAAGAAGCTAGCATTGTTTATTTCAGCGCGACAAAAGCAAACATTAAGTTTCTGTTGTAGCATTCCAAACAACCAACTATTAATGCCCTTCATTTCGCCGTTTAACTCAAAATTATAAATTCCATCGGGCGAATACGTATATACGATACAATTTTGGTAGAAGTTGTTGTTGGAATTTTTAAATATTTCGTCAATTGTTAAACTTGTCGAACGATTTTTAATAACATTAAAATTTCTTTCATTTAGAGATAATTCATCTGCGTATCCTTTATTTGGTATCCAATATCTACCATTGTAAAACGTATTTGGTCTCCGAGTTCCAAAATTAATGAAAAAATTTCCAAACAAAATTTGAACTGAATTCGAATTTTCCATTACAAAAACGATTCCAAATGAATAAAATTCTTCTAAACTGATTGCTTGCAGATAATGGACGGGTGAAATATTTTTCGGCACATGATTTACTACCGCAATTAAATAATTAGGATTTTCCGCGTAACTGCTAGCTAGTCGATAATGTTTCTCGATATCTTGAAGATTCAACACTAAAAATACGTGGTAATTTGGATTTCGGATAGTTGTAATACTGCCTGGGTTATAATTCGAAGGAGAACTTATTGTCAAAATTATGTTTTTGTTTAAATTTTTTATTAGCTGATCGGTTTCGCTTAGGGCAGCGTCCTCGTCAATACTTATGATGTGCAAGTCAATGCCTGAATTACTTGAGTTGTTTAAAATTTGAATCACTTTTTTGGTTACTAGACTCTGAACTTCGCCGAATGTACAATTCGCAAGCAAATTGCAAAGCAATAAAATTATTTTTAAATTCCACATAACTTCTTTCATTCTGATGCGTTATATAAACTGACACAATCTAATCGATAAACCCTTTTATAACTTACTCTTATAAAGTACACGTATGTGTTATAAATGTTATGTCGGTAACCAAGCTACATATAGTAAGGATAAATATTGTTAATGTTTGTTTGTTTATTTGGAATTTCAATATGAGTACGAAATGCAATTACTGAACGATATATCTTCAATATTTTTGCTTAATCTATCTACGTTGAAAGTTGTTAAATACTCTAGTTGTTAGCGCCTCCAGCATTAAACGTAAATTGGTTTTATTTTATGATATATTTCTTTTTGCATCTAGCTATGTTTCAACTGCTATTACTGGTAATTGTTGGACTTTGTATGCGTTACCAATTTTACTGACAACTTTCAAATCAAATAAATTCTGAAAAATGAAAACAATAAAAATGACTATTACAGGTTGTATCTCGATATTATAATTCAGTACGGGTAGACCAACGACATAGAATTTATAATTTTGACAATCCAACATGCCTAAAACCACTTTCGACGTTACTTGTCGTATCACACACCGTACTGTTTACATAATCGACCTCCTGAAACATATAAAGCCATAGCCCTTATAATATTTAGCGTGTGATTGTCAAAAATCACGAAAAGAAAATTATTTAGTTAAATTTTATTATATTAGGTGTGGAAGGAGTAACTCGGCTCTCAAGTTGCGGTTGCATTCAAATATACTTGAACGCCATTTTGGACATATGTCTTTACTGTTTTTTGTTACATAAATTTCAATCATTTGCAAGGATGGATGTCGATAAGACCTCGTTAAATGTAGCCGAAAGTTGAAAACCCAAAGTGAAAAAATCGATAATGCAGATAGTGTCTTGACTAGTTCCGGAAAGTTAAACAAATTATATATTAAATTGAAGTATCCCAGCCGAAAGTGACTAACCTACAGAATCAGTCGAAAACATATATTATAACAAACAACAATTAATATCTCCAATTTAACCGATATCAATTTATTTTTTCATTTCAATTGTGAAATTTTGTTTTTTCTATTCTCCTGGCAATAAAATCGTTTATCATTCGAGATTTTGCCGGATGGACACCAATCTGACTATGCCAATTCAATAGTCCATGACCATAGGTATATTTTGATTATATGGTTAGGGGTGAGTCTGATCGGGTTATAAAAAAAGATAATGCAGATTGTGTCTTTGGTTTGATAGCCGAAAATAAAAGTTCAACAACGTTGATCAATATATTTCAACCGAAAGTTACCAGCCGATACGAGTATTTAAGAAAAAAAAAATTTCCTTCATGATATCTACTTTTTTAAGTTGATATTAACTACTCCAGACCAATTGTGAACATTTTTTGATGTGAATACGGGGGTGCATTTTGACAAGATTTCCACAGTTCAATTTCTGAAAAATCATTGAATGGCCTAGCGCTCTTCTTTACCCTAAATTCGCATTTACGCCACTATGGCAGTTGTGGATATACTATTAAAGTTAGCCCAAAGTTTCCAGCCGCAAGATAATGCAGATAGTGTCTTGAATACAGCAAAAATCAGTCATGAACTCGAAATTAGGATCGGGTTATATCATTCGGGTGAAGGGGAAATTATTTCAGTTTATAGGAATATAAAAACCGATAGGAGCGAGAGTATAAAGAGAGTTTAACTTTCAGCTGAAATAGTCAAGACACTATCTGCATTATCTTTGGGCAGGTAACTTTCAGCTAACGTTAACGAGGTCCAATTTTGAAGAAAATCTGATGGGGATACAGGGGTGTAATTTGAAACAAATTTCCATAGTTCCAATTCTGACAAATTCATTGAATGACCTGGCGCTTTTCTTTAACCTAAATTCGCATTGATGTCACTATGACCATTTGATAGGTCCTAATGCCTCTTAATAAGAGTTCAGTTATGAAGAAAATCTGATGGGGTGACAGAGGTGTAATTACGCCTTACAAACAATGGCACCAAATGATTGTTCCATGTGCGACAAAGACGCGAGTGAAATTTTTTTAATTTGTTACGGTTTGTGCAAAAAACGTGCTCATTATCGTTGTGCGGGATTAAAAAAAGCATCGTATGAATTCATATGTGGAAGTAAGAATGTGCATTGGTTTTGCGATATGTGTTGTGACATGTTTAACACATTTACAAGCAAAATTAATGAGCTGTCACAAATTTCCATGTGCATTGAAAAATCTATTTCTAATATAGAAAAATGCCATGCAAACTTGGATAACGGTGCCATTACTATTAAAAATAAGAATGATATTGACCTTGGCTCTACTAGTTCGATTGATAATGTTGGTAAAGCTGATGCTCGTTTTGAAAGGTCTAATTCTCAATTGCTGTATTCTGACAAACTTAGTTTGGCTATTCCTATGGATTTACCTGTTTGTGTAAGTTTGTCTAATGAAAATAATACTAGTTTTCAAAATATTAGTGATAATGATGAAACTGTTACAAATAATTTGGAGTTGCAAAATGATGTTATTATTGGTACAGCTACGGAGTGTACTTTACGTACTGTGGAGCCGCGTTCTCAAGTATTTATTTCAAGATTACATCCTGATGTGAATGTAGATAATGTGAAGCTGTACTTACGGGATCATTTTAATATAAGTGATGTTAAAATTCATCGATTTAATCCAAAAAGTGCCTATGGGTTTATTCAAGATTATTCATCGTTCAAATTATCAGTTTCCAATGTTCATATGGATAAATTGTTAACTGCATCCTCGTGGCCGGCTGGTATTCTAGTGAAGAAATTTGTTTATAAGTCTAGAAGTAATCCTTTTTAGTAAAACTGCAACCTCCACAAATAGTGATATAGAGATTCAATTTGATAAATCTCTTTAGATGTTATTGCTCATTCCATTTCAATTGATAAATCGCATTCTTATAATAATTGCTTATTTTTTGGTCATCTGAATGTCGTAGTTTGACGTTGCATTTAGATGAGATAATAATACTTTTGCATAAATTTAATTTTGATTTTCTAGCTGTGTCTGAGACCTGGTTAAATAACAAAATTTCAACTTGTTCTCTTCAAATTAATAATTACAAATTTCTGAGGTCTGATCGTATTAATGGTCGTGGTGGTGGAGTGGGATTATACTATCGATCCAATTTGAATATTAAAATGTTATCATGTGGTTTAAATGGTAAAGTCGAATTTATGACATTTGAACTGTTTGGTAAGTTTAGTAAATTTCTTATTGTTGTTTTTTATATCCCACCTCCCACTACCAGAGGAGACATTACAAGTATTTTTGATATTCTTACTGATTTATTACAAGAGTATGAAAAAGTGTTTTGTTGGGTGATTTTAACTTTAATATGCTAAATAATAATTTATTGACTGATTGTTTTAACATACTTAATTTGCATTTTTTGCCGTTTAGTGCTACGAGGTTAGAAAGCCTTTTAGACTTGATTGTTGTTTTTAAGCCTGACCGACATAATATTATCAGTTATGGTCAATATTCTGTTCGATAAGTTAACTTATTCTGAGATGTCACTTCTGAGAGATAAGTTAACTTATTCTATTGTGCCCAATTATAGGGAAATTAATCATGAATATTTTGTAAATTGTTTTTTCTCATTTGATTGGTCTAGTCTTTATTGTTGCTCTGATGTAAATATGATTGTTGATTTATTTAATTCAAATTTCTTACATTTAGATTCTATGTGTGTGCCCCGTAAAAGAACTATTAACAATTGTCCCACAGCTCCGTGGTTAAACCAGACGATATTGGATTCAATTCAATATAGAGATTTGAAGTATAATAATTATAAAAGGAGTGGATTAGATGCTGATTTGAGTTCCTATAAAAGGGCTCGAAATAAAACTACTAAGTTTATCAATCAAGCTAAGTATAGTTTTTATTTTGGTAATGTTTATAACTCTAAAATTACTTGGAATAATTTAAAAAAACTTGGTATTTCGTGTTCTGTTGCTAAAGTTGACATAAAGTTCACTGCTGAATATATTTTAAATGATATCTGTAAATTTCGCGAAGATTTAGTGGTTCTGCCATTGCCAGATATTGGATCTGTTGATCCTGATGATAATTATAAATTTGCTTTTGATTGCGTTGACGAGCTAATTGTCTTGAGTGCTATCCGTTCAATTAAATCTAATGCTATTAGATACGATAAAACTGATTTTAAAATTATAAAATTATTTATTGATCTGTTTCTTATACAAGTGACATATATAATTAATCAATGTTTGTCAAAATCAGTTTTTCCGAATTTGTGGAAAGTTGCTTCTATTGTTCCAATTCCAAAAAATGATATTGTTGCCTGTCTTAAAGATGTTCCACCAATAAGTATACTACCTGCCCTTTCTAAGGTGTTAGAAAAAGTTATGCAAACCCAGATTCTGCAGCATTTTAAAGATTTTGATTTTCTTTGTAAATTTCAGTCAGGGTATAAGCATGGTCACAGTACTACAACGGCTTTGGTACACATTGTTGATGATCTTTCTTCAATCTTGGATGGGCATGGTTCGCAAGCTTTATTGGTTTTATTGGATTTCTCTAAGGCGTTTGATAGTGTTAATCATATACTTCTACTTCAAAAGCTTTATTTATATTATAAATTTTCTAGCTCTGCAATTAATATGTTGTACTCTTATTTGCATAGTAGGGAGAAATTTGTTAAGCATGGTGTTAACTGCTCTGGAATGGGTAGAGTAACTCTAGGTGTACCACAAGGATCAATTCTGGATCCCTTGCTTTTTTCTATATTTATAAATGATCTTCCATGGCGAATTCGTCATTGTTCTTTTCATCTCTATGCTGATGATTTACAACTGTACATCGGATGTAAAGCATTAGGATTGAATGAAGCTACAATGAAATTGAACGAAGATCTTAGTGATATCTTATTATGGTCTAAATTTAACTCACTGGCGCTTAATCCCAATAAAAGTAAAGCATTATTTTTATGTAAAAGTAATTTGAATATTATTAAGCCTACTCTTGTTTTGGGTGATGACACAATTAAATTTGTTCCGACTGTTAATAACTTAGGACTGATATTAAATTCCAAACTTACTTGGTGTGATCATATCAGTACATTGTGTCAACGTGTCAATTATCACTTTGGACGGCAGTCCAAACGAGTGACGAAAGCACCTACTGTGCTGGAAGTCGAACGAAGTATATATACAGCAAGTTTCGAACTTTTTCCCTTTGAGGCCGCCAGGGTCATGTTATATAGCATTGGAAAGGTCTTAAAAAATAAACCCAAATAATGTATAAAAACATAAATTTCTTCCAACATTGAGTGGAGATATGACCTTCCGAAATTAGCCCCAAAAAATCATTTTTTCGTGTATAACTGCCCCAAAAAGTGCTCCAATTATTTTTTAACTAGCAAATTATGATTGTAGACCTCAATACCAATTCAACGACACCTCAAACGTCGTAAACAGATGATTTTAACCAAAGTTATGACATTTTAAAAAATTTCTATGACGTCACCATTTAATCTTGCTTTGGTATATATGTTTGTTTGTCCGTACCTGTTTCATTTGATCTCATATTTTCAGGGTTTGTAGTACTTGAAAAAATAAGCAACTTTTGTTCTACAACTTTTTGATTTGACCGCCATGTTGGCCGCGGCCAGCCTCTGAACGGCCATTTTTGGCCATTTTATCACGCCCACAGCGCTGAACCTTTTCGACATACCCTGAACATATGCATATCGTTGGAAAGGTATTGACGCCAGCTATCAAATAGCATAAAAAAAATTCAAAAAATTAGGGTGGAGACTCATTTTGGCCAAAAAACTGAAAAATGCGAAATCGGCCGGCCACATTTGGCCAAATTGCTAAAAAATTAGCCCAAGACTTTTGCTTCATATTTTCAGGATTATTAGCCACAAACCTCACCTACAATATGACATCAACCGTTTGTCCCAGAAAACTCGTATATTTTAAATATTGGCCTCCATAACTTAAAAGCCACCCTAATTTTTTGCAAAATTTCATTTTTTCGCTCAAATGCACCCTAATATCGGTCCGTTGCGGTTCATAATGATAGTGAATCAACGTATTACAATGAAACAAATATAAATACATCATATTATTATCAATGCTAAGAAAATTTTTACCAGTGACCCTATTTTCATAACAAAAAAAAAATAAAAAACTGACAAATTGATGTGATCGAAAAAATCACTAAAAACATTGAACATTTCATAGTCTCCTTGCATTAAATCGATAATTTTAATCTTTATGATGATTTCTTTATACAGTAGATGTTATCTTCCCTCCCATCGCATGAAGATGGAATATCAGCGAGAGGGTAGCTACCATTAATTTTTGTTTCCAACTAACACATTAAAATAAGAATATTTTATTGTATTGTTTAAGGAATCAAAAATGAATGGAAGCTGCATGCGGTTAGTGCGGTTACTCAATCGAATTTCTACCAAAAACACATGCATCTGATCTAAATTTTTACTACTCTGTAACATGCACTAAAAACTAAACTACAAATTTTCAGCCGATAGCTCACGAGAACCGGGTGTGTAATAAGATCACACCCGGCATGACCTGTTTGTGGCATGTGGTAAAAGATCCTGAAATAAAATCTAATAAAATACTACAAAATGAAGATTGAAAAAATACATGCAAAATAAAAAAATAGAACCATCTACCACACACCAGAAACAGTACACCAGAACGTAGGCTATCGTCCTGAACATAATGAAAAAAATACCTATCTGAACCTAATGATGAGACCTGACCCTTCTACCTTTCAACATGGGTAGTGCGGTGTAGGGTGATGCGGGTGAGATGGATTTTGAGTGTTTAAATTAGAAAGTGGGTCGGGAAGGTAGTAATGTTTAGGAGGCGTGGTTTGCGATTGATTGGGGTCGGTTGGGCTGGGTGTAGATGGAGTTAGGTGGGTGTGGGTGTTTGTGATATTTGAAATACACAAACCACACTGCATAGAACCTCTTTTTCTTAGACACGGAATAATAATACTGTTAATACTATATAGGCAACAAAAATGCTTATAAAGTTCGGTTCCGAACCTTTCCCGTCTTTTTTATTTCATTTATGTTTGTGTTAGTGTGATTTCACTGAAAATTTGTTTCAGTCGCAATTAAAACCAGTATCATAGGTAAACGGGGAAAGAATAGAAGAAAGTTATAATTTCTGTGAGATCAAGTGTGGAATAGAGCATTGTGCCTGATACATAGACGCACGCCTCTGGAGTAACGAATATCGAGAGAAGAAGAACGAATCTTGCACACTCCGTAACATACAGCCGACAGCTGTGTGAAAGTATGCGTAATTCGTTCTTCGCCTCTCTCTCTCTCTGGCACTATATATCCCATACAGGGATTTGGCCGCCTCAAATGAGGTTTCATAATCGTATTTTCATTTCGGATAATGAGTGATTAATTCATTGATGCTAAACCAGCCGTGAAATTTTTTCCTTGTCACCACCGGGAATCGAACCCGGGACCTCCGGTCGCTGGAGCAAGCATGCTGACCACTTTGCCACCGGGGCGGCAACGACGGTTCTTCGCCTCTGGCTATTCGTAATTTCAATGCCGCGCGTCTGTGTATGAAGTCGTATTCATACGACGGATAAAAATCTCAGATTTTTCTATCCCAGATTTTTTTTCAACTTTTTGTATGAAAAAAGCGTGTCGCTGTTGTATAATTTACGTGATGTAATTGGTTAAAACGATGGAATAGAAAACTCCCGGATTTTTATCTGTCGTATGAATACGACTTAAGCCACAATAACACATAGCGGCCAATTGTGTGCTATCGAGTGTGTGTGAACTGTTTTGACTGATAATAATAAAACGAATCGCAATTCAATTCATTTTCAATTTGCCGTGCCAAAATCATTGATATCAAATAAAAAACCTCTTAACGAGGTAAATGTTCGAGTGACGAAAGCCGAATTCAATTTAAAAAAAATCTGATATCAAATTTGTGCCGAAAAAAACAATTGCATTCGATTTGTCAACGATTTTTCGGAATGTTAGTGCATTCGGCACGTTTGTTTACATTTTTCTTTCTAGCTGTCAAAAACAACAACTTGCCAACGATTTTTCGGAATGTTTTACAACAACGCGCTGAATGCACTAACATTCCGAAAAATCGTTGACAAATCGAATGCAATTGTTTTTTTCGGCACAAATTTGATATCAGAAATTTTTTGAATTGAATTCGGCTTTCGTCACTCGAACATTTACCTCGTTAAGAGGTTTTTTATTTGTATAGTTTATATTCGCTAAGATTAATAAAGAAATTATGTCCAATTCAGTTGCGAGTATTTTTGGTTAAAAGTTTAGTTGTACCTTTGTTTATGTATTGTGATGTGATTTATAGTGGATGTGACAGTTTCTCTCGGCGTCTACTTGACATTACATTTAATAATTGTATTCGATACGTTCATGGCCTCAGAAAATTTGATCATATTTCTAGTTTAAAAACTTCTATTTTGGGATGTACTTTGTTCGAGTATTATCATTATAGAACAGCTGTATTTATTTTCAGAATTATTACCTCTGGTTTGCCTTTATATCTCTATGAAAAATTAAATTTGTCCAGGTCTCTGCGCACTAGAAACATCAATTTGCAACAAAAGTAATATGTATAATAATTCGGCTTTGATGAATGAGTTTATTGTTTGGAATGGTTTACCCTATGAACTTAAAAATATTAATTCTCTTAAAATTTTTAAAAAACTTGTATATTTAATACAGAGAAATGTTTAATGTAATTATAATTTGTAATAATATTTTTTTTACCCCTTTGTAAATAATTTTGTATATTGATGAGATTGTTAATTTTTATTTTTTTCTTTCTTATAATTATTATTATTTTTTTTTTTGTGATTTTTTCTTTTTCATAGATAAAAGCTTCGGCTTATGCTTGTAAATAGATATGTAATAAATAAATAAAATAAAATAAATAATTTGACAACATTTCCATAGTTCAATTTCTGAAAAATTCATTGAATGAATGAATTGGCTCTCTTGTTTAACTGATGATACCACTATGGCCATTTGGTAGGTCCTAATGCCATAAACAACAGTCCAATTTCGAAGAAAATCTGATGAGGATACAGGGGTGTAATATGAAAAAAAGTTCACAGTTCAATTTCTGAAAAATTCAGAATTTTTCAGAAATTGATCAATGAAATTTTTTCAAAAAACACCACCGTTTCCCAACAAAATTTCCTCAAAATTGGACCGTCGTTAACAGGCATTACGGTCTATCAAATGGCCATAAAGGCATCAATGCTAATTTAGGTTAAACAAGAGCATCGGACCATTCAATGATTTTTTTCAGAATTTGAACTATGGAATTTTTGTCAAATTTCATTCCTGTATCCCCATCAGAATTTCGTTAACCGGTTTCATTAATTTCGCTAATTCAATACGTCTGCACAGTTAGGCCGAAGTTGACCAACATGTTGGCCTAATCTGAATTATCGAAATTTTGATAAATTACACCCTTGTATCCCCTTCATAATTTCTACATAATTAGGCTGAAGTTGACCAACATTATGACACATGAAATGGCCATAGTGGCATCTCTACCATACTTTATGTTCATTTGAAGCAAGGTTAACAATATTGCTTTTCAAATTATGGTTGATTGATTTAAACATTTGTATTTCTCAAATTTAAATAGAATAAGGTCTTACAACTACTTTCGCATACTAAAACATTAAAATTGGTTTCTGTTGATGTGGTATTGAAATAACTTTGCGGCTGATAACTTTCGACTAACTTTAATAGTATGATTCGATAGCCCATGGCCATAGGTAGATTCTGATTATAGGGTTGAGGTAAGTCTGATAGGGTTACAGGGGTGAAATTTGGATGTTCCCCATTTTGCAACAGTTTCGAGATTTTGGCATATGGACACAAATCTGACTATGCCGATTCGATAGACCCCCACCCCTCCTCAGGAGATTCTAAGTATAAGGTTAGGGTGGGTCTGATGGGGTTATAGTGGTGAAATTTTGATTTCGGCTTATAGACACCAATCTGACTATGCCGATTCGATAGTCCATGACTATAGGTAGATTCTGATAATATTGCTGGGGTGGGTCTGATGGGGTTATAGTGGTGAAATTTTGATTTTTGCCATTTTTCATGGATAAAATCGTTCGGCATTCGAGATTTTGGCATATAGACACCAATCTTAATATGCCAATTCGATAGCACATAACTTTAGGTAGATTCTGAATATAGGTGAGGGGCGGATCTGATGGGGTGAATTTTTGATGTTCCCCATTTTTCGTTAATTAAATCATTCGTCATTCGTGATTTTGGCACATAGACACCAATCTGACTAAGCCGGTTCGATAGTCCATGACCATAGGTAGATTCTGAGTATAGGGTTGGGTGGGTTTGATGGGGTTATAGGTCTGAAATTTTGATCTTCCCCATTTTACGTCGATAAAATCGTTCGTCATTCGAGATTTTAACATATCTGACTGCACCAATCTGACTATGCCAATTCAATAGCCCATGAACATTGGTAGATTTTGATTATAGGTAAGCGGTCGCAATCTGTGCATCGATTTTTTTGTCTATATGCCAAAATCTCCAATGATGACCGATTCTTGACGATGCTTGATAATTTTCAATCTTCTTTATCGACTAGTTTCAGCTGTATGAAGGAGATATGTCATTTCATCCCTATAACCCCTGCAGACTCACCCCTAACCTATAATCAAAATCTACCTATGGTCATGGGCTATCGAATTGGCATAGTGAGATTGGTGTCCATATGCCAAAATCGCAAATGACGAACAGTTTCATCGATGAAAAATGGGGAAAATAAAAATTCCCCAACAGACCCACCCCTAAGCTATAATCAAAATTTATGTATGGTCATGGGCTATCGAATCGTCATAGACATATTGGTGTCTATACATATGACGCGAGGCTAATATGAGGAGCTGGAATGCAAGAGACAAATTTTGGACCTAGGCCGCCCTAAGTCGCAGACCAATCATCTTTTACATGATTGATTGTCAAAATAATCTTCCAATTTTTGAATTTCGAATATTTTAAATTTTAATATAAAAGTCGGTGGTTACACTTGCGATAACCAGCGTGACTAGATATTGGCTCAGTTCAGTCACTGAAAGTGTAAAGAAAGGAAAAATGTTGCAATCTTTATGATTTGAGAAAAGCCGTACTCCATTTATTAGATTAGAACTACATTATTTTGAGCGCTATGTGTGATGCCGGATCGTTCTGTATTTTAAAAAAAAATCCTATTTATTCCTCTAGTTGTAAAAAGGCTGCAGGACCAAGCCACGCGTTGTCGATGGTCTTGACCAGTCATTTGTTTTGACCGTATAGGATCATATAATCCAAATTCTTGTGACGACAGTTTTATTTGAACTCGCATGAAAACGGATCATAAATTAATTAATGTGTATGAAATATTATATTGCTTGTAATTATAGGCCTGGTCATATTGTATTATTGACCATTGTTCGGTAGCATGGTAATGCATTAAATTTCAATGTTTAACGTTTCAAACCAACAAAACATTAAGAATATTCATCAATGCTTTAATTAGGTCATATATAATATCTTGGTTACCGACATAACATTTATAACACATACGTGTAATTTCTAAACCAGTCGGTTATAAGAGGTTATATCGATTAGAAAATATCAGTTTATATAACGCATCAGAAGGAAAGACATTATGTGGAATTTAAAAATAATTCTCTTGCTTTGCAATTTGCTTGCGAGCTTTGCATTCGGCGAAGTTCAAAATCCAGTGACCAAAAAAGTGATTCAACTTTTAAACAACTCAAATAATTCAGGCTTTGACTTGCACGTCATAACTATCGACGATTATGCGGCCCTAAGCGAAACCGATCAGTTAATAAAAAATTTGAACAAAAATGTAATTTTGACTATAAGTTCTCACTCGAATTATAACCCAGGCCGTATAACAACCATCCGAAAGCCAGATTATCACATCTTTTTTGTGATGAATCTTCAAGATATCGAGAAGCATTATCGACTAGCCAGCACTTACGCGGAAAATCCAAATTATTTAATTGCGGTAGTAAATCAGGTGCCGAGAAATATTTCACCCGTCCATTATCTGCAAACACTCAGGTTACAAGAATTTTATTCGTTTGGAATCGTTTTTGTAATGGAAAATTCGAATTCGGTTCAAATTTTATTTGGAAACTTTTTCACCAGTTTTGTCACTCGGGGAGTTAATACGTTTTACAATGGTAGATATTGGATACCAAATAAAGGATACGCAGATGAATTACCTCTAAATGAAACAAATTTTAATGTTATTAAAAATCGTTCCGAGAGTTCAACTATCAACGAAATATTTAAAAATTCCAACAACAACTTCTACCAAAATTGCATAGTGCATACATATTCGTCCGATGGAATTTATAATTTTGAATTAAACGGCGAAATGAAGGGCATTAATAGTTGGTTGTTTGAAATCTTACAACAGAAACATAATGTTTGCTTTTGCCGCGCTGAAGTAAACAGTGTGCAGTACTTTGAAAACGTTATGCAAATGGAATTCTTTCAACTATTGTTAATTCGAGTAAATCATAGTGAAATATCATTCAACCGGATAGTAAACCCACCGGCTTACATTATAAATCATGCACAGTTCATCCGATTACCACAGACAGAGAAATATGTTATTTTGGTACAACGCCGCTTAAAATCAGTGACATTTTTATCATCGTTTGATTTAACATCATTGCTGGCGTTGGGTTTATTCATCGTTACAATTTTTTGCGTATGGTACTTGATAAAAATCAAACTTGACATTAAAGTATCGATTTTTGATTTAACCTTTAACACCTTCAAATCTTTAATACAAATCGAAGTTACCTTACCGCATTCCCATCGGATTGAGAAAACATTGCTATTGTCGTTGTTGGCGGTGAATTTTATCTACGTTAGCTACTATCAAACATTTTTGGTAACAGAATTAATTTCGCCTAAGTACGAACCGGATATCGATACTATCGACGAATTGGTAAAGACAAATTTATCAATAATGAATGTCAATATTCTATATTTATTAGGACTACGAGAGCACACACCAGAACTTATTAACCAATCTTTTGCAATTAATAGAAGTTCTGATTTTGATTTACGTGACTTGCCATCAAACACAGCGATAGCGTTGAGGGAACGTGATGCTGATCAAATTTTAAATTCAATTTCCAATTGGAACGGACGGACTGAACGATTCCATAAAATGAAACAGATCGTATATGAAGACTACAGCACGTACTGTTTAGGAAGGCGGAAACCATTATACGAACCATTAACTGAAATAGTAAAGATTTCATTTGAGGCCGGATTGGAGAAATACTGGTGGCTCAGATCACAGCACGACATGTTCCTGGCCAATTTAACATGTAAAGTAGCTTGTGATGTTGGTGGTGAAGATCAAACTGTACAGTTGGATGACTTTTATGCCATATGCGCGATGGTTTTTAAGTACGGTTGGAGTGCCTCGTTTGCAGCATTTTTAATGGAAATTTTAATTTTTCGGCTACGAATGAAAAATCGGCGCAAATAATTTTAAACATTTGTATTTTGCGTGTTTTGTACGTTTTTGCGTTAAAATATTTTTGAATGTAATTTTTCATTTGATTTTAAAATTAAAAGTTATGGTTGTCATATTTAATTGCAGTGCAGTTTTATATTTCTAATGTTTTATATCAATTTTAAATTAATAAAGATAATGTTGATCAAAATATTATTTATTAAATATTGTTTGTTTGTCCTAAATAAGGGTATATGATAAAAAATAAGATGCTGCTGGTTTGTTGCTAAGTCGACTTAGCTTTAGGCAATACATAGACGAAGTGTCTTCATATGTTAACTCTACTTTTGATTGAACGCTCTTATTTTGTTCCATTAAAGCTGTTTTAATCTTTTTCGGGATCATTTTTGATGATTTTGAGTGTAAAACACTTTGTTTAGTTACGATTCGCGAGTAAGTATCATTATCACATGCTTAGCTTCCATTTTTACCTTACGCTGTGAACTGAGGAATTTTCTTGTTTCTTGTTTTCCCCAATTTTGCCTCCAACTTTGTCTCCTATTTTGTCCCCAACTTTGTCCCCACTTTTGTCCCAACCTTTCTCCCCAACTTTGTCTCCATTTTGGTCCCTAACATTGTCCGCAACTTTGTCCACAACTTTGTCCGCAACTTTGTCCCCATTTTTGTCCCCAACTTTGTCCCCATGTTTGCTCCCAATTTTCTCCCCTTTTTTGTCCCCAACTTTGTCCCCACTTTTGTCCCAACTTTTCTCCCCAACTTTGTCTCCATTTTGGTCCGCAACTTTGTCCGCAACCTTGTCCCCATTTTTGTCCCCAACTTTGTCCCCAAGTTTGCCCCCAATTTTCTCCCCTTTTTTGTCCCCAATTTTGTTGCTATCTTTGTCCCCAAGTCATATTGCAGTCCAAATGCTCGCAGCCTTTGAAATGCTTTGAGGTGGGAGATAGAGTCAAATGCCTTGCTAAAATCTGTATACGCTACATCTACTTGATGATGATTTTCTATCTCATTTAACACTTTATAGGTAAATTCAACCAGATTGGTAGATGTCGATCTTCCAGGCATGAACCCGTGCTGGTAGATGAGATGTTACGTATCAATGTAGATTCAAAAGCATTGCACACAATTAGCTCAAATAATTTTGGAATTGATGAAGATGAATTCCTCTGTAACATGAGACATCCTCTCTCTTACCCTAATTAAAGATAGAGGTTATTTTGAAATTTTCCATTTATCAGGAAACAGGTTTGGTTAAAAAGTTTGCAGAGTGGATTTATGAAGCTACTCGCAAACCTTTTTAATATAAAGGCGAGTATATCATTCGGCTCACATCCATCTCCAAATTCCTTTAATGCTGATAGAACTGTTGGGGTTCAATTATGTATTAAAATAACACAAATTAACTTTTAATTAATTTTTATTTCGTGCCAAGAATATTACTTATAAGGAATTTATTTTAATTTTATTTTAGTTTATTATAATAGAATTATTTTTACACTTTTTACAAAAGGTTTTAAATTATATAACATAATATTTATTTTTGGGATTTTTGCCCGACCACAGATTTTTTACTTATTGATTACAATTTTATACTTATACAATAATTACAAAATTTTATGTACTGAGTTTTCGGTTATCCGATTTTCATTGGTCTAAAAATCTGGTTCGATAGGCCATAAAATGGTTTTATTGTTTTAATAAAATAGAAAGTATTTCCAGAAGAAAGACAGTGCCGCTACAGTACCCCCCTCGCAGTAAAATCCTCACGCGAAAGTAACATTCCTTTGTATCTTTTTATTCAAATCCAGAGTTGACAATATTCCATACGCTGGTTTAAGGCGATCAATTGAGATATGCTGTGCTTTTCCATTAATGTCAACTATAAATATTTTTCGTAGCCTTCCAATTACCTTAAAAAGACCTTCGTAAGGCGAAGTGAGGCCTATTCATGTTTGGTCCACACGAACAAAAACAACCTCACAGTTATTTAAGTTTTTGGAGACAAATATATCAGACTTTGTTGATTTTCCAGTATCGACTGGAATTAAATGTTGCATATTTGTTCTAAGTTGGTTTATGAAGTCGTCAGTGGATGGAAAAGGTTCTGAACCGGGACCTAAAAATATATTGCCAGGAAGTATGAGGCTTTGGCCATAAACTAAGTCTGCCGGATTACATTTAGGGTCCTCTTTTACACATGCTCTGATGCCCAGCAAAATAATTGGTAACTCAGAACTCCAATATTTAGTGTGTCCTCGGACTTTAAGTGAAGTTTTTAATGTCTTGTGAAAACGCTCCACCATACCATTCGCCTGAGGATGGTATGCTGTGGTGCAGATTCTATGCGAACTCAGGATTTTTGTAAGTTCTCAGAAAAGTTTCGATTCAAATTGGCTGCCTTGATCTGTCGTTATTTCCAGGGCGACACCGAATCTTGATACGTATTGCTCGACAAACGTCTGCGCAATTGTAGTAGCGGTCATATCTGGAATTGGGTATGCCTCCGGCCAACGGGTAAACCTGTCCACGATAGTTAGCAAATAACGGTTGTTATTTGATGGTGGTAACGGACCAACTATATCCATATGTATGTGTTGCAACCGTATTTCTGAAATTTTGAAGTTGCCATGCGGTGACTTGGTATGTTGCACAACTTTCGATTTTTGGCATGACAAATAGTTCGTAGCCCAATTTTTAACATCTTGATTGCACTTGGGCCAAAAATATCGAGTGGAAATAAGTTTACGTGAAGCACGGATTCCGGGTTGTAAAAGACAGTATAATGAATCAAAAACTATCCGTCGTAATGATTGAGGAATGTAAACTCGTTGATTACGTGTGGAGATTTCACAATAGAGTTCGTTGCCAGCGTATTGAACAAGTTGCAGTTTTTATTTTGTATTTTTCGACATAGTTCTATTTATCAGTGGTTTTAAATCTTCGTCCGTGTGTTGTAACTCTGATATTTTATGAATATTTGGGATTTCGCTGATGGAGGCTGCTTGTGGATCGCATGAGCATGACAAGGTGTCTGCGAGAACATTATGTTTGCCTGAAATGTGGCGAATATCAGTTGTATATTGGGCATGTAATCTAAATGTCGGCTTTGACGGGACTACGTTCCGTCTTTGAGTAAATTGTGTTAATCAACGGCTTATGGTCCGTGAAGATCGAAAACGTACGACCTTCTACGAAATAACGAAAATATTTAAGCGCTAAGTAAATAGCTAATAATTCACGGTTGAATGTGGAATACTTGGCTTCAGTTTGCGAAAGTTTTTTAGAAAAAAAAACCTAATGGTTAACACTGCAGCTACGGCAATATTTGATGCGTCACATGTAATATTGTATTGAGAATTTTCAATTGGATGGGCCAATAATGTTGCTTCAGCAAGCGCTCGTGTAACATTAATAAATGCATTTATGCATTCATTAGGCCAATCGAAATTCTTGGCAGTTTTGGTCTCCTTTGATAAAAGTGCTAACTACGCGTGAATCGGTTGAAGAAATTCGGCTAATCGTGGAATAAACCGATGATAAAAATTCACCATCCCGACGAATCGATTTAATTTCTGAATCGATTTAATTGAATTTGGTTGGGGAAACTTTGTTATGGCTTCTACGTGCAGCGGCGAAGGTTTAATGGCATCTGGAGTAATAGAGTGGCTGAGGAATTCCAGTGCTGGAACACCGAAAACACATTTTGATGTTTTAATTTTGACATCGTACTTTGCAAGTCTTTCGAAAATTTTCTTTAAGTGGAATAAATGTGTTTCCTCTGTTTTACTCGCAATCAATATGTCATCAATATAGACGAAAACGAAATCAAGGTATTTACATACTTCATTCATAAAACGCTGAAACGTTTGAGCTGCGTTTCGAAGTCCAAAAGGCATTCGTTTATATTCCAATAACCCAAATGGTGTCGTAATGGCCATTTTAGGAACCTCTTCAGACGCTACAGGTATTGCGAGGTATGCCCTGATTAGGCCTATCTTTGTAAATATTGTACATCCCTGCAGGTGCACGGAAAAATTATGGATATGCGATATCGGATATCCGGATCCGGTACCGTGATGGCATTCAGTCGACGGTAGTCTCCACATGGACGCCAATCTGTACTGTCTCTCTTTTGAACCATATAGAGTGGGGATGAAACCGGAGATGACGACGGTTGACATAACCCTAATTCCATCATATGTGCGAACTCGTTATACGCTGCCTTATGTTTCGTAGGATCCAGTCGTCGTAGTTTAGAATACGGAAGATAAATAAAATGAGTTTTGTTTATTGCTTAATAGTTGTTTAATACCTTAATTAGTTCGTTAAAAATTTTTGTTTAGTATTAACTTTTATTTAAACCAACTTATTTATTAATATAAAACTCAATTTATGGGTTTGTATACAGGAGTTTTATTATAAAAGATGAAAAAAAAACCATCAGGAAAACTATACAACAAGTATAGAAAGATTCAGCAGAAGCTTAACCGTTCCCAGGGAGTATTGAAAACCACTGTCGTAGAATCCCAAACAATGACAATAACAATATAATAACAAACAATAACAATATAATTTTAATGGATATATGTTATATAACATAGAAACAAAATTTATCCAAGAGGAGGATTTCGTCGAAATTAAGAAATGCAATAATTTTTGCAGAGCCCGTGGGAGACGGTCGAACTTAAAGAGGAAGTGCAGTGCTAAAGAGCGACAAAAGGAATAGCGAAACAATTGAAGTCTTTTAACAACGGAAATCATTGAAAGCTGGCCTCTGCTAAAGTCTGTCAAAGGATATCGATTGGTATATAATGAACAGTTTCATATTATTTCCTTTTTACTGAAACATAGTCAACTTATTTGAAACTTGTTGTAAAATTTAAAATTTTAATTAATTTTCTTGTACCAAAAGTTATTAATTTCAATTTGTATACGATGATGATATACGGGATAACACGCAACTGACTCTCACGCATACTATACGATTGGATTGCTTGTCTAAAAGCGAATGTAACTTTACTTGAATCACTACCCACTAGAATATCCAATCAATATCATGTCAATTCATCTTGCCATGGAGTACCTTATGTTTGAATAACTGCCATATTTCTTAAACCAATGTGTCCAACAAATAAATTATTTTAACATTTTATGGTCTGAAATTTTTGTAAGAAAATGTCTATTTGTTCCAATTTTTTCCAAGTTAAGAGATAACAAATTAGGAAGACCTTCTTTAAACGCTTATAAGTACGCAGGGGGCATAACGTGTGAAGTGACACAAATAATGTCACTTTCGCTTTGATCAATGATTTTAAATGTACCATTAGTGTGAGACAGCTTTGGGACATCCTCTGGTATGTACCCATTTAACCATAAGCTGGGCCATTAAAAATGCTAGGGTTTCACTCGTCGAAAATACTTGTTTTGGCTCGCGAACATTACATTCTAATTCTAAGATTATTTTCTAGTTCTCTTACTTTAGAAAAATGTTAATGTCTCTCATAAAACAAACTATTTTTTATCCTTACTTGCACAACAAAAATGTTTTTTTTTTTTCAAATCGACATTTATTTTAAGGAATTATATCCACAGTCTAGCTTTAAACTTTTTGAAAAGTTTTACGCTGGCCACAAATCTACACATTTCATTCGTTAGGAATGCATTGCAAGCAGACATTTTGGGGAGGAAATTTAGATTAAAGTTTTATCAAGCAAATTGTTAAATTGTTCAAATTTGAGAGGCAAACAATGGGATGGTGGTCTCCGAAACAGATTCACAATAACAGGCACACGATTTTATTGGTCAAATCATACTTACAACATCAATTAAATATTAAAATTATTCACTGCAAACAAATCTGATTTTGGTAAGTTTTATTTTCTAATTCGAATTAGTAAAATAGAAACTGGGGGCTAACTTGGTATTCCAAAACCAGAGTTGATTCCCGGTTCATAAATCATTGTACAAAATATAATACAATTTACATTTAATCAAAACGGAATAAAACACCACAACATTCATACATTTAAATTTAAAAATCGTGCATATAGCTAAAATCCAATAAAACAACTTTGGTTCTGGAAACCCCCCAGAAATATTTAAATGCAAAACAGCAAACACGACAATATATTTAATCAGTTGAGTCGTTTTCGCTTTTGAAGCCGAAAAATTAAAATTTCCATTAAAAATGCTGCAAACGAGGAACCCCAACCGTACATAAAAATCATCGCGCATATTGCATAAAAATCACCCAACTGTACAGTTTGATCATCACCACCAACATCACAATCTACTTTACATGTTAAATTGGCCAGGAACATGTCGTGCTGTGATCTGACCCGCCAGTATTTCTCCAATCCAGCCTCAAATGAAATTTTTACTATTTGAGTTAATGGTTCGTATAATGGTTTCCGGCTTCCTAAGCAGTACGTGGCGTAGTCTTCATATACGGCCTGTTTCATTTTATGGAATCGTTCAGTTCTTCCATTCCAATTGGAAAATGAATTTAACA